>OZ018322.1:66106410-66706410 GCA_963969495.1 Ceratothoa steindachneri | reverse complement strand
AAACAATGGACTCCTTTAGCAGGCTTTACGGACTCTATGACGCCCTAATTGATCGAAAAAATCACCTCTCCGAGTAACTTCCAGCAGATAACCTCGCCATCCATCCGCCCTCCGTCACCATTGCGTTACGCATACGATGAAAGATTGCTCTTTAGGCGCATGACTGGACACTAAAGATCACAATCCTTTTTCTGAATTAGAAATAACACTATATCTTCTGTATCGAGCGGTCTATTCCAAACCACACGGCAGTGAAGACAGACACAGTGTCTGGTCAAGCTTCGCACATTTCAAACAAAGTTCATACAGGGAAGAAACTGACCACTCATGTGACTTTGACCATAAGTATACAATAGTACCGATTCAGTGTGATATAAAGTGTGCTACCCCAAAAGAACGCTTCCTCAGGGTTGTATCCTGACACGAACCTAGGTGACACTGACAATTAAGCTTCCTCAAGCTCTCCTAGGAGTTTGCTACCTATAAAACCAAAGTGTTTATAGTATGACTAGCGTCTCTTGGCAGCAAAAACACCGTAGAGTTCGGCTATGATTGTAGTAAGAGCAGTTGCCGACTGAGCGATAAACTTTTCTCGTACGGAAAATCACGAAACGACTATGTACGGTGCTCCGCCCCCCTCCACAGTTAGAAAGGCGGAGCGAGGTGTGTTAGATTGAGATCACCGTCAACAATGCAAGGCCAAGAAAGAAGTGACATTACAGGCGAGACCCAATTTAAAAAAAGAAGTTGTCGGCGTAGAACCGAGGATGAAATGAGAAACGCACCACCTTATTCGTGGTCAAAGAATACCTTAAACCTGTACGCTTCGGCATAGCGAGATATGTGGTTGGAATTTTATATCAAATTCCAACTTTGCTAAGAATTCTTCCTTTGAAAAGTTTTTTAACTCTATTTTCTACAGAAATTTAGGCTTCCATATTTATATAGAACGTCAGTGGATTTTTTCTAGGTTGTCTAAAGCACGAAGGTGGAACGATGGCTATGTGCAATTTAGATTCACGTGTAGTAGGAAGATTTTTGGCTAAAAACGAGCACAGCTTTTATGTACCTTGTCGTACACAAACTCAAATTTGTAACGATAAAAAGCTCAAAGAAAATTTCCAAAACTTTTTTACCGTCTATCTGGCGGATAACTAGAACGACATAAGTTCCGAAATCCACAAGAGATTGGGGAAACCAGCCTTATGCAAAGAGTAAAAAGGGTAGCAGTCACTCTGCGGGAGTTTTTTACTAGTACAAGGCACTAGGAGTAGAAATCCTGCTTTCTTCGGTACCCGTATAGCTCACATGCGCGAAAAACACCCAGACTAGTAAATTCAGCAAGATTGCATCGAACGCCCTAGAAGAGAACACAGACGTCATTAAAAGATGCATGTAACTCTTGCTCAAAAACTGTGCGTCTCGCTTTTGTGCCAAACTCAAATATGACAAAAAGCGACCTGAAGCCTTTGAAGCATTGATGAGTAGTTTGAAGAAAATAGTCGTGGCGCGTTAGCACACATTTTTAATTTTTCCTTGACCTACTCCCGTGTTCTTTAAAACGAAGTCGAAAGTACTGACCTGATTTGAGTGTGAATAAAACCAAAACAATGGACTATTCCACCAGCCTTTAAGGACTCTTTGGTGCCCTCTTTGATCGCAAACATCACCTCTACGAGAAACTTCAAGAAGATAATCTTGCCATCCATCCAGCTCTCCGTCACCGTCGCGTTACGCATACCATGAAAGATTGCTCTTTAGGCGCATGACTGGACGCTAAAGATCACAATCCTTTTTCTGAATTAGAAATAACACTATATCTCCTGTATCGAGCGGTCTATTCCAAACCACACGACAGTGAAGACAGACACAGTGTTGGGTCAAGTTCCGCTAATTTCAAACAAAGTTTATACAGCGAATAAACTGATCACTCATGTGACCTCGAGCCATAAGTATACAATAGTACCGATCCCGTGTGACATGAAGTGTGCTACCCCAAAATAACACTACCCCAGGGTTGCATCCTGACAAAAAACATAGGCTTCACTGCTAAGTGAGCTATCTCAAGGTCTCCTAGGAGTTTCCTATCCATAAAACTAAAGTGTTTATAGTATGAATAGCGTCCCTTGGAAGCAAAAGCACCGTAGAGTTCGGCTATGGTTGTAGTGAAATTAGTTGCCGACTAAGCGATAAGCTTTTCTCGTACGTAAAAACACAAAACGACTTTGTAAGGTGCTCCGCCTCGCTCCACAGTTTGACATGCGGAGCGAGGTGTGGTAGATTGAGTTCACCTTTAACAATGCAAGGCTAAGAAAGCAGTGACATTCCAGGCGAGATCCATTTTAGATAAAGAAGTTGTCGGCGTAGAACCGAAGATGAAAGGAGAAATGCAACACCTTATTCGTGGTCAAAGAATACCTAAACCTGTACGCTTTGGCATAGCGAGATATCTGGTTCATTTTTTGTGGATACAAGCTCCAGAGTTGCCATCTGGGCTGCACCAAATGTAACTGAATGATTATATAAGTACAGCATAGCGAGAAACATCTTTGGGCAGCCTCGAGTTAATAACGTTGATGCTTGACCAAAGAGTGTGACACTAAGGATGATTTCGTAGATAAAAATTGAAGGCATCCCCTCGTTTCTTTCGAGTAAAGCGTCTCGATGATATTGTATCGCCATGCAGTAGCATGGAATTTTTTAGTCTGGGCAGATCATCTGATATTGAGTTAACTTACAGAAGCCAACTTATGCGGTAAATGGTTGTAATTGCTCTCCAGAATAAAGGTAGTCTAACATATACAAATTTCTCAAACAAATTTGGGGAAAACTGGCTGTAGTGGTGATCTCTCCTAGGTTTGAGAATAAAGCAGATTCGCCATTTATCATAAGTTAGAGTAGGTAAAAGTTCTTCAAATCCTGTTCAACAGATAAGACATAACTTCCATTCATCACTCACCTTGGTGTCGAATCATGAATAAAAGGCATTTTCCGAACCAGGACCGTAATCAGCGCAAGAAGCGAAAGCAGAATTCAACTTAATCAACCTAAACCTGTCGTTGAAGTGTTTTATACCAATAGATGTAAAGTCAAGCTAGCAACCCTCAGCGACAAAACGTCTGACATTAAATGCTAGAGGATCATCAACTAAGTTGGGGAACGTGGAGAAAGTGAAAGCGAAATAATACACCACCGACGTGAATTCTGAGATTGGGTCCTATTCTCCCTTTGAAAGGGAGGCACAAAAGCTTGCCCGGAATCAATTTGATTTGCTTCCACAACCCTGGAAAGGGGTCTTTTCGTTAAGTATAGACAACTTTGTATGTCAGGAATGGCGCAATCCAGCCCAACTTCAACCGAAGTTATCAAGGGTGAAATTGTTTGGGAGGCGCTTATAGCGCATATAGCCATATCGCTTCTGTCTGAGAGCTGTCTCTTACTTGGTCAACCACAAAAATAGCGGACGTAGTGCAAATCGACCAGACATTCTACGCAGAGTAATAAGGCACCTAGCTATGATTTTTCAGGAGAAAAAATTTGACGGCCTCCTTTTACGAGCTAAACTCGTCTCCTGTCGCAGAATGGACTCCCGACGATATACCATATATCACTATTCGTTGAGGGAACTTTTTAAATTATCTCTAGAGTGCGTTAATTTCTGGCGGCCGATATTATGTATCTTCGATATGCTTAGGAAGTGGAACTAGGCTCAAGGATAATAATATTGCTATCATCAATAAAATAGAGTTTTATTAATAATAACTATCAACAAACACAAGACGGAAAATATTGACATAAACAGAGAATGGAAAGGGTCCCTGGGGCTCGGGCTAATCCGAGGATTTAAAGGATTTAAAAAGGTAAAACAAATATAGAGTTAAAAAAATTGGATGGGTCGATAAACCCTTTAAAGCACAGGATAGAATTGACAAAAGGGTTAAGTACTCAAAAGTGACGTTTGGCTTACGTAACTTCACACTAGTGGTGCAGTGGTAGGTGGCGCGAAGGAATTTTAGGTCCGCTGGCGAGTTCCAGCCGAAAGGGGGGGATAAGATGATCCTGACGGGGCGTCTTGGGAATGAGAACCGTTTCTCGACGAACGGCTGGAAGAACAATGGCTGTTCTACGTTGTTCTCTTCTAAACAAAGGGGGGGTGAGAACCGTCTCTTGTCTACGGGCTCAAGAACAATGGCTGTTCTAATGTTGTTCTCCTCTGAACAACAGGGGGGGGGAGAACCGTCTCTTGCCTACGGGCTCAGGAACAATAGCTGTTCTAATGTTGTTCTCCTCTGAACAACAGGGGGGGGGGAGAGAACCGTCTCTTGTCTACGGGCTCAAGAACAATGGCTGTTCTAATGTTGTTCTTCTCTGAACAACAGGGGGGGAAAGGTGAGAACCGTTTCTTGGCGAAGGTCTCAAAAGAACAATGGCTGTTCTAATGTTGTTCTCCTCTGAACAACAGGGGGACGGGTGAGAACCGTTTCTTGTCAACGGGGCTCGAGCGAACAATGGCTGTTCTAATGCTGTTTTCCTCTGAACAACAAGGGGGAAGGGTGAGAACCGTTTCTTGGCGAAGGGCTCAAAAGAACAATGGCTGTTCTACGTTGTTCTCTTCTGAACACGAGGGGAAAGGGTGAGAACCGTTTCTTGGCGAAGAGCTCAAAAGAACAATGGCTGTTCTACGTTGTTCTCTTCTTAACATGAGGGGAAAGCCTTGGGGACTTGGCGTCACGAAAGGCTCGAACCTTTGGCACTCAAGGGATATTGTCCTCCTTCTGGACAAGTGATGGTGAATCTCGAGGTCGAGGTCCCTTGGCGCACAAAGGGAGAGAGGGTCGTGGTGATGTTTCGCGACGAAAATCTGGATCTCCAATCTGATTTTAGTGGTAAAGTTTCCATATAAATAGCCAGGACATCTCCTTGGCGTGGGGAACAATGGAGTGGGAGCTTCGAGGGAACGCACAGCCGAGCCGGAGAACAATGCCTTATCTGCCCATAAGCCTAACTCAATCTGGCGAGGTCGGCGTATGGGCGAGAACGGGGGGACGATAACCTCCTTGTTTAAACATTGACATCCGGTGGCTGCGATAAGGCGCCAAGCTTCGAATCGAAGATGCACGTGGGCAACATCGTGGTTTTAAATAATATGTGATAGAAGTTGAAATTAACGCAGCTTCAACTCGTTCTATCACACCAACCAGAGAAATCAGTCATTTCAGGTTATTTAGACCACCAACTGTGCTCTAATAATCATATGGCTGGTTCTTTAGCCAGCAATGTCCTTTGGCGCGCCATGTTCTTGCCAGACTCATGAGAAACCCAAAGGGAACCTGGCGTAAAGGAAAAGGAGAGATACGTGGAGCAACTCTTCGAAGGCAAGTTGCGGGAACATAGTTACTTGTCTGTCACATTTTAGAAGATAAATCACACTCTCTACTATATGAATCCCATAGGGGCGCCTGAAAAACTATAGGGTGAGTCGTTGCTACACTAGAGTCGCCAGAAGGCAAATCTATTGGTTACGAGGAATTCATCATCTCTGCTATGAGAGGGTTGTAGGGGCTCCTGAAACAGCTTAAGGGAGGCAGTTCCTTAAAATAAGCTTAGCTACTTGAGGACGGCTCTAAAAGGAATTAAGGTAAAGCTTCTCTATCGTTCGAAGGTGGTGAGAACAGACCCCCTGCAACAAATAATAAGATGTTTGACATAGGCTTTTACATCAGTTGGCCGTAAAAGACACATTCCTATATTTTTGTTTTATACTCAACAAACACAGGATGTGCCGTGCCACATCGCATTTGGAGCACTTACGCTTCATATGCTTATTACACACACTCACCCACGTTGAGTATCTCCCATCACGACATGACGGTCCGTTCTGTCGTAGCATCAATGCTGGGGGATGTTAGGCGAACATGTTTTAACTGATGGTTTTAGCAGGACATTAAGAATTTCCCTCAGAATCTCTATCTCTGAAACCTTGTGAATCTTTCTGTAGAGAGTTCACCCTTTTACAATTGAACTATTCAAGAGAAAGCGGAAAAGAGTAAAGTACCACACTCGCTTCCAAAATGAAACACTATACTTCCTAAATGAAACACTAAACTGGTAGAACTCTTATACTCCGCCCATTCCGTTCATGTAAACCAAGACAATGTTTAGTTGAGAGATTACTAGAAGTTCTTTCTTTTTTTAACCACCGTTTGAATTTGTCCATTAAGAGAGATGCACTGTCAGTTCTGTCTGTTGCCACGCTAACATTACTGTGGTTATTCTAAGCACAAATAGCAATCTTCTTTTATTTTTCCTGAAACAGTTCTGCCTCCCTTCTCTTTTTTTCTTGATGTCTGAGACTGCGACATCCTTAACTCAGTCTTACTAATTATACCTATCAGACTAATATTAGCTTCTTGGAAAGAATGGAGAAGAGGCAGTGTTATAAAAAGTTCTCAACATATACACTGTTCTTTGATCAATGCATGGACAACATTTTCACCCACAGGCATTCCTTCCTCAGACTCATAGTCCTTTGCTTCATAAAAGAGAATATTCAGTAACAGTCCTTCTTGCAGGCATAGACACCAAAACTTGAAGCCAAATCTCACGGGCTTTCCTCTAATGAATTGTTTGAATCCATGTGGCCCATCATATGGTTCCATGTCCTGATCAATAGCCTATGTAATAGAGAGTTGTTGAGCGATATCCATGAAGAGCTTGTTGAAATGTTCAATTAAAACAAGAGTACAAATCTTAAAGATCTTATCATCTGAAGCCTTCTTTTAGTTGTCCACAAAGTGCAGGCTTCGCACTATATCCTCAAATTGGTTATTTATCATTTCACACTGAGTTATATCACAAATTCGGTTCTCTGCCTGTTTAGCCCAATACAACCGTCGGTTTTAACTGTGTTATAACCTGAAAGAAAAAGATGCCAAGTACCAGATGAAGTTCTTCTTGGGTGTCGTAGAATGACTCCCGACGATAACATATATTACACTATTCGTTGAGGGAACTTCCTTAATTATCTTTAGAGTGCGTTTTACTGTCTGGCGGCCGATATTATGTATCTTCAAAATGCTTAAGAAGTGGAACTGAGCTCAAGGATAATAATATTGCTATCATTAATAAAATAGAGTTTTATTAATAATAACTATAAACAATACACAAAACGGAAAATATTGACAAACAGAATGGAAAGGGTCGTGGAGACTCGGGCTAATCCAAGGATTTAAGGGATCAAAAAGGGTAAAACAAATATGGAGTTAAAGAGATGGGATGGTTCGATAAACCATTTAAAGCACAGGATAGAATTGACAAATAAGGGATCAGTACTCAAAGGGTGACGCTTGGCTTACGTAACTTCATTAGGGTGCAGTGGAAGGTACTTGAAGGAATATTCGGTCCGCTGGCGAGCTCCAGCCGAAGGGGGGGGGATAAGATGATCCTGACGTGGCGTCTTGGGAAGGAGAACCGTTTCTCGACGAACGGCTGGAAGAACAATGGCTGTTCTAGGTTGTTCTCTTCTGAACAAAGGGGGAATGAGAACCGTCTCTTGTCTACAGGCTCAAGAACAATGGCTGTTCTAATGTTGTTCTCCTTTGAACAACAGGGGGGGGTGAGAACCGTTTCTTGGCGAAGGGCTCAAAACGAACAATGGCTGTTCTAATGTTGTTCTCCCTTGAACAACAGGGGGGGGTAGAACCGTTTCTTGGCGAAGGGTTCAAAACGAACAATGGCTGTTCTAATGTTGTTCTCCCTTGAACAACAGCGGGGGATGAGAACCGTTTCTTGGCGAAGGGCTCAAAACGAACAATGGCTGTTCTAATGTTGTTCTCCTTGAACAACAGGGGGGGGATGAGAACCGTTTCTTGGCGAAGGGCTCAAAACGAACAATGGCTGTTCTAATGCTGTTCTCCTTGAACAGCAGGGGGGAATGCCTTGGGGACTTGACGTCACTAAAGGCTCGAACCTTTTGCACTCAAGGAATATTCTCCTCCTGGACAAGTGATGGTGAATCTCGAGGCCGAGGTCCCTTGGCGCACAAAGGGAGAGAGGGTCGTGGTGATGTTTCGCGACGAAAATCTGGATCTCCAATCTGATCTTAGTGGTAAAGAGTCCATATAAATAGCCAGGACATCTCCTTGGCGTGGGGGAGAATGGAGTGAAAGCTTGGAGGGAACGCACAGCTGGGCCGGAGAAAAATGCCTTATCTGTTCATAAGCCTAACTCGATCTGGCGAGGTCGGCGTATGGGGGCGAACGGGGGGACGATAACCTCCTTGTTTAAACATTGACGTCCGGTAGCTGTTGATAAGACTCCAAGCCTCGAATCGAAGATGCACGTGGGCCTCCTCGAGGTTTTAACTAATATGGGATAGGAGTTGAATTTAACACAGATTCAACTCGTTCTATCACATTGGGTAACACATAAAGCATTCGCAAATTTAACTTGATGCTAATGGTTTGTCTCTGTCTTGATTACCTCAATCAATTTTTAGCTACAAAGGTATCTGAATACGTCCATAGGTGTAACTCCTTCATACTCCTATTTTTTCTACAAAAGATGGTTTATAAACTTCATACAAGCTAATGGCATCACATTCCTCACAAATCTGAAGTTCACCTTTCTACCACTCATAAACAGTCTTCGAGGTTTTTGCTTCTTTCTCCTGAAGGTCCAAGGTTTAGTTAATGATCATCACATCCAAACTCTTATTGCTTTTCAAAAATTGATGGTAGGTGGGAAGGTTGTTCAAGAAGTCTTGCTCTCAGTAATCGACATTTTATTGCCTCATAACAGCTATATACTCACTAGCGTCATCTATGTACAACAGATTCTTTCCATCTTATGGAGACTTTAACATTTTCTTCGTTAGGTAATGGAACAGGTAGTTGAATGACTCTTTGAAATCTATTAGACAGCTGAAAGAGAAAACACATGTCTATAAGAAGGAAAGGATCAGGTTGTTACCCGAGAATACATTGTAATATTGAGAAAACACCCCCAAATTATATACTTTTGTAATAGGGAATTTTAGAATCATAAATATATATTCATATATATACTGACCCTGGATGAAAAGAATATATCAGATCTAATCAAAATAAAGTAATATTATATTCTCCTGAGGCTGCAGTTCCATGAGTGTGCTCCATAGAACCCATTTAAATGAGTATCATAATTTAACTGATAATAATAGTGACAGAATGTGCTTTCACCTTAAATCACTAATTTCAAACATTAAAACAAGTCTTACTGTGTTATTATTACCATCAGTTACTATAGAAAGTTCCATATTCAGCAATGTATAGACAATATCTTACCTAATTCCAGACATTTTGGTAGAAGTAATGAAGAAAGTCTCCTTCTTTCCTTTATTTACCTGCTTACAAAGTGTTCTAGAATATTATTCATCAGTTGAGAAAAGTTACGTTTTCTTTCAATCTTGCAACAGGATTCTCCGGAAATTCTCTGGTAAACTTAGCAAAATTAGTGTTTTAAAAGATAAAAGTTACGCCCTTTAAATGGGCTCTATGCGTTCAGGGTTAATGCTCCCAGTCAATATTTAAACTGATCTACCTTGTTAATCAGACCGGCTTCAATTAGTTTTGGCATGATGTAGACCAGATTTGTGATGATATATTCACAAATATTACTCATTTTTGCTAGAATTAAAAATAATATAAACATTTATTTTGACCTAGAAATATTGCCAAAAAATATATTATAATTAAGTAACATCATTCAGTTAACTAATATTTTTCATTACTTTGCCTATTTGATCGAATAACAAAGCTATAGAGACTGAAACACGCATCCACTAAGAATAGGACCAGTTATTATGATAATTATTCCTGTCACGTAAATTATAAGAACGAATACAAAAATAAAAATATATCTTAGTCTCAAAACTTTGGGGTATGAATGTAGATGTTTTCAATTTGGTGAATAAACTATTCACAAAACACAATTAAAATCTAAGAAATTTTAAGTTTACCTGTTATGTCATAATATAAATAACATACAGTCGTCATCATTTTAGTTGATATAAGAACATAAGAACATAAGAAAAGAAGGAGACTGCAAAAGACCATTCATGGCCTACACTTGGCAGCATCTGAAGGATTCTATAGTGAGCATGTACAAAAGATGTACTGATCTAAATGACTATATTTAGCTACGACGATTTATATTCGGAAATTAGATTGATGGAGCTTTCAGCAGGCCCCCTTCTCCCATATCGGTTCGCTTGCCCTTTGTTAGAGGTATTAGGTCATTTAGTCTTTTTTATGTATACCCAAAAGGATGGTTAAACTCTTTACAGAATGATGCGGCTAAATGATTGAAAACTCTTGCCTCAAGTGCCTCAGAGAGATTTCACTGTTTGCACGACAATTCCTCAGAATGTTTGTGATCTCTACTAAAAATGCTCCTGAGAGATTGAAATAAGTAGAAGAAAAGGAACTAAAGAGTTATGCTATTAATTTTTCCTGATTTCGTTTTATCTTTTATGGTTTCTTATTCTGTTTTCTCTCATCATTTTGGTTCCTAGTGGTCGTTTAGGTCGTTGTTTTGAGAGTCACTGAAATTTGTAGGAACTTGTTAGAAGTTGATGGAAGTCGAGTCATCTCGATGAAAAGCGTTCTCATTAGCCCCCGTTTTTGCCTGCCTTCGTTATGTAACTTTCATTGGTTTCAATTTTGAAACAAATATTATTATTTACGTAAAATTGGATTCAAAGACGAATGACGCTAAATCCACCGAAATGTCTTTAAGAAACTAAAAAAGAAGTAAATAAAAGAAAAAGTCGCCTGAACTCCTTCATGGCCAAAATTCCCACAAAAGCATCTACGGTTATGAGGAGGATGGCATTATTCTAGAGAGTTGCGAATTATTCCACGAGCAAACGTTTTAAGTTGTCTCCTGCTCAGAGTACTCCTGCTCCAATGGTATCAAGTCAGGATAAAGCTAAAGCGATCGTCAGATTTAGTAGTGTTTGAATTACTAATCATAAAGCTGCTGGCAAAATTTTTTATCTAATATAATTCAAGTGATAACTAATCTAAAGGTTCCTTGCATATATTTTCAATATATATATATATATATATATATATATATATATATATATATATATATATATGATGAAAATTAATGCAATATCGCAAAAAAAGATGAGGAATTAAACCACATTCTCCGAAGACAATTTAATTCAGAACAGTTTCGGTGTATCTCACACCTTTTTTCAACTGACACTGGGCAGAAAAATAAGAGAAATGCATATAAGCATAACACAAGATCCCCTTTTTTTCCCCCAAATCCCCTACTTGTGGCTAATCTGGGGGGGGCGTAGGCTTAAACATATTGAAAGGGCTGGCATTTTACTATTTTGTTTATTTGCGATCTTATTACAGTATTAAAAGAAAATTGACCCTCAGATAGATTTAAATTAGGAACTGACGATATCAAGCTCGATTCTACGATTCTTCTCTTAAAATAGTTAGCCGATTTGAATAACATTTTACTTCCATTGAAATCGATCGTATGATTTTTTTTTCTAACATGGCAAAATATTCCACTACTTTCGCTGCACACTCTAATATCTCTTTTGTGTTCGTACAATCTCTTGTCTAGATTTATCCCCGTTTTCCCTATATAAACTTAATGGCAATCGTTGCATGGTACTGCATATACTCCTATGTTATGATGTTCTTTGGGTTTCCTGGCCATTATCAATTGGTTTAAGGAATTATTATATTTAAAGGCTAGATTAATACCCGCTTTTCGAAATATGTCCTTTAAACTATTTAGTTTATTGTTCAATCGATAAATTTACTCGTAGAAATGGGAAGATCCATTTCTACGAGTAAATTTATCAATTTAGTTGAATTATGTCTCTCTGACAATGTGTTTCGAGTAAATAATGAGTTTTATAGACAAATATTTGGCCTTAGCATGAGAAATAGTTTATCTCCGATATTGGCATGTCTCTTCATGGAATATTTTGAGACTGAACTCCTTCCCACAATTTCTCCCCCTAACTCTATATGGTTAAGGTACATTGACGATGTATTTTCTGTATGGCCTAATGGCCATGATTTTGATACCTTTTTTAATAATTTGAATAATTTGCATGTCTCCATCAAATTTAAATATGAATGGGAATATGATAATAGATTACCCTTTTTAGATGTCCTCATTAATAAAGATCACCATGCATTAAAACTTGACGTGTATAGGAAACCATTCCACTCGAATGCCTATATACATTATTTTTCGTTTCACGATAATACTGTTAAAAAATCGGTAATTTCTAACCTTTTCCTTAAAGCATACAAAATATGTCATCCTTTTTATTTAGATGAAGAAATTGTCATTATCAGGACCATTTTTTCTAATTTGTATTACCCCGATTGGTTCATATCGTCTGCCCATTTTTCAGCTAGGAAAACATTCTATGGTAATAAGCCTTCCCGCACTGACGACTTCAACAAATGTATAACATTGCCATTTAACAATAAATTAAATAGTTTAAAGGACATATTTCGAAAAGCGGGTATTAATCTAGCCTTTAAATATAATAATTCCTTAAACCAATTGATAATGGCCAGGAAACCCAAAGAACATCATAACATAGGAGTATATGCAGTACCATGCAACGATTGCCATGAAGTTTATATAGGGGAAACGGGGAGAAATCTAGACAAGAGATTGTACGAACACAAAAGAGATATTAGAGTGGGCAGCGAAAGTAGTGGAATATTTTGCCATGTTAGAGACAAGAATCATACGATCGATTTCAATTGAAGTAAAATGTTATTTAAATCGGCTAACTATGTTAAGAGGAGAATCGTAGAATCAAGCTTGATATCGTCAGTTCCTAATTTAAATCTATCTGAGGATCAATTTTCTTTTAATCCTGTAATAAGATCGCAAATAAACAAAATAGTAAAATGCCAGCCCTTTCAATATGTTTAGGCCTCCCCCCCCAGATTAGCCACAAGTAGTGGATTGGGGAAAAAAAGAGGGGATCTTTTGTTATGCTTATATGCATTTCTCTTATATTTTCTGCCCAGTGTCAGTTGAAAAGGGTGTGAGATACACCGAAACTGTTCTGAATTAAATTGTCTTCGGAGAATGTGGTTTAATTCCTCATATATATATATATATATATATATATATATATATATATATATATATATATATATATATACATATATATATATATATATATATATATATATATATATATATATATATATATATATATATATATATATATATACATATATATATATATATATATATATATATATATATATATATATATATATATATATATATATATATATATATATTAGGGTTGTTCAAGTTTATATTGTGGAAATATAAAAGTTGTGGTAGACTTCAGGCCATATGGTGTTCTTGTCCCACTTTGGGTCGTATAGGTGGACATAAAATTTGAACTCGATCGGATAAGATATAAAGGTCCATCAGAGCGACATATTCTCCTCTCCATAAATGCGGCCGCCCCCTTGTCCATTATTAAGGTGCCGTTGGGAGTAAATCAACTGGATTGGCTTTTGGAAGTGTTTGTTTGGGGGCTAGAAATCACCAACCATTTTTGAGGGTAAAGTGGTACGAAAATTACTTGTTATTTGGGGAACTGAAAATTTATAATTTTTAGTCGCGATCACTAAAAGAACAAAGAACTTCAATATTTCCATTTATTTTTCCTATCACAGGTGTGATGGTTTCTACTCGCAAAGGTTGGTGGTTGATCGGTCACCCGGAGGAGAACATCACCGGGGCTGTCTCCCCTCAATGGGGCAAGTGCTTCGAAAATTCTACTCACATAATGGTGTGAAATAGAAAACAAAGAGACCGTGGAGGGTGTCCTGGGGTTTTGGGAAAAGGCAGGGTCCCTATCTCCACACGGCGTTACAGCAAGTCGAAGCTGCTGAAGTAAGTAGAGGCCTACGAGGGTCTTCAGAAGCACAAGAAAAGAGCTTCGGAAACGGCAAGGATGAATGAGGAGATCTTTCAAAGCAACCCTGATGACTTGTTCGATAAGGTGCACAGAGATGCACTTGAGAAGACTAGAAACTAGGAGGACAAGGCCTTTTTCATCAGCCAAAGAGCTCCACCAGTTGGGAGGGGGATCCTCTCTTCCTTAAGATGAAGAGGGTGATTGACAAGGTAAAGGTGATCAACGACGTTGCCGAACGGGGACTGGCCCTGATGAACACTTTCAACACGGCGATCACCCGAGGAGAAAAAGCTCAGAAGCACTTCCTTCTGAAGGTGGTGGCCGAGGATAGAAGGAAGTGACCCACAACCTCCAAGGCAGCACTACCGAATCCCAAGCGATCGATCGGACCCCGAATAAAGCAATGAGGTCCTTTCAGAACTGTTTTTGTCTTGTTTCAGTTATCAATGATGTCAATATATTCGTACTTCTCTGCGTGCAAAAGGAAATATATTAGAACTTCATTTTTCATATTCGGTCTTTTGTTTCCTATTTTGCTTGTTTTTGAAAAAGTGTTGCTTCGTGATGAACCACTAAGCAATGTCCGATTTCAATCAAATTTGGCACGAATGTTTTACGTTTTTAGTGAAACATAGACAACATGTGGCTGAAAAGTGTTTGCAACATGGGGCGCTTTGAACAGGTATAATATATATATATATATATATATATATATATATATATATATATATATATATATATATATATATATATATATATATATATATATGAAAAGAAACTCACACCTTGCACGTGAGTCCAAATTATGATAAATAACACCCACAAGGAAAATGGAATAACAATTCCAAAAGCTTTCGTCTTTATTCTAAAGACCTTTTCTTGGAATAACGTAGGTCAGGACAGAAAATGTCTTAAATAGTAAGGAGTTGGGGGTTAATACGGCTACCTGTATCAAAACCCTAACCGTGGGGGTACAAATGCTTTAAACACTTTAATTTGGGATTTAATATAATTAAATATGATACGATCTAGCCTAAACAATCCTATCCGATCTAATTATATTAAAGCACAAATTAAAGTGTTTAAAGAATTTGTACCCCCTAGTTAGGGTTTTGATGCAGGTACCCGTATTATCTCCCCCACTCCTTACTATTTAAGACATTATCTCTCCTGACCTACGCTATTCCATTAAGAGATCTTTTATCATAGGGGACGAAAGCGTTCGGAATCGTTTTTCCATTTTCCTTGTGGTTTTATTTATCATATATATATATATATATATATATATATATATATATATATATATATATATATATATATATATATATACAAGGTGTCCCAGAAAAAAGTTAACCGTACTTTGAATTAGTATAACTCAAAACCTATTAGATATTTTTGAGTCTTGCAAAACAAAACAAATTAACCAATTATTTATTTGCCGATTCTGGAAATTTCATTAAATTCCCTTCTACGATATTGATACACTAATGGTTTTAGTGGAGGCTATCAAAATTATGTTTGCGCAAGGAAGTAAAATAATGAAACTTCGAAGTTTAAAATCAACAAATATATTTAAATCCATTTTTAACAAAAACACCTCTTCATATAGGTAATACAATTTCATTTTTTTAAATTTTCTAAGCACCGTTTCCTTCCACATGACCTCCATTTCTTTCCAAGCCCAGTTGCGCCTTCAATTGCATTGATTAAACAACTTTTTGGATTAACTTGTTATTTTCCTTATGTCTAATAACTGGTTGATGCTTTGTGGTGAAGGAGAATACACTATATTCTTTAGATATCCCCATAAGAAATAATCGCACGGTGTTAACTCAGGGGATCTTGGGGCCATTCAATTGCATGGTTTAGCAAGACAATGCGGTTGTCAAAGGTTTCTCTTAGTTTTGTTCTTAGAGCAAGCTGTCTATGAGCTGGTGCACCGTCCTGAATCCACCAAAGTCTATTGAATCGATTGCCGTAAATCTGGCGGTGTTCCGGGAATTTCCTTTCGTTGATCATGCTCAGGTAGGCAGCACCATTTAAGTTATTATCATAAAACAATGGGCCGACAAGATAGCCATTCCCGCAAAGTCCGATCCACAGAGACACTTTCTGCTGACAAATACGTGTGTCATATTTAAATGATGAGGGGTGGTTCAGCTGCGCATATTGCCGAATGTTATGGCTATTTACCTTTTCATTCTTGAAAAAGGCTGCCTGGTCACCAATCACAATGTTTTTCAAGAAACCAGCAGGTTTATGGAGAAGCCATTCGAAAAATTGTCTACAACGAGGAAACTTAGTTTCAAGAAGCTGGTGACTTACATGCATCTTATAGGGATGCCATTTTAAGTCATGTTTAGTAATGCGGTTAAATGATGACTTGGGCAATTGTAGCCCATTTTTTTTTACTGATACATGTGGTTTTTGAAGAAGTGTCATCTAACACATATTCGATATTTTCTGTTTTTCTTATGGTTCTAATACGACCCGAACGACCTTTAATTAGATTTAAGCATGTTCCTTCAGCGGCGCATATTGCCGAATGTTATGGCTATTTACCTTTCCATTCATGAAAAAGGCTGACTGGTCACCAATCACAATGTTTTCCAAGAAACCAGCAGGTTTATGAAGAAGCTATTCGAAAAATTGTCTACGACGAGGAAAATCAGTTTCAAGAAGCTGGTGACTTGCATGCATCTTATACGGATGCCATTTTAAGTCATGTTTCATAATGCGGTTAAATGATGACTTTGACAATTGTAGCCCATTTTTCTTTACTGATACATGTGGATTTTGAAGAAGTGTCATCTGAACATATTCGATATTTTCTGTTGTTCTTATGGTTCTCATACGACCCGAACGACCTTTAATTAGATTTAAGCATGTTCCTTCATCTTGGTATTTGCGAACATTTTTCCAAAATTGTAGACTTGCTTGGTGGGTGCCTACCTGGAAAACGTTGTTCAAATGAATCTTGTACTTGTTTAATACTGCCAGTCTTAATAAAGTTTGTGACTACAAATACGCGTTGATCTTTTGTTAACTGCATGATTAAAAAGGTTCTAATGGAAGTAAACGTTTACACAGAAACACTTTGATTTGCTTAGTAAGCAATAATGAGGACACCATTCCACAGCATGTTGAAAACCCACTGTAAAATGGCCTAGGCTTTGCTTGAAGAATCGCAAAGTGACCGAGGCTACTTAGGCTCCCTACGCTTCTTTTGAAAGTGCACGGTGGCCTAGCTTTCCTAGGCTTCGTTTCATTATTTTACCTCCTTGCGCAAACATATTTTTAACAGACTCCACTAAACCTATTAGTGTATGAATATTACAAAAGGAAATTTAATTAAATTTCTAGAATCGATGGATAAATAGTAGTTAAATGAAACACTTTTTGCGGGACCCCAAAATCTCCAATAGTTTTTGAGTTATCCTAATTCAAATTACGGTTAACTTTTTGGGGGGACACCCGGTATTTATATATTTATATATATATACCTGTTAAATGTCAGCGAACGAATAGTTCAAATTAGACTTTATGTGTAATTAATCTCGCCATGACCTTTTAGCAGACTTTATAATTCTCAAGAAATTTCTAGATAAATTATGAAAGTGAATTCGGTGTAGAGGGGTACATTTTCGTCATATGATTTTATCCCATTGACCTATAACCTTATGGGTTAACATAGAGGGTAGTCCGAAAGGCTTTGCACCCCATACCCCAAAGTAATAAAAATAATAGTGGCACAATATAATAATATTAAACACATATACTGATTTTACTGTATTCACTTTCAATAGAGTGAATTCATGTCGCCCATATTCCATGCTCTTGCCAGAATGCGCACGATCATGTGCCCATAAGTTTGCAATTGGCCTTTCATTCAAACTGTAGGAGCTCGTGTCAGCCATCGGAAACCAAAAATTAAAACAATATTAAAATGGAATGAGAAGACTTTCGCTAAGCTGAAATATAAAATTAAAACAATATTTGAAAGAGAATATTAAAATAATATTTGCAGAGGGTGACAATACTATGGGGCCCCCATAGTAAATTAAACAGTAAAACAAACATATATAAATTTTCACCAATAGTTTGGCCACAACATTTGAGAATTAACAAAATCAAATAACGTATTGAAAGCATTAGAAGGCGTGTTCCTGCATTTCCAGATATCTTAAATAGATATTGAGTAACAGCCAAGCCAATAAACATCCCGCGGATGCCAAGTTAGAAAATCTTTTTCAAAGCGAGGAAAACTGCAATAAATAAAAGCCCTGCCCAGAATTGAAAAGAAATCCAAGTAATCACTAAATTATTTGACTAAATTATAAGAAGGTTAAAGTTGGCTCATACACATTTAAGAAGCAAATATATCAAGGAAGGGCTTATAATCTTAGAATTAATTGATAAACTTGGAATAAAAAAATCTTGGCTTTAAAAGATAAACTTGGAATCAAATTATAAACTTAGAAGCAAATCATAACCTTGGAATTAAATGAAGAGGCCGTGAAAATAAAAGAAAGGGAGGCTGCTTTTGAGAAATAAAATTAAGCTCAATTTTATTTCGCGACCCAAATAGTTATCAAATTTTATCATAATTTTATATTTAAAGAAAATGAGAATAATTACAAAATGAGATGCTATTTTAGGCATTGGGAACAAGGTTTGGTTTGCTATCTCTTGGTATAAGGTTCGATTCCAGTTAAGATCTCTTAGTGCTTATGCGGTGCTGCGAGTCTGAAGCATACATTCTGCCTGGGCGTATATTAACACACACAGAACCAATCATAACACCGCTATATCTTTCTCTCTTTCTACCCTCCCTTTACATACACTTCACTCCCCCGTCCCTGAAGTTGCTGAAGGGGTGTCCATATCCACACTCCCCTGATGTTAAATGAGTGACCATCCTTTGGTTCACAAGGCTCTTTCTGCTTAATGGTTGGTGAGAAAATACTTCGACTCTTCCTTACTCCTCTCATAAGAGAACCCTGCCCTATGTAGTCGTTTTCCTCGTCGATAGTCATTCTTATATGTATTTAATTTTCGTTTACTTGGAGGAACCGGTTCAGTAAAAAGAAGAATGGGTTGCACCATTAGTTGACTAACAAACTTCATTTGTAGTTGAACCTGGGCCACATTTCGCCCCCTCCCCCCTCGAGTTCCGTGTGTTCTGGAATGAGAGGCAATAAGTACTTTCGCGCTATCATATAAGACAGGAAATTCTGTGTATTTAAAGTGCTAAATCTTTGTTTGCTAGCTTAAATATAACTGTTGCTATTTTCGTTACTATTTCAAATATTAAGTTATAGATTATTTTAGTGAACTTGTTTTGTACTTTAAATACTTGCCTACTTTGGCACCAATCTCCAGTGAAAGTACAGGAAATAACTTTGAAGTTGTTGCCTGATTTACTAAAAAATTGCAATTTGATGTCGCAAATATGTAAACCAAACTTTAAAGCATACACAATAAATAAGGTCTAACACGTGCTCTATATAGGAAAAAAATATTATCCTTTGATTTTAACGCTTAGAATCATATTTTTCCTCTATAAAGTGACATTACATTGTTTTGAAAACCTCAGATCACTATAGATTTAAATAATTAAATCATTTTCAATGTTAGCCGTGTTTAAAAACTAACCCCTAATATAGTTATATATTCGTAAGGTATACATCACCTTACACTTTTCCACCTTGAACTGCATTTCACTTCTTTCCCCAAATTCGACTAATCTATCCAAATATACATATTTGACAGGTTTTAGAAATTTTACTAAAGTCTTTTTATTCAGTAACGGTGTGAAAAGCCTTTTTAAAGTTCAAAATAGCAACCATCTATTGTTTAATCTTGATTATACATTCTGTATTGTGAAAATAATAAAGCTTATTACCTGAGCATGAGCGCCTGCTTTGAAAGCGGCGTAGCAAATCATTTATTAATTTAGTGATCTTAAGATGCTAAGCCATCCAATCACTGGCAATGGCCTCTAAGAGTTTACTTATGAAACAAGCAAGGAAAAAGGAGCGAAATGTTTCCAAGATAGGTAATTTTTCCTTTTTCTTTGAAAATTGGTGTTACATTTGCTTATTTGAACTCTGCAGGAACTATTCCTTCGATGATGGATTTTTTAACATTAGAAAATGTGGCTGCATTAGTTTGTTTCCCAAACCTTTAAGGTGGCATGGATATATTTTAGCCATGCCCGGAGTTCGGGATATTTTTATTTTTTGTAGTTGCCGTCGGATTTTAAGGACAATTTCGTAAATAGTCTTTTTATAGCAGAGTGAGAGATGAATGGTGTTATGCGGTATTTGATTGGCCTTCTCTCGACGACGTCACATACTTATCAGCCATGTGGACTGAGATTGGTTGAGTTAGGATGCCATATGGCTTGTTAGAAGACGTAAGGTCTCTCCTTGCGTAATCGGTTTAGCCAAGCCTCACAACCTTTTACAAAACTTTTCTGTAGGCACCAGGATTGGCTCTTAAACCAATGTGAGGGCATGCAATCTCTTTCAATGTTAGAAAGTTGGTATGAAAGATGGAACCTCTGTTTGCATTCTTCCTATTCATTTCTTAGGCTCATCTTTTGGCGCTGGTAGGAGTTTTTATCATCCGAGGTAAACCAAAATATTCCAGCTTCGTGATATTTTAAAATGGAGAGCAAGTGCTTTGCACGGATAAATATTTCCCTTTCATCTTACCTAATAAGAACTGACATCTCAGCATCACATATGACTTGTAACGGATAACTTCATGCCCAACTCTACTGATGGAGAATTCTGAAACTTTGGAGACCTTTTTAAGGAGGTTTCTTGCAATTATTCCTGCACCTTCTTTACAGATACTTAGGTTTTGATGGTATTTAAACCATTGACATATCTTTGGCGATTTGCTGCTAATGATGCATCCAAATTAGCAGGTTCGGGATGTTTTCCAACCTTGCCAATGAACGTTAAGAGAACTTTCAGAAAGTGAGCAATCTCTATATCATTATGCTGAGCAACGATTGCAGCGTGCCTTTTCATTTGAAACTTCAACTTTAGGTCATCCATTATTAATCTGAAAAAGAAATGTAAAAATTTAGTTATAAGAATGTTAGAGCTCTCCAATTTGAGATCATCAAAATACGTACACATAAATAATTATTTCATTTTCCATTGTTTAGAAATTTCAAAGTAAAATTATTAAATCGTGTATTGTATGTAAATTAATTTTATCTTCCATGACAAATATATTTGTAAAGTGTTAATTTAATATCTCCGTAACATATCTGTCAAAACGCTTAAGGTCGTGTTTTAGCTCCTAATTTTGCTCCAGTTCATTGTTCCTTTAAGTAGTTCTTTATTTTGCCGTTGACAAGGCGACAATATTAAATGTATTGATTTCGTTCTTAACGGCATTGAAGTTTTTAAAATTTTACCCAATATATTACACTTTTTTAATGACATTTTAATCTCTATTTATAGTAAAAATAAGTAATTAAAGATTTAACTTGGTCTTAATTACTTGGTTAACTTGTCATTTTGCCTTTGGTGTTGGAGTGGTTGGTTATCAAAGGCACTCCATTTATATATAATCTTTATTTGTAAGTGCAGCTTATAAGTCTTTTTGATTGTTCAAGTCAACTGGCTGCCGCTCATGTAAATGGGAAGCTTTGGAGGTGAAGTGTGAGGTAGCTACTTGGCGTGGAGCGAGCGAGAGAGTTGAGAGAGTGTCAAGGTGATGATAATGAAAGGATTTGAATCTTTTCTTTGCTAACTAAATATGGTTCAATGGCCTGAAGTCACCATGTGTCACCATCATAGGGTTAAAGGAGGCGCTGACTGCAACTTTGTTTTGCTTTCGATAGTTTACCTCAGGTCTTGCTTTCTTCACATGGTATGTATGGATATTACAAAGATAGTCTTCTATCTAGAAATAATTTCTGGGTTATTTTAATTGAAAACTATGAGTATATTATATTATTTTTGATAATCTAAAAAGTGAGGGTGGGTTTTCTTAAATTAATGAGCGCAATAGCAACAAAGTTGTATGATGCTGAAACTTAGTGAGGAGAGATCTATAAATAAACAAAGTCAAAATGCTGTATGATTTAGGTACACAAGTCCATAGGCAGGAATTGGGGCCGGATGGTACACAATCACGGGGACTTGGGCTGGCAGGGTGTGCGGTTTACGCCATAGCAAGAACAATACTCATGCTTCCTCATCCACCCCCTCCAGGGTAGGAGGTGAAGCATATACGAATAGATGTTTCTCCAAAACCGATAATGCCTTCCCAATCGCACAATGGAGAAATAATGTAGTCTGAAACTGAATCGATTGTGGTCTAGACACAATGCCTTTAGTTCTAAAGTTTTTGGAAGCTCGCATCTTTTAAAAGGTGCGTCTAACTCATATCTACATAGACAGTTGCTACATGTGAAAGAAAACAAGAGATGACCTAACTTTCTATGTATATATATATATATATATATATATATATATATATATATATATATATATATATATATATATATATATATATATATATATATATATATATACAGGAGCTGCCAAGTGTAGGCCATGAATGGTCTTTTGCAGTCTCCTTCTTTTCTTATGTTCTTATATATATATACATACATACATCAGCCCATGGTGTTTTCACAATCCTGAGAGTAAGTTAATCAAACTCTTTACAGTAGAGAAGAGCAATCGACTAAGTAAAAGATTATTTATTGTTGTATATGTAAATTCCATCACAATTTCCCCTACAAAACAATAAGAAAGTCTTTTGAACAGAATCTTTTTATCTACGGGAAATTTTTCTTAAGAATTCTTCTTGCTGGGTAGTAAATCTTATTTTCCAATACCTCTAATTAGAACACAATAAAAAATAGAATATACTAGAAAATAGAAATTCCCATTATTTTCTATTGTATGATGAAATATTTACTAAAAATAGGCAAATTTTGTTTTTTTCATCTATTGGAAGGACTAAAAACAAAAAATTAACCTATATTTTATACATTTTTATTGATACTTCCATAAGAAATATATAAAAACAACTAAAAATGTTAGAGGGGAACCGGTTAACAGGATTTCAGGGTACAAAATGAATTAGTATCTTGTACAAACCTCTAAATGTAGTCTACCATTATGTTTTCATTTTATACTTCTTGGTACATGTTCAAAGTTAATTATATTTTGATAAAGGCGCACTCCTTCCTTATCTGATTATGATTCCATATTCTCATTGTACTTGTCAAGATAGGTACATAAAGGATGAACAGCTTCAAGGAAATCCTGGTGACTATTTGGCATTAGCAAGTTGTTAACTAGTTCCACATAAATGCCAGCCATGAAGTTGCCAAAAAAGCCATGAAACAGTGAAACAACACCTTTTCTTGTTGATATTTCTTTATAAGTAAGGTCTTCATTGAATTCTGAAGACTCTATGATTTTTCCTGCAAACTCTTTGTTAATAGTACTAACAACTTTTTCATGAGACCTAGTTTTAAAAGCAATAGAGAGAAAAACACTTTTTTAGGGTCTAGCAATTGCTTAACTGGCCACTGCTTTTTGTGATAATGTGCTTTGGTATCCAACTGTCCCAAAGACTGAAATCACATGGAAACTTGGTAAAAATCTTTCTTGAGACCAAGTAAAAATCGGCATCTAGCCATACTCCTTATAATCCAAAGCTTGAATCATGAGCTTGACACTTTTCTACTCCTTTTTGAGATATATCGAATGAGACAAGGGAAGAGATGGATGCTTTTTCTAATTATGGAGAAATACATCTTGGTTGTTGCTTAAGGGTCTGCCTTGGTGGGGCTGCCTTATACTTCTGCAATTTTGCTGGATGTGAGCAGCTTGTACGTGATCCAACACACATCTGAAAATTTTCTGGATCTCCCTTTTACGGATTTTTTCGCAGTTGTTGATCTACAGGTTGTTCCGCCCTCTGGTAATAGTGATCACTTTATAATCAACTTTAAGATTAAAACCAAATTTTTACCACCGAATGAGTCCATTACACAAGTAGTCTGATTGAAATACCGTGCCAACTGGCCTGTCATTGATACTGATCTTATCAATATCCGTTAGGGCCATCTGTATTTATTTGAGACTCTGATACTCCCTTTAATGAAATTCTTTTTTGTATAAGTGAGAGAAGGATTTCACGCAAAACTAATCGGAGTCGTAGTACGGGCAAGGCCTGTTCACTGACGACTGGCGATTGGCGCAGCAAAATAAGCAGGTTTTATTTTGCCCATGGTCTCGTTTGTGCTCCCATGAATCTTTAAACTCTTATGTGCAGCTCAATCCACACGTAAAGCGTACTTATAGTGAGGCTCAAAGAGCGTATAGGGATCATCTAAGTGATATTTCAACTGCTACTTCTCAGCCGCAGTCTTGGTGGTCTGTTCTTAAACAATCCTTGTTTGAGGTTGATTCTAGCCTTCCTCCCTTTTCGTGTGATGACGGCTCTGATCTACTTGCCTCAATTTTAAACGAAAACAAAGCACTAAGGTACTGGAGTTACCCCCGTCCTGCTTTCCTCTTTTTAAACTGCACTCCTTTGCTTTTTAGTCATCAGAACTTTTTTTTTATTTGAATGATCTTGATTTATTTTTCGGCTGAAATCCTTTGAGGTTTGTGCAGATATTTTATAAAAGAATTACTCCCTCATTGGGCCCAAAATTTGATGTTATTTTTAGATTACTTATTTGTCAGAGTCTTTTCCTGATTGCCGGTGTTTTGAAAATACCACTCCGATTCCCAAAGGCTCTTCACCATCAATTCATCCGGTGGAATATAGACCCATTCACATTAACACCAGTTCTGTCTAAAATATTTGAGCGTTTGATTGTCAAACGCATGAATCATTTTCAGAATAATAATAAATTTTTGCCGCAAAAACATTTTGGTTTTCGGAAGGGTCTTGGTACTTCTGATGTTCTTCTTTTATGACAAATGACCTTCAAAGTTCTCTTGATGCTGGGCATTAATCTCTATTTCTATCTCTATATTTTAGCTCAGCCTTTGATCGTGTTAATCATAAGGCTCTTATATTTAAAATTAAATTCCTTGGTATTGGTGGTGATTTTCTCGGCATACTGGTCGATTTTTTAAATAACAGGAAGCAGCGTTTGTCCGTTGATGTTAGTTTTCGCTCCCACAATTCTGTTAAATCTCGTATTCTCCACGGTAGTGTCCTTGGCAAGCATCTTTTCATTATTTACAGATATCTTTTCTGGGATTAAGTCGAATATGGTTGATTATGCTGACGATACAACTTTTCATGCTACAATTCCTTCACCTCTGGACAGACTGAAAGTCGCAGAAATACACAGTTGCCCAGCAAAGTAATATTCAAACATGGCTAGAAAAATATAATTTAATAAGAATAAGATTACATACACATATTGGTCAAGTTAAATGGCAATGCAATTAAATATTGACGGTTCACGGCTACGAGGACGGACTCTATCAATTAAGTTTAAACCGATAGATAATTAATTAAGAAATGATCTTACAATTATGTAGGTTCTAGAGAAAAGGGAAACCTTGAGTTTCGACGTGGTTAAGGTGGGAGGAGCGTGACGAAGCGGGGGTCAAACCCCTTTCACCTTGATCTGTTGTGAATAGGACCAGGGAGGTAAGTTCCACCTTAAACTTATGGGTGTCTCACGAGACGCTCAATCTAACTTCGGGAAGTTGAATATTTCCCGAAGAGTCAAACGGGGGATGCTTCGGGTATGGCTTTTCCTATCGTAAAAAACCGAAGACGTGGTGAGAAGGGTTTAAGCGCGCCTAAAACTATCTCTACGAACAACATTGAGTGACGACTATCTCTTCCTTGGCTCTTCGAAAATCACTCAATTCTTCTCTGGACGAGAATCTAGTCGATTCCCTTCCAACTAACGAAGACGTTAAAGGCTAACGTACTGGACGGCGGCTTCAGACACAATCTGCCTGTGAATTCCGAAGTAACTAATATATACTCCGAAATTATCTAGACGGGGAGATAGAGTCATCGCTAACAGACTTCCTTAATTGCGTTGGGTCGCGATAAGCGTCCATAGCGGGAAGTCGTAATGCTGCCTTAATGGTCTATCCATTGTTTTACTTTTCGCAGTATATAGGGCAGATACATGTGGGGCAGAAGGTGAATGGCGAAATTGGGAATTCAGATGGGGGGGGAGATGACGGAGAATCGAGGTAGGAAAAAAAAAGGAATTCCTTTTCTCTCTCCTTATTCTTCCACAATAGAGAATAGAAGATTTGGATAGGAAAGAGCTGGTGCATTTTTGTCACATATACGTTTGGAATTGTCCACAATGCAAAAGTAATAGTTGCTTGAATAGTCCGTGGGTTCACGCTAAATCCTTGGAATGGCAAACTTTCTTGCTCTTATTTTAGCTTTTATACCATCCAGTTAAAGTAAAAATATATGCCTTTACTAATTTGGCTTTCAAAAAAATAAAATTGCTTAAATACTTGTGATATTTAATATTTTACTCTTTACAACAAAGATATAATTACCTTCTAAAGTTTTCCTGCAGTTTTCAAAAGCAAAATGCGGTAACCAGGGTTTGATTTCGTCCAAAACTCGCATGCAAAAGTATGCTATTTAAGATTGGCAATTCGTCATAGATGTTGTCATACAAAACATTTTTGCTCTTGTTTTGATGAACAGTCTGCAGTTATAATAGAATGCATCTGGAAATAGATTGCAGCCACTCGTTTGAAAATATATCCAATCTATCAATCCTTGAAGTAATATTTAAGAATATTTAAGAATGTTTTAGAACTTTAATTGGGAGTTTTCTTATAAGTTCTGGAACATTCTCGAAAATTTATAAAATTCTACAATGTCAATTCTAGAAATCACTCTTTAACTCTCGGATCTTTTGGAAGATTTCATTAAAACAAATATTATTCTACATTATTCCAATACTTTATTAAAAATATGATTTACAATTTTCTATCATACTTTTATAAAAATTAAAGCCTACAACTTTTATATTTTCTCAATTTTTTCACTAATTAAAATATCTTAAATTATTTTCAAAATGGGCAAATTTATAATTCAGTGCGTTACAAACAAGAGCAAAGTTTGGGGATCAGAATAGACTTTTTTTATTTACTTTAGTTAGCAGCAACTGGGAAATAACAGTTTCTTACCAAGGAAAATAAAATTAAAATTTTGTTACATAGTGATATTGTTCTCCTCTTCCTCTTAAGCAAGTATTAGAAAGTGCAATACACTAGATCTTTCATTTCACTTTAAAACAAATGGAGGTAATTGGATGAAGGTAAATCTACCTACTCTGTATCTTTGATCGTCGTGTGTGTGTAATGCAACACTGTCAACAGATGCAGATATCTGTGTTCAAACCAAGAGACCTTAAATAATTTGAAGATTTTATTGTTTACACTTCCTAAACATCTACATAACTGATTTCCTTTGATTAAACGATATAGCCATCTCCCAGTGGGATAACGTGCTGCAATTGCCTTTACCTCCTCTAGAGTAAATCTGGTGTAGCTAAGAATCTTTGTTGCTTTCTTGTATGTGATAGTTAAAAGTATTCATTTTTTACTTTAATTACTAGTACTCAGTGTATTCAGAACAATGCTTAATACCTCGTTCTGGGAAAGACAATATTTTGGTATGCCCTTGAGTATGCTCATAAATACGTACTATATAATTCACGCAAACTTTAATAAACGGGATTTATAAGTATAATTCGTTTTGCTTCTATATGTAGCTTTATTTAGCAAGAATGCCCAACTCAAGATATAATAATGCCCTTTTTAGACTCATTATTCTTTAATTTTGAACTTAATTGGTTTAAACTTTTGTGCCAATCATGCCCAAAATTTCCGAGCTATTTATCGTATTAGATAATTGTAGTATTTACATACATATCCATTAATTTCAGCTTATTTAATCAGAAATAAATATTAGAGATGTTAATCAAAGGGGATTATGATAGAGAGAGAGAGAGAGAGTGAGTGAGAAAGACATATCATCGTTACTTGGATGAGAGCGTCGTGGTATTGTAATGGACCGAGTTAGTGTACGTAGGTTGGTCACGTACTTCAATAACTCCTTTATTTTGTTTTCTCTAAGAGTGCTATATTAATTTATGTTATTAAATTATGAGGATTTCTAGGGCCGTGTGCAGCGGTTCGAAAAATGAATTAAATATTTCTAACCAAAATATATCTTTAATTACAACATGTAAAAGTGAAGTATTAAAAACAAACTATACATCTATAAATAAACGAGTCTATGTTAGAACTACTAATTTAAACCAAAATATATGGTTGACGCCAAGCTCACTTTAATACTATGCGCTAATTGACACACAAACATAATTGAATTTCTTTATCTTAAAAAAAACACACGAGAGTCAGGCTGAAGAATGACCTTGTCCTTGGACATTATTAAGATGGGAAAATGGTTTGGGGTTAGGTGCGTGGGCATGTTTGCAGACGCCCAGCCGTTTGTCTGGCGAGGAGACGGACTTGAAGCAACATATGATTTCGGTGAGGGCGACAGATAGCGTTAAACACGTTGTCTTAGTCAGATGCTTTAGGCAACGGGACCGTGAAAGTATGCTTTTTCTAATCTTCGGGTTAATCTTGAGATGCTTTGCACTGACGAGGGATCAACAAAAAAGTAAATCCTTTGACGGATGGGGGGTTTGGGGGAGTTCACTTTGGGTATTCCTCAATGGCGAGGACTATCTCTGGTTTTGTTGGAAACCGAGATAGGGGGTTTCTCTGACGAGATATGTATGAGAGTGATTCTCAATACAAAGGGGGTACATTTCAATGTGACCACCAGGAATTGCCTCAGAATGAGCTTCTTTTCTGTTCTGTCTTTTGAGTGCCGTGCTAACGCCGGACTTGGTCGTTTCGATATCTACCTCTATCTGCTCGTTCTTCTTCAGTTATCCGCCTATATACTTTACTGCTCTACTAGGGTAGGGAAAGGGGGGGGGTCAAGGCCTAGGTATTAAGCCTCTCTCCATTAACGACGCTTCTCCAAGCGTCTTACACTTAGCCCTAAAAGCATCTTCTGGATTTAGACGCAGCTTCTTTAATTTTGTCAATTACACAAAGCTAGATCCGAATTCTTACGAAAAATAGTACCTGTTTAAACATTGTTATTGCACCTGGTCTCCTTCCCTTCGTATTTTTATGCTCGTTAACAAAGAAATCTGTTCCTTCGTACTTCTCGTGGTTGGAGGAGGCTTCTGGTGACCAGCGAGTGGAGGCGAGATAGGAAGAGGGTGGAGGGGGGGGGGATAAGTAATCAGGTTACACTTCCTAGGGCCAGGACAAGGTGGTACCCCAACGAGGCATCTGTTATTATGGTGGGTATCGATTTCCCTACACACAGCTCAAATCTACATTGCCAATTCTTTCCTTTCGTTTTATTGTTAAGCTATCATTGTCAGGCTTTTTTTATCTTGTCGCCATAAATAACTATGCAGTCAAACAAAAGTCTATTTCAGTAGAAACACATTTAGACACGTTAAAAAATTTCACCAACATTGGTTATGATGTGTCACAGGATAGAATCACAAAAAGGGGCGATTTTTCTGTGCTACAAACGAATTTATCACATGCGTCACACTTGTGAACTTTAATTCCTCACTAAGAGAGGAATTAGACGATAGCAATGGTCGTAACATTCGAAGCAGACTGCAGCTAAATAAATCTGCGAAGATAATCATTAGTTTGCAGTTATTATAACGATAAGTAGCCGCCTTCACACTGCATCGCGCAAGCCTGGGTGAGGAGGATCTTCAATCATGAGAAGCATTGAGATGTTAGCTACTCATTGCTATACTAAGCGCAGAGCATCACTGCGTACATTGCAGGTAACATTATTAACGATTGTTTCTATTTTTTTCTCAACAATTAAACATATTTAAAATTTCAATTGATATTAGACCTCATTAGCCCCAAGAACTCAACTTTTCTCCTTCTTGTTTGTTTTCTTGTTGATCTCTTGTTTCTACTTTTATTTTCTACATTTCAATTTAAAGACAAACTCTATTAAAACGGCTGTAATTTTGTGTAACGTTTCTACAGGGAGTTAAGACAATAATAAGCAAAAAGGTTAATGTTAATATATCGAAATTAAATGCCATGCGAGCTCAAAATAAGACAAACTATTGTTGATCGATTATTCCATTGTCAATATATGATTTGCATAATTTAATTAGTAAATAGATCAGGTTTTCTTCATAAATATGCAACAAAATCATTTAAAATTAACGTATACGAGTTTACACAACTTTTCTATAGTAATTTCAAGAAATAGTATGAGGAAAACTTAGATGAAACAATTGTAAATAGGAATAGTTCAAGAGCTGCTGTGTAAAGGAACGTTTCTTCTTAATAATTTTGAATAGTCTCATGTCTACTGATGAATTCGAAAATTTGGATGCAGTCAGCAGAAACATTTTTTGCAGGTCATTGGATGCCTTCCTCAAGGTTTCTTTGTCTTCAAAGTAACTTCCATTTGCGGAAAGTCTTCCTCCATATCTTTTAGTGGATATTAGGTCGCAAATGTTGTGAGGCATGTATTTGATTGTCTCCTTCAAATACCTGCGGACAAATTATTTTCTCATCATCACTAACTTTCTGTGAGCCACTATACGAAATATATCTCTAGAAACTCGCACATAACATTTCAATCCATTCGACAATAAATAACGTCCAATGCGAAAGGTATGATTGCCTTGATTAGAACAATTTTGATCAGCTCGAAAACTCAAATCATAAATCCGTCTTCTCTTATTTTCTCTTGGTGAATGCTTCATCTGACGTCCATCGGCAACCCAGCCTCTTCCCCAACCATCTGTTCCCTCACCAGTGAAGAGGACTTGGCTCAAGTCAGTTATCATGTTTGTATGCGCTCACAACAGTCGCTTTTATTTTTGTATTTTTGTAAGGAACAGCTCAGTCCTATTCCTAACAGTCGGAAATTTTATGAGCCTACACTTCTTTTGCTCGAGACAGAAGGAACTCCAGCAGCTTAAAAAATGGGTTGGCTCTTTAGTTGTAAGAGATTGAAATTCTATTTGAACCCCCTTGTTCAAAGAAGAATGTCATTCTAGACAATTTTTATCACATTGCAGCGATCACTCTTCCAATATTTTCAAATTTATATAGAACACTTTTTTCTACCCAATTCCATCACGATATACTTCTTCACTTTTAAGGAAAGTTTTTTTCCTGCCCCTTTTATTAGAAAATTATCTTTGAAAAACATGTCTTGACGGTCGTTGTAATCGAATATCCGGCCATCGACTATGAACTAAATAATACTCTCATGAATACTATTGTGAGCCTACTTGACGCGAGGTTCCGAGTTGCTCAACCGTGAGGCAGCCAACCGTAGGTGGTAACTGCAGCCAGACATTCATACGTCCGGTTGTAGGCAAATGCGCGTCACGCATTGGGGGCAGGCTCTAGGCGACCTTCGACTGACCAAAGACTCGGCAGCCCCCAACAATACTCTGCTACCTTGTAAGGCTACCTCTTTAGGTAAAGGCTAGAGCAAGGATAACCTCGATAATAAAACCAGGACTGGGGTCGGCTATAGGCGAGCACCAGCAGACTGGTGTCTCGGCAGCCCATTGTAGACGAGGATGAAACCTGGTCGTCTTGAGTCCTTTCCTGCCACCAGGAATCTTCTCCTGTTTGTCAAGATACGGGTCTGAAGTGAGAATGCCTTTATACTCGTTTAAATCTAGTGCACGTTTGATGTCTCCAGAAAACCGACCCTTACCAAGTCCCGCAGCGATAGCTGACTGGTGGTTAGAGTTTTTTCCGGGATGAGGGCCGGCTCTTAGCTAGGCAGACGCTCTTTGGGTGGCGGAGGAGAATATGGTCGTTGTCTCCAGGGATGAGGTGGCAAAAGAGTTTCGCGTCAACATCCTTAACTAAGCAACACTTCTTAAGAACACACTGCTTACCCTCGAATGGGGGAGGGGCGTAGAAAAGGTTGCCTAAAAATTGCCTGCCTCAAAGTTATTCTGGGCTGGTAATCACGCTCGTTGGACCATTCCCATTCTGTGGTAGGAAGTAATAAATATATAAAAGTTGCAGCATGGAACGTCCGTACCATGCTAGACTCTAACCTTCATACGGACAGACCGACTAGACGCACTGCTCTCATCGCCCAGGAACTGTCCCGATATATTGCTAAAGTTGCTGCTCTGTCAGAGACCAGACTTCCGGATGAGGACAGCCTGACTGAACACCAAGGTTATTACACCTTCTACTGGAAAGGTTACCCTATGCAGGAAAGAAAACTCCACGACGTCGGTTTTGCAGTGAAGAATTCCCTTGTGCGACTGATTGCGGGTACACCCATTGGCGTTTCAGCACGTCTCATGAAGATGCCGGTTCCTCTCATAAGGGATCGACATGCAACTATCTTCAGCTGCTATTCCCCTACCCTCGACAGCCCTAAAAACATCAAGGATACCTTCTAAGAACAGTTGGACGCAGAACTGCAGCGTACACCTATCACAAACAAGTTAATAGTGCTGGGAGACTTTAACCCGCGAGTGGGCTCCTTCTACCAGGCGTTGGCCGGAATTGTTGGCAGCACGATATTGGTAAAGTCATTGCGAACGGCTACCGCCTACTTTCTCTCTGGTCTTAAAACCAACTTATCATCACCGACACTATCTTCAAGACGAATAAAATTACAAGGAAACATGGAAGCACCCTTAGTCTAAGCATTGGCACATGCTGGACTACGTGATTATCAGACAACGTGATCGGCAGGACTTTTCCTGACCCGTGCCATACGAGGTGCTGAGTGCTAGACGGATCACCGGCTGGTTCGTCGCTCTCTCTCCCCTCGCATCCGACCAGCTACTAGAAAATGACCTGCGAAAAAAAGCTTAACTGCGCTCTGCTCAAGGATGAAACTGTGAAAACTGATCTTGATTTTGCCATCTAACAATATTTAGCTGATGTCCCTGGGCATTAATGGTGTCCCCGGTGAGGTCTGTAAGCATGGTGACGATGCTCTGCACGTTTTTCACTACGAAATGATCTCTACAATGTGGAAGGCTGAACGTGTACCGCAGCAAAGGAAAGACGTCAGGATCATATCAATCTACAAGAAGAAGGGCAACCAAGCTGTGTGCGGGAACAGCGGGGGAATCTCGCTCTTGGCTATCGCTGGGAAGGTCCTGGCATAGGTGTCGCTTCTGTGGCAGAAAAAATAAATCGTTGATGACGTGTGCCCGGAAACTCAGTGTGGCTTCCGTACGGAACGAGGAACCATAGACATGTTTTTTTTATAGCCAGACAAATACAAGAAAAGTGCCGCGAACAGCATCAGAACTTGTTCCTGGCCTTCATTGATCAGACGAAGAAAGTTGACACAGTCAACCGGGAGATGTTGTGGCGCGTCATGCGTAAGTTTGGATGTCCTGATAAGTTCAGAGCGGTTGATCTAGCTTTTCAAGACGGAATGAAAGCGAGCGTGGTCATTGGAGGTGAAGAAACAGAGGCGTTTAACTTGGAATATGGTGTCATGCCGGGCTGCGTGATTGCTCCCGTTATGTTTAACATCTACCTCACTTCAACACCCATCCTGTTCCGTGAAAGATTCCCACCGGGGCGAGGAATTGGTCTTACATACCGGCTTGATGGCAGCCTCTTCAATCTACGCCGACACCAAGCTCAATCAAGTGTCTCGCATGACGAAGTTCTGAACTCCAGTACGCGAATGACTGCGTACTTCTCTCTTATTGCCCTGAAGACCTACAGAAGGCACTGAAAAGCATCACAGTCATCTAAAGCACCTTTGGGCTCTTCATCAACTCTGACAAGACTGAAGTGATGTACCAGTGATCTGGTGTTGTCCCCCCTCCCCAAGTAATCCCGAAGTGAATGTTGCTGAAGCTGAGCTTAAGACTCTGCCCAGTTGAATTACCTCGGTAGTGTACTGTCGGCTGACTGTTCTATCGATGAGGAGATCAACCGAAGAATCAACAAGGCATCAGCATCTTTTGGCGGGATCCCAAGACGGGTGATACAAAACCACAACCTTACACTTGCAACGAAGGTCGCCGTGTATAGAGATGTGTGCCTCAGCATGCTGCTGTATGGGAGCAAAACATTTACCCTATACTGAAAGCACATCAAGCTCCTAGAAGCCTTTCATGTGCAGTGCATTAAAAGGATCCTCATCCTTACTTGTCAAGATCGTGTACCTCATACAGATATGCTGGAGCGCGCCGGTGTACTAAGCATCGAGTGCATTCTCTTTAGCAGACAGATGCGATGGCTAAGGCATGTGCTTCGAATGCTCACGGATTGCTTGCCAAGGCGTACCCTTTACGCGTAGCTGTTGGAGAGGAGACGCTCTCATGGCGGTCGGAAAAAGAGGTACAAGGACCAAGCTAAAGGGGCACTGATAAACTTCAACATCAACCTAGACCATCTCGAGGCCACATCTGCTGATAAGGGTGGGTGGCGCGCTGCCTGTCATCGTAGTGCTGCCTACTTTGAGGAACAACGGACTAGACGGCGAAGCAAACGTCGCCGACAGCGCCATGAGGAGGCGCTCCGGCATCCTCTGCCGCCAGGGCCAGACCTTCGGTGCCATGAGTGTGGCCGTCGATGTGGATTACGCATTGACCTTCACAGTCATCGTCGCACCCATCGTCGGTGACTGACCTGAGGACATCCTTCATCATCGACCTTCATGGACTTCCCTAAGCAAGTAAGCAGTACTGTGAGTATCTAATAAATTGTACTTAGTCAAACTTTGCCTGAAAATTGTTGAGACTCGTAAGTGGTATTGCATATAATCTCACGATATTTATTTATATAGACAATGAATTGGAATTTGCTCCTATATCTAATTCTTGACTTCAAAAGATCTCAGATTCTATTATAATATATGACATTTTAGGTGTATCAACCAATAGAGGATTTGTTGTTTTTTTTGCCTTTAGCAGTTTGGAACCATTTGCTATGTATCATTACATTTTGAATCCCATAGCATACCCATTTATCTCTACTTCATTTAAAATACAAGGAAAATTGTACAATTCTACCCTCATAAATCATTTTAGAGTCATTATATATTACATATTGTATTTATAGAGGGCACCCAAATTTTAACAGCACACTGTTATAAAGGCTAGTTTACATACTTATATATAACAATTATTAATTACATTTACAAAGCGCCTACAACTATGTAATAAATACAATATAACAATCAGTAAAGTAAAATGGTGAACAGGAAAAACAAAAAAGTGAATTTTGACCAAGAAAACGCATTGGTCAAAGTACTTTTTTTCCTAACTATTGTTTGCTTTAGACTTTAAAAACGCTTTGAGTACTCTCGTACAATTTTTCTCCAGTTGCTTGGGACGAATTTGTTCGAATTCACCAAACATATTTTCTTCGAAACAGATAAGTTAGATGGAGCTCCTTTCTGGAACGTGAGTTTCAATTTCCTGCCCGATTTTTTATGGGATTCAGGTAAAAGTTTAACTTAGCCATTTCAAAACATTAATTCTACCTTTACAAGTTTAGAAAACAAATGCTAGAGAACGAATTTAATTTAAAAATTCCATTACACATTTATTTCGCCGTTCATTTTTACTTCGAATACCTTCTTTATTCCAAACTCTAATGATAAAACAACATCCAATACCCTGATTGATCTACCAACGAATTTAACTGTCATGATCGTGTTCTTTGAAATCTAAGCTGCAGACATTTTCTTCAAAACATGCTGATTAAATTTCGACCTAAAAGTTAAATTTTCGATTCATCTAATCAAAGGACGTTTCTGGTTAATTTAAATGTTCATTTGCAAACGCCAACAGAGTATTAGTTTAACTTTCCTAAGGTTTAAGTTTATCATGGAGTAAGAGAAAAGAGATCAAAAGACATAGCTTTATAGGCACTTATGTAACTTATCTTTGATAATTTCATATCTATATGTTTCCAGATCTTCATGCAACTCTCTAAAGGTGGTCGTTATTTTATCACATAATGTTTTAGAAAATTTTATGGCTATACGTTCTGTTAACATCCAAGGGTGACATGAACGATCCAAAGGATGAAATGAAGTACGAGATTTCCAGTTGCCTATTAAGGTACCAACTGAATTTTACGGTACTTTAGCTATGCTGAGATTCTTCTGCACCCATGACCACTCTTATGAGGGGCTAAAATGTGTTTAGGATGATCTATATTCAATTATTTGATGGTCCCCAAGATGAAAATGCGGACGATACCACTATATTGTAATGAATGATAGAGTAGTCTTATACGATGATGAAAGGAACCTGGCATCTATCTAAGAATATTCAATATATTCTTGAACAAATAAGGATTAGTTTTAATGAGACATTTTGTAAATGGAATCTATTTATATGTATTTAAATTAACGTGTGGAAACATTGGCATTGCCAAATTTAAATATTGTAATTATAAACCTTTTCATGTTCTTCATTTTCCTTTTCTGACTATTACATTGTATTTATCAAATAAAGTTCCATACGAATTTTAGGTTTCCTTAACCTGCGTTGAACAGAAGAATGTAAATTTGAATTTCTAACAATAAGTTGTAAACCTTTGCGCCCCATTGTACATATATTCCCCTACCTCATTATATACGCGATGAGAGCAATGTTTTTGAAAGAGAAGCATAACATAAATATGCTTCATATATGAAGGACAAATCTAGAATATTTATTCACCAAATCCTGAGTAATTCTGTTTAAATGTCTACCCCAATTACGCTTTCGTCTCTTTTTAAGACAACAGCGGAAAAGTTTAAGCCAATCTTACAAGCAATTTAAGTAGAAATTTCATAAGGGAATAAAATTTTCTTATTCATATAAAAGATTATCAAATTTCATTTGTTAATGAGATTTTCTCTGCTCCAGAGAGATTTGATCTCAAAGACGAGAGACGGTTTTGCGGCACGGCAGGGAGACTCAGATACGGGAAACGGAAGTCTTGAAGGCGGGTGCGAGACGTGGAGGAGCGCACAATTCTCTTCTAAGAAAATGACTCGATAAGCTTACCTCTGAAGAGGGGTCAAAGCTTCACGAAAGGCGAGCTGCAAGTGAATCTTAACGACGAGCTACGACTCGAACAGGAGTTGCAAGAATTCGCGGGAAACAAACGCACAGTCTGAACGGAGGGACTAACAGGCTCTCAATCTCCTGGAGGGATGGCAGATGGAGGGTTAAATTGACCGGTGGCGGGTCCGTTAGATAGACCCAGGGCATAGCCATCCCAAGAGAATTTACGACGACAGTCTGTGCAAACCTATTTCGAGATAAGGGGTTGTCTCGAACAGCAAAGTTTGCCTCAGGATATAGAGTTGAGATTGTACGGGCGCGTTGGCGGGGGAAGGAAATGTATGCGCGGCCTAGGGCGAGAACTCGGCGTTATCGCGCGGGAGGGAGAGCAAGGTGTGTCCCGCATAAGCAAATGTAGCCGGGTCAGGGGACTCAGCGCGAGACAGCTTCCTACTCGTTAATCCTAAAATTTTTACGCCAAGGAGCACGTGTTCTGGGGCTCTAATGGGTTGAAAAGGGTATTTTAAGGGGGCTTCCTCTCACACTGGTCCTTCGAGGGGCATCCTCTCACAGGAAATCCTTTATGAGTTATGTCAAACTAATATGTATAATCTTATTTCTACATTTCCTACTTTCATAATTTACAATACCAATCAACAACCAATTATGTTAAAAAGCTTTCATCATTAACTCAGAACAGAAAAGGTCGGGTTAGAATAATTAAGTATATCTTGTGAAGATAGTTACTAATTTAGTCAAACCTAACATACGTAATATTAATGTTTTAACCAATGCATAGCTATTGTTGATGTTTATCCTGGAAGAAATTTAAATGGCAGCCTATTTTTATGATCTTTATTTCCATATATAGAGTAGACAAGATATCATCCAGAGGACGAATTCTTTAGGAATCTAGTAGAAAATAAACAAGGTCTACTGAACAAAGGGTGACGTACTCTCACTTATACTGATTTATGACTTTAGGACATTCAAAACTTTCAATAATTCAAATAAAATGTAAAACAACATAAGGGTTTCAAATTTAGATAGAATTGGCTGAATAGTTATGAAGTTATTGTAAAAAAAGTGTATCCGCTCACCTTGGGAGGACTTTGGCTATTATATTGAGAATAGAATTTCGTTACCATCTGCCGAATAGTTACAATGCTATTACAAAAACAATATAAAATCAAAACGTGGAAAAATGACCGACATATAGAGATGTAGAGTCGCCCGTGACTCGAATCCCACCCGCCTAAGAAATTTTGACTTTGAAAAAGAGAAGGAGAAGAAATAAAGACTATCATTGGGGAAATATTAATTACCAGTAAAAATAAAAACAAACCAGAGGAGGTAAATTGTTCAAACTACCCCCATACAACCTCATTTGAAACAATGAAGGTCGTCGATATTCGGCTATTTTCCCTCCTTGAAGGAATTGGTATTCAGAAGCTATTTAACCTCCTGTTATAATTAATAAAACATTTACATTTCCAATTCTATGGCAAAGCGAAAGATAATCTTTAATGTAGGATTTCTAGCACTGCAAAATACTCGTTAGTGAGTATAATTGATTAATAAAATACAGATATTCTCAAAATTTGTCATTGTCAGAGAGAGAGAGAGAGAGAGGGAAGACGGGTTGCTTAGACAATGAGAAATAGGATTATCTCACGGAAAAAGAACATTCCATCGAAAGCCTTTGATAAACTTCCGGAGTGATATCGAAGTCAAACTGGAGCCAGAACACCATTTAGCGATATGGCGATAAAACCATCGCTGCAGTCTCTTTGGGATAGAGTCCGAATTACTTCCGGAGGAGTCATATATATTCTCGACCACGGGAATGACGAAAGGAGTATTCTCAGAGTATTCGGAGGACAAGCTGTATTCACATCGCTTTCACAGAAGCAAGATTCACGCAGTGCTCACACATTTGTGCAGAGAAGGATGACAAAGATGATTGGTGGGCTAAGGAACTTACCTTACAGTGAAAGGCTCAGAAAAATAAATCTACATACATTGGAAAGGAGAAGAGTCAGAGGGGAATTGATTGAAGTCTTCAAATGGGTAAAAGCATATAATAAAGGGGATCTGGGTAAGGTTCTTATACTTAGTGAACATGACAGGACACGTAGCAATGGGTTTAAGCTTGATAAGTATAGGTTTAGGAAGGAGATTGGGAGGAATTGCTTTACAAATCGTGTGGTAGATGAATAAAATAGGCTCACTATACATTTAATAGAAGCCACCTCTCTGGGTAGTTTTAAGAATAGATTAGATGAATATATGGATGAAGCTGCTAGATGGGACTGACTTTTTTATGTACATATGTATATATTTTTCTAAGGAGTGGGGAGATTATATTTTGCGGTTGCTTAAATGGACATAATCCTCTGGATGCATTTTATGTATATTGTAGATTAAATCTGACGAACTCCTGTAAAGGGTAACAATGTTGATGACTTTTCTCTGGTAAGAAATCTTTTGTGTGTTGAATGGAACAGGAGCTGCCATAAATGGTCTTTTGCAGTCTCCTTCTTTTCTTATGTTCTTATGTTCTTATTAATCTAACAGTACTAATGCAGCATCTTGGGAGGTCATTGGAATGATCCAAGGACGACGCGTACTTCTCGAGCGACACCCTGCACCCTAAGTGCTCGCAGGCAGAAAACATTATTCGAAACGACGGAGGTCAAGGACGAAAGCCTGAATCAAAAATATTACGCTTAGCTACCCTTCCAAGAGAAGAATACTCCCCCAAGCGACTAGTCGAGGTTTCCTCTAGAAAATCGTAAGCCATTACTCAATTCATAGTCTTCTCTCGATCACTCCCGGGTAATTATTGTGCCTCGTAAAGCTCAGACAAAATCATATATTGTAAATTCATTTCAATCTTCATTTGCCGAAAGATTAACGTAATTTTTAAAGTGTATCCTTCTTTGCAATTTCATTTTTTGTTTGTATAGTATTAAAGATTATTTAGTTTTGCTTGTTTATATCCTATAACCACTTTGAAGCCTATTTAAATAGTATCCAAGTCAGCTAATGTTAGAATTTGGTTGCCACCATCAGTCATGCTCGTTGAAGGAACATCAAAACCAGTACTCCATGCTGAGACGAAAGTTCGAGTGACAGTGGAAGCTCTAATGTCCGAGATAGGAACTGCCTCTGGCCAACGAGTGAAACGATCATTCATGGTGAGAAGATAATTGTAACCACGAGTGTAAGGCAGACGACCTACTAGATCGACGTCAATGGCATTAAAACATGACGAAGGAAGAGGAAAAGGGACCAGAGGGTTTTTTGAGTGACGATGGACTTTGGCACGCTGGCATGGCAGGCATGAGCGCGTCTATTTGGCCACGTGGGCATTCATACATAGCCACATGAATTATTGTGCAACGAGCTTGCGTGTGGCATTAACGCCAGGATGAGAGAGGCAGTGAATTTGGTCGAAAATGTGACGAGGGTAAGCGAGAGGAATGAGAGCACGACGACATTCAGGCAATGAATATTCGACCAGGATGCACCTGGAAGGACTGCTTGGTAAGTCGATCTCGCAAACGACGAGTCAAGATGAGTGACGGAATGTTTGCATGTCTTTATCTTGTTCTTGGGGTAGCGCTAGCGTTGCGTGATAGACGGGCGCAGTATGAGAGCATTTTGTGTTCGAAATCGCAGCAATGCGGGAAAGCGCGTCCGAACATAGCAAATATCATTCGTCATCTGCAGGATGAAGTCAAGATGACGAGTAAACTGCAGTGTATACTGACGAAGTACTACGAGACGAGCCATCACCGACCAGAGGCCTATGTTCCATAAGAATAGAGAAATCCATCCCTTCCAAATGATGGTGAAAGTACTTCCTTGTTTTGAAATTCAGAAAGAGAGCGAGAGAAGAAAGCAAGACGTTGCCATTGCTCACCAAAGTGTTGTTGCAAGATTGCACCTGCATGACTTGAGGATGCGTCTGAGAAGTCACTGATGGGAGCGCATTAAAAAGGATGAGCTAATTTCACAGCGCTGGCAACAACCTCTGTGGTACGAGGGAATGAATCGCACGCCTCAGTAGACCATTAAATGGGAGATTTATTTTTGGTCTTGGTTGCATGATCTAGGCCTGTGTTTGCGTGATGTGGGTTGGAAAAAGTTGCCCATCACGGTTACTTTCTCTTCAAGTGGGCTAATCCCGCCACTCAAAGCTAAGAGACACTTAGAAGTGTTGAGTACGATACTTTACACTTGAAGGCAAGAAAAGACTTGACGAAGGTGAGAAATATTTTTCCTCGAGCGAGGAAGATGTTATAGATATGTCGTCAATGTAACAAAAAAAAAATGTAAGAACTCTCAGAACTTGATCCATGAAACGATGCAAGGTCTGGCCATAGGGCATTCTAACAATTTAAAAAAAAACAAACGGACTGGTCATGCTAGTCTTTGAAATATCATCTGGAAGGATGGGGATCTGTTTGAAATCACGATATAGATCCAATCGAGAAAGGATTCTACAGCCGGAGTGAGAGAAAGTAAAATCGAGTAGGTGCAGCTTAGAATAACGATTAGGGATTGTTACATCGCATCGCGCTAAGATCTCTGTAATCCTAAACTGCTCTGGATTTCTCCGGTGTGGATTTGAGCACAATATGTAGAAGTGATGCCCAGGAAAAGCAAAAGGCCGACAAATGCCTGCATTAATTATGAATTGAAATTCATCACGCATAGAAGACAGTTTGTCTGGAGCTAGACGGCAAGTTCGGGAAAATACAGCACCTCCTGTTGTCTCGATCTGATACACCACACTATGTTTTATGAGCCTATCTTTCGAATTTAAAAGGGTGAGTTAAAGAAACTCCTGAAGAAACCGCTGCAATGGTGTCTCGGTGGGTGGGAGACGAATTGATTGGAGGGAACTCTGAAAAGGTTAGGACGAATCTGAAACTCTCAGTAGTGTTTTGTCGACGACAAGCTTTCAGTGGCGATAATCGACCGTTTTGTCAGTCCTTTTTCTTGCTTTCTCGCCTCTTAAATAGGTTAAATATTTCTGTCAGATTTAAGTATCAGTCAAACATGTGCAAAATTTTGTTGCATAACAATAACAATAGTATAGGAGTGGTTTATTCTGTCTATTTTTCAGTTCTTATAAGCAATACTTAGGACAAACCTGTAAATCATTATGTGTACGCTTGACGCAACATAAATACAATATTAGAAGGGGGGAAAGCAGTAGTGCTTTCTTTGTCCATTTATCTGAAAACAGTCGAATGCTCATTCATTAATTCCTGGCCTAATTTTAATATATCCCCCTGCCTCTTCAAACTAGACCCTGTTATTAAATGGCTTATTTAGAACGAAGTTGTCCATTTTAAATCTTAGCCCTTTAGTTTATTAATTTAGTTATGTTTCTCTCGTTTATTTTTATGTAATTACAATTAGGTGTGTATGTATTTAGTTTAGTGACCTAAATGTCAACATTCTGTGTTCACAGTTAGCATCTCCGGAATTAGAGCTTATCTATTTAGTTTTATACTTCATATCTGTTCTTTATAATATTTTTCTATTGTGTTGACTTTATTTTACGTGGGCGGAGCATTACTCTGTTGTTTCTCATATATATATATACCAGCTTTGTAAAATTTTCGTTATTCCTTGAGAATGAACTGAACAACTTCGAAAGTACTTGCAATCCGCCTTTCATTATCCTGTGTCATTTTTTGCATTTATTACTCTACTTACGCGCTACTTTGTCAGTTTCTCTTTTCCATATATATATATATATATATATATATATATATATATATATATATATATATATGATAAGTCAGTATTGTGAGGTCATTTGTAGAAATGTACAAAAAGACGCACAGCACATTTGAGAACAGAAGTTTTTAAATGGAAATCGATATGAATAATCTTGAGAATCCTTAGAATACACTTATCTAATGAATCAACCAATACCCGAAATGGCTGCTTAAATTCGGGGTCTGAAGCATTTACATACTATTATCAGATGATCTTTATTAATTTTATACATACTGTTTGTTATAGAGGTCATAGCGAAGATTGAATGCTGTTATGGGGTGTTGATTGAACTTTCTCTTGATGAGGCCCAATACTTAAGTTCACGTGGATTGAGGTCGGTGAGGTAGGAGGCAATATGTGTAGGAAAAAATGATAGTCGTTCTTGGCACGCATCTAATCTTGTGTTATTCTAGCCTTATGACAGTCTTTTTGGAAGCTGTAAGTTACATATTTCGTAGCGTACTCTGTCTATCGAGGGCCTTACAACCTTCTCCGGAACCTCTGTGTAGCAGCATCATAACTCTCCAGTCACGTGAAAAAAAGTGAAAGTTCATGGCAACTCTAGCACTGCTTACGCGTCCCAGAAGCATTAGAATTGCTGGAAACTTAGAATGCTATAGTTTACCTTTTTAACAGGTAGATATTTTTCTTATCTTAGGCAAACCAAAGCATTCCAGCATATTGATGCTTCAACTGGGAGAACTATGCTCTGCAGTTTCAAAATGTGAGGAAATTATGTGTCATTATGCTGAGCCTTAGAAGCAAAACCATGATTATTTTTAGAATCCACCTATAAATGCCTGACTCTCGATACATCGGACACCACATAGGTTTTTACTTCTCAATAACATAGCTGCTTGGGCTTCTTAAAAGAAAATGGGGCAATATCAGTCAAGATATTATCAGAAATATGTCTTCAGCTTGCCAAAACAAATTTAATCAGTAGTGAAGAAAAAGGAGGTTTGTAAGTATTGATAAGCTCATCAATTTACTGTATTTATTAATAAAATGGGTTTGGACTATAAGTTCTTGGAGATTTTCCCTTCAAATAATGATACAAACATACTAAAACAAAATGCAACATTGCTTACTTTTCTTAATTTTCATACATGACAAAAGATAGTAGTTTCGAATCTTTTGTCCATGACTGTATACAGTACGCCGATACATTTCACCGCTGCAACCAAAAAAAAGTCGCCCTTGCTACGCTTTTAACATCAAAGATCAACGTTTAAAATTTAATAGAGAAAGGAATTAATTGGAGTTTAGAAATTCGTAAAGTGTTTCTACGATTTTAAAATATAAAAATAATCTAATCAACATAGGAGGAAAGAATAGAAACATATTAGATGCATCTACCATCTTGGGTGTGGCGTATGACTCAGTGATCGCAATATAATTGAATCTATTTTTACCATTTAATCAGTTTCAACTTTTACCAATTTGCCTTAGAAAAGGAAACAAAAACGTAAAAGGATTTAAGCTTTTACTTTTGTTTCTTCTCTTAATCAGTTAGTATACCTTGAGAATATGAATACCAAACTCTATATAATTAATTTTATTGTTGCACGAAATTCTTTTGTCTGAACTATTTAATTTATCTTTTTTTAGTAGTCCATTAATTGTGAAAATTTTGTATTCAAATATAACAGTCAATATAAACTGATTATTTTAAGTGGTCTTGAAGACTAATAACAATTTTTCAGAATACAAGTATAGGTGACGCTAAATTTTATGTTTCCTGCTATTGGTATTGGGATAGAATGGTTTGAGGCCGCTTAATTTTAACCGTTATCACATGTTGTTTAAAAACATGAGGCTAACCACGTGCATCTTAGCCTTGAAGCCGGGCGCATTAGAGCCGCCAACTAAGTCAATGTTTAAACAAGGAGGTTTATCTTCCCCCGTTCACCCCATTGCCCGACCTCGCCAGATTGAGTTAGGCTTATGGGCGGATAATGTATTGTTCTCAGGCGCGGCTGTGCATTCCCTCGAAGCCCCCAACCCATGGACGGCTACGTTAAGGGGATGTCCCGACTATTTATATGGAAACCTTACCACTAAGATCAGATTTGAGATCAAGATTTTCTTCGCGAAACATCACTACGATCCACTCTCACCTTGTGCGCCAAGGGTCCTCGACCTCGAGATCCACCATCACTTGTCCAGAAGAAGGACAATATCCCTTGAGTGCCAAGGTTCGAGCCTTCGTGACGCCAAGTCCACAAGGCTTTCCCTGTTGTTCAGAAGAGAACAACGTTAGAACAGCCATTGTTCTTTTGAGCCCGTTGACAAGAAACGGTTCTTACCCCTCCCCCCTCCACCCTGTTGTTCAGAAGAGAACAACGTAGAAAAGCCATTGTTCTTCCAGCCCGTTCGCCAAGAAACGGTTCTCACCCTTCCCCCTTGTTGTTCAGCAGAGAACAACATTAGAACAGCCATTGTTCTAGAGCCCGTAGACAAGAGACGGTTCTCACCACCCCTGTTGTTCAGAAGAAAACAACGTAGAACAGCCATTGTTCTTCAAGCCCGTTCGTCAAGAAACGGTATTCATTCCCAAGACGCCACGTCAAGATCATTTAATTTTTTCCCCCTTCGGCTGGAATTCGCCAGTGGACCAAAGATTCCTTCACGTCACCTTCCTCTGCACAACAAGTGTATTTACGTAAGCTCAACGTTACCTTTGAGTATTTAACCTTTTTGTCAACCCTATTCCGAGCTTTAAATGGTTTAGCGAACCAATCCATCCCTTTAATTTATATTTGTTTTACCTTTTTAAATCTCTCTTAATTCTCGGATTAACTATATTTCCCACAACCCTTTCCAATTCTCTGTTTATGTCAATATTTTCCGTTTTGTGTGTTGTTGATAGTTTTTATTAATAAAACTCTATTTTATTAATGATAGCCATATTATTATCCTTGAGCTCAGTTCCACTTCTTAAGCATATCGAAGATAAATAATATCGGTCAACCCAGACACCACGCACTCTAAAGGTAATTAAATAAGTTCCCTCAACGAATAGTCATATATGGTATATCTACGATAGGCATATTAATCACAACAATGTCCTTAGAAAAGGTGTGTCCATCTTCTTCTTAAATGTGCAAAATTTAATTGTAAATTTGCTGAGACTGATTGGTAAGAGAAGTGATTTATTTCCTTAAATCTTTGTTTTATGGCCATAAATTTTACATTTGAGTCTTCATTTCATTTGATTTCGTATTGTTGTTAAGTAAGATATGAATTTAGTAAGTATACATTAGTTCAATTTCTAATTTTATAAATAGGATAGTATCAAAGTTTGTAGTGTTATAAAGCACAAATTAAGTTTAGTCACTCTCTTCTAGTCGCGTATTCTTGAAATTCAACTACACTGTGTATGACTACAGACCATGATCGTAGAGAAAACACTGCAATGTTGTTCAAGATTAAGATTAATATATTACAAAATTCTTGAAGATAGTCATAATTACAATATCGTTAGCCTACGATTTACTTTTCCAAAACTAACTAATTCTTACTCTGCCGCAGGTATCATGTGGAACCACAGTAATATATATAGCAAGTGTCTTACAATTTTACTCTCTCAATTTCGCTTCTAACCTATCACAATTTTCTGTAAATTATTAATTTGTAGATAGAATTAAAAAAGAAATCTACCCTCTTCTTGTTTAATATTTTTTGTTGTTTCTTCCACCATCTACACTTAAATTTTTAACTCATCTTCGACTAAATTTATTAGATATCCCTAAAATGAATTTTCATCTTTATATTTGATGATATACTTAAATTAATATCAAGAATAACTGCTCTTAATATAGAAGACTTTGCCAGAGTTGAATAAAAATACATTCAGTGGTGAGTCGTAAAGACTTATTCATTGAATTGGACTTGCTGATAATTATTCCCTTGCACCTTTTGATAATTTTAGTTTTAAAGAAATGGAAGGGTAAAAAATCACTATTGAGAGATAAACCAACCTTGAACAAGGTTCAATGTTTTTACCTCAATTTGCCTGAACATCTCTAGCTATGGAAAATCCATGCAGCTCTGTTTTTGTACAATGCATTTGGTAATTTCTGTTTGACACCATTTTAACTTAGTGAAATGAAAGGTAAGTACTCCTGAAAATCTTTAATGTGTTTATTGGTTATTTTTAGTCTTTTGAGTATTTTTGTTTCTGATAGCGTCCATTAATAAACCAAATGCAAAAAAGAAGCCATTCTAAGTTTTAGGAAAAATCTTATGACATTTGCCAAACTACTCATACTTGTTTAGTATTTGAGAAACAAAAGATTCAAATGATGTCTAAGTTAGGGAAATATTTTTCATAATTAGAAATAGGACCACGTACATAAGTTCTAGACTTTAGCATGCAAAGAAGAGATATATATTTCTTTGTTGTAAAGTGTTTGAGAATAAAAACAATTAAACAAAAGTTTTTTGGAGAATTGCCACGGGAAAAAATGGAGCCAATGTTTTAAACTTTTCTGAAAAGACGTTCAAGTTTTTTCTAGCAGTTTTTATCTCGTATAAAATCGATTGAATTTTATTCTTGTTTTAAGAGCTTGATCTTATGCGTCAAAGTAAATAATAATTAATTGAATAATTATGTAGTATTAAATTAATTATGAAATCAATAAATTAATTAAATATCCTTAAATAAATTTAACTTCACTTTAAATTTTACAGGGAATAATAAGATTTATGAAGGTTCCATATATAAAACTGAGAGGAATGATTGTAAATATTAAAGACATTTGTAACTTTGCCGTATTTCCCACACCTTGTAGATTACAAGAAAAGGTTATTAGGGAGAGATACTGTGTTTGAAATAATACGATAGGCAATTACTTCGCCGACCATATCAGAGTCGGAAACAAATTTAACATTTTTCTGAGATGAAAGCAAATGTTTTCTATTAAATCGATAACGGTTAATCTGATAATAAAAGTTTTATATCAGGTCTAGATTTCGTATAATCACAATCCTGTTCTTCCGCTTTCCTTTATCTTTCGGGGCTTTTACATCTTTGTTATAGAGCCTTTTTGCGTCATAGTTTATGTTACTTATTCTTAAATAATTTAACTGTTAGTAAGGGAAGGGGGTGTGGATGTCCTTACTCCTTAATTCTCATTTAAGAAAGACTGTGGAAATTAAGACGGGCGTTAGCAAACGAGTGCCCTAACAACCACTCAAATCCGTACAGCAATGTGCATTTATATTCGGAACAAAAACTGTTCAATTAAACGCTCGCTTTGTGCAGGAAATAACAATAGTCCCCCATTACGTTAGGGTTGAAGATCCCTTGATATCTGTTATCGATAACGGGTATATAATGAAAGTGTTCTTCAGGCTCATTGGTTACAGTCTAGAGAATTGTAGGGATGAAGTTATAGGCATGATATTTTGGCGTATTATGTCCCTTTAAAGCCCCAAAAGTGGCGCGGTGATTTGCCTTCCTGGCTGCCGTGCTGACGGAACTCAGCAACCCGTCCTCTCCAGCTTAGCCTCGTCTCCTTCTTTCAGACATCCGGTATTTCTTCCCTACTTCCTAACTTTTCCTAAAACCTCGCCCAAAACTTTTGCTTGTCGGCCTCTAATTTCACAGGATGATGTTGACATTCTTCTCAGCCAACTATCCCGGATTAAGGCTGAGTGGGAAGAGATAATGTTCCCTAACCCCTGAGGCCAGTTTGGGATAGAGGGATTTTAACAAATTGCTTCGTCTCCCTCCATACCTTTCTCAATTCACATTCTATCCTTTTTACGCCGTGCCTAAGGTGGAGCCACCATGCCGAAGGGCTGCCAGGTCACCTGGTGGAAGAGGTGGTCTTAAATGGCGGCACCTGGCTCTGCTAACCACCTACGCCCCCCTTGCAGAGCTAGCTACTGCGAGCGATGATTATCGTCTGCATCCAGTTAATAAAAAGAGTCACCATGCCTAATGATGAGTCTAACAAAAAAATCCCTTTAATTTCTCCCTCCCACCGTCGAAGCTTCCCTCGAGCAGCTCCACTAAAAAAGTGGAGGTCCCCCCCATGTGCTTTCACTGAAGAGCATACAAATCTCTAACCGGAGAGGAAGCTTACCCTTTTCCTTTGCCTTCAGGTGTAAGAGACTCCCCTTCACCTTCTTCTCTGAATGTGGCCTCGGGTGCCTCCCTCTTTCCAGCGGCAGTCCCCCTTTAAGTTTCTAAGGGGACTGCTAATAAAGCCAGCAGGTAGCCTATAACCGATCACTCTTCATTGAAGCGGCACAATAGAGCAAACCGCCTTAGGGAGGAGAAGGAAGCTAGGGCTCATCTGCCGCTTCCCTCCAGAGACCTGCTGGCTCGTATACTGACTTTAGTAGGGGTCAAGGCCGGTGCCTTCCCATAGTCAACTCGTGACACCTCTAATAATAGGACCTGTGAAATCGTGATGGGGGAGGGAGCAAATGGAGGCCCTCATAGAGATAGACATGGTCCTTTAGGACACACAGCCTCAGACGATAGGGCCCTTATGGGGGTGAATTCGAGGCTTAGCACCAAGCCCTAAAGTCGAGACGCCACTATGAAAGGTCTTCCTCAAACGGCTAGGGTCTCCAAGGCAGTACAAGGAGGGGAGGGATCTCCTCCTCCGGCCTGTGCCCCTGCGAGTGCCAGAACCTACTCCATCTCGGTGAAGGACCTTGCTGAGGCCGGTCTATCTGGCCTGGGGGCACCTGCCGGCAGAGGGGAGAAACGGGTTCATTCTCCACCGTCCTCTCTAAAAAAAAAGACAAAAAACAATAAAAAGACGAAAAAGACTCGGGGATCCTCTCCATCTGCGGGAGCTGCGAGAACTGATGGATCTGCTGCTTCTGTCAGCGACCAATCCAAGATCAGCACGTCCAGCCACGCTGCCGCCCCGGTGAACCTCATTCAGAGAATACCCAGTGTTTTAGAGCCAGATGGCTTGAAAGGCTTCTTGGTTATTCGCTCCACTGATTGGAGCATGTTGACTAAGGGCAACATGATCCATCAGAGGAGAGCTTTAGCTAGTGTGAGTTGTATAGAGCCGAGTGCGACCCGTTTCTCGGAGGAAACCGTTTTGGCAAATGCGTTGAATCCCTCCGAGGCGGCCATGATTAGTGCCCTTCAGACACTTGATGGCACGCCCGTGAGGGTGACGCCGCACTCTACCATGAACTTCGTTAAAATAGTAGTTATTGCGAGGGAACTCGTGGAATACTCCATAAAATACATCACCTTAGAGTTGCCGACGATGTGGCGGTCAAGGTCAAACGTGTGATGAGACAACAGGGAGTGGCCTTGAGAGCCACCCCTACACTCTTCGTCACGTTCGACTGTGCAAGCTCCCTGAGTCGGTGCGTGCCGGTTATCATCTCTGCCCCGTGATGGCATTCGTGTCACTGTCAGGGAGGTGATATTACTGCCACTGCTTCGGCAATACTAATCGCTCCTGTTCACGTAAAAATTTGAGGTTACCCAAAACTTGTGTAAGTTGCTCCAAGACCGCACACGATAAGTCCAAATCGTGTGCGGCCTTGTGTGTCAATTACGGAGAGCCGCACTCGGCTTCTTCGAATCAATGATGTGCGTATCTCCCTGAGGAGGAAATCCTTGCCGTTTAAGCTCAGGATCCTGGCGCGCCCAGACGTCTTATGCCTCAAAGTTGAAATAGACACCCTCTGCTCCTAGCCCCTCCAGGACTACGAGTATAGTAACTTTCGCGTCCATTCATAACTCAAATAAGTGTTCTACCCACCTTGTGTGTTCCCTTGGTTAACCTGGCGGCACGAAGGGTGCAAACCCAGCCCCGGCTAAAACCAGGGCTCCCGCACCCGTTAGCTATCTTTTTGCAGGACATCATGCTGGGTGTATGTCCCCTGCCAGCCCTCCCGGGGTATAAGGGTTTTGCGACCTCACCCCCACGGGATTGGGTTGAGCAGCAGGATGTGCGATTTACACCTGACATGATGTCTTCGTTCTTCTCTTCGATTTCGATATCTCTATTCAGGCTATGCTGTGCAGCTGCACCTTGATAGGAGGTATAGCTATTTCCGCGTACATTCAACCGCCAGGTAAATTCGACGCGGGGAACTTCAGCTGCGTCATGGCACGGTTGCCATGTCCTTCTCTTGCTCGATATAAACGGTTGACACCCACTCTAGCGAGACTACTTTATTAATCCCCGAGGTTAAGGCCTTGCTTGAGATGGGTGATCTAAATGTGAATAGGTTTACGCATCACTGCCTGTGAATTGCTTCATTTTCATGCCTCGATCTATCTTTGTACTCTCCGGATGCATACCTTAATTTTAATTGGAGGGTGGTCGATGACCTTCATGGTAGTGATTACTTCCTCAATTAAATCACATTTTCTGGGCCGCTGCCGCCCGATAGCCCACCACGGTGGTCTGCATTTCAAGAAATGACTGAATTTTCTATCTCAGGCGAGGACTTTAGGTCGATAGATGAGACAGTTGAGTTCTTCATCTAGCAGAAGTGTGGAAGCAACTCAAAAGGATACGCAGCAAGTTTTCACAGGAACCTCCTCCCGTTCTCCAGGAGAATGGGACCGCAATCTCGGAGCCCGCTTCTGTGGCAGAATTCTTCGCGATCGCTTACTCCGCATTATTTAGCCAAGATTCCGCTCAGTCAGCATTCAATGCACATCGTGATGTCCCGGAAGGCCCATGGCTGGAGTTTACCTCTAGAGGCGGAGAACCCTTCAATGACAGGTTTTCTTTGAGTAAGTTGCATTGGAATCTCCGCATCCCCTGATTCACGATATCCGTGACGCCACGGTTTTGACAAGCCGGGCGGATGTCTAAATTATGTTCTGCTGGGTTTCTGGACATGTAGGAATTGCGTGGAATGAGCACGCGAAAGAGTCTGAGGGGACTGGGCGACCGGGCCAGCGTTTTCCTATTCCTCACCCCTTCTATATGGGAGGTATACGAGCAGCTCTCTGGGCTTCTTGGCAAAGAAGATGGGAGACGGTCGAAGGGAACTTAAAGTTGCGTGGCACTGCGTCGCGACTGTTACCATGGACCTACTACCAATGCCGCGAAGGCTTCAGGTTGCTTTTTGTCTTCTCCGAACTGGACACACTCGCGGGACGCACCGCCATTTGATGGAGCGCTCGCTTGCGCCCGTATGTGAAGACTGTGTTTCTCCCAGACTGTTTGGCACATTCTTGTTGAATGTCCTAGTCTTCGTGATATTCGCGCACGTTACTTGCCCTGGTACTGGGACAAGCTGGGTCACTACCGCTTATCTTTTGTACTCTGGACGTGTTCTTGGGCATTGACTAATTGACTCTGACCTTTTGGAGGAGGACGGCCTTCTCCCCTTTATAAGGCCTTTTTTGTAATTCTTTTTGTAGGTGTCTTGTTCCTGCGCCGAGGGGAGGCAGACCTAACCCGATGCCAGAGCATGCTTCCTTCCGGTTCTCTTGCCTCTTCTTATTATTTTATTTAGTTATTTGTTAGTTACATATTATTTGCTTGCTTATTTATTTTCTAATACGGCCCATAATAGACCGTGTGGAGTACGGCGATTCATGCCCAAGTAGACAGTGGCCAGATGAGCTCTTATAATTAAAAAAATGATGTCCCTTTGATGTGAAATGTGCATGCTACATCTCGGATAAAGGAAAATGTTGAGCTGGATTCTTAATTCCTTAGTAAAAAGCGGTAACAAGTCTCGAAAGGGCTAACGGTATGGACAACTTATTTCTTCTTGCGTAATGATTGCTAATGTTCTTTTCACAAAATACACCTATATAAATAGTCATTCTATCTACTTATAATTCTACAAATTTAACCAATAAGGAGTGAGATACATTTAATTCTCATAGTTATGTTCATTTTTTAAATAACAGACCTTAACGTTAACAAAATGACCAATCAGCTTTTAGACATAAGCACTGCAATAATTGTCCAATCAGCGTCACCATAGATTTACTGAGTTAATAACGCTCAAACCGTTTAGCATATAAACAGGGACGAATTAGAGTAACACCATAACTATGGATTACGGCAAGTAAATAGACGTCCCAAAATTTCCATTCTTAAAATAAGGTAGACTGGCATTGGACATTAAAAACGTTAATTTTTTTCTTAGAATTCTGATCTACAATAATTTGACACCCACTAAACCGACAGACTAAAGACCGACAATTACGAACGACACCCTACAAATTAGTCTTAGGATTCTCCCTAAAGGTCTAAAACTGACCGTGTGGAAGTTTTTGCTAAAGTGTATGGGGACTTGGCCGTCGCGCTCGTCAGACTAATCGATACACCGTTCGGCTACACGGCAATATGCCAAAAAGAATCGGACGCGGAAATTCTAGCCTAATCTAATGCCACTCAGATATTAAATTACATCAATTTGACACCAAAAATCCCTTCCCAGATTCAAGCGCACATGATATTGTATTTAATAGGTTAGACTGCTGAATGGGTCACCGCGCATGCAACGAGATCAAAGAATTTATCAAGCTAAACCATCAATGGGTTGAAGTAACGGAAGTGAAACTGTAAACTTTAACGGAGAAGACGATGCCATGGCGATGTCATGCCCAGTTAAAATGGAAGCCCTAAAAAAGGTTTTAACAGCAAAATAAAGAGAAAGAGAAGGCAAAGTCTAACAGCACTCACGCAAAGGTTGTAAAAGCAGCAATTAATGAAATCTTAACCCAGCGGACCTACCTTAACCCTCTATGGCCCATTGGCGTTCCTCAGCAACATTAGATTTCATAGGGCTTAATTACTTTACTTACAATGTTTTGTTCAATAGCTGCGTGAAATTACATAGTAAATATGTTGCTCAGAAACCTTATCTGAATACAATAATTTGTAAAAAATTTCATTCAGGCGCCTTTATGCCAGTTGCCCAATGGCGGGTATTTCTAAAAATAACTTATGTCATAGAGGGTTAAGATGCAGAGGAAAGCAAACAATCAACAAAGATCATGTGTTGCATCTAATATTTGCAAATTGCGAATCTTAAAATTCTGGGAACCTTCAGTAAAGATCTAAACCAGATGCTCGTCAAGAACGGCACGAAAGAGATCTGGCTCCCTGAGAACCCCGCCTCTGTGGAAGTGATAAAAATCCAAATACATCTTCTCAGAACAACCCCTGTAGAAATAGAGACAGTCCATCCCCTCAGTATTAGAAAACCAACAGACTGTAGGACAACATCCAACAATATATTCACCACGGCCAATAGTTCAAATGATCCCACCAACTCCAGCAGCAAACCAATCCTACCCACAAGTAGCCCGCAGTAAAAGATTCCCCAACCGACAAAGAGTAAGATCTAGCTCAACATCAAGAGATCATAAACTTAAATACCACGACAGGAAGATAATTCTGAAGATCTACACCACGCCCGCATCCCATTCCCCAACATCATAACTAACAGGACTATCAGTGAGGGCGTTACAACAGGTTAGTAAAATGGGAATATAACGAAGACATCCCAGATAAGGTGGTTGAAGAAGCCATACTACTTGGGATGGTCCGATTTAACCAAGAAGCCTACACCAGGATCACAACCGCTGAGTTCAACAAGAAAAAATCCGGAAAAACTAGATCTCCACCCCAAAGAAGCACGACAAAAGAAACACCTAAACGATAGACAACATGGACAGACTAACAAAAGAAATAACAATTATACAGATAAAGGCTGGCGGATGGAACAACAAACAAACGACATAGGCCAACATAATTAAACAATGCGGCCCTAATATTGTACTAATCTCCGAACAAGGAGAAAACACCGCGATAAAATAAATAAAGATCTTCTACTACAATGACATCTCCAAAAACCACAGCTCAGAACATTTCGATGGCGCTGCAACTGCAGCTTCAAAAAGAGGATTCGATTAAAAGAACTTCCTACCCTAGAGGAATCATATCTGGCTATCGAGACCCAAATAACCATGGGACTCCTAGTGGTATCTACAGAATACCAACCCCAAAGACGAGACTACCTCCCGATGCACAACCTTCTTCAACTTTGTACACATGAAAAAATAGTATTGTTCAGGGGGGCGGGGACCTTGACGCTTGGTGACAGGAGTCCAGCTATATAGAACGAATGAACAGCAAAGAAAAGAATCTGAAGACCTTTTAAATAGGAACATTGTAGTCCGCGCGGGACCCGACTTCCCCACTTTCATGACTGAGCGATACGCAGCAAAACCAGATATCATTCTAACCAGCCCGCAGTTTCCCTATAATTATTTAGTTCAAACAGGCAACTTAATACCAAGTGCCCACTTTGCCACAATGATGAAAATATTCTCCAGTCCAATCGAAATTCCCGTTAAGGAGAGGAAATGCTTCTCCCGAACAAACTGGGAGGAATACTGAACTCTCAGCAATGAATACGTCCCTCAACCCCTTGAAGAAGCCACATTGAAAGAAATCGACCAGGAACTGGCAACATAGGAGAGAAAATGGTGGAAGCGGACCACACAACATTGCCCAAATCCACCAACAAGACTTTACCAGCACCAATATGAACTCAAGAAATCAGACTAGTTGGTACCGACCTACAAAAAAGCAGTCGACTAAGAACAGTAAGGACGGAAACGAGAGCACTCATAAGGGAGCTACAGACGACCTTATCGAATGAAATTATAAACAAAATCAACGAGAAGGTACACCCTCGAACCTTCTGAAATACGGTATCGGAATTAAAGGAAAAACCTCCGGACAAAGACATATACTTCGGAAGAGACGAACGGACAAAACTAGAAGACGAAAAAGAAACGGAAGAAGAGTAAGGAAACATCTAGAAGAACGTCGTTAGCCTCTCGCTAGAAGAAAAGGAATAATTTGACCTTGAATTAAAAGACCATATCCACGACCAATTAGGAAAAGTGCTTGACAAAACTTACCCCTTCAACAACACATCTGCCAACAGAGAGATGACGGGTTATGAAAGAAAGATCACCACAGAAAAAGACTAACAGCGACCCTGTCTACCTTCAGTCAGAGAGCACCACAGAAAACACTGTTGACAAAACTTAACTTGTCCAACACACCCCGAAATATCATTGAGGGGTTGATCAACATAATGAATGCATGTCTAAAGGCTGGCTGCCAAAAAAGGTATAAAGACCTGGTACTCAAGGACGTGAAGAAGGCATTCGACAAAGTATAGATGACTGGGTTACAGTACAAAATACTAAGACTAGGACTAAACCCAAGACTGGAGAAAATACTTTGTGACTATATAACGCAGCGAAAGCCTTACATTTAGATAAAAGGCTACATCGGATCAGACTTTAAACTGTCTACAGGCGTGCCACAAGGATGGTGCCTAAGCCCCTCCTACACAACATATGCACCCTCGACCTCCCAAATCCGATCAGGGAAGACTCGCTGTACATCCAGTTTGAATAATACATCTCCCAGATTACTACGGCCCCCTTCAGAAACCTCGAGTCTCTGGCAGAAATAACAGCCAGAAAAATCGCCGAAGACACCAGGTTCGAGAAAGGTGGGAAATCGCCCCAAACACATATAAGTTTAAGGCGATTCCACTCTTCGGGAGGAATCAGGGCAGCATAGAAACAGAAAAAGCCCGTATTCTCTACGGTCCAGAGTGAACAGTTCTGGGACTAAGGATAGGTAAGAATGGGTATGGCAGCCACGTTGCTTACACAGCAGCGCGAGCGAAGGTAGACTCAGCAAGCTCTTCAGTTTTAAAAACTGGAACATGCCAAATAAAAAAAATTACAATGCCGTCATAAAACGAAAACTCATATATCCACCAATACCTATTAACACGAGGTCCAAAACACAAATGAGATCCCTCCAGAGAGTACAGAACAAGGCAGCACTCCTAAACACCGAATACCAACACGTCTTCAAGATCATTTTCAGCGATACGCAAAAGGCCCAAACGGCCAAAGAAAATGAGCTGCTAGTTTTCAATGTGAAAGTTAACGGCGAACAAATTGAGAGGGATGAATTTACCCCCACTCAAGTATGTTTTCGTTACGTCAAAATGGAACACCACCCAAATAAGGAATGTAAAGCACAAGAAATGACCTGTTCGAAGTGCAGCAGAAAAGGATATGAGTGGAGAGAGTATATCGCACTTCGTCGTTCACTAAGACATTGTCAAGTTTGTGGCGGTTTATTCGAATATTTGGAACTTTCTTCGGTTGGTCTTGATCTTCACTTTCTTTTGTATCGATTGATCTTGTCGATTTAGGTGGCTGTCTGCCTTGCTTGAACTCCAGCATTTTTGTGGGTACTGGGAATGATTTGGGTGATGCCATTAGCAAACTGCAGATAGATCACATCCTTTCCTACTGGAGCAGTTAAGTCAAATGTGTACATTAGGTACAGCAGTAGACTCAGACAACTACTTTGTGAAACACGCGCCTCAAGTTTGAATTCGGGTCCATTGAAGCCCTTAATCGATATTTTGTTGTTTTTTTACATGGCATAGTAACAGAGGACCCTCTCTAGGATCGGGTTTAGCTGGAGGCTTGAGATCTTGAAATGGAGATCTCTCAGCCAATCCTTGTCGAAGGACTTTTGGACATTTCGCTAAACCACGTCTACGTATTCTCCTTTCACTTTACAGCGGGCGAGTTTCTCGGTGAAGAGAGCAAGGGCTGTATCAGTCCTAATTCCCCTACGGAACCTGTGTTGCTGAATGAGGGGAGCTTCTAGCTCTGTTAGCTGGTCTTATAGCCTATTAGCTAGAAGCTTTTCGTAGAATTTTCCTATGAACTCGAGGAAGGATATTTGCCTGTCATCCACCAATTGATTGGGGGATTCTTCTCTTTAGGGATAAAAATGATTTTGGCGACATTTAGACCGTCGGAGAAATATCCGTATTCAGGGAAGCGTTATAGATACTCGTAATTCCCCGAATGATCTGTCGGGGGGGCATGTACCAAGTTGTTTTGGGGGATACCCGTCCATCCTGGTGCCTTCTTTTGAAAGGTTTTCATAGTTTTCACAACCTCTTATGTTGTAATTGATTGGCTATGGTCTGACATCACCCTCCCTTAGTCGACATAGTCCTGTGGGTGCATTCGATGTTTTTTTTATTAAGATCTTCAATCAGCTGTCCTTCGAATTCCCTGTTGAATTCCGCACCGTTCTCAGGTGTAATTGTGAAAACATCCTTCCAGACCGTGCGGAATCTCTCTTCCAAAACCGCCGGATCTTCTAAGTAGTCATTGCCCGCATTAATGCGGGTCTTTTCTCTACTTGGTAGGCATTTTAACTTTCTCACTAGTCGCCAGAACTTGTCAGGTCTCACCTCGCTGTCTACTTGTTGAATCAGGCTGTCCCAGATCGCAGCCTGTTGATGGCTTATGACCTGCTTCAGATCTTCACTCAGGCTACGCAAGAGCAAGCTTCTTTTCCGATTTAAACCTTCTCTTCTGGTTTCTTCGTACACCACTCTGTGCACCCTAGCGATCTCACTCATTTACTCAGTCCATCTGGGTTGTGGAAGAGTTTTATACCTTTTCATTGGCACACACTCGCGATCCGCCTCGATGATGTGGGCAGTTATTTTCTCCAGCTCCTCGTCAATCCGCTCTAGTATTGCTTCGCTTAGGTCCACTGGTTTGTATTCATCTCAGTTGGCACAAGCGTAACTTTTGCGGAGGAGGAATGAAAGATGTATCGGCGCGTGTGTGATGGTCGTCAAGATCGCTATGTGATCGCTGGGTACTGTTGGGCCCGTCTCACTATGGTAATTTTAGGGGAAACCGTCCTTTATCATGATAAGGTTGGGCTTTGTTGCTGCCCTAGAGGTGATATAGGTCGGAAAATCGAGTCCTATCTTATGAATGTTTTTTCGACGCATAATCATTTACAAGGTGTGCCTTTTGTTATTCGTGTTGCTATAGCCAGCCATTCTGCATCTGGAATTAAGGTCGCTCCCAAGGAATGCCATTCTGCCGTGGCTGAACAAGGTGTAGAAGTTTGTAAGGGGCAGGTACATTCGTAAAGGTGGTTAGTATACAGGTGCGATCACGAGATTGCCCACTAAGTGTGTGCATTCGTAAAATGGATTTCAGCCATTTTATGTGCAAACGGTTTGAGGGTTATTAACTTTTTAAATCTATAGTGGCGCTGATTGAAAAATTATTGCATTGCTTATGTCTAACAGCTTATTGATCAATTTGTCAACGCTAAGGTCTGTTATTCCAAAAATGAACATAAGTATGACGATTAAATGTATCTCAATCCTGATTGCTTGAATTTTGTAGTATTATGAGTAGATGAAATTACTATTTATACAGGTGTACTTTTGTGGAAAAGGAGAGTACAGAAAGAGTTATCATTATTATTCAAGAAGAAAAGTTGTCATTACTGTTCGCCATTTCAAGGTAATTCCAGCTATTTACCTAGGAATAAAGAATCCAGTTATACGAGTATATATATATTTGCCTTTATCCTAAGGAAGCTCACTGATTACATAACCCAGCCTACGAAACTACAAGTGAAATAATTCGTGACCCATACCCTATAACTGGTAAACCCTCTTCGTTGAACAAAATGTGATCATACAACAAAATGGATTCCCCAGGCGACGCATTAAGCCATCAACCAGCTGCTTTTTGTCTACACCATGAAGTGAAACGTGCCAAATCAATCACACTCAGACCATTGTCCTCAATGAGGCCGCGGTGGCGGGATCCAAAATTGTGGAAGCAAAATTCTATATCTCAGGGATAATACGGGATGACACAAAATTCTACGATATCTTTGCTGCATTACTTCCCAAGACATCGATCTACTTCAAGCTGCAATCCTTTCATCGGAGGACCAGTCTCGCCTTCGGACATAAGTGCAAAGTGTTTAAATGATAAAACCATAATATTGTAAAAAATCCTAGTGTAAATAAGTTTAATAGTGTATAATCAGTGCCTATTTAGCTTTAAAAATGAAAAGTGCAAATAGTAAAAAATCAAGGGTCCAGTAATGAGAATAATATCGTAATTTTGGTTGTGTGTGAAAGAAAAATTCGTGTAGACATCAATATAAAGTTAATTCTGTCTAATTAAGAAAGTGGTGTAGTGCCTATATATACAGTAATGTACATATCCCAGTGTAAATAAGTTTAATAGTGTATAATCAGTGCCTATTTAGCTTTAAAAATGAAAAGTGCAAATAGTAAAAAATCAAGGGTCCAGTAATGAGAATAATATAGTAATTTTGGTGGTGTGTGAAAGAAAAAGTTCGTGTAGACATCAATATAAAGTTAATTCTGTCTAATTAGGAAAGTTATATGGTTCCTATATATAGAGTAATGAATATAAATAGGTTTAGTTCGCAACGAGAATCTTTAGCTATTTTATGTGGATCGCTTTTAACAATGTTATTAACTCGCTTGGCAGAGCATAGGTTATAGAAAGAATCTCAGGACTGCTAACCCTTCTTAAATCTATGTTATGCAGTCAAGAATAACAAATAAAATACGGAAGTATATAATGTTGTTGGCGCGCGCACAAAGCTATAGGTATGCTTAGAAATATAATTAACTTATACTTCAGCTAATGATAGAAGTAAAGGAACGGCAACAGGAAGTTGTCGTGCGCAAACACGCACGCAAACATAATTTTGTTCGCAATTAAATACTGCAATTCCTGCGTCCGAACGCTCTAAAGACCTTCCGAATTTATATAAAGTATCTCTATGTTTATTCATAATATGTTAACACACTTCACGTTCTCGTGGAGCACTCTTGTGTTTGATTGATTGATTGATTGTTTAAGGGCTACGCAACTTGAATCAAGAGTTATTGTCGTCCGTCAGAAAGAAGGAGGGGAGGCTAAGCTGGGGCCAGACGGAGCGCTGGTTGATGGCTTAATGCGTCGCCTGGGGAATCCATTTTGTTGTATGATCACATTTTGTTCAACGAAGAGGGTTTACCAGTTATAGGGTATGGGTCACGAATTATTTCACTTGTAGTTTCGTAAGCTGGGTTATGTAATCAGTGAGCTTCCTTAGGATAAAGGTAAATATATATATACTCGTATAACTGGATTCTTTATTCCTAGGTAAATAGCTGGAATTACCTTGAAATGGCGAACAGTAATGACAACTTTTCTTCTTGAATAATAATGATAACTCTTTCTGTACTCTCCTTTTCCACAAAAGTACACCTGTATAAATAGTAATTTCATCTACTCATAATACTACAAAATTCAAGCAATCAGGATTGAGATACATTTAATCGTCATACTTATGTTCATTTTTGGAATAACAGACCTTAGCGTTGACAAATTGATCAATAAGCTGTTAGACATAAGCAATGCAATAATTTTTCAATCAGCGCCACTATAGATTTAAAAAGTTAATAACCCTCAAACCGTTTGCACATAAAATGGCTGAAATCCATTTTACGAATGCACACACTTAGTGGGCAATCTCGTGATCGCACCTGTATACTAACCACCTTTACGAATGTACCTGCCCCTTACAAACTTCTACACCTTGTTCAGCCACGGCAGAATGGCATTCCTTGGGAGCGACCTTAATTCCAGATGCAGAATGGCTGGCTATAGCAACACGAATAACAAAAGGCACACCTTGTAAATGATTATGCGTCGAAAAAACATTCATAAGATAGGACTCGATTTTCCGACCTATATCACCTCTAGGGCAGCAACAAAGCCCAACCTTATCATGATAAAGGACGGTTTCCCCTAAAATTACCATAGTGAGACGGGCCCAACGGTACCCAGCGATCACATAGCGATCTTGACGACCATCACACACGCGCCGATACATCTTTCATTCCTCCTCCGCAAAAGTTACGCTTGTGCCAACTGAGATGAATACAAACCAGTGGACCTAAGCGAAGCAATACTAGAGCGGATTGACGAGGAGCTGGAGAAAATAACTGCCCACATCATCGAGGCGGATCGCGAGTGTGTGCCAATGAAAAGGTATAAAACTCTTCCACAACCCAGATGGACTGAGTAAATGAGTGAGATCGCTAGGGTGCACAGAGTGGTGTACGAAGAAACCAGAAGAGAAGGTTTAAATCGGAAAAGAAGCTTGCTCTTGCGTAGCCTGAGTGAAGATCTGAAGCAGGTCATAAGCCATCAACAGGCTGCGATCTGGGACAGCCTGATTCAACAAGTAGACAGCGAGGTGAGACCTGACAAGTTCTGGCGACTAGTGAGAAAGTTAAAATGCCTACCAAGTAGAGAAAAGACCCGCATTAATGCGGGCAATGACTACTTAGAAGATCCGGCGGTTTTGGAAGAGAGATTCCGCACGGTCTGGAAGGATGTTTTCACAATTACACCTGAGAACGGTGCGGAATTCAACAGGGAATTCGAAGGACAGCTGATTGAAGATCTTAATAAAAAAAACATCGAATGCACCAACAGGACTATGTCGACTAAGGGAGGGTGATGGCAGACCATAGCCGATCAATTACAACATAAGAGGTTGTGAAAACTATGAAAACCTTTCAAAAGAAGGCACCAGGATGGACGGGTATCCCCCAAAACAACTTGGTACATGCCCCCCCGACAGATCATTCGGGGAATTACGAGTATCTATAACGCTTCCCTGAATACGGGTTACTTCTCCGACGGTCTAAATGTCGCCAAAATTATTTTTATCCCTAAAGAGAAGAATCCCCCAATCAATTGGTGGATGACAGGCAAATATCCTTCCTCGAGTTCATAGGAAAATTCTACGAAAAGCTTCTAGCTAATAGGCTATAAGACCAGCTAACAGAACTAGAAGCTCCCCTCATTCAGCAACACGGGTTCCGTAGGGGAATTAGGACTGATACAGCCCTTGCTCTCTTCACCGAGAAACTCGCCCGCTGTAAAGTGAAAGGAGAATACGTAGACGTGGTTTTGCGAAATGTCCAAAAGTCCTTCGACAAGGATTGGCTGAGAGATCTCCATTTCAAGATCTCAAGCCTCCAGCTAAACCCGATCCTAGAGAGGGTCCTCTGTTACTATGCCATGTAAAAAAACAACAAAATATCGATTAAGGGCTTCAATGGACCCGAATTCAAACTTGAGGCGCGTGTTTCACAAAGTAGTTGTCTGAGTCTACTGCTGTACCTAATGTACACATTTGACTTAACTGCTCCAGTAGGAAAGGATGTGATCTATCTGCAGTTTGCTAATGGCATCACCCAAATCATTCCCAGTACCCACAAAAATGCTGGAGTTCAAGCAAGGCAGACAGCCACCTAAATCGACAACATCAATCGATACAAAAGAAAGTGAAGATCAAGACCAACCGAAGAAAGTTCCAAATATTCGAATAAACCGCCACAAACTTGACAATGTCTTAGTGAACGACGAAGTGCGGTATACTCTCTCCACTCATATCCTTTTCTGCTGCACTTCGAACAGGTCATTTCTTGTGCTTTACATTCCTTATTTGGGTGGTGTTCCATTTTGACGTAACGAAAACATACTTGAGTGGGGGTAAATTCATCCCTCTCAATTTGTTCGCCGTTAACTTTCACATTGAAAACTAGCAGCTCATTTTCTTTGGCCGTTTGGGCCTTTTGCGTATCGCTGAAAATGATCTTAAAAGACGTGTTGGTATTCGGTGTTTAGGAGTGCTGCCTTGTTCTGTACTCTCTGGAGGGATCTCATTTGTGTTTTGGACCTCGTGTTAATAGGTATTGGTGGATATATGAGTTTTCGTTTTATGACGGCATTGTAATTTTTTTTATTTGGCATGTTCCAGTTTTTAAAACTGAAGAGCTTGCTGAGTCTACCTTCGCTCGCGCTGCTGTGTGAGCAACGTGGCTGCCATACCCATTCTTACCTATCCTTAGTCCCAGAACTGTTCACTCTGGACCGTAGAGAATACGGGCTTTTTCTGTTTCTATGCGGCCCTGATTCCTCCCGAAGAGTGGAATCGCCTTAAACTTATATGTGTTTGGGGCGATTTCCCACCTTTCTCGAACCTGGTGTCTTCGGCGATTTTTCTGGCTGTTATTTCTGCCAGAGACTCGAGGTTTCTGAAGGGGGCCGTAGTAATCTGGGAGATGTATTATTCAAACTGGTTGTACAGCGAGTCTTCCCTGATCGGATTTGGGAGGTCGAGGGTGCATATGTTGTGTAGGAGGGGCTTAGGCACCATCCTTGTGGCACGCCTGTAGACAGTTTAAAGTCTGATCCGATGTAGCCTTTTATCTAAATGTAAGGCTTTCTCTGCGTTATATAGTCACAAAGTATTTTCTCCAGTCTTGGGTTTAGTCCTAGTCTTAGTATTTTGTACTGTAACCCAGTCATCTATACTTTGTCGAATGCCTTCTTCACGTCCTTGAGTACCAGGTCTTTATACCTTTTTTGGCAGCCAGCCTTTAGACATGCATTCATTATGTTGATCAACCCCTCAATGATATTTCGGGGTGTGTTGGACAAGTTAAGTTTTGTCAACAGTGTTTTCTGTGGTGCTCTCTGACTGAAGGTAGACAGGGTCGCTGTTAGTCTTTTTCTGTGGTGATCTTTCTTTCATAACCCGTCATCTCTCTGTTGGCAGATGTGTTGTTGAAGGGGTAAGTTTTGTCAAGCACTTTTCCTAATTGGTCGTGGATATGGTCTTTTAATTCAAGGTCAAATTATTCCTTTTCTTCTAGCGAGAGGCTAACGACGTTCTTCTAGATGTTTCCTTACTCTTCTTCCGTTTCTTTTTCGTCTTCTAGTTTTGTCCGTTCGTCTCTTCCGAAGTATATGTCTTTGTCCGGAGGTTTTTCCTTTAATTCCGATACCGTATTTCAGAAGGTTCGAGGGTGTACCTTCTCGTTGATTTTGTTTATAATTTCATTCGATAAGGTCGTCTGTAGCTCCCTTATGAGTGCTCTCGTTTCCGTCCTTACTGTTCTTAGTCGACTGCTTTTTTGTAGGTCGGTACCAACTAGTCTGATTTCTTGAGTTCATATTGGTGCTGGTAAAGTCTTGTTGGTGGATTTGGGCAATGTTGTGTGGTCCGCTTCCACCATTTTCTCTCCTATGTTGCCAGTTCCTGGTCGATTTCTTTCAATGTGGCTTCTTCAAGGGGTTGAGGGACGTATTCATTGCTGAGAGTTCAGTATTCCTCCCAGTTTGTTCGGGAGAAGCATTTCCTCTCCTTAACGGGAATTTCGATTGGACTGGAGAATATTTTCATCATTGTGGCAAAGTGGGCACTTGGTATTAAGTTGCCTGTTTGAACTAAATAATTATAGGGAAACTGCGGGCTGGTTAGAATGATATCTGGTTTTGCTGCGTATCGCTCAGTCATGAAAGTGGGGAAGTCGGGTCCCGCGCGGACTACAATGTTCCTATTTAAAAGGTCTTCAGATTCTTTTCTTTGCTGTTCATTCGTTCTATATAGCTGGACTCCTGTCACCAAGCGTCAAGGTCCCCGCCCCCCTGAACAATACTATTTTTTCATGTGTACAAAGTTGAAGAAGGTTGTGCATCGGGAGGTAGTCTCGTCTTTGGGGTTGGTATTCTGTAGATACCACTAGGAGTCCCATGGTTATTTGGGTCTCGATAGCCAGATATGATTCCTCTAGGGTAGGAAGTTCTTTTAATCGAATCCTCTTTTTGAAGCTGCAGTTGCAGCGCCATCGAAATGTTCTGAGCTGTGGTTTTTGGAGATGTCATTGTAGTAGAAGATCTTTATTTATTTTATCGCGGTGTTTTCTCCTTGTTCGGAGATTAGTACAATATTAGGGCCGCATTGTTTAATTATGTTGGCCTATGTCGTTTGTTTGTTGTTCCATCCGCCAGCCTTTATCTGTATAATTGTTATTTCTTTTGTTAGTCTGTCCATGTTGTCTATCGTTTAGGTGTTTCTTTTGTCGTGCTTCTTTGGGGTGGAGATCTAGTTTTTCCGAAATTTTTCTTGTTGAATTCAGCGGTTGTGATCCTGGTGTAGGCTTCTTGGTTAAATCGGACCATCCCAAGTAGTATGGCTTCTTCAACCACCTTATCTGGGATGTCTTCGTTATATTCCCATTTTACTAACCTGTTGTAACGCCCTCACTGATAGTCCTGTTAGTTATGATGTTGGGGAATGGGATGCGGGCGTGGTGTAGATCTTCAGAATTATCTTCCTGTCGTGGTATTTAAGTTTATGATCTCTTGATGTTGAGCTAGATCTTACTCTTTGTCGGTTGGGGAATCTTTTACTGCGGGCTACTTGTGGGTAGGATTGGTTTGCTGCTGGAGTTGGTGGGATCATTTGAACTATTGGCCGTGGTGAATATATTGTTGGATGTTGTCCTACAGTCTGTTGGTTTTCTAATACTGAGGGGATGGACTGTCTCTATTTCTACAGGGGTTGTTCTGAGAAGATGTATTTGGATTTTTATCACTTCCACAGAGGCGGGGTTCTCAGGGAGCCAGATCTCTTTCGTGCCGTTCTTGACGAGCATCTGGTTTAGATCTTTACTGAAGGTTCCCAGAATTTTATGATTCGCAATTTGCAAATATTAGATGCAACACATGATCTTTGTTGATTGTTTGCTTTCCTCTGCATCTTAACCCTCTATGACCCAAGTTATTTTTAGAAATAACCACTATTGGGCAACTGGCATAAAGGCGCCTGAATGAAATTTTTTACAAATTATTGTATTCAGATAAGGTTTCTGAGCAACATATTTACTATGTAATTTCACGCAGCTATTGAACAAAACATTGTAAGTAAAGTAATTAAGCCCTATGAAATCTAATGTTGCTGAGGAACGCCAATGGGCCATAGAGGGTTAAGGTAGGTCCGCTGGGTTAAGATTTCATTAATTGCTGCTTTTACAACCTTTGCGTGAGTGCTGTTAGACTTTGCCTTCTCTTTCTCTTTATTTTGCTGTTAAAACCTTTTTTAGGGCTTCCATTTTAACTGGGCATGACATCGCCATGGCATCGTCTTCTCCGTTAAAGTTTACAGTTTCACTTCCGTTACTTCAACCCATTGATGGTTTAGCTTGATAAATTCTTTGATCTCGTTGCATGCGCGGTGACCCATTCAGCAGTCTAACCTTTTAAATACAATATCATGTGCGCTTGAATCTGGGAAGGGATTTTTGGTGTCAAATTGATGTAATTTAATATCTGAGTGGCATTAGATTAGGCTAGAATTTCCGCGTCCGATTCTTTTTGGCATATTGCCGTGTAGCCGAACGGTGTATCGATTAGTCTGACGAGCGCGACGGCCAAGTCCCCATACACTTTAGCAAAAACTTCCACACGGTCAGTTTTAGACCTTTAGGGAGAATCCTAAGACTAATTTGTAGGGTGTCGTTCGTAATTGTCGGTCTTTAGTCTGTCGGTTTAGTGGGTGTCAAATTATTGTAGATCAGAATTCTACGAAAAAAATTAACGTTTTTAATGTCCAATGCCAGTCTACCTTATTTTAAGAATGGAAATTTTGGGACGTCTATTTACTTGCCGTAATCCATAGTTATGGTGTTACTCTAATTCGTCCCTGTTTATATGCTAAACGGTTTGAGCGTTATTAACTCAGTAAATCTATGGTGACGCTGATTGGACAATTATTGCAGTGCTTATGTCTAAAAGCTGATTGGTCATTTTGTTAACGTTAAGGTCTGTTATTTAAAAAATGAACATAACTATGAGAATTAAATGTATCTCACTCCTTATTGGTTAAATTTGTAGAATTATAAGTGGATAGAATGACTATTTATATAGGTGTATTTTGTGAAAAAAACATTAGCAATCATTACGCAAGAAGAAATAAGTTGTCCATACCGTTCGCCCTTTCGAGACTTGTTACCGCTTTTTACTAAGGAATTAAGAATCCAGCTCAACATTTTCCTTTATCCGAGATGTAGCATGCACATTTCACATCAAAGTGACATCATTTTTTTAATTGTAAGAGCTCATCTGGCCACTGTCTACTTGGGCATGAATCGCCGTACTCCACACGGTCTATTATGGGCCGTATTAGAAAATAAATAAGCAAGCAAATAATATGTAACTAACAAATAACTAAATAAAATAATAAGAAGAGGCAAGAGAACCGGAAGGAAGCATGCTCTGGCATCGGGTTAGGTCTGCCTCCCCTCGGCGCAGGAACAAGACACCTACAAAAAGAATTACAAAAAAGGCCTTATAAAGGGGAGAAGGCCGTCCTCCTCCAAAAGGTCAGAGTCAATTAGTCAATGCCCAAGAAGACGTCCAGAGTACAAAAGATAAGCGGTAGCGACCCAGCTTGTCCCAGTACCAGGGCAAGTAACGTGCGCGAATATCACGAAGACTAGGACATTCAACAAGAATGTGCCAAACAGTCTGGGAGAAACACAGTCTTCACATACGGGCGCAAGCGAGCGCTCCATCAAATGGCGGTGCGTCCCGCGAGTGTGTCCAGTTCGGAGAAGACAAAAAGCAACCTGAAGCCTTCGCGGCATTGGTAGTAGGTCCATGGTAACAGTCGCGACGCAGTGCCACGCAACTTTAAGTTCCCTTCGACCGTCTCCCATCTTCTTTGCCAAGAAGCCCAGAGAGCTGCTCGTATACCTCCCATATAGAAGGGGTGAGGAATAGGAAAACGCTGGCCCGGTCGCCCAGTCCCCTCAGACTCTTTCGCGTGCTCATTCCACGCAATTCCTACATGTCCAGAAACCCAGCAGAACATAATTTAGACATCCGCCCGGCTTGTCAAAACCGTGGCGTCACGGATATCGTGAATCAGGGGATGCGGAGATTCCAATGCAACTTACTCAAAGGAAACCTGTCATTGAAGGGTTCTCCGCCTCTAGAGGTAAACTCCAGCCATGGGCCTTCCGGGACATCACGATGTGCATTGAATGCTGACTGAGCGGAATCTTGGCTAAATAATTCGGAGTAAGCGATCGCGAAGAATTCTGCCACAGAAGCGGGCTCCGAGATTGCGGTCCCATTCTCCTGGAGAACGGGAGGAGGTTCCTGTGAAAACTTGCTGCGTATCCTTTTGAGTTGCTTCCACACTTCTGCTAGATGAAGAACTCAACTGTCTCATCTATCGACCTAAAGTCCTCGCCTGAGATAGAAAATTCAGTCATTTCTTGAAATGCAGACCACCGCGGTGGGCTCTCGGGCGGCAGCGGCCCAGAAAATGTGATTTAATTGAGGAAGTAATCACTACCATGAAGGTCATCGACCACCCTCCAATTAAAATTAAGGTATGCATCCGGAGAGTACAAAGATAGATCGAGGCATGAAAATGAAGCAGTTCACAGGCAGTGATGCGTAAACCTATTCACATTTAGATCACCCATCTCAAGCAAGGCCTTAACCTCGGGGATTAATAAAGTAGTCTCGCTAGAGTGGGTGTCAACCGTTTATATCGAGCAAGAGAAGGACATGGCAACCGTGCCATGACGCAGCTGAAGTTCCCCGCGTCGAATTTACCTGGCGGTTGAATGTACGCGGAAATAGCTATACCTCCTATCAAGGTGCAGCTGCACAGCATAGCCTGAATAGAGATATCTAAATCGAAGAGAAGAACGAAGACATCATGTCAGGTGTAAATCGCACATCCTGCTGCTCGGTCCCAATCCCGTGGGGGTGAGGTCGCAAAACCCTTATACCCCGGGAGGGCTGGCAGGGGACATACACCCAGCATGATGTCCTGCAAAAAGATAGCTAACGGGTGCGGGAGCCCTGGTTTTAGCCGGGGCTGAGTTTGCACCCTTCGTGCCGCCAGGTTAACCAAGGGAACACACAAGGTGGGTAGAACACTTATTTGAGTTATGAATGGACGCGAAAGTTACTATACTCGTAGTCCTGGAGGGGCTAGGAGCAGAGGGTGTCTATTTCAACTTTGAGGCATAAGACGTCCGGGCGCGCCAGGATCCTGAGCTTAAACGGCAAGGATTTCCTCCTCAGGGAGATACGCACATCATTGATTCGAAGAAGCCGAGTGCGGCTCTCCGTAATTGACACACAAGGCCGCACACGATTTGGACTTATCGTGTGCGGTCTTGGAGCAACTTACACAAGTTTTGGGTAACCTCAAATTTTCACGTGAACAGGAGCGATTAGTATTGCCGAAGCAGTGGCAGTAATATCACCTCCCCGACAGTGACACGAATGCCATCACGGGGTAGAGATGATAACCGGCACGCACCGACTCAGGGAGCTTGCACAGTCGAACGTGACGAAGAGTTTAGGGGTGGCTCTCAAGGCCACTCCCTGTTGTCTCATCACACGTTTGACCTTGACCGCCACATCGTCGGCAACTCTAAGGTGATGTATTTTATGGAGTATTCCACGAGTTCCCTCGCAATAACTACTATTTTAACGAAGTTCATGGTAGAGTGCGGCGTCACCCTCACGGGCGTGCCATCAAGTGTCTGAAGGGCACTAATCATGGCCGCCTCGGAGGGATTCAACGCATTTGCCAAAACGGTTTCCTCCGAGAAACGGGTCGCACTCGGCTCTATACAACTCACACTAGCTAAAGCTCTCCTCTGATGGATCATGTTGCCCTTAGTCAACATGCTCCAATCAGTGGAGCGAATAACCAAGAAGCCTTTCAAGCCATCTGGCTCTAAAACACTGGGTATTCTCTGAATGAGGTTCACCGGGGCGGCAGCGTGGCTGGACGTGCTGATCTTGGATTGGTCGCTGACAGAAGCAGCAGATCCATCAGTTCTCGCAGCTCCCGCAGATGGAGAGGATCCCCGAGTCTTTTTCGTCTTTTTATTGTTTTTTGTCTTTTTTTTTAGAGAGGACGGTGGAGAATGAACCCGTTTCTCCCCTCTGCCGGCAGGTGCCCCCAGGCCAGATAGACCGGCCTCAGCAAGGTCCTTCACCGAGATGGAGTAGGTTCTGGCACTCGCAGGGGCACAGGCCGGAGGAGGAGATCCCTCCCCTCCTTGTACTGCCTTGGAGACCCTAGCCGTTTGAGGAAGACCTTTCATAGTGGCGTCTCGACTTTAGGGCTTGGTGCTAAGCCTCGAATTCACCCCCATAAGGGCCCTATCGTCTGAGGCTGTGTGTCCTAAAGGACCATGTCTATCTCTATGAGGGCCTCCATTTGCTCCCTCCCCCATCACGATTTCACAGGTCCTATTATTAGAAGTGTCACGAGTTGACTATGGGAAGGCACCGGCCTTGACCCCTACTAAAGTCAGTATACGAGCCAGCAGGTCTCTGGAGGGAAGCGGCAGATGAGCCCTAGCTTCCTTCTCCTCCCTAAGGCGGTTTGCTCTATTGTGCCGCCTCAATGAAGAGTGATCGGTTATAGGCTACCTGCTGGCTTTATTAGCAGTCCCCTTAGAAACTTAAAGGGGGACTACCGCTGGAAAGAGGGAGGCACCCGAGGCCACATTCAGAGAAGAAGGTGAAGGGGAGTCTCTTACACCTGAAGGCAAAGGAAAAGGGTAAGCTTCCTCTCCGGTTAGAGATTTGTATGCTCTTCAGTGAAAGCACATGGGGGGGACCTCCACTTTTTTAGTGGAGCTGCTCGAGGGAAGCTTCGACGGTGGGAGGGAGAAATTAAAGGGATTTTTTTGTTAGACTCATCATTAGGCATGGTGACCCTTTTTATTAACTGGATGCAGACGATAATCATCGCTCGCAGTAGCTAGCTCTGCAAGGGGGGCGTAGGTGGTTAGCAGAGCCAGGTGCCGCCATTTAAGACCACCTCTTCCACCAGGTGACCTGGCAGCCCTTCGGCATGGTGGCTCCACCTTAGGCACGGCGTAAAAAGGATAGAATGTGAATTGAGAAAGGTATGGAGGGAGACGAAGCAATTTGTTAAAATCCCTCTATCCCAAACTGGCCTCAGGGGTTAGGGAACATTATCTCTTCCCCCTCAGCCTTAATCCGGGATAGTTGGCTGAGAAGAATGTCAACATCATCCTGTGAAATTAGAGGCCGACAAGCAAAAGTTTTGGGCGAGGTTTTAGGAAAAGTTAGGAAGTAGGGAAGAAATACCGGATGTCTGAAAGAAGGAGACGAGGCTAACTAAGCTGGAGAGGACGGGTTGCTGAGTTCCGTCAGCACGGCAGCCAGGAAGGCAAATCACCGCGCCACTTTTGGGGCTTTAAAGGGACATAATACGCCAAAATATCATGCCTATAACTTCATCCCTACAATTCTCTAGACTGTAACCGATGAGCCTGAAGAACACTTTCATTATATACCCGTTATCGATAACAGATATCAAGGGATCTTCAACCCTAACGTAATGGGGGACTATTGTTATTTCCTGCACAAAGCGAGCGTTTAATTGAACAGTTTTTGTTCCGAATATAAATGCACATTGCTGTACGGATTTGAGTGGTTGTTAGGGCACCCGTTTGCTAACGCCCGTCTTAATTTCCACAGTCTTTCTTAAATGAGAATTAAGGAGTAAGGACATCCACACCCCCTTCCCTTACTAACAGTTAAATTATTTAAGAATAAGTAACATAAACTATGACGCAAAAAGGCTCTATAACAAAGATGTAAAAGCCCCGAAAGATAAAGGAAAGCGGAAGAACAGGATTGTGATTATACGAAATCTAGACCTGATATAAAACTTTTATTATCAGATTAACCGTTATCGATTTAATCGAAAACATTTGCTTTCATCTCAGAAAAATGTTAAATTTGTTTCCGACTCTGATATGGTCGGCGAAGTAATTGCCTATCGTATTATTTCAAACACAGTATCTCTCCCTAATAACCTTTTCTTGTAATCTACAAGGTGTGGGAAATACGGCAAAGTTACAAATGTCTTTAATATTTACAATCATTCCTCTCAGTTTTATATATGGAACCTTCATAAATCTTATTATTCCCTGTAAAATTTAAAGTGAAGTTAAATTTATTTAAGGATATTTAATTAATTTATTGATTTCATAATTAATTTAATACTACATAATTATTCAATTAATTATTATTTACTTTGACGCATAAGATCAAGCTCTTAAAACAAGAATAAAATTCAATCGATTTTATACGAGATAAAAACTGCTAGAAAAAACTTGAACGTCTTTTCAGAAAAGTTTAAAACTTTGGCTCCATTTTTTCCCGTGGCAATTCTCCTAAAAACTTTTGTTTAATTGTTTTTATTCTCAAACACTTTACAACAAAGAAATATATATCTCTTCTTTGCATGCTAAAGTCTAGAACTTATGTACGTGGTCATATTTCTAATTATGAAAAATATTTCCCTAACTTAGACATCATTTGAATCTTTTGTTTCTCAAATACTAAACAAGTATGAGTAGTTTGGCAAATGTCATAAGATTTTTCCTAAAACTTAGAATGGCTTCTTTTTTGCATTTGGTTTATTAATGGACGCTATCAGAAACAAAAATACTCAAAAGACTAAAAATAACCAATAAACACATTAAAGATTTTCAGGAGTACTTACCTTTCATTTCACTAAGTTAAAATGGTGTCAAACAGAAATTACCAAATGCATTGTACAAAAACAGAGCTGCATGGATTTTCCATAGCTAGAGATGTTCAGGCAAATTGAGGTAAAAACATTGAACCTTGTTCAAGGTTGGTTTATCTCTCAATAGTGATTTTTTACCCTTCCATTTCTTTAAAACTAAAATTATCAAAAGGTGCAAGGGAATAATTATCAGCAAGTCCAATTCAATGAATAAGTCTTTACGACTCACCACTGAATGTATTTTTATTCAACTCTGGCAAAGTCTTCTATATTAAGAGCAGTTATTCTTGATATTAATTTAAGTATATCATTAAATATAAAGATAAAATTCATTTTAGGGATATCTAATAAATTTAGTCGAAGATGAGTTAAAAATTTAAGTGTAGATGGTGGAAGAAACAACAAAAAATATTAAACAAGAAGAGGGTAGATTTCTTTTTCAATTCTATCTACAAATTAATAATTTACAGAAAATTGTGATAGGTTAGAAGCGAAATTGAGAGAGTAAAATTGTAAGACACTTGCTATATATATTACTGTGGTTCCACATGATACCTGCGGCAGAGTAAGAATTAGTTAGTTTTGGAAAAGTAAATCGTAGGCTAACGATATTGTAATTATGACTATCTTCAAGAATTTTGTAATATATTAATCTTAATCTTGAACAACATTGCAGTGTTTTCTCTACGATCATGGTCTGTAGTCATACACAGTGTAGTTGAATTTCAAGAATACGCGACTAGAAGAGAGTGACTAAACTTAATTTGTGCTTTATAACACTACAAACTTTGATACTATCCTATTTATAAAATTAGAAATTGAACTAATGTATACTTACTAAATTCATATCTTACTTAACAACAATACGAAATCAAATGAAAGGAAGACTCAAATGTAAAATTTATGGCCATAAAACAAAGATTTAAGGAAATAAATCACTTCTCTTACCAATCAGTCTCAGCAAATTTACAATTAAATTTTGCACATTTAAGAAGAAGATGGACACACCTTTTCTAAGGACATTGTTGTGATTAATATGCCTATCGTAGATATACCATATATGACTATTCGTTGAGGGAACTTATTTAATTACCTTTAGAGTGCGTGGTGTCTGGGTTGACCGATATTATTTATCTTCGATATGCTTAAGAAGTGGAACTGAGCTCAAGGATAATAATATGGCTATCATTAATAAAATAGAGTTTTATTAATAAAAACTATCAACAACACACAAAACGGAAAATATTGACATAAACAGAGAATTGGAAAGGGTTGTGGGAAATATAGTTAATCCGAGAATTAAGAGAGATTTAAAAAGGTAAAACAAATATAAATTAAAGGGATGGATTGGTTCGCTAAACCATTTAAAGCTCGGAATAGGGTTGACAAAAAGGTTAAATACTCAAAGGTAACGTTGAGCTTACGTAAATACACTTGTTGTGCAGAGGAAGGTGACGTGAAGGAATCTTTGGTCCACTGGCGAATTCCAGCCGAAGGGGGAAAAAATTAAATGATCTTGACGTGGCGTCTTGGGAATGAATACCGTTTCTTGACGAACGGGCTTGAAGAACAATGGCTGTTCTACGTTGTTTTCTTCTGAACAACAGGGGTGGTGAGAACCGTCTCTTGTCTACGGGCTCTAGAACAATGGCTGTTCTAATGTTGTTCTCTGCTGAACAACAAGGGGGAAGGGTGAGAACCGTTTCTTGGCGAACGGGCTGGAAGAACAATGGCTTTTCTACGTTGTTCTCTTCTGAACAACAGGGTGGAGGGGGGAGGGGTAAGAACCGTTTCTTGTCAACGGGCTCAAAAGAACAATGGCTGTTCTAACGTTGTTCTCTTCTGAACAACAGGGGAAGCCTTGTGGACTTGCGTCACGAAGGCTCGAACCTTGGCACTCAAGGGATATTTTCCTTCTTCTGGACAAGTGATGGTGGATCTCGAGGTCGAGGACCCTTGGCGCACAAGGTGAGAGTGGATCGTAGTGATGTTTCGCGAAGAAAATCTTGATCTCAAATCTGATCTTAGTGGTAAGGTTTCCATATAAATAGTCGGGACATCCCCTTGGCGTAGCCGTCCATGGGTTGGGGGCTTCGAGGGAATGCACAGCTGCGCCTGAGAACAATACCTTATCCGCCCATAAGCCTAACTCAATCTGGCGAGGACGGGCAATGGGGTGAACGGGGGAAGATAAACCTCCTTGTTTAAACATTGACTCAGGTGGCGGCTCTAATGCGCCCGGCTTCAAGGCTAAGATGCACGTGGTTAGCCTCATGTTTTTAAACAACATGTGATAACGGTTAAAATTAAGCGGCCTCAAACCATTCTATCCCAATACCAATAGCAGGAAACATAAAATTTAGCGTCACCTATACTTGTATTTTGAAAAATTGTTATTAGTCTTCAAGACCACTTAAAATAATCAGTTTATATTGACTGTTATATTTGAATACAAAATTTTCACAATTAATGGACTACTAAAAAAAGATAAATTAAATAGTTCAGACAAAAGAATTTCGTGCAACAATAAAATTAATTATATAGAGTTTGGTATTCATATTCTCAAGGTATACTAACTGATTAAGAGAAGAAACAAAAGTAAAAGCTTAAATCCTTTTACGTTTTTGTTTCCTTTTCTAAGGCAAATTGGTAAAAGTTGAAACTGATTAAATGGTAAAAATAGATTCAATTATATTGCGATCACTGAGTCATACGCCACACCCAAGATGGTAGATGCATCTAATATGTTTCTATTCTTTCCTCCTATGTTGATTAGATTATTTTTATATTTTAAAATCGTAGAAACACTTTACGAATTTCTAAACTCCAATTAATTCCTTTCTCTATTAAATTTTAAACGTTGATCTTTGATGTTAAAAGCGTAGCAAGGGCGACTTTTTGTTTGTTGCAGCGGTGAAATGTATCGGCGTACTGTATACAGTCATGGACAAAAGATTCGAAACTACTATCTTTTGTCATGTATGAAAATTAAGAAAAGTAAGCAATGTTGCATTTTGTTTTAGTATGTTTGTATCATTATTTGAAGGGAAAATCTCCAAGAACTTATAGTCCAAACCCATTTTATTAATAAATACAGTAAATTGATGAGCTTATCAATAATTACAAACCTCCTTTTTCTTCACTACTGATTAAATTTGTTTTGGCAAGCTGAAGACATATTTCTGATAATATCTTGACTGATATTGCCCCATTTTCTTTTAAGAAGCCCAAGCAGCTATGTTATTGAGAAGTAAAAACCTATGTGGTGTCCGATGTATCGAGAGTCAGGCATTTATAGGTGGATTCTAAAAATAATCATGGTTTTGCTTCTAAGGCTCAGCATAATGACACATAATTTCCTCACATTTTGAAACTGCAGAGCATAGTTCTCCCAGTTGAAGCATCAATATGCTGGAATGCTTTGGTTTGCCTAAGATAAGAAAAATATCTACCTGTTAAAAAGGTAAACTATAGCATTCTAAGTTTCCAGCAATTCTAATGCTTCTGGGACGCGTAAGCAGTGCTAGAGTTGCCATGAACTTTCACTTTTTTTCACGTGACTGGAGAGTTATGATGCTGCTACACAGAGGTTCCGGAGAAGGTTGTAAGGCCCTCGATAGACAGAGTACGCTACGAAATATGTAACTTACAGCTTCCAAAAAGACTGTCATAAGGCTAGAATAACACAAGATTAGATGCGTGCCAAGAACGACTATCATTTTTTCCTACACATATTGCCTCCTACCTCACCGACCTCAATCCACGTGAACTTAAGTATTGGGCCTCATCAAGAGAAAGTTCAATCAACACCCCATAACAGCATTCAATCTTCGCTATGACCTCTATAACAAACAGTATGTATAAAATTAATAAAGATCATCTGATAATAGTATGTAAATGCTTCAGACCCCGAATTTAAGCAGCCATTTCGGGTATTGGTTGATTCATTAGATAAGTGTATTCTAAGGATTCTCAAGATTATTCATATCGATTTCCATTTAAAAACTTCTGTTCTCAAATGTGCTGTGCGTCTTTTTGTACATTTCTACAAATGACCTCACAATACTGACTTATCATATATATATATATATATATATATATATATATATATATATATATATATATATATATATATATATATATATATATATATATATATGGAAAAGAGAAACTGACAAAGTAGCGCGTAAGTAGAGTAATAAATGCAAAAAATGACACAGGATAATGAAAGGCGGATTGCAAGTACTTTCGAAGTTGTTCAGTTCATTCTCAAGGAATAACGAAAAATTTTACAAAGCTGGTATATATATATATGAGAAACAACAGAGTAATGCTCCGCCCACGTAAAATAAAGTAAACACAATAGAAAAATATTATAAAGAACAGATATGAAGTATAAAACTAAATAGATAAGCTCTAATTCCGGAGATGCTAACTGTGAACACAGAATGTTGACATTTAGGTCACTAAACTAAATACATACACACCTAATTGTAATTACATAAAAATAAACGAGAGAAACATAACTACAGTGGCGGCAACAAAAAAAGTGACATTTAATATTGGCAACAGAAATCGATACACAAAATCGTTTTCGCGATTTTACTTGCCAACTAGCCAATGAAAAGGTGCGGGGCTTATGCCGCAAGTGGACGACTCTCCTGAGCTAAGACAAGAGAACTGCGCTTTACTGGAACTCAGTGTCTCGTTTGAGCTCGTACAGTTAGGCTTTAGTGTATGGCACTCCAGCGTGCTGATTTCCTGCATTCGTGCCTACATTTGACGTGCTATAACTTCTGTGCAAATGGATACAATGGGGCGGAAAAAGCTTTCTATGACAGAGAAAAGCCGTGCCTTGACCCTATTAGAGCAGGGAAAGTCTTTTATTGATGTAGCAGCAGATTTAGGAACCTCAAAAAATACGATTCATCGCCTAAAACGGGCAGCTGAGTTATTGCCACCAGGTACCATACCAAAGATGAAGGAGGGCATTGGTGCAGCTAGGAAGACATCTCCAAGGACTGATAATATCCTAAGGCGTGAAGTGATGTCAGACCCTTCTGTAACCTCCGCTTCAATCAAGAAAAAACACCCAGACCTCCTCCAGAACGTCGCCCTCAGGACCATCCGTCATTGCTTACAGAAGGACTTATGCCTACCGGCTCGCCGCGCTGCCAAGAAGCCACTTCTTACCAAGACTATGAAGATGAAAAGGCTCAATTTGTGCAAGACCTATAAACATTGGACAGCTGCCCATTGGAAGAAGGTTATGTTCAGTGATTAAAACACCTTTAGGCTGGTCAGAGGAGAGTCAAAGATCGTGCGTCGTCCCAGCAATGTGTCTCGGTATAACCCAAAATATACCGTGAAAACTGTGAAGCACCCTGATAGTGTGATGGTGTGTGGTGCCTTTAGTGGAAACAAGGGCAGAGGGGTCTGTACTTCCTTCCCAAGAATGTAACCATGAGGGGGACTAACTATCTGGAAGTTTTGAGGCAGCACATGCTGCCATTTTGGGAAATTCATCAGTGTGAATTTTTCATGCATGATGGTACCCCTGCTCACAGGTCCCAGTTAGTGAAAAGGTTCTTCAATGATAATAATATTAGTGTTTTGGAGTGGCCTGGTAATTCCCCGGACCTAAATCCTATTGAGAATGCTTGGAATCTGATGAAAACCAAAGTTCAAGAGACAGCACTCGGCAGCATCAAGGACCTGATAGAATCACTGAAGAAGATCTGGGTTACGATCGACCCCACCTACTTCGCAAACCTCACTGAATCAATGCCCAATCGACTCAGGATGATCATCAAGTGCAAGGGCAACATGACCAAGTATTAACTTTCATGAAATATTCATAATAAAATATGTAAGTTACATTTTTCTGTTTCATTTTCTCTGAATTGTCACATGTCACTTTTTTTGTTGCCGCCACTGTAAATTAATAAACTAAAGGGCTAAGATTTAAAATGGACAACTTCGTTCTAAATAAGCCATTTAATAACAGGGTCTAGTTTGAAGAGGCAGGGGGATATATTAAAATTAGGCCAGGAATTAATGAATGAGCATTCGACTGTTTTTAGATAAGAATTCGCCTAACCAGGTTCTTAATTTCACATTAGTAATGAACGAAACCCCGCGCAAATTTTTGGAGAGCGATCGGAACAGATGGATATCCGATGGAGCCAAGTCTAGCGAATATGGAGGATGCGGCAGGATTTCCCAATAAAACGTTTGGATGGCGTCTTTTGTCATATTGGCAATGTGAGGACGAGCATTGTCGTGTTGCAGAAGGACTCCCTAACGTCGATGAGGTCGCTTTTTACGAATAGCTTCGGTGAGTCGATACATTTATTGAACGTAGAGTTCTGCATTGACAATCTCGTTGTTTGCAAACAGCTCATAAAGAATGAGGCCTTTACAACCCCACCACACACACAGCATCGTCTTTCATGGATGAAGTCCTTGCTTTAATCAAAGAAGTGTTCTTTTATTGGGGTTAAACCATTGTTTACGATGGCTCATGTTGACAAAAATACACCACTTTTAGTTGTCAGTGATGATGCAGTGAAGAAATCTGTCCTTATATCGACGACTAGCCCTGTGATGAACAAGCAAACCTGCGGCAATCATGGAGCGTTGAAGTTTGTTGCTTTTGCTCAAAGCGTGCGGAACCCATGCACCGAGCTTTTGAACTTTTCCCATCGAATGAAGGTGATTCACTACAGTTTTCTGATCACACGCCAATTATACAGCCAATTCTTTAGTCGATTGACGTGGATTTTCATGAAGAGGGTCGTCCAATCGATCTTCATCCAACTTAATGGGGTGACCAGAACGTTCTTCGTCATTTAGATTGAAATGACCGTTTTTGAAACATGAAAACCATCATTAAGCTGAACTTTCTGGTAAAGCATTTTCTCCGTGCACAGCACAAATTTCGCGACGAGCTTTGGCTGCGTTTGCATTTTTCCCGTCTTGATTGAAAATGAATAACAAAAAGTGTCGAAAATGCGCCTTTCTTTCAACTTGACATTCCATTTTGAGGGTACAGTACAAAAAATAAATTAACACAACTTTTAAATAAACCGCAATGACTTATTACTCAACTTCAAGACGTAGCCTAAGCAAAAGCCTAATAGTCTACGCTGTTTAGAGACTCGAAGCCTAACCTTTGCACATTTTGCTCCCATTATTTATTATTGTTTCTTAATATGTGCACAAATCACGTCAACAAAACTTAAATCAACACAACATTAAAAAAACGCAAGAACATATTCCTCAACCTAATAGAATGCAGCCATCTTAGGAGACACATGAGTGAATCACATTATAATGTATTATATATCCTTTTGAAGTGAATAGTTTTCTGAATTAAAATATAATATGAACATTTCATATTTTGAAATTTTCAAAAAATATGATTGGTATAAATAGCATTCTCCGGAAGGCTTATATGTCTGAACCCAAACAACACGGTAGCAAAACTAGCGCCTGAACAACATTTACAAATCACCTTTTGAATTCTCATCTAATGTTCGACTTTCGAATTAGGAATATTACGCGTTTATTTAAAAATTGCAGAGTGTGTTGGGGAAGGTGCAGCCCACCCACAATTAAGTAGGGTATATCATAATATTGTAGTATAGTCGCATCATATTGTATTATATATCATTTTTCAAAAATACTATATGGTACGATTGCAATAGCCTAACAAAAAAGCTTAAAAAGCACTTTTTTGGAATTTGGCTATAAAAAAAATGTCTACATTAAAAACAATTGTATTTAAACATATGATATAAGATTTATAAAAAAAAAACGAGAATAAGCATAATTCCCCAAATTAACCATTGTTTCTTGTATTTAATAATCCTTAGCAGTAATTATAGGTTTTATAAAGAAGAGCATGGGCTAGAAATGGTGAAAGTTTCCATTGCCATTGTGTAGTAATCCTGCTTTAAGACTAACTTAACTCAAACTCAATAAAGAGTTTCCACTGACTGAAATACTAGTCACAGCCGAAAACCTTCATCAATCCACTAATAACATTCAAAGGTAGCAACAAAGGCTTTTATCCTGTCAGTAAAATTCTGCATATTTCATTTGCCGATGGCGAAAACACGAAATTTGGTGTTTAGCTAAAGTAAATTGCAATTTGAAGTCTGAATCCAAGGGAAGAAAATTCCAATTTAAGTCTGGATCCAAACGAATAAAATGCCAATTTGAAGTCTGAATCCAAGCGAAGAAAATTCCAATTTGAATTCTGAATCCAAGCGATGAAAATTCAATTTGAAGTCTGAATCCACCGAAGAAAATTCCAAATTGAAGTCTGAATCCAAGCGAAGAAAATTTAAATTTTAAGTGAATCCAAGCGAAGAAAATTCCAATTTGAACTCGGAATCGATGCGACTTTGCCTATTTTTCGTTAGTTAAAAATCACATACTCACTCACTTAACTCTGCTTGACTTAGGCTGATATAGGAAACTATCTGCTTTTGGGGAAATATGTGATATCACTTTAAACGGATTCCATATCAATGGGTGAATCTTCAGAAGGACGGTTTTTGCTGATTGGTGTTGGTATAACTAGCGCTTAGTTGGTTTTATCATGCAGTACTAGTCGCTTTTTAGATCATGGACAGTCTGGTAAATTTATCTTTGCGGATAGTATTAGCCACCATCACACTACATTAGGCACACCTTTGATTTAGTTTTCTTTCTGAACCCAGATACGAGTATTTTCTCATAAACAACTAACGCTTATCCTAGTGATTTAAAGTTGAACGCAAATCCATTGGGTCGCTAATAACAAAACTTTTTAGTTGCCATGTAACTAAACTGCTATTTTTGCACTTCAATTTGACAGCAAATAATTTTAGCCCAGTCCCTCTCTTTCTTTCTTACCTGACAAGGAAATAGCACTTGTAAGCAATTTCCATCCTAGTTGCTGTGGATAAATTCTTTTTTGTTGTCTAACTATTAATTGCGCACATACATAGCAAAGGTTGTTTGGGAGATCTAGACAATCTTGTAGATTTGATGCTATTCCGAATTAACTCAAACGATTAAGACAATGAATTACTTATAAACAGCTGTTGCCCACGTCATTTCCCTAGAATTGCCAATTAGATTATTTAAAAAAATATGAAAAGTATAACTTATGTAAATGACTTTATGATTTCCTTGATTATGTTATTATTAAAAATCTATAGGTGAAAAGCATCAAAGTTGTCGAAAGAGAACTCTTAGGTTCCCAGTAAAAATTCTTTGTTGCCTAGGTTTATTTATTTTCTTTCGGAGCAATTGAATGTTATCCCTATACATACCTTTCTAATTTTGTCTGAATTAACATTTATTTGGTGTTAATCCTGTATATGTATATATGTATCTAGTATTCCTTTGCTTAATACATTCAATTGATCCCTGTAAATTTCTTTTTTACATTGAGTGATGTTGAACAAATATAAAAACGTAAAATAATGTAATTAATCAATTTTCTATAGAATCTACTTTTGACTACAGAAGAAGAACCCGCTTAAGTCTCCTGAGATGAAACATCATTCAAAATTAAAAGTATCTCCAGAATGCCGCTGTTTTTCGTAAATAGAACCGTGAAAGAGGGATTTTAGGTGAAATGGGAAGGATATACAAAACTGTATAAATAATTTTGTGTTGTTAATATCTACTAATATGCTTGGAGTTAAATAACTCTAAGCCTATGTAAAGTAATCTAGATTAATTTAAGCATCTTTGTACAACTGAACAAAAAAATAAATTCACAATAAGATTTAGCTATAACAGGTAGCAAGGTCAAACCGAAAGGCAGAACGAGTCAAGAACAGAGCCAAAAGGGTTAAAAGGATTAACGGATAAAGCGATAGTCTAAAGAGGGAGATTGGTAGAGACACGAGAGGTAAGCAGATACGTGTAGGGGAGAGAAGCAAGAAGACAGGAAGAGAAATAAAATAATGTTAATAAAAACCAATGCCATAATTAAATTGATAAATCGGGTGCCCATGAAAATTAAAATCGCCTTCCTCCCCGCCAAAATTAGGAACATATATCAAAACTAATTTTTTTAAATCATAGTCGCCTGAGGGCCTTTAGAGGTCCTCGATTAAGTGCTACGTAATCGCTTGAGGGGCTTTTGGGGCCTTTCAATTTTAAACTATTATTCGCCCTGATTATTATGATGATTCATCATATTTTTTTTCAAACTCTTATGATAACGAGTAATCATTTAATTAAAATACATAAATGGCTTAGATCAGTCCTTCTTTGTTTATAAACCAAGATTTATGAATGAGAGTAACTTGAGTCCGTTCTAGGCCTCACCGCAACACAAAAACAAAAAGACGCTTGTTTAAAAGAACTCCATAAGTTAGAGAGAACAGATGAAAGGCAATTCCCATGGCTAAACCAAGCTTTTGAAGAAAATATTTGCCATCGAACAAAAATAATAATGGGGGAGTCTATTTAGCTGGATGTTCTCTTTGTCCAAGGAAATATTTTGGACAGACAGGAAAACAATTATCAATCCGTATTGATCAGCAAAAATACAATGTTAGGAGAGCTGTAAATGATAATGCGTTTTTTGTGCATATGTCCGAAAATAACCACTTAATTAATTGAAATTGAGGGGGAGGGGGGCAATTCTCCATTTTATGAGCACTCGATTTCTCAATTTAATTATTGCATTGATTTTGTATTAACATTATTTTATTTCTCTTCCTCTCTCTTTGCTCCTATTTACTACGTATCTGCTTACTTCTCGTGTCTCTCGTTATCTCTTTCTTTAGCCTATCGCTTTATCCGTAAATCGTTTTAACCCTTTTATCTGTTCTTGACTCATTCTGGCTGTCGGTTTGACCTTGCTACCTGTTATAGCGAAATCTAAATGTCAATTTACCCGTCGCTCTCCTACTTCCTCATTTGTGATTTCACGTCTTAGAAGCGGTCCTTTATCTTTTACTAGCTTATATATACCCTTGTTATATTATTTTCTCTTGTAAAAGTTCGAAAGTACTTGGAAGCACCTTTCAATTTTTCCTGTGGGACATTGCATTCATTTCGAACCTCAGGCGCTACTTTGTGAGTTATTCATTTCAGTATATATATATATATATATATATATATATATATATATATATATATATATATATATATATATATATATATATATATATATATATATATATATATATATATGCGAAAGACTAGATTTCAAAGTTTTACTTATTGGCGTCAGTTATTAAGATTAAAAAAATTTCCGCTGTCGTAAAAAGATCAAAGAAAATAAACTGAATATAACAAATGTTTAATAAGATTACGATTTAAGAAGATGAAAAAATATATTCTTGAGCTGAGTCCAATCTCCGGTTTCCAGAGGTAGTCAATTAGAGAAGAGTACGATCGACAACAGAAGCTACAAACTTACTAAGTTTGTGGGAAAAGATTCAAGATTAGCATATGTATGTCCTTAATATCCAGAATATGTGTACTTATCTCACATTGATATTTTTAAAAATATTTTGCTGCGCTTCTTTCTCAGGATTGTGACCAAGTCTCTCAGTTTCTTTTAGAGTATTTTTTAGAATTCAAGCTGGATTCTAAGCCGAAGAGCGTTTCGTAGCATTATTATCATCGGCATTTTTTTTGCTTAATCTATATACAGACTTTATAACTCACAAAATGATTAACTTCACTTCTTCCAGAAACTTATAGTTAAGCTAACATGAACTCACCTCATTCTTATCTAACTATATTTTCATCAAGCTTCTAGTTTTAACCTGACAGGCCCTCAAGTAGTGCGGGAGTTGTGACCCAACCTCCCTCGCAGCCACGAGCAGGAATTTTGGAAAGAAACCTTTTCGGAGAATAGGCTACGATATTATCTGCCAGCCATGAAAGTAGGTCAAAAGGCAATAAATCCCAGGTAGTTTCAATTTATATGAACTAAATTAAATAAAAAAAGAAGGAAAGAAAAAAGAAAGAAGCGACGGAAGGAAGGAAAGTAGAAAGGAAGAGAAGGGCAGGATTGGAGAAGTAATGAGAAAAGAAAGGAGGGAAAGACGTAAGGAATGAGAGAAGGAAGGGAGGAAAAATAGAATTATGACAAAACGAAGAAAAATCGAAGGAATGCCAAATAGAAGGAAAGAAAGATTTAAAAAGAAAGACAAGAACGAAGAAATGAAGGAATCAAGTGAATAAAACTTTAAAATTCCCCCTCACCCCTGCTTTGTCAGAATGTTTTATACGTTTCGGTGGATTTAGGGCGACCTCTCTCTCGTCTCAAAATAACCCCAAATTCTTGAAAGATGCACAAGTGACTCCGATGCCTGCTTGATGTATCCATATTTTAGTGTCGTTCATGTCATACCTCTTTGGAGAATTGGGCATCGTGGATCAATTTGTGAAGAATTCGATAAAACGAACTTATTTAGCTTTCGTAAAATATCTTAGACCCTATGGAACATATGTTCCACAATTTTTATTAGAAAGCTGGTATTATTCTGTTATGCTCGTGATTTTAACTGCTTTCTTTCTCTACCATTTTTTTTATTTATAATTTTTTCCCAACTTTTCGGTGAATTGAATTCGGTCCTCTCGAATATATTTGTTTGTTTGCTGTCATTTTAGTCCTGTTTATTCTTAAACTTTTAACTGTAAAGACTATTGTTCACTGCCTACTCTATTTTCTGGTCAGAAAGACTTAAACTAATTTCTATCCTTGACCTAGTCTAAGCAAGCTAATTAGTTACGGAAAGAAACAATTCTGTAATTATTTATCGATTATAACTTTGTCTAATCTTTCTCTTTATTACTGGGAAACAAGTCCCGCTAGAGACAGCTTGCCCTAGTTATCATAAATACTACGAAGTTCTTGGAAAAAAAGGAGAAAGAGAGTTTAAGCAGTATCTTGCATTTAATATTCTTGCGAACAAGAGAACTATACCACCTAAATAAGCGCTTCAAACGAGGCGACTTAATCAGTTTTCTACGACAGATTTCTATTGGTAGCGTTAGATATAATAGAACCCTCGGCGTCCGATTATTGCTCCCCCATTGTTATGGTTCGCAAATCCGACCACACTTTCCATATGTGTGTCGATTTTCGCAAGCTAAATTCGGTAACGGTGTTCGACGCAGAACCCATTCCCTCCTAGATAAAAATCTCCATTTTTTCGAGGAAATGAACTTTATTTCCGAATTAGACCTCTGTAAGGCGTACTACCAAATTCCCCTTCGTCCAAACGCCCTCAAATATACCACCTTTCCCACATATAAGGGCCTCATGCAGTTCAAACGCCTTCTCTTTGGGCTAGTCACTGCATGCAGCAATTATAACAGAATGATGTGAAAAATCAGGGACGGGCTGCCCCACGTTTCTTTTTATTTTAACAACCTGTATGTAGCGACCGCTACGTGGGACCAGCATCTGATCGCTCTCCGCGCCCTACTCAATATGCTTCGTGAGCACGGGCTCACCCTTGGGCCTACTAAGTGCCACTTCGCTTATGATACGATTAAGTATCTGGGATTCAAGATCGGTAAAAATCAGATGAACCCTTAGGAAGAAAAACTTCGAGCCATCGGTGAGATGCCCCTCCCTCGTACGAAGAAACAGTTGAGGCCATTTATGAGATCTGTCTCATTTTACCGCCACTTCATTCCAAACTCCGCGTCAATCGCCGCACCGATAACTGCCCTACTTCAAAAAAAATCTTCGGATCCCCTCTCGTGGGACCCCGAAACCTCCGCCAGGTTCCATCAGCTAAAAAACCAGCTAACGTCCACTCCCATTCTGAGGCTCCCAAACCCGACTAATTCTTTCGGCATTAGGGCCGATGCCAGTGATAAAGGGATTGGATGTGTCCTCCTTCAATATGCTGATAACGGAGACAGCCACCCGGTGGCTTACGCGAGTAGAAAGCTTTTACCACGCGAGCGAGCTTATTCAGTAATAGAGCCGGGGGCCTTGGTAATAGCCTAGGGATGTTATCAAGTTTAGTATGTATTTAATAGGAAAGCCTTTTGTAGTGGAAACAGACCACCGCCCCTTGTCGTTTCTGAGAAATACGAAACGTCAGAATGGGTGCATCATGAGGTGGTTGCTGATACTCCAACAATATTAGTTTGAAATATTGTACTTCCGCAGCAGTGACAAATGTGTTGCAGACAATTTGAGTCGTAACCCGGTGGCAGAAGAAGCAGACAAGCCACAAAATTGAAAATAAAGGTAAATATGGTATTTCTCCTCTGACCTAGAGGTTAAATACTTGGCAAACGTTTGCCGATATTATAATCCCATATGTATATATTACCTCATTAATGTTCTTACTTATGATTTTTTAGGGGAGTCCACTAAATTGTTTCGTCCTTAGTCCCATATTTATGCCTCCATTTAATTCTATCCTTTTTTTTGGTTTCACTGAAATGTGGCCAATGTTCTGTGATTTTTTTTTTTTAATTGTACTAGTTAAATTGTCTCTAAAATTGACCCGTTTAAGGCTTATGTCCCTCCATTCCCCACTGAGCTCAGATTAACTTTTTTTTGTGTGTACACCTGTCATAGCAGGTCAGAATTTCCTAAGACCCTTGATAATTCTATTTTGAAGGGTGGGATGACTCTTCCCTACGCAACTGCTCTGTAAAGCATCATCTTTCGGTTTGGAGATGTGTGGGGAAATTTCACGTGGAATTTCTTTTCCAGCACGGAAGTTCCATGCGTTTCAGAAGGTTCAGTTATGCTTAAATTGGTAAGCCTACCCCTCCCCCCCTTCCACAAGCGGTAGCCTCGAACCGCCCCCACAACGGACCACCTTTAAACGGGTTAGATTCGCCTCGGCAAGAAGATTTAAGGCCCTTCGAGAGTAGAGCTGTTTCCCACTCACCTCCGCGGGGAGAGCCTCGGACATATATAGTGCTCATCTTCCAAGAGGCAGACACAGAGTTGACAAGTCTCGCCCAGACCCAAGAAGATTCCCCTAGTTCCAAGTCAGGTGCTAACAACAAAGCAAAGTGACGGCTGAATTATTTGTGTGTTAGAATTAGCCCCAGCCAGTGAGGTAATTCCATTTAACGATCGCTACGGCGATTTTTATGAATTCACTCATCAACTCCTGTCGAAGCCCTCCTCGTTCGCCCCTCGTTTTCGGATGGCCGAAATACTCCCTCCTGGACCGAACGTTACCGCCCCCCTCCCCTTTTTGGAGAACTGTCATCAGTTTAACTTCCCGCTCAGAAGCTCCGAGTGCCCTCGCCTCACGTGCAGAAGACATCCGTGAAGCCTTAACCCGACATCTCACCCGCAATCCTCCGTGAGGCCAACCCTTCTCTACTTTCAGTAACCCATTTGAGTTAATTCCCTCCATTTGAATAGTCTCCTGTAATACAACAAATTTTAACTTCATAGTCTGATGCATGACTACAATTCCCCCCCTCGTTTACTGATGTAATTCAGCCTATTAATTCTCTGATGTAATTTTGCCAATCAATCCTCTCATTTTTATGTAAATAAAATTATATTTTTGTACATGCCTCTTTAAATAACCTTGATCTTTGTCATTGCCCAAATTTTACCTGACCTCGTTGCACTCTTTCTCGCTATTCCGCCGTCGAAACTCGTGGCGTTCCGTCCCTCTGTCGGTTCGCATTTAAGTTATCGGTCCCTCCCCCATTGATATAATATGGTATTGATATAATATAATGTCATACCACGACACAACAAAAAATAAGATAAATCAAACTGCTTGTCTAAAAATGAGGTTTTAATTCACACAGTTCGCATCAAACATAACACTAAATATAAAAATGAAATATAAATGATTTTATATTTTAAAGTTGTATACGATTTAACGGTCTAGAAGCTTTATTTACATTTCCCCAAATTGTTCAAAACTATGACGCAGGTGTTTAATAAAATGACGAATATTATTTAAAACAGAAATATGCCTTTAAAAATGTGTTTTATTTACATATTTAGCTTGTTTATCCTTATCTCTCTCTGAGCTAAAAGTTACCTTGAGCGGAATCCCTATCAAGCAACGATGCGTTAGATCATTAGGATTTCTTCAAACAATTCAGTGATTCTTTGCACACTTGCACTTATGGTAACCATAAAGGGAATGTTTGTAATGTGGTGAATAAAAGCTCTCAGATGGACTTAAGAGGATGACTGGGTGTGGAAAAATTAACTTCAAGACGGTCGTCATAAAACTGAAATAACGCCTGAGCTGAGTCTTTATCGGAAATATGCTTTGGAAACAATTGCTCTAAAGAAATGGAAACAATTCCTTTACTTCGGCCGCTTGTTACTACCTTCGTAACGATGTGTATGATATTTATTTATAAAATATAGTTACCTAAAGATTTATGGCCAGGAGTTGCCCAAAATTTTGGTGAGATTAAAGAAGAAAGATCAAAATATGACTCCAATGACTTTCACCTTTATTCTAATCAGCCTCATCCGTAATACTATAATTCTTTCTTTAATCTTTTTTTTTTTAGATTCCCATTTCTTTCTTTGTTGCCCTATTTTATTTTGTTTTTTCCTTGATTTCTAACTTTACTTTTCTTTTTACCGTATTTCTTTGTTTCTTCGATCTCTCCTGCTTCCTTTAATGGCCGACAGAGCTGCCCTTTGTGCAATAAAATTGGAAACAACAAATATTTTAGTAAATTCCTTAAACAGAAGTTTTCCTTTATCTTTTCGAGTGTTTCATTAACGATTATTTCATGCAGATAAATTTGATACACATATAATATTAATCTCATATATGTGCACATAACTGATTGAAAATATGTAGGTAATAGGGATAATTTAGTATTTATGTTGAAGGTAATGTATATGTGTTTATGTTTGGAGTTCAAATTGGTTATGCGACAATTCAACATAAATCATACCCCGTTCTTTGATTACCAACAAATAAATGTTAAGATAGAGAGGGAAAGAGATTTGTTCCACACATATACAAAGAGCCAAAACATTTTTGGTCCCATTGGTCTAAAATGTATGTAGCACGAGGCACATCTAATCATGAAAATGACATTCCTTACAGTTTTACGTCAGGTAAATCATGGTAAATTGCGAGCTTTTCATAAATCATAAGCAACATCCAAGATTATCTTTACGTATCTTCTGGCTACAAATGAATAGAGATATGCCACGATTCTTATACTCCACTACATGTTATAAAATCCTGTTGCAACAACTCTGAATTTCTCCTGGAAGGAATTTTGTTCGAATAGTGTGGGAAAATCTTTCTCCACACATCACTACTGCAGCATTCTTAACCATCATTCACAGCAATTCCCTTTGCTTTGTGTCAGCTTTAGTTCAGTAACGTCCCCGTCCATATCGATCATTGTCACTATTTTTTACCGGGAGGCTTTTACCAGGTCGAAGTGAAGACGACCTGAGCGTAGCCTGAGAGGTAGTTGAGAAAGAATTAAACCATTTTCTCAATTCAAAGCAAAATTGAGTTACGGTTAGCAATGACAAGAAGGGAGCCGTCTATCATAAAACAGAACATTGTTTACCCATTTGTACTCTATATCTCCCTCATTGAACTCTTAGTTTATTGTTTGTAATATATTATGTGGAGAGGGCTTAAAGAGACCTATTCAATTGGACTATGAGAGAAAATTTTCTTCTCGCTCCATGAATTTTCCAATATCTTTCATCTCACGCCTTTTTATGATCTGTCTTCCTTTTGCTCTGATATCATTGCCAAGTAGGTTATTTTACGTCATGAGTGAGGATGTAAAACTATTACCTTAGGTTTTTAGAGGGTAATTATATTATTGCAACAATGATAGCCCTAGTCTGAGTCAATATTATAATATCTCCTTGTTAAATTTGTAGATATTTGAAGAAAATAAATCATAATAACACTCGAATTCATTTCTTTTCCACCAAAGCATTCAGGATAAGAAAACGAATCTCTGCTAGTATTTGTCAGTTAGATCTTTTATTCCTGTTTTTTCCTGCATAGGGTGTTACAGTGTACGTTTCAGAATAAGTGATTTTCTTTTTAGTGAACCTATTTATTAATTTTGCTATATTGAAGAGCCCTTACCGAGGTAAGACAATAGAATTATGAAATACTTTTCTCCAACTTATCAAGAAATTCATAGTAGATAATACGAGATCACGTTTGAACAGTTGCATTGCAAAACGTTTGGAGAATAAAATGCTTGTTTGTTTTGCTAACCACTGTCACAGAATGATACCTCTGTTTTTGCTTAAAATAAAATTACCTTTATCTCCCCTGGAATCATAAGTTTTCGGAGAAGGAGGAGAACGTTTGTCTTCATATAGTAGTGTAAATGGTTCAATATATGGCTAGGTCTCAGTAAAAGAAAGAACCAATTCACCATATAGCCTTCAATAGATACGAGGGGCGGTCAATAAGTTTTGCAATTCGGATATAAGGAATTGAGATATGAGGAATAATGTTTTATTATTTTTCAATATAACTAACATCAACTTCAATGCACTGGCGCCACTTGTCCCCGAGGCTTCGAATTCCCAACAACCAGAAATCTCCCGACTGCTGTTCAATCCACTCCTGGACGGTGAGCTGGACATCTTAATCGTCCCCAAACTTGCGTGCACGCAGTGCAGCCTTGAGCTGGCGGAATAAAAAGGCAGTCGCTAGGGGCCAGATCTGGACTATAGGGGGATGGTGGAGCTCCTCGAATCCGCACTCTAGCAGGGCAGCTTGTGCAACTCTGTCCTTGTGGACTCTGACGACGTTAAAGTTGATTATGGGGCGTCAGGTTTCTATGGACACAACGGCCAGAGAACTTGATCATAGCAAAATTGTCGTTGATGATGTTGATAACACTTCCATGTGATATTCCAAGCTCTCGCTCGATTTTTTCGACCTTCACCAGTTGATTTTCGAGGATTATCCTCTCCACACGAGCCACATTGTGCTCGTTGGTCACGTTTGCCGGGCGTCCTGGATGGGAATCTTCTTTAAAGGCCTCCCGATCATGACAGAACTCCATATTCTAGCGAGCAATGGTAGCATCGTTAGGGGCGGTGTTGGTTTACACTGCAACCATGCGTTCATGGATCTCTTTTTGATCACTGTGCGTTGCTCAACTATCTTCATTAGTGAAAACTTTGTGTCTGATGATCTGCGATCAGCTACTGCTTCTTAAATAGACGCGGCAGGAGCGTACTTGTCAGAAATCGGACGGTATCGGGGTTCTGATGGGGACAGGCTCCTGGGATTCTTTCTTAGCTCGGCCTCGAGGAAGGGCGGCCTGAGACACAGGGTTATAACTTACTTGGGGGCTCTGTCCTATAGGTACGGAACAGAATTGAATGGGTGCTGAAATGATCTCAGCCCAGCCATCATAATATTGACACTGCAGGTAACATCTAACGACGGGAAATTGGTTCGCCCGCCCAAGGTAGTCATGTACCACCGCAAATTTTTCGTGGTTAGGATCCACTGGGAGGAGTTCGTCGGACACGATGACACACGTATATCCTGTGTCCCTGACGAGAGTCGATACTCGGCAGCCGTTCACGATACTCTCCTTAAATTTCAAAGTTCCCAATAAACTCTTATCAAAAATAAAATTTACCTGGTGGCCTGACGGAGGGGGAGAAGTTTATGCTTGGGTCTGCACCACCGGGGGAGCCAGGGTGGCATTAATCTAGTGAACTTGTTGGGCTGGTCCGCTCTTAAGCCTAGAATTTTGGGGGCAATTCCAGCTCATGTGGTTTTCTACACCACAGGTGAAGCATATGATTGGTCGCTTCGGCAAGAGAGATGAAGGAGAAATCTTAACGGGAGGTTTGGAGTCCCGTTGGTGGTTTTGGGGAAAGAAGTTTTGGGGTTTTACGGGGCTCAGAAACTTCGTCGGCTTTCCGGTGAAGGGGCGCGAATCCTTCCTTCTTTCCTTGTAGGGGGATTTTTGAGAAGTTCGATTCTCCTTTGGGTATAAATTATGGCTTGCGGCATAGAATACCCTTCTTCGGTACATTCTTTAAAGGTCTGGCACCGACGATCCTTGACAAACGCGCTGATCTCCGTAGGGAGAGACACCAAAAATTGATCTCGCAACACGAAGTCTGTTAAGGACTCGTAGTTCGGATCAACCTTTGAGGATTCTAACCAAAATTTAAAATTCCTCTGAAGAATGTATCCGAATTGACGGAACGTCTGTCCGGGTTTAATACGACCTCCTCGAAATTCTTGGCGGTAGAAATTGGGAGTCATATTATGAGCGGCCAATAACTCAGCTTTTAAGGTGCTGTAGTTAATTGTACACTCAGATGGTAAAGATATAAAAATTTCGCGCAATTTACAATTTAACAAGGGAAGTAATCTGACTACACCTTCAGCCTCCAGATCCATGTAATTGATTTCGAAAATCTTTTTAAAGTGGGCCAAAAATGCTCCGAAATCCTCTCCATCTTTGAAATTGGGGAGTTTTAGTGAGAGATTGAAGGGGAGCTTCCGAACGCGAACTGGATGACTGTATCTCTGCTTCAACACGAGCTTATTTAATCTGAGGGTGAAGCTCACCTTGTCTTATTCGTTCCTCTCTTTCTCTTTCTTCTCGTTGGATTTCTCTTTCTTCTAGTTGGATTTCTCTTTCTCTTTCTTTTCGTTGGATTTCTCTTTCTCTTTCTTCTCGTTGGGTTTCTCTTTCTCGTTCTTCTCTTAACTTTTCTCTTTCCGTTCTTTGCTCCTCTTGAACGTACTCAATTAGTTCTTTTCCGGAAAGTCCCAAGGACTCTCCTTGCGCTTTAAAGATTTCGAACTGAGTCATCTTTGCACTTGGGGGCGCAATAGTCAACCAACTAAAATTCCTTTCAACAAGAATTATTCCTCTATAGAAATTAGCCTACCTAAATATGGGCACTGACCTATTCGTACTTGCTTTCTCGATCTAAATAACCACTGACTAAAATCACCAAAAAAACACCAACAAATTATTATAACAGTTCCTTGAGCTACTCTAGCTTCCTAAGTTTCAAAAAAAGGGGATAGCAATTGTTAAAACAAAAGGGAACTACTATACTCTATTATTATAACGAATAACACTATGCCTTACTCGACTGAGACCAGTGTTTGCACACCTGATACCAAATTTAAATAGTATATATATATATATATATATATATATATATATATATATATATATATATATATATATATATATATATATGTCGTAAAATGGAATCTCGACGATATACCATATATAACTATTCGTTGAGGAAACTTATTTAATTATCTTAGAGTGCGTGGATGTCTGGCTGGAAGATATTATGTATCTTCGATATGCTTAAGAAGTGGGACTGAGCTCAAGGATAATAATATTGCGATCATTAATAAAATTGAGTTTTATTAATAATAACTATCAACAACTCACAAAACGGAAAATATTGACATAACCAGTGAATGGAAAGGGTCGTGTGGAATCAAGCTAATCCGAGGATTAAAAGATTTAAAATGCTAAAACAAATATAAAGTAAAAGAGATGGGATGGTTCGCTAAACCATTTAAAGCACAGGATAGAATTGACAAAAGGGTAACATACTCAAAGGTAACGTTCGACTTACTTAATTGCTTACTTGTTGTGCAGAGAAAGGTGACATGGAGGAATATTCGGTCCGCTGGCAAGTTCCAGCTAAGGATGGGGGAAATTAAATGATCATGACGTGGCGTCTTGGGAATGAGAACCGTTTCTTTATGAACGGCTTGGAGAACAATGGCTGTTCTACGTTGTTCTTTTCTGAAAAACAGGGGGGGGGGTGAGAAACGTCTCTTGTCTCCGGGCTCAAGAACAATGGCTGTTCTAATGTTGTTGTCTTTCTGAACAACAAGGGGAAAGGGTGAGAACAGTTTCTTGGCGAACGGGCTCAAAAGAACAATGGCTGTTCTACGTTGTTCTCTTCTGAACAACAGGGGAAGGGGTGAGAACCGTTTCTTGTCAACGAGCTCGAACGAACAATGGCTGTTCTAACGTTTTTTTCTTTCTGAACAATAGGGAAAGGCTGAGAACCGTTTCTTGGCGAACGGGCACAAAAGAACAATAGGTGGTTTACGTTGTTCTCTTTCTGAACAACAGCGCAAGGGGTGAGAACCGTTTCTTGTCAACGGGCTCGAACGAACAATGGCTGTTCTAACGTTGTTCTCTTTCTGAACAACAAGGAAGAAGCCTCGTGGACTTGGCGTAACGAAATGGTCGAGCCTTGGCACTTCAAGGGATATTGTCCTCCTTCTGGACAAGTGATGGTGAATCTCGAGGTCGAGGTCCCTTGGCGCACAAAGTGAGAGTGGGACGTAGTGATGTTTTGCGACGAAAATCTGGATCTCCAATCTGATCTAAGTGTAAAGTTTCCATCTAAATAGTCGAGACACTCCCTTGGCGTGGGAGCTTCAAGGAAATGCACAGCCGAGCCTGAGAACAAGCCTTGTCTGCCCACGGGGGAGGGGATGATAAACCTCCTTGTTTAAACATTGAATCAGGTGGCTGCGATAAGGCGCTGATCTTCAAAGCGAAGATGCACGTGGGGAGCATCGTAGTTTTAAATAACATGTGATAGTTGTTGAAATTAACGCGGCCTCAGCCCGTTCTATCACAATATATATATATATATATATATATATATATATATATATATATATATATATATATATATATAATATATATATATATATATATATATATATATATATATACATATATATATATATATATATATATATATATATATATATATATATATATATATATTCATGAGAATCTCACAAGGTAGCGGGTGAGTAAAGCACTAAAATGAAAATTAACCTACAGGAAAATGAAAAGATGAGTCCAAACACTTTCAACTATATTTGCAACTTCATTTTCAAGGGATAGCATTAAAATAGAGAAGACAACCTTATATAGGGTACAATGATACGAAGGGAACGCCCATCACATATATATATATATATATATATATATATATATATATATATATATATATATATAAGACTATCAATCAAGATTTGGAAAGGGAAATGTTCATATTTTTATGACTCATGTTGAGAGGGGAGCAGCTAATTATTTATCCTGTTTAACGACCAAATTTCCCATTAGAAAGGAATCCAAAATTGAAAATTTGTTCTCATTCATCGGATTAAAATCGATGGCAATTCTAAGCGAATTCTTCATTTTCTAAAATTGAGAAAAACAACAAATTGAAAGGTTTCTTTCTTTATATACCAATATCTTAGTATATAAATATATATATATATATATATATATATATATATATATATATATATATATATATATATATATATATATAAGTGTGTGTGTGTGTGTGTGTGTGTGTTTGAAAGTGTCTGTTGTTGGATTTCATGAATTCGAGGTAAAAAGCCGTGGAGGCAGCATAAACAAAAATCACAGTAGAGTCCTTTATTTATGTTCTTCTAAGATCTTAATCATAATAGAAATACACGAGACAGAATATCGTGCTTTCTCTTCTAGTTCTAAACAAATGAAGCTGTAAGGCGAAACGTTTATTTCAAACTCCAGTGTTTCTTGGTTTTTACTACCTCCACCCATTTTGACCGATACTCATGGAATCACAATATTTATATATATATATATATATATATATATATATATATATATATAAATATATATATATATATATATATATATATACATACATATTCGCATGAATCATATATTATGTTGATCATACTCGTTTTACCTGCCTGTGTGATAGATAAAGCCTCCGGGTGACCTCAGATCCAGCTAAACGCCTTCGTTACTATCTACCAATTTAGGCTTCTTAAGGCCCTTGTAATCCTGGCACTCAGATAGTCCCTCTTGTTGTAGCTTTATTTATTTTTCTATTCTCCCAACCCTTCCACACACAAAATAAATTAAAGGGAGTTGCAATCAGGCGAGTTGTGGGAATAAATTTCAGGTACTGTGTGACCAAAGAAATTAACCCATTGCCAGTCCTATTTCTTCCGGCGAGTGTAGCAGTGTCCAGACTGTTGCTGCCATACGTAAGATGACCTTTCAGCTACCAAGTTGATCTAATGATGCACCCTCTGTTTGTTTACAGTGGGAGGAGAGGCGCATGACGTCATCTTAGGTGTTGATAACACGAGAAATCATAATTCGACTGGAAATTTCATCTGCACGAATCTGGGCACATTACTTTGTACGACCGCAATCAACGTATTGTTCTGGGAGTTAATTGACTATAATGAGAAAAGACCCTCTTATTAAAAAAGAACCACAGTATGTCTAGTTACATAAGTGTTTTAGTATGTTGACCAGCTTTTTGGTGTGCTTGAGTCACTTTTCCTGTATCGCCTTGTACTTAAATTGTCACTTCCTTATTTTGTATGAAAAGTAACAAATGTCCTGATCCATTACCAACCTGATGAGCTTTACATCCATACCTTTCTTCCTTGCAATAGCACGCATTGAGTATTTGTGATCTATATTCCGGATCTCACGAGTTTCAGAAATGAAATCCGGCGTAATGATACCTTCCGATCGTCGTGTATGGAATTTCCTCTCTAATGTTACCTCCTAGTCTAATCCGGATACTCAAGGTCCTATTTGACATTTTCCACCTTCTGTTTGGGGAATTTGAGTTCCCACATAGTACTCTTGAAGATTCCATTCCTCTTCTACAATTTAGAGGGGTTAATAATTTGCATAGTCAATTATTCAGCAAATAAATATACCAAAAATGTTAGTGTATTATCAAGAAAAAGAAGACAACGAAGGTAAAATATATTTGTTAAGCTAGCAGTTCAAAATTTATGAAGAATACGGTTCGCTCTCTGTATATATATATATATGATCTCTTCTTTCTTGTTTCTGTGTATCACTTCTCCACACATACTGATGTCAAGCGTTTAAGCTTGAGGCGGACGCCTGCTAGTTTGTGCGCCAACCACACGTGCCGATATCTTTAAGTTGGTGAAAGGAGAGATGTCATGCTTTTCAAATTATATATATATATATATATATATATATATATATATATATATATATATATATATATATATATATTAGAGTGGCCCAGATCTATAGAGGCGATTTTCCATACTCAAGAATTTCTTAGTCTCACCCATGCAAATTGTGAGGCTTCCTATAAAAACAATTTTAACAAAGTTTTAACGAGTTGTAGTAGTGCCACAAAGCTTACAAAGTTTAACGTTTTAGAGGTTTTCCACACGAGCAATGAGTTTACTGTAATAGGCGGGGTATTTTAACGTGGGATCCCTAGGAGGCCTATTCTATAGTTTTTTGCAGAGAACTCAGCTTGTTTTGTAAATTGTTCATGCATTTTAATAATGCATATTTTGTTGTTTTGGGAATTTTTCCTTTGTAACAATCGACCATCTGTAGAAGGTACTGAAGCTTATCTTCATTTTTGGTAAGATGATTATTGTAGCTCTCAATCAAGGCTTACAGCTCTCTCTGCGTTGGCATTGATGACATTCATAGTATGTGTATATTGTTTAACTGTTTGATAGTCATTTCTTTTACTTCATCCAAAAGGGTCTACTTCCAAAAATGAGGAATTGAACGACAATTTTGTGAAGAAATGTCTTCGTGATTCAGTTACAAAGTCAGCAAGAGTTTTCTCTGAGATACTCTCTTTTTGTTCAGGTGTATATCATTTTACTGGATATTGTGAGCCAGGTTTATTTGAATGCTGCAGCCATCTTTCTCCTCCAATCTAGAGTGACACCTTCATCCAGGAAATCAAAGGCCAAAGTTCTTCGCTTAGATACCAAAGGTAACGACCAAATGCTTTGCTGGCTACGGAGCAATTTCATTCTCTTCAGATACTTGAAAACTATGCAAGTATTGCTCCCTTCCTCAAGCAGTGGATGCATTTAAAGATGTAAGCCAGGTGAGAACTTAGTACTGTGCAAGTCGCTCCACTGATAAGTTCTCTTTCTGGACCATTTAAAATTGTAACTTTAGGAGTAAAACTTTAATTAAATACATAACCATTGTCATTCAACGTGCTCGATGCATTGCTACAGGCTGTTTAAAGGAAAAGCATTATGTCTTACTCCCTAATTATGCAAATGATAGTTGCAAAAGATCTTTGTAATCTGATCGAGGCTGATGACATTTGACTGTTCTTGACAAAATCTCAGAACAGCTTCTTTTCAAGAAATACATGTATTGTGTACTTCATATGATGAATTATTGATAGTTTTCCAGGAATCACGGAAACGCTTGAATAATTGAATTTCTCTTTCGGGTGAATCACCAAAACACTTTTGAAATACGCCAGATACAATTATTTCCTGAATTTGATGCCTACATGGAAAATCAGGAAGACTTCTATTGAGTTTTGTTTCTATTTTCAAGCATGTTCCTTTCTTAGGATTAGTGTTACTAGCAGTGGTGTCAAAACACATGGCTTTAACATTCTCCTTAATATTCCAATCATGAAGACATTAAACAGCTGTTTTTGCTGTTTCAGCACCTGTACCTGACGTTAGTTTCGGTATTCCCAAAAGCTGACAGTTACCACCACCAGACACTAACACATAGAGTGTATCTATATTTTGAGTGCCAATTAAGGCAGGCATAAATTTGCTATTCCCATGGACTGTAAGAGCTGCATCTGTATCAATTTTTACTTCAGACTATCTGCTATTTCTTTACACAGTTCTTTTCTTTTTCTTTGTAGTGTACTTCTACTTATATCATCCATATCTCTTTCAAGGGCTAATGCTGTTTTTGAGGTGACTATCCTCGCATCAACATCACTCATTTTTGTTCTGTCTTATGTAGCCACTAAGTCAGGTGAAATAAATTTCTCGCCTTTAAATATTCTTTTTCTTGGAGGATTAGATGGGCCGGGCTCTGCTTCATCACTACTGTATTTCTCACTGCTTGAGCTGCTTGTTAGCTGAACAACTTACAAATTTACTTTTCTAGGCAATTCTCGTTCAATCCGCTGCGATGCCTCTTTACTTCTTTTGCGTTGCTTTTCTTAATTCAATGTTGTTTTCTTGTCCACACTAGCTATATAGCCTCATGTACCTTTCTCTATCTGAGCCTGTAGAAATTAACGATATAGCATGAGCTTTATCAAACCAATCATTTAAAGATTGTTGGAATGAAGTTTGCTTTGCTATTTGAGTTTAATCTCGCCTAGATTTTGTTTATGAAGGGTTCTGAGCTGCTCATATTTCTTCTGAATCTTTGTAAGCACATGCTGTTTGTCTCTAGTTGTTTTTTTTACTTTGTCCTATATTTCATATATTTCTGAATATACAATGCTACAGGCCTCTTTTACATTCATTTTGCATTGTGTTAAGAAGAAACGCCGTCTTAATATATCACTATTTGATAGAAATTATGTGTTTTGTATACCATCAATTGTTTCTCCAATAAGCCATACTTCTGTTTTACTTTTTGTTTTAATTAAACTTAACATGTTAATTATATCCCAGAAAGACACTGTTAAACAAAGATAAACACTGAAACAATGCTCACTCTTGACTAGTTAACACAACACTGAGTAAGCATTTATAATTGCCAAGGGGTAAGGAATGTGCTGCTGAGACAATGAAGTGCCTCTCAATGGGGGCCTACAAGACTACACGTTAGACCTATTTGTCCTTTGTACCTACCCTATAACACCACAGGTTATAGAATTATAATGAAACTTAGAATGCACTTACTCGTAATAATACAAATATTAATCTATAGTTAAGTAATACTTACGCTGAAAAAGTCCAAAAATCAGTAATATTTAACTATTTTTTATATTTTGCACATAATATTATTAATATGAATGAAACTAACATTCGTTGTGGCACTACTAAATATTATTATACTTTTCTGCTTATTTGCACAACGCAATTTTCCATCAAGCCTCACTATATGCAGGGGTGAGACCAAATATTTTAAACTTGTTGTTTTTTGGGCCATTCTTATATATATATATATATATATATATATATATATATAAACAAGATAAACAAGACACAACCAGAGACGCTTCGTAAGTTTCTGTGCAATGTTTTTAAAAATAATAAATCCCATCATTTGTTTAGTGAATCAATAAAATAAACATATTTAAATGTTACCATAAAAAAGGGTTCCCAATACATGTGAAAAAATATCCTGAGACATTAAGCTTATATTTGAAAAGAATTAAATACAATTGGAATGTGAGGAGGAAAACCAATGAAGGAAGGGATAATAAACACCACCAAAATTTACAATTATTTTTTTTACAAAATAAGGTCAAATTTCCGAACAAAATAAAAATGCTTATTATTGTTGGATAACTTTTAAGGTAACCGATAAAAAATTATTATTTAAAGAAGGTTCAATATAAAGTTACTGTAGCAAGTAAAGTTCTGAGATGATGCTTGCTTCATCAAGTATCCTGAAATTCTGGAGTGTGACCCTAAACCCAGATTCCGGAGTTGGTTTCGAATCGGGGATTGGTGAGATTTACCTGAGTGCAGAGCGGTTCTCTCAGATCAACCTATATGCCGCATAAAGCCGGCGAAAATTGTCCCTACACTGGTTACAGGACTACTGAACTTATGTACTAATAAACTCTATAATTTTGGACATTGGAACTTAACATTTATCCTAGTTTTCAGATGTTTATGATAACAAGATACGGGAATAAATGAGGATGAGCCAATGAAACTGTTTTAACAACATATGTTTAAGTCTGTCGGATTGAGAAACAAAATATGGAAAGTAAAAAAAGCCCTTTATTAACGGCTTGTAATAAATCTGTTTCTATTAATTAAGTATCTCTCTAAGCTAGGAAACTCCAAGGAATTTTTCATACATCTTCTTACCCGTATAAAAAATTCCTTGGAGGTTCCTAGCTTAGAGAGATACTGGGTTTGATGGGGTAACGCTTTTGGCGAAGTAGAGTCACTGTGCCTGGTAGCTTAGCGGTAGAGCATCTAACCGGCAATCAGAAGACACGGGTTTGAGTCCCGGCCAGGAATTTCAATTTTTTTCCCCTGGCGTTATCTCTGTCGTCTCGGTAAATGATTGCCTTCATTGTACCGCCCTCAGCTCTCTTGGATTCTTGTCTTCTTCTAATTTCCTTTTCTCTTACATCTTAAAAACTCGTTTCTTGTCTCATTGCTCATTCGCGTCCAATTTCTCTTTTTTTACTATATTGTTATATAGTCTTCAATGAAGGGTTTCTGCACCTTTCTTTCTGTCTTCAGTTGTTTTGAAAGGCAGAAAATAAATATGGCGAAAGCCCTGTGGTGGTTGTTATCACCCAGAGAACTTGCATTTGCTCCTTCCTTCTCTCTCTCTCTATATATATATTTATATATATATATATATATATATATATATATATATATATATATATATATATAAATATATATATATATATATATATTTATATATATATATATATATATATATATATATATATATATATATATATATATATATAATATTGGGACATCTTTCGGTGATCTTAATTATTGTATAAAAATAAAAAGTCAAGAATGAGCAATATCATTGTTTATGAATTTCTTAAACCTGTAATATAATATGCGATTCGCTTTTTAACACTAATTTCTCAGTTATTGATCTGAACAATTCTGACCTTTTATGCTACATAACCTTGCGGGTAAAACACTTTAATTTTAATAACAACACCTATAAACAAAAGGAAGGGGATGTTAAAGCGTTCACCTTCTGTTCCATCATTTGCAAATCATTTTGTGTAAAGTTGATGAAATGGATGTGAAAATGCCTCTATCAGTTTAAACCTATACTCCAAAGATAATATGTCGATGATTGTTTGGTTCTTATTACAAACAAAACACATTCTTTTCAGTTACAAAATTATAAATATTCCCATGATCTTAACATCAAATTTACAATCGAACATAGAAACTATAACTCTCTTTCCTTGCTAATTATACAGATTAACCGCTAATATAAAATACTTTCCACTCCAGGGTATATAAACCCTCTTCTGTTTACTTGCCATATTCTTATGTCCCCGCAATATTTCAGCACACGGCCAATATGGCATTATAATCGAATATATATACATATATATATATATATATATATATATATATATATATATATATATATATATATATATATATATATATATATATATATATATAAGACTATCAATCAAAATTTGGAAAGGGAAATGTTCCTATTTTTATTACTCCTGTTGAGAGGGGAGCAGCTAATTATTTATCCTGTTTAACGACCAAATTTCCCATTAGAAAGGAATCCAAAATTGAAAATTTGTTCTCATTCATCGGATTAAAATCGATGGCAATTCTAAGCGAATTTTTCATTTCTAAAATTGAGAAGAACAACAAATGGAAAGGTTTCTTTCTTTATATACCAATATCTTAGTATATAAATTTATATATATATATATATATATATATATATATAAGTGTGTGTGTGTGTGTGTGTGTGTGTGTGTGAAAGTGTGTGTTGTTGGATTTCATGAATTCGAGGTAAAAAGCCGTGGAGGCAGCATAAACCAAAATCACAGTAGAGTCCTTTATTTATGCTCTTCTAAGATCTTAATCATAATAGAAATACACGAGACAGAATATCGTGCTTTCTCTTCTAGTTCTAAACAAATGAAGCTGTAAGGCGAAACGTTTATTTCAAACTCCAGAGTGTTTCTTGGTTTTTACTACCTCCACCCATTTTGACCGATACTCATGGAATCACAATATATATATATATATATATATATATATATATATATATATATATATATACATTTTCGCATGAATCATATATTATGTTGATCATACACGTTTTACCTGTCTGTGTGATAGGTAAAGCCTCCGGGTGACCTCAGATCCAGCTAAACGCCTTCGTTACTATCTATCAATTTAGGCTCCTTAAGGCCCTTGTAATCCTGGCACTCAGATAGTCCCTCTTGTTGTAGCTTTATTTATTTTTCTATTCTCCCAACCCTTCCACACACAAAATAAATTAAAGGGAGTTGCAGTCAGGCGAGTTGTGGGAATAAATTTCAGGTACTGTGTGACCAAAGAAATTAACCCATTGCCAGTCCTATTTCTTCCGGCGTGTGTAGCAGTGTCCAGACTGTTGCTGCCATACGTAAGATGACCTTTCAGCTACCAAGTTGATCTAATGATGCACCCTCTGTTCGTTTACAGTGGGAGGAGAGGCGCATGACGTCATCTTAGGTGTTGATAACACGAGAAATCATAATTCGACTGGAAATTTCATCTGCACGAATCTGGGCACATTACTTTGTACGACAGCGATCAACGTATTGTTCTGTGAGTTAATTGACTATTATAAGGAAAGAACATCTCATTAGAAGAGAACCACAGTATGTCTAGTTACATAGGTGTTTTTAGTTTGTTGACCAGCTTTTTGGTGTGCTTGAGTCGCATTTCCTGTATCGCCTTGTACTCAAATTGTCACTTCCTTATTTTGTATGAAAAGTAACAAATGTCCTCATCCATTACCAACCTGATGAGCTTTACATCCATACCTTTCTCCCTTGCAATAGCACGCATTGATTATCTGTGATCTTTATTCAGGATCTCATGAGTTTCAGCGATGAAATCCGGTTAGTGATAACTTCAATTCGTCGTGTATGGAATTTCCTCTCTAATGTTACCTCCTAGTCTAATCCGGATACTCAAGGTCCTATTTGACATTCTCCACCTTCTGTTTGCGGACTTTGAGTTCCAGCATAGTACTCTGGAAGACTCCATTCCTCTTCTACTTTTGGAGGGGTTGAAAATTTGCATAGTCAATTATTTAGCAAAGAAATATACCCAAAATGTTAGTGTGTTAACAAAAAAAAGAAGACAACGAAGGTAAAATATATTTGTTAAGCTAGCAGTTCAAAATTTATGAAGAATACGGTTCGCTCTCTGTATGTATATATATATAAATATATATATATATATATATATATATGATCTTTTCTTTCTTGGTTCTGTGTATCACTTCTCCACACATACTGATGTCAAGCGTTTAAGCTTGAGGCGGACGCCTGCTAGTTTGTGTGCCAACCGCACGTGCCGATATCTTTGGGTTGGTCAAAGGAGAGGTGTCGTGCTTTTCAAATTATATATTAGAGTGGCCCGGATCTATAGAGGCGATTTTTTATACTTAAGAACTTCTTTGTCTTACACATGCAAATTGTGAGCCTTCCTATAAAAACAATTTTAACAAAGTTTTAACGAGTTGTAGTAGTGCCACAAAGCTTACAAAGTTTGACGTTTTAGAGGTTTTTTACACGAGCAATGACTTTACTGTAATAGGCGGGGTATTTTAACGTGGGATCCCAAGGAGGCCTATTCTATAGTTTTTTGCAAAGAACTCAGCTTGTTTTTTTAATTGTTCATTCATTTTGGTAATGCATATTTTGTTGTTTTGGGAATTTTTTCTTTGTGACAATCGACCATCTGTAGAAGGTACTGAAGCTTATCTTCATTTTTGGTAAGATGATTATTGTAGCTCTCAATCAAGGCTTACAGCTCTCTCTGCGTTGGCATTGATGACATTCATAGTATGTGTATATTGTGTTACTGTTTGATAGTCATTTCTTTCACTTCATCCAAAAGGGTCTACTTCCAAAAATGAGGAATTGAACGACAATTTTGTAAAGAAATGTCTTTGTGATTCAGTTACAAAGTCAGCAAGAGTTTTCTCTGAGATACTCTCTTATTGTTCAGGTGTATATCGTTTTTCTGGAAATTATGAGCCAGGTTTATTTGAATGCTGCAGCCATCTTTTTCCTCCAATCTAGAGTGACACCTTCATCCAGGAAAGCAAAGGCCAAAGTTCTTCGCTTAGATACCAAAGGTAACGACCAAATGCTTTGCTGGCTACGGAGCAATTTCATTCTCTTCAGATACTTGGAAACTATGCAAGTATTGCTCCCTTCCTCGAGCAGTAGATGCATTTGAAGATGTAAGCCAGGTGAGAACTTAGTACTGTGCAAGTCGCTCCACTGATGACTTCTCTTTCTGGACCATTTTAAATTGTAACTTTAAGAGTAAGACTTTAATCAAATACATAACCATTGTCATTCAAAGTGCTCGATGCATTGCTTTAGGTTGTTTGAAGAAAAAGCATTATGTCTTCCTCCTTATTATGCAAATGATAGTTTTAAAAGTTCTTTGTAATCTGCTCGAGGCTGATGACATTTGACTGTTCTTGACAAAATCTCAGAACAGCTTCTTTCCAAGAAATACATGTATTGTGTACTTCATATGATGAATTATTGATAGTTTTCCAGGAATCACGGAAACGCTTGAATAATTGAATTTCTCTTTCGGGTGAATCACCAAAACACTTTTGAAATACGCCAGATACAATTATTTCCTGAATTTGATGCCTACATGGAAAATCAGGAAAACTTCTATTGAGTTTTGTTTCTATTTTCAAGCATGTTCCTTTCTTAGGATTAGTATTACTAGCAGTGGTGTCAAAACACATGGCTTTAACATTCTCCTTAATATTCCAATCATGAAGTCATTAAACAGCTGTTTTTGCTGTTTCAGCACCTGTACCTGACGTTAGTTTCGGTATTCCCAAAAGCTGACAGTTACCACCACCAGACACTAACACATAGAGTGTATCTATATTTTGAGTGCTAATTAAGGCAGGCATAAATTTGCTATTCCCATGGACTGTAAGAGCTGAATCTGTATCAATTTTTACTTCAGACTATCTGCTATTTCTTAACACATTTCTTTTCTTTTTTTCGTAGTCTACTTTTACTTAATCATCCATATCTCTTCCAAGGGCTTATGCTGTTTCTGAGGTGACTATCCTCGCATCAACATCACATATTTTTGTTCTGTCTTATGTAGCCACTAAGTCAGGTGAAATAAATTTCTCGCCTTTAAATATTCTCTTTCTTGGAGGATTAGATGGGCCGGGCTCTGCTTCATCACTACTGTATTTCTCACTGCTTGAGCTGCTTGTTAGCTGAACTACTGACAAATTTACTTTTCTAAGCAATTCTCTTTCAATCCGCTGTGAAGCCTCTTTACTTTTTTGGCGTTGCTTTTCATCATTCAATATTGTTTTCTTGTCAACACTAGCTATATAGCCTCATGTACCTTTCTCTATCTGAGCCTGTAGAAATTAACGATATAGCATGAGCTTTATCAAACCAATCATTTAAAGATTGTTGGAATGAAGTTTGCTTTGCTATTTGAGTTTAATCTCGCCTAGATTTTGTTTATGAAGGGTTCTGAGCTGCTCATATTTCTTCTGAATCTTTGTAAGCACATGCTGTTTGTCTCTAGTTGTTTTTTTTACTTTGTCCTATATTTCATATATTTCTGAATATACAATGCTACAGGCCTCTTTTACATTCATTTTGCATTGTGTTAAGGAGAAACGCCGTCTTAATATATCACTATTTGATAGAAATTATGTGTTTTGTATACCATCAATTGTTTCTCCAATAAGCCATACTTCTGTTTTACTTTTTGTTTTAATTAAACTTAACATGTTAATTATATCCCAGAAAGACACTGTTAAACAAAGATAAACACTGAAACAATGCTCAGTCTTGACTAGTTCACACAACACTGAGTAAGCATTTATAATTGCCAACGGGTAAGGAATGTGCTTCTGAGAAAACGAAGTGCCTCTCAATGGGGGCCTACAAGACTACACGTTAGACCTATTTGTCCTTTGTACCTACCCTATAACACCACAGGTTATAGAATTATAATGAAACTCAGAATGCACTTAATCGTAATAATACAAATATTAATCTATAGTTGAGTAATACTTACGCTGAAAAAGTCCAAAAATCAGTAATATTTAACTATTTTTTATATTTTGCACATAATATTATTAATATGAATGAAACTAACATTCGTTGTGGCACTACTAAATATTATTATATTTTTCTGCTTATTTGCACAACGCAATTTTCCATCAAGCCTCACTATATGCAGGGGTGAGACCAAATATTTTAAACTTGTTGTTTTTTGAGCCATTCTTATATATATATATATATATATATATATATATATATATATATATATATATATATATATATATATATAAACAAGATAAACAAGACACAACCAGAGACGCTTCGTAAGTTTCTGTGCAATGTTTTTGAAAATAATAAATCCCATCATTTGTTTAGTGAATCAATAAAATAAACATATTTAAATGTTACCATAAAAAAGGGTTCCCAATACATGTGAAAAAATATCCTGAGACATTAAGCTTATATTTGAAAAGAATTAAATACAATTGGAATGTGAGGAGGAAAACCAATGAAGGAAGGGATAATAAACACCACCAAAATTTACAATTATTTTTTTTACAAAATAAGGTCAAATTTCCGAACAAAATTAAAATGCTTATTATTTTTGGATAACATTTAAGGTAACCGATAAAAAATTATTATTTAAAGAAGGTTCAATATAAAGTTACTGTAGCAAGTAAAGTTCTGAGATGATGCTTGCTTCATCAAGTATCCTGAAATTCTGGAGTGTGACCCTAAACCCAGATTCCGGAGTTGGTTTCGAATCGGGGATTGGTGAGATTTACCTGAGTGCAGAGTGGTTCTCTCAGATCAACCTATATGCCGCATAAAGCCGGCGAAAATTGTCCCTACACTGGTTACAGGACTACTGAACTTACTAAAATACTCTATAATTTTGGACATTGGAACTTAACATTTATCCTAGTTTTCAGATGTTTATGATAACAAGACACGGGAATAAATGAGGATGAGCCAATTTTAACTGTTTTAACAACATATGTTTAAGTCTGTCGGATTGAGAAACAAAATATAGAAAGTAAAAAAAGACCTTTATTAACGGCTTGTAATGAATCTGTTTCTATTAATTAAGGAACAAGCACATTTTGTTCTAAATATGCCCAGTTTGGGTAAAGGTTAGTATTCTTTTAACAAAAATGTCGAGATCGCCGTTGTGTTAAACTTATACCTAGTCACTGATTCTCTAGACTAGTGACATTGTACGAGTGTAGTTGCTAATTGGTTTAAGGTTATAAGGTCTCTACCCACCTCAGTTCTACTGGCTACTCATTAATCCTCTATTCTCTGGTCACTTCCCTTAAGATGTATAAACTTGCCGTACGAATCGTTTTTAAGCCACCCACCCATTCTATCGTAATTTCTTCTCATTTGGACGATTTACCCACATCTTGGTGGCAAAATAGCTACTGAGTTTAGCTGGGACGCTGTGTAAATGGAGGATTATTTTATGACATCTGATACATAGAGAGGTTTAGAGACAAATGAGTAGAACTTTATGCGGTTTCAATTTAGAATACTAGTAAAGTGCTATGTCACAATTCCACAAGTTCTTAACTATATTTTCTTGGTTCAAATTTGAGCAAATTAATTCTTATAATGACCAAAGGTAAAGAGAAATCGCATTAATCCAAACAATGTTAGAATATTCAGAAAAAAATATTGTAGCTTCAATAAAAATTCATTAGGATAAATTAAGAAAAAAGAGATCTGCAGACCAAAAGTTTCGTTCTCTCACTTATTTTGATTTATGTCCTTACGACCTTCGAAACCTTCAATAATTCCAGGCAAACCTTGGGAAGACTTTTACAATTATATCATTTGAAAGAGAATGTAAATCAACGTGAAGTCTTCAACTTTCGTTAGAATCGTCTGAATATTTATGAAGTTATTGACAAATAATTAATTCCCCGGATAAGCTTGGGAAGACTTTGGTAATTACAGTGCCCGCAAAAAGTATCCGATCACTCTCAAAATTTGTAGTATTTTCAATGCCTCTGAATTGAGAGCAGCATAATTCACTTTCTATTTGTTATAGCGACATCTGTTAGCTTCCTACAATGCTCTGAAATAACAACTTTGCAATGCTATCCTAAGTTAGTATTTAGTAGCGTTCATTGCGTGTAGCCGTCGACAAATTTGTCTGATTTCATGTATTTTGCCATTTCGTTATTATTTTGTGTTTTTTACAGAGAGTAAAATTAATTTCAAGTTTGGGCTAAAAAAAAACTCGAGAGTGATTGTCGAGGTGCTATTGTTGCTCTTCATAAATGTGAGAAATCTCAGCTAATGAATTTAACAGAGCCCAAAGTACTTAAAATTTATTGTTTTTCACCGCTAAAAACAATGTTAACCTATCTATGCCATTATCTACAAAACGATTTGGGCAGACCGAGAAAAAAAAACTTGCGTAAAGACATACTTATAAAATCTTTAGTAGTGGAAAATCAAATCATAACTGCGGAAGAAGTAAAATTCAATATGAGTAATTTATTATCTAATGTTTCTGAACGAACTACAAAAAGAACTCGGATTATCATCTCGCCACGCTGTAAAGAAACCATTCATTAATGAAAATATGCTCACAAAATGTGTTGCATAGTGTAAAGAATATAGTCATTGCAATGTTTAGGAGTGTAAACAAGGTTTATTCAGCGATGATTCAACTTTTTTAACATTCAGAATCTGTCATAAAAGGTTGGTCGGCCAATTGTCAAATAGAATGGACGCTAAATACACCCAAACGACAATGAAACATCCTCCAAGTGTGATGGTTTGGGGTTGTTTTAGTTTCCAAGGAAGAGGAAGCATATATTTTCTTCCTAAAAACACAACTATGAATGGTGCACGTTATTTAGCAATGTTACAGGAGAAATTTATAGTGGTAATGACTATCCATGAGACAGAAACATTCATGCATGATGGGGCACCTTGTCACAGGGATAAATTGTGATAAAATGGTTTATTGACAATAAACTTAATATTTAGAATTAGCCTCCTTATAGGACAGATCTCAATCCCATAATAATATGATGGCTAATAATAAAAAATAAGATTGAAGGCCAAGACATTGGTTCCGTCGGAAAAAAGGCCATCATAAAGATATGGTGCAACGAAATATTAGCGGAAATTTTTCAAAACTTGACAAATCCATACCAATGCATCTATAGTATGTCATCAAATCCAAGGGAAAAATGAAAAAATACTAATATAAGGTTATTCAATATTAAACATGGTTTTTTATGTTAAAAATACAAATTTCATGGGAAATCAAATACTTTTCTCGGGCACTCTATATCATTCGAAAGAGAACGTAAAACAACATAAGCTTTTCAAATTTCGTTATAATCGACCGAATAGTTATATTATTTCCAAAACAGAATAGTTCCGGGGCTAACCTTGGGAGGACCTTGGAAATTATATCATCCGAAAAAGAATGTAAAAAACATTATGGTTTCAAATTTCGTTAGAATCGACAGAATAGTTACAATGTTATTATTAACACAATAAAAAGCAAAATGGGGACTGCCCTACATAGTGAGATATAGAGTCGCCAAAGCAGAAATAACTTTGGGAGGACTTTAACAATTATATCAATCGAAAGAGAATGTAAAACAACATATGGGTTTCAAATCTCGTTAAAATCGGCCCAATATTTATGATAATATTGCCAAATAATTCCCGGGATAACCCTGGAAGGACTTTGGCAATTATACCATTCGAAAGAGAATGTAAAACAAGATAAGTTTTAAATTTGGTAAACATCGGCCGAACATTTATGATGTTATTGCCAAAACAAATAATTCCAGTGCTACCGTTGGGACGACGTTGGTAATTAAAACATTTGAAAGATAATGTAAAACAACATAAGAGTTTTACATTTTATTAGAATTGGCTGAAAGTTTATACTATTATTACCAAAACTATAAAAGCAAAACGGAACCCTATCGACGAGACTTAAAATACTCCAGTCTGGCTCCATTACAAACCGTTACTAAATTAAAGGTATTCTTCTCCTTCCGATACTTTGGTTGCTAATTCGCGAAACTCAAAAAAAAATGGTTAAAGCTGTTGAAATCAGCCTATGGTTAATTATTCTCATATTTTGTTCCCATTAACTTAAAATATGGATAACATTTTGAGTTAAAAGATCATTCAAACCCACCTCCGAAATATGGTTCTAGGGCCACACTCGGAACTTCAAGGTATTTGATGCGGTAAGAAACATAAAACCTTTAACTGCGATGGTAGCTTTATATTCAAAAGGTTTGTAAGCAAACAACCTCTGAACTCCTCGTGTTATTAGGAGATCACGTGCGATTGTAGCCACCATGGAAAACGTCACTTCCTGTTCACGAACATTCGCGAATTTTCGACTGCTGAGCGCATTGGCGAAATATTCCCCAATCCTGCGGAATTGGCCCGAGCCTCATCCCCATGATGATGAGGCAAGAAAGAGCCGCTGTGTCTCTCACCTTGCTGTTAAATGATGAATCAACTTCACCTCCGGATTAAGATGTTGGAAACTTGTGACTCTTTTCGCCAATTTCCCCTTTCCCCTCAGAATCGGGCCTACAAATACTCGTTTTTGACTGTAGTTAGTGGAGTTAGCAACCACCTCAAGGCCGTCTTCATCATCTCCTCGAAGTCCCGTGAGCGTTATCCGGCAAGCAAGACTTTCTCCGCCAGTCTATTAGTAGATTCTGTGAATGGCGGGCCTATGAATCTGCGCTACAGTCTCCCTTCGTTTAATCAAACCCAAGAAAATCTGCATCGATTACCTTTGAGGAAAAGAAGTTTTCTCTTCCAGTGGAATTACGAGTAATCCCAAATTTCCCGTCGAACGGCATCTTTGAAGATTGGCTATCTTCATCGGAAGGTTGGTTTGGATCGTGCACCACCTGCCTCATTTTGAGCCTGCCTCACTTGCCTCATCAGATCGTGCCCCACTTGCCTCATCCGATCGTTTCCTACTTGCCTCATCACTAGAACGATCTTCCTCGGTCACCGACCCGTAAGACTGAAACTCCTTCCATTATTATTATTGTAAAGTTCCCCCTTTTCATCTGAGCCTAGTAACGCTAAACAATTAATTTCATTTTAGAATCCCTCCTCATAATAATTATCAAGAGATTATTTTGATTTGACTAATTCCCTTTTGCCTATTTTTATTCTTAATTTGATCGTGGTAAATAAAATTATATTTTTGTTGTTTCATCTTTAACTAACCTTGAACGATACTCTCGGCATATTCAAGTAAATCTCGCCAACCATTTATGCACCCTATCTGATTATTTAGTAGGTGAATCCCAATGCCTTAAGTTTAAACTCCTACTCGGTCGTTAATCCCTGGGAACAGTCCTTCAACGGATGGCATTGCAGTATGTGATTAAGTCACTTCCAACATAATATAACTGTAGTCTATGGTATAGAGTAGTGTACCACGAGATATATTATTTATATTACTTCTATGTTATAAAAATGGTGTCAAGTGTGTGAGGTCTATTACAGAGTAAATCAGTTTAGTTATTTACATCCCCTTTAAGTTTATTTTTCTCTTTTGGCAGAAGTACGTTAAAGTTAGTTTTAAATCAGAGAATAATTAGTCTATTAGCTAGTTAAATTTTAGATTATTAGTTGGAACCCGTTCTTTATGTTTGGTTATTCCATTTCCTGGAATATTTGAGTTAGTCCCAAGCCATATTATAAAGATTAACCCGTCTTAACCGTGTAGGAAAAGTTTTAGTGTTCTTTTAGTGGGATAATTTTTGAATATTTATTTTTGAGAAAAGTTAGGCTTCACGTATATTGCCGAGAAATTTCGTTACGTAAATAGCCCCGTTCGCGTATTACGTTCTCCCAAGTAAGCTAACAAGATTTCTTCTTCGTTTGTCCGTTTCAAGAGTCAAAGAAAGACGTAGGGCCTGTCGAGGCCGAGAATTATTAACTTATATTCAAGAAGAAGAGATGAATGAAAGAGAAGAGAGAAGAGGGAAGGAACCAGAACAAAGAGCGCAAGAAAAGGAACTAAGACAAACTGAAGAGAGAAGAGTAAAAAAACTGAGAGAAGATGAAGAGAGAAGAGCAAGAGAGCAAAGAGAGATGGAAAAGCGTGAGAGAATAAGGCAGCATGAAATTAAATTAAGTCATAATCAATTGGAGTCAATGTCAGTTAACTAGCGTAGCGAAACTCCGGAAGCCCCGTCAGTAAAATTACCCGTCTTTGCAGAAGGAGAAGATTTTGATCATATCTTTCGCATTTCAAGAAGATTTTTAAATTCAACAATTAGGACATCTAGGTAGATGGTGTTGCCAAATTGCTCCCCCTCCTAAGCTCACAGTTGAGAGACATATTCATTTCACGCCCTTCAGAGTCCACTGTTGACTATTCTACCCTCAGTTGAGAACTCTTAGCTGCCGTAATTAGGACCCTAAAACTTCTATCGTGCCCGTTTCCGTTCACGTGAGCGTTATCCGAAGAGCAAGACTTTCTCCGCTGTGATTCTACCCCAGTCCATTGTTAGCTTCTGTCAACGGCAAGCCTTTGAATTTTCGCGACAGTCTTCCTTCGTTTAATCGAACCCAAGAAATCTGCATCGATTACCTTTGAGGAAAGAAGTTTCCTCTTCCAGTGGAATTACGGGTAATCCCCCATTTCCCGTCATCTTTGATGATTGACTATCTTCATCGCAAGGTTGGTTCAGATCGTGTCTCACCTGCTCCATTCGGACCGTGCCCCTGTTGCCCAATCGGATCATGCCTCACTTACCTCATCGGATCGTTTCCCCTTTTGATCTGGGCCGGGTAACGCTAATCCATTAATTCCATTTGAGAATCTCTCTTAATAATTATCAAGAGACTATTTCAATTTAAATAATTCCCTTTGCCTATTATTATTCTTATTTTGATCGTGGTAAAAAAATAATATTTTCGTGGTTTCATCTTTAACCAACCTTGAACGATATTCCCGGCCAATTCAAGTATATCTCGCCAAACATTTATGCTTTCTGTCTGATTATTAATGATTTGAAAACCAACGCCTCAAGTTTGACTTCCTAGTCGGTCGTTATCCCCTGAGAACAGTCCTTCAACGGTTGGCGTTGCAGTAGGTGATTAAGTTACCCCACGTAATATAGGATTAGTGTATGGTATAGAGTGGTGTACCACTACAAGGTACAAGGTACTCTATTGAATAATATCTACCTATCTGTTTAATTAAATCAACTCACACATTAACAAAGATGCAAATTTCGCATTATTTTTTACAAAATACATTAAGAATTTCTTCTAATTTCATATTCCTTCCTTCATTTCTTTTCCACTGCCATTGCCATTTTACTTAATTCGTTTCAAATTTAAGCTTTATGTTTCACGTGTTTTAGCACACCTTTTTTTGTCAATATTTTAATCAGTATTTTTAGTCACAGGCGAATATATATCTCACTATGTCGATCGGTCTGTCAGTCGGTCAGTTAGCAGGTCGGTCCCCGATTTGCTTTTTTTTGTGTTTTTGGTAATAAAATTGTAACTATTTGGCCGTTTCTAACGAAATTTTAGCCACATGTTGTTTTATATACTCTTTCTAATATTATAATGGCCAAAATCCTCCCAAGTTTTGCCCGAGAGTTATTTCGTTTTGGCAATAACATTGTAACTATTCTGCGAATTCAAACGAAGTTTTAAAACCTTATTTTGTTTGAAATTCTCTTTTGAATGATATAATTTCCAAGGTGCTCTTAAGGTTAAGCTGGGAATTATGTAAAGTTTTAAAGAACGTAAAGTCATAAATCAGAATAAATGAGAGCACGCGACTTTGGTCAGCAAACGTTGTTTAATTGATTGTTTAGTACTGATGATTAGATTTGTTATAATCCTGAAACATTTGCAATAAATATTACGAATTTTTTTCTGCTTTCTCAGATTTATCCTGTTTAGAATCCGTCTGAAATTTGCTTTAGGGATCAAAACTGAAGTATATACGTTTCAAAGGACCGACACATAACTTGGTATATTTATAGTTGTAAAATTGTTGAAACAACTTCATTTAAAAGGTTTCAATATTAACAAATTTGTTCAGCCACTCATTGTAACAACCTCCGCAAAGTATTGGACACATGTTACACTTAATATTTAGTCTAAGTGAGAGCAAAGGAAAGAATTCCTTAATCCGCTGGAATTATGCACTAGAGTTGCTTAACTCTCGTCAGAATGCTACCAAGACAACTCGGTAGTCATCGATTTTTCTAATATGAATGACTAATTTAAGCCAATTTCATTCACAAAAATAGAGCCATTCCTTTACATTTATTATCCTTTAGCATATTTATTATTTAACTTTATCACCACTCACGCTTAAATGAGCTCTTCACTAAATCATAAGGATTTTTAGTTGATATTAAAAGTCTTGAATTTTTTTAATAAATTCCTAAAATCCATAAGTGTCAATCACGCTCCTTGTTCGAAAAAGATGGCAATGAACCATGCCTCAGACAAAGTATAAGCACAATTGAACAATTTACTGATTGTTGTATTGAGCAACTAGATTTCAATCTCTACCGGACCACTCCAAAACACTGGTGACCCTGTAGTGACATGCTACGAGAATTACAAATTGCAAAGTTCCAAGGACCACCAACATCACACTATCGCAACAAAGTGTACTCATTCTCCAATTATCAGCAAAACAAAGAACAACAACCTAACGGAGTTTTTGTAATTACAGGATATATCGTCACAGATCTGCTTTTTCCTATGGAATTTAGTTATAATAAAACTTATTTCTATAGCCTATTTAAATTACATTAAAATCATTATTTTAAAATTGATTTAATTTTCGGAAGAAAAAAACTTTAAAATGGTGTGCCTATAACCTTATAAATTATGGACAATACCTTTTTTATTTATTACAAGCCATCTAAATATGGTTTAATAGTCATCTAATAGCTTTTTATTCTGTCATTATCAATCACATTTTTTAGTTTATGAAATCGGGGCTTAATAGTAGCTAACTCCAGTAGTAGTGCAAGTTATCAATCATTTTGTTGACTTTTTAGTTTGGCATTTTGGGAAGCTAAGTGTGTGTGAATAAGCGAGAGTGGTAGTTGAAATGAAAAGTGATAACCTACAACAGAATTAATTGTGAGAGGGATTCAGTCTTAGTTATTTTCGGTTATATTCTACTTTGATATATCAAATTACGGTTCTCTTTGCCTTCCTATTTGCACAGCTCCACACCAGGTAATTTCAAAGTATAGGAGAGGAACCCTTAAGACATGATCGGTTTTATCCTATAACGAACTGGTTGGTAGGTTGTAGCGTCGATAAACAAACTTTAGCAAATCAAGAAGAACATTTCAGGTGTTGTACACTTGAGTACACATATTTAAAGAGAAAAAACCTTTTGGACAAATATTTGGAACACCCCATTTTTTGACCTCAACATTTTTGTCGTGGTATGAACAGGTGTACGCGCTTATACGCACACTGGCCTACTGACCCACCTAAATTAAGACTCCACCTGGGGATGGTTCTAAGAGTGATTTAAATACACAGTTGCTAGGCTAAAGTATATTCAAACACAACTACAAAAATATACTTTAATAGGACTAAAGTTTACATATACACATAGGGCAAGTTAGATGGCAGTGCAATTAAATATTGACGGTTTAAGGCTAAGAAGATTAACACTATCAATTAAGTCTGAACCGAGGGATAATTAATTAAGTAATGATTTTACAATTATTCAAGTTCTAAAGCAAAGGTGATGTTTGAGGTTCGTTCCAGTAAAGATGAGGGGAGCATGACGAAGCGGGGGTCAAATCCCTTTTACCTTGATGTGTGGCGAGTAGGAACAGGTAGGCAAGTTCGACCTTGAACTTGTGGGCGTCTCACGGGACGTTCAATTCAACTTCGGGAAAACTTAAGTTGGGGGCCTCTTATCCTTAAGAGGCAAACTGAGGGTGCTTTGGGGATGGCTTTTCCGATCCTTAAAGTCCGAAGACGTGGTAAGAAGGGTTGAAGCACGCTTAAGTATCTCCACGAACAACCCTGAGTGACGACTAACTCTTCCTTCGCTCCTCGACAATCACTCAATTCTTCTCTAGGAGAGAATGTAGTCGATTTCCTTTCGACTAACGAAGACGTTACGGTTAACTTACTGGACGGCGGCTTCAGACACAATCCGCATTTGAACTTCGCACTCTTGAATATATACTCAGAAATTATCTAGACGTGGAGATACATTCATCACCCACAGACTTCCTTAAGTGCCTTGGGTCGCGATAAGGTTCCATAGCGCGAATTCGCGATGCCCAGTTAATGGTCTTTCCATTGTTCTAATTTTCGCAGTATATAGGGCAAACGAATTTAGAGCATTCTTTGGTGAACTGAGAAATTCAGGAGGGAGGTAATGCCTTCCCTCTCTCCTTATTCTTCCACAATTTTTTTTTTTTATTTTCGTGTCAGAAAGATATACCCTATCAAAGTTATAGGTTTGTGCTTTTAAGTTCTTCTAAAATACGTTAGAGTTGAGTTTAAACTGAATAAAAATATAAAACAATTAAGGAGTTCAATCTTTTATTATTCATCCATACTATTTGTGAACTTGAGATTTTCGTACCTCCCGAATGTTGCCATCTATCGCTTCTTTTCCATAACCTTTGCCATAATTTTCCGTCACCGTTCGCAGACACCGGTTAATACCTTGAGAATGGCATGGAATGTTAATATAGAGCGACTTGTCGACAATATTTTGCATTTCCGCATTAAATACATGCATTATAAGTGGTGGCTCAAACTTGCAATCCTCTTTAGCGGGAAGTATATCCCTTAGGTTCTTATCAGTCTTATCCATTTTGGGTGGACTAATATCACCTATCTCTTCCTCATACAAGGTTACTTCTCAGATCTTATTGATTCTGTCAATGGCTAAGTTCCTGTTTTTCGGATAAACATCTGCTAGAATTGCCAAAGGGACATTCTCAGGATGGGCCCAGTAGGTATTCGTTCTGATTGTTTGCCATGCTATGGTTTGACTGGAAGGTTGGAGTCTTTGCAGAAGATTGGTCTGTTCCAGGAGATGTTTACATCCCTCTGGGCACTCCGGATAAAATTTGATGTGGAACCAGATGCGCCCATAATAAGAAACGACAAACTCTGTGAGGCCATACAAGTAATTATTAGGGTTTTCTGGTTCGACATAGAGTAAACATATTCTGCTGAAAGTGGTGGCCTATAGGAGAGGTGAGTTACCCTTGAAGTTACCCAATGAGCTGACCGGTTTGTGTGAGTGGTATAGGTTACCGGTTTTAGGGTGCATGGTCGCTTATTATAAGGCAGAAGACCTACTTTATGACTTCGTCAAATTTGTTCTGACTCCTTATGATTTCTCACAGGGGTATGCGTTAGGCTGCGCTTACCGCAGGTGGATTGGTAATCGGGGTAAGTAAAGGACTTGAAAAGGACAAGGCAATGAAAATATAACTTTATTCATAAATTGGCCTGCTAAAAGGGCAAACAAAAATGTCTCGACTTATTTGCGGTCAATGTTTAGGCTTTCTGTTTTAAGGAAGGTATCGAGTCTAACGGCGGAACGAATTAGGCAAGTAAAGGGGATTCCGTGACCTTACCAAGGAAATGAATTGAGTTAATGAACAAGGAATATTTGATTCTAATCTAGTGACCCATGAGAGTCTGCCTCTTATTTTCTCTCTCTAATGGGTGTGACCTTGACTTTGCCGTGGGGCGTACCAAATGATCTAGTTTCTTCCTTATTTCCAACCCCTTGGGCGGAAGTTCCAACAGTTCTGTGTAGTACATTTGCCTACATATTTCCCATAGATTTATCTTTAAAATAGGGAGTTATTCGTTGAATATTTCTTGGAAATTTTTCTGGTCAGAGCCTATATTTGTCCAGGGGCTGATAAATGTTCCCAACATGCTTATATATGTTTGTGTGCGATCCTTGTATTTGTCCAGGTGGTCACTTTTGATATCTTTGTATGTTCGTTGGTTTCCGCGTGTCCCGAACGACCACTTGCCTTAGATCTATTTTTACAGTTTAACATATCTATAGTTTCATTTCCTAGTTCTCTTTGCTTTTTTTATTAGACTTGGCATATTATTTCCTTAATTTACACACATACCAACTTTTAGGATTTGATAAATCTACCGTGCGTCCATTTGTGGATTACATCGCTGGGCCTATTAAATCCTGTAATTTGGTGCTAAAGGCTTATCTCTTTTATAGAACGAGCCCTAGAAGCCATCTTGAATGAGATTATTGGCCTTGGTTTCATATGTAGAAGATTATCCTAAATTACACCCCTCATAATAGCTCATTCACATCTATATCTGGATGAGAGGAACTCCTTTAGCAATACATTGAAAACCATTTGGTGATACTGTTAGAGTTTCACAAGGGTTGAGGCTTTATTTACCAAGTGGTCCTTTACATTGAGTTCCACTTTCTGTTATATCAATATATTTCCAGCACAGGTGCCTCAAAGGCAGCTCATTTAGGTGTAAGTTACAGATGATCTCCTATAAAGGATTATGTGATTGACATTCCTGCTCTCTTATGCCTCTATTTTTTAGCTAGTATTAGTTGCCGTGCTGTCAGAGCGCACTGTCTTTATCTCAGCTTTAATATGATTTTTATCAAGTCAATTCATCAGTCCGTATACTAAACCTGTATCTCTTCCTCGTTCAATAGTTCAAACACATAGTGAGCTGGAATTTCTTTTGCTTCATAACAATTGTTCCCTTTCTTTTTCTTTGATAGTGTTGCCTCTCCTCGAATAAAAAACAAAGCAGTTATTTTCATATCTCCTAAACATTCCGATTTAGTGAATTTACGAGGAGCGGTCAATAAGTTTTGTCAATCGGTAGGGCAAAACAAAGGAAGGAGGATGGCTGTTTGTGGGGATATTAGGACAAGTTATTACAAGTAAGGACCTGTAGCCACACCCTCCTGCATCGTCTATGGAAGAAGCAGTAGCTGATCGCAGATCGCCAGTCACAAAGTTTTCAACAAAGGAGAAGGTTGAGCACCGCGCAGTGATCATATATTTGACCAAGGAAGGCCAGAATGCAAAAGAGATCCATGAACTCATGGTTGCAGTGTACACAGACACCGCCCCTCCCTATGCAACCATTGCTCGCTGAAATAGGGAGTTCCGGCATAGTAGTGAGTCCCTTGAAGATGACTTCCGTCCATGACGCCTGTCAGACGTGACCAACGAGGACAATGTGGCCCGTGTGGAGAGGATGATCCTCGAAAATCGACGGATGAAGATCGAATTAATCGACCGAGAACTTGGAATATCACATGGAAGTGTTATCAACATCATCCACGACAATTTGGCCATGACCAAGGTCTCTCTGCCCGTTGGGTCCCTAGGAACTTCACGCCCGATGATCGACTTCAAAGTCGTCAGAGTCCACAAGGCCAGAGTTGTACAAGCTGCCCTGCGCGAGTGCGGATTCGAGGAGCTCAACTATCCCCCTATATTCCAGATCTGGCCACTAGCAACTGCCTTTTTATTCCGCTAGCTCAATGCTGCACTGCATGCATGCTGGTTTGGGAACGATGAAGATGTCCAGCTTGCCGTCCAGGAGTGGATTGAACAGCAGTCGGGAGATTTCTGGTTGTCGGGAATTCGAAGCCTCAGAAACAAGTGGCGCAAGTGCATTGAAGTCGTGGGTAGTTATAATGAAAAATAATATGAGCTACTGCTCCTTTAAAACCAAGACCCAGCGGGATTCGACTCACGCATAGTGATAGGTGATAAAATGTAGGTCCATCACTGGGATCCCGGGACAAAGCTCGAAAGCATGGCCTGGAAGCACAGGGGCTCTCCGACCCCCATCGAGTTCCGGACCCAACCCTTAGCCGGGAAGATCATGGCCACCATCTTCTGGGATTCTGAGGGAGTGTTTATGTTGGACTATGCTCCTCGTGGAAGGACCATCACAGGCCAATATTACACCGAGGAACTGGCTGGGTTGAAGAAGTGAATCCGTCAGAAACGGCGCGGCCAGTTGACACGCGGTGGAATGCTCCTCCACGACAATGCCCCTGTCCACAAGGCCAGAGCTGCACAAGCTGTCCTGCGCGAGTACGGCTTCGAGGAGCTCAGCCATCTCACATACAGTCTAGATCTGGCCCCTAGCGACCACTTTCTATTCCGCCAGCTCAAGGCTGCACTACGTGGAAGCCGGTTTGGGGACGATGAAGATGTCCAGCTCGCCGTTCAGGAGTGGATTGAAAAGCAGTCGGGAGAATTCCTGTCTTCAGGAATTTAAAGCCTCAGGGATAAGTGACGCAAGTGCATTGAAATCGAGGGTAGTTATATTAAAAAATAATAAAACACTTTTCCTCACATCTCGTTCCTTTATATTCGAAATGCAAAACTTATTGACTGTTCCTCGTCCCGCTTAACTTCTCTAGTGACCTCCAGACTTTGTGATAGTTAATTACATGGGACTGGGCTTCTAAATTTATAATACCATACTGCACTACTAATAGAATGAGCAGCACATCAATCTGACACAGATTACCTATCTGATTCCATAGCAAATGTCGGTATTGGTATGAGTTTGTTTTCTGCTCTCGCAAAGACTTTCTTCCATCCATCATTAGAAATGTTCGAAGGTGAGGTTTTTTGATCCAAGGCTTCGTCTTAAATTATAGTTTTCTTTTTCCTATTCTTTTTTTGTCACTCCCCTTCTTCTCTTCTTTCCTTAATTCAATCCTTTCTTATATTCCTTTTTTTTGTTCCTTTGCCTTACTTTTCCATCCACTCCTTCAATTTTCATTTGGCGTCCAGTTCATTGATTAATAAGAAATTCATGCTCTCGACATGAGATCAGCACACTGTATCCTGCTATATCAAAACGTTGACCCAATTATGAGATAACTTCTTACCCCTAGTGCCATTCATTTCATATCTTGATACCAGAGACGCTTCTTCCACGGATCGGAGCAATTTGGTTTTAACATTTTTAATCGGCTAAACTGGAATACTGGCTTTTTTCTAAACCTCAGTAATGGCTTTTGGTACTTTAGGAATACCATCTTTGTTCCTCTTGTATTTGCGGTCTTTTACATACTGAATATATCTTCCAACCTTTTGTTTTTTGGCAGCTCATAATGAGAAAGTTCTAGAATTGAGGAGCCAAAGACACTGTGAGTTGTTAATGCTCTAGTTCTTTTACTCATCTTAGCCATGAAAATGAATAATAGAAAGACCGGTTAGTATAAAACAGAAATAATACATGTATTGAGTGAATCTATAACATACATTCAAAAATGTGAAGCCAAATTCATCATACATACATTAATTCATACTGCTCTATAAGTAGTTTACAAACAAAGAATTTCCTAATGTAAAATTGCTAAACCTTAGATACATAAGGAGTTAAAGTGTATATCTTCTTCCTGTAAGAAAATTACCTATTTCTACCTTCAGAGACCAGAACTATACTAACTGAAGAGAGCCAGTTAAACTCTGCGGAAAAGCTCATTTTTAGGCAAATATTTGCCCGCAAAAAGGGGGTGTTACGATTATTTAGGATTTTTTCGTCCTCATTTTCAATTTTGGATGGTCTACTCTACAATAACTGAAATGTACCTTAAAATTGTTTGCGACACTAAGCTCTACTCGTCAGTTCGTTAAACATGTCAATGATGTCAGTTTTCATATCGAATGCTAAGGCTTGAATGGTTTGGATTAGGAGATGATTCTTTGGATTGCTTATACCAAATTTGCAGGCTGAAAGAGTAAATGTTGCTCCAGAGACATAGACTAAGGGAATACACTAAGGGAATGAATCACCTTCCACTTAGCATTAATTTGCATCATTACGTATTCTTAAATGTGGTAAGTAAAAATATAAAATAGCCCATTTTTTCAATATACATATGCATCTAATTCCAAAATAATGTGAATACAAGAATATGAAACTTACATCAATGAGATGTGCGGCGACGAAAAGGCAGCCAGTCAAAGGGTCCTGCGATGAAACAACCGACGACGAAAAGTCTGGTGGCAAAACATCAGGCAACGAAACGTCCGGTCACGAGTTTTACTACTCAATTTTCAAACCATATCTCCCACATCTTGGTTCATTCACGCTGAATTACTCATTATTATAGATGTGATAAACCGTAACCGACAGTAGTTTAAATGAATGGTTTTACTACTACCTTACTATCTTATCGAGTTACGCATCACACAAAGCATCAGTCTTTGAAATTCTCACACTCCCTCGGTTATCTGGAAAATGGAGATGCTGTCCAGAAGAACATAAGTCTCTCACATGCATCCCATGGGTCTCTTATTAAAATTAGGTGATACTTTTGGTAACAGTATCAATGAGAATTTCCCTAGAGACTCATTTCAGCGGCAGCTCCCTAAATAAATCAAGAAAGGCTTTAAACCTTGGCTCCTAAGACCCCACTCAACGACCTACAGCAGCAGCCTGTGGTTTCAAAAGAGAAAATCCTACAAAATTTGCACCCTTGAGGAGAGTCTATTACACACCACCTGCTGCCAATTACAAGCAGCAGTAGCACCCTTAACAGCTGAAATGGCCGCCATCACGGAGAGGGTAGCAATGCTTGATTCTACCACTCTCTCTTTTAGAGGCCTAAATCCCCTTGCAGGAATGCCACTTTGTTTACGATAGCGTTTGTTTGCAGCACAATGAATTTAAGGATCTAGTTCACCAGTTTCTTCCCCCCCTAAAAAAAAGCCAACGCACAAGAGGAAAACGTCAGGACCGGTGATAATCGGTAGTTTGCCATACAAGTAGTCTCGCCACAAACGATTGCTTGTACATTTTTTAGCCTATCAGAATCAAGAAATATCTAATCAACACGTAATAGGTGATTTCCATCATACCGTCACCGCTGCAAATAAAGATTCAGAAGAATCCTGTGTGACCCTCTAAATTGCTACCGGTGCTTCTATAAAGAGCCATCTATTACCTCAATATACGGATCTATATAAGCTGCGTAATAACATGATGAAGATAGTGGAACGGAAATTTAATCCAGTCTTCCATTCTTCTTTCATTGCATCTAAATACAAGCCTCCCCCCTCCCCACCAACCGTAAAGTGCAGAGCGATTATAGCACAAACGAAAATATAAGTTCAAAATCAGATTGTTTTATCACCCTTTAACTTAAATCACTCATACAGAGTAAGGGCGACTAAAAATTACTAAACTCATTCGGAGGTAAAGATAGATGCGTCCTCTCATTCGTTTGATTAGGTGGCAACAATAAAAGATTGTACGATTCTTTCAAAATTAGATTTGATTATCGCATTATTTACAAATCCCTATGAAACCAAGTCCAACTAGAACCTCATGATTGGGTTTGTATGCCACAAAGGTTTTTCAATCATACACAAACATTCCAGTGATTCATGCACCATGCCTTACGGTGGTTAGAATTTACTTTTGTAAATTTTGTCGACCAGCTGTGGTCAGTTAATATTGGTAAGAAAATAAAAATGATTTAAAACAACGTTTCGCCCGATTGCGATCGCACGAATTGTAGATAATTTTCTCGAAATGCGTTTTTAGTGAAGATACAGTCGACTTTTTCTGAATATGGTTTGATTGTAAAGGTGTGTATAGCCACGAAAAATCAGTAAAATCATAACCTAACGGAATTTCAACATCTCGTGAATTTGAAATAATTACACTAATTTTTATAACTAATCAACATCTACGGATGGTTTGTAAAAAATGCTGGGGCTACCCTTCTTCCATTAATCATAATTTAAGGGCACAAAAACCCCCGAAATCTTTCCTTTTTAAATTCAAACGAGTCTGCAGAGAATAGCTTTTATAAGATTAAAGAAGAGTTTGCTACACAACTGACACTCCAACGAACATTGCAGACAGAGAAATCTAAGAGCCACCACGCGACGAAGATTAGAAAAGTCATAAGCTATTTCAGTTATGCATTCAAGGCAGCAGAATTCAATTATTCTACATTCAGCAAAGAAATAATATGCATGCTGAAAGAAAATGAAATCCATGTACGTATTGTTAAGCAATATTGGGTGCATTCATTTCGCAAGCAAGAGATCATTCACTAAGAGAGGAATGTGCATTTGAAGACATAAGTCACTGGACAGAGGGCGCACAACTTTCCCCCCTCCAATTCTTATCGTTCGTTGAACAAAGTGACAACAATACTCTTTAAATCTTCTTAATTTTAACAGCAATCCTATCCTCTGAAACGCTGGATTATGAAGCCCATGTCAATGCTCAATCCACAGATAAGGAATTGATTAATTTGCAAACGAATTCTCCAACCTCGCTTAATCTACACAAAATAACTCTACCCTCATCTCACATCACTATTAATTGCATTATAACCCCCTTTAGTGGGAGCATACCTCACTCCTCAATTCTTCAAGATAATTTTTGACCAGTTACATAATTTGAGTGAATTAAGAAGACATCTTACTTTAATGTCGATCTCAGAGCACTTTGAAAGGTAAAGCATAAGCAAGTTCGAGAATGGGTTTGGGTTTCCTTTCATGGCAAAAGGCGAAAGTACACCAACACATAAAATTCCCTTATACCAGAATTTGAAGCTCATTTTCGCTAGCCGAAACCTGGCATTACTGCTATGGCCATTCAAGCATAAGGACATACGCATTATTCTCCCATAAGTATTCACAAATCTCCTTTCCAGATTTTCATTCATGAAAGAGGAAAACTTTGTCTCCCCATCTAAGCTCGCAGACATCGCACCTTATAATCGCAAATCCAGTATAAATACGAATTTGTATATGTACATATTCATAAAAATAAATACCGCCACTTGTTTTACAATTGTCGAATGACTCCAAATGTTTATTGTGACACATAAGAGCCATTACGCCATATTAACCAAATTTTGTTTAGCAAAAAAGAAACGCCCGTTAAAACAAATTACTATACACATTTTCTAAACAGCGTATTTCATGTTGTGTTCCCATGATAACAAGTTTTCATTTAATTTATAATTGGTTAATTGGGTGAAACTATTGAAGATGCCTCATTTTATGCTTACATATGTAAGCCGAAGTAATTGGAAAAATGGGAGAATTCTTAACATTCCCCAAATCGTAATCATAGAATAAATATTGATAAATATCTCTCTTTGTCAGACCTGATGATAGGGATGGAGCCTAAAACGGTGTCATTAAAGAATCAGTAAAATGGAAACTCCTTTCTTTCTAGTCGTTAGAATCCTTCTTACGATTAAATTATCTTTCGCTAGAACAAACTACTTCCAATATATATATTTATATATATATATATATATATATATATATATATATATATAGAATCAAGCTGATGGGACGATTCCTCGTGAAGTGCAAGCGCAATACAAAGATTAAATCCAACTCGACAAGCTGGAATATTTAACAGAGATATCTTAACGTTTCGTACATCGACTGTGTACATTATCAACAGTGTTCCGTCAATTTTACCAAAATTAGAATAAATATTAGAAACCAGAGTTAAAATATAGCATCGTTAATTTTGACAAAAAGAGGAGAAAAGGTAAAAAACAAAGGCAAACTCCCCCTCCTCTCTTAAATTAAATAAGTAAATTAAAAGGAATTGTAAAATTGGCTTACCAGGCATAGGTCCCTGTATACGATGGTGTTCATGAGCAGACTGTGGTAAATGTGGGGGAAATTATACTGAAATAACTATTGGTGCTATCCTATTTAATTGTGTTAGAAATGTAAAGACGGTTGGGTTTAAAATAATTAATAAGAGAGTTGAAGACTGTTGAGAGTTGATTTTAGGTGTGAGTTTGGAAATGTATGAATATCCTAAAATATCGGGATCATGACTATTAGGACACGAAGCCAAAATAGAGAATTCATTGTCTGAAATTTGTGTGTTGCAAGACATAGAATGGTTTCGAATAGAAGAAAATACAGGCATAGTTAATGGTATGTTAGTATAGTGGGAAAAATCTTTATGCTTACTAATCCTCAATTGGAGATGAAAGTGGTTTCTAATCAGAACAACTTTGAAGGGTTAGAGAGAAAGCCCTTTCTAGATTTATTCAAACGCGCGGTAGGAGATATCATTTTCCTTTTTAATAACACGATGTATAAACAAACAAACGGCATGGCTATCGGGTCCCCTTTAGGCCCTACTTTTGCCAACTTATTTAAATTATCATGAAATACGCTAGATGAAAAACTGCCCAAAATCATTCAAACCCGTCATTAATAAACGGTATGTCGAAGATTGCTCTGTTCTCTTCAGAGAAAAAAGAGCCTGACGTTCAGCTTCATAATTATTTAAACAGTCAACATTTGAACAATAATTTCACTGTTGATCATCATGAGTCCAATGACAAATTTGCATTTTTAGTCTACAGATTAACCGCATTAACAATCAGTTATCCACGTCTATAAACCGAAAACCTACCACCACACTACTTGGCACTAATTCTTCAGTTTTGTTTTCCTTAAATTTAGGTATTCTTCCAATTTTTGTAGACTTTTCTGAGCCTACAAAATATGTGCTAATTAGGTTTTGTTCCACATAAAACCCATTTAGCTTAGCAAGTTTGGTCAATTTAATTATTTTCCTTCCCAAGTTCTTGAGAAACTTGTTTGTAAATTATATAAAATGTAGCCCAAATGGCAAAATTAAGTAAGAGAAAATGGATCTTTATTTAAAAATACCTTACTGTCGAGGTATTGTTGGGTTCCTTCCTAATTTTCTGTCAGAGAGCAATATATTCAATGACTTCAGCGCTCCAGTCTGGCACTAAAACTAGGGAGGGAAACAATACCTCTGCTGGCTGAGTGAACCTTTTAATTACTGTGTTATTGAGAGTGCTACAGCGTTTAATCCGTTTTAAGGGAAGAGCCAGTCAAAACGTAAAGGATCCAGTGAAACACACGGAATTAAGCAAAAAAATATATCTTTTTAATTTATCAATTAACTCAAAATATTTACAATAACATATATAAGTTTAACAAGGTTTGACAGAATCGATTAAGGACCTATTACCGACGATAGTCAGAAATAACGTTAGTAGGCTGCACTTAAATAAACGAATTGCCAGTTAGTTAATTTATAGAGATATTTTAGTATAGCATTTATCCACAATTTACGTGCCTCTAATCTTAATTAGCAATATGACAGGAGTCAGTATATATTATTTCTCCTTTAGTTAGCTTGGGTACATTATTAAAAACCCTACTTACTAAAAAAGAATATAAATAGTTATTCTGGCTTACATGAGCTTGAAAGGATCAGGGGTTGGTGGATGTAGCTATATTGGACTTTTCCCTTTTCTTTGAGTTGCAGCGGCCAACGGCATGATTTTTCACGAGATGAGAGGGGGGGGGGGACACGATGTCAAATTCTTCTTATAACTTGATTTCTGAATATACGTTTAAACGACGGAGCGAGAAGTGGTGCTCTTTAACTCAAGGAGTACTCTTCTGGGTAGCTCTTTAAGTCTTTTAGTATCCTCGTCTTCTTTGAGGGGATGCCCACTGAGTTTTGGGATACGAGGTAATTTCGAAAGTACTTAAAAATGGAACTTCCTCGGGTATTACTTCTTCTCTCCCAATTATTGAGATTGCAATTTGAGAGTCATTCGAGGGTGAACGGGTCTTCTTTTTCTTGCTCCCGAAATTCCTGTTTGGCACTAGGAATGGTGATCCAACCAGACTTCTTATTAAGCCTATGAAAGATAACTCGGTATGGCACCGATACAAAAACGTGACGATCTTGTAAGTTTTTAGAAGAACGATTTCGGAACTGGTGAACTAACGATCTCCTCGATCTAGTCCTCTCTCTTCTCTCACAGAATAACTTCTTTCTTTCCTTATGCGGCTTATTTATAGACCTAAGACCGCCCTACCTAAAAGGGACGGCGTGAGGTCACTAAGGAGAGTGCGAGGTGTGCAGGAGGCGGGCACGATGGAGCCCAGGCCTGCTTTTTAATGAGAAGCAGCGCCGACCGTCCCAATATTTTTCCTCGGTGTTCTTTTTGACTTGGCATCACTTTAGGGGGCGCTTTAACCGTGGGCCTCTGGCTCTCCTAGGTAATCGGATCTTTTGAGAGCTGCTTAATGACATTTTGTGGTTTTCTTAGTACAGCAGTTCGCCTCTGTCTACCTTTTTGGCGTGGAGATCAAAGCTTTGGCAATTTGGCTGTTTCTCCGAAAACTAACGTTCTCACGCCCCTCCTCCTTTAGGTACGTCTCTCTCGCCGTCTCCGACTTGGAATTTTAACATATATGTACATTTAGCACTCTGGGTGTAGTTATGTTATAATTCCTCTAAAATTACCTCCCTTCTAAAGAAATTAAAGTGGAGGGGGATATTCCTGTCCGATATTTACAATATTTCACAAATATAACTTATTGAACAGTATATAATACAATAAACTCCGAGTTCACCGGGGAATGTCTCGATAACATCGGCGCCTGTCCATACATTAATACTTACAAGACTGTAATAACTTAGGAGATTCTGATTTGCAATTAGGGAGTCACTCGCCCCTTCTTAATTACAGCTCTCACAATTTACGATTAACATTACATGTATTTACTTAACTTTACCTATCTAACATCCATCAGCATTATTATAATACATTAGTCGGCATACACCTTAGTCTTCGACAGGATGCCGACTTAACGAGTCGACAATACAATCGTCCGACCCTTTTATATAGGTAATATTAAAATGGTGTTCTATGACCATTACTTTACTGCGCCTGAGTCTGCCGTTCGGGTTATTGAATCTACCCAAGTATTTCACAAATGGTAGTGATATTTCAACCTACTCGAATTACCCTTTTTCACGGTACTTGACTAATTTTAAACTTACCCTTATGGCTAGAGTGTCCTGTTGCAGTGTAGCATAATTGAATGGAGCGTGAGTTCCATAGTCTTCCTTTAACAAGGTACACTGGATGATCGAGTCTGGGTCCGATCTAAAGGGTTCGGAGACAAGTTTCATTAAGGGATAGTTAATGGGCGTGGTTCTCACGGCGAACTGGGGTTTTAAGGGTAACTTCGTGGACGTTTGTTCTGGGAGAAGACTACTAGGAGTAGGGGATACTCATTATCCGAGTCTACCATCTGACTCGATTTACCTGGGCGTACCACATTTACACCTTTATCTTGCTCCATCGTCAACCCATTTGACTGGACTCTCCTCGTAGGTACTTTCTTAGGTACACCTGCTGGTACCTCTGCACTACTTACTTCTTCCTCCATCGTTATCCCATTTGGCTGGGTATTCATCGATGGTACTTTCCTATGTCTAGGACGGGCTAAAACTTCCTCGACCTCCATCTGATTCTCGCTAGATGCCCTTTCATGTGCGAGCCATTTTTCTTTTTCTTCTCTCTCTTCTCTTTCAGCTTGGGCAAGTTCTATTTCTCTCTGTATTCTTTTATCTTCTACTTGTATTTTTATCTGTATTTTTCTTTTTTCTGACTCTCTTTCCTTCTTTATTCTTCTTTCCTTGGCTTCTCTTTCTGGTTTCACTAGTTCTCTTTGCCACTGTATTCTTCTTTCTTTGTCTTCTCTTTTTATGTTTATTCTTCTTTCTTCATATTCTCTTTCTATCCTTATTCTTAATTCTTCTGCTTCTATTTTCAAGTGTATTATTCCTTCGTTGGTTTTACTTCCCCTCGGTATTCTTCTTTCTTATGCTTCTATTTTCCACTGTATTTATTCTTCTTCTATTTTGCTGTCCATCAGTATTTTCATTTCTTCGTATTCCCTTTCCCATTCTCTTCTTCTCTCTTCCATTTTTACATTAAGCTGTATTCGTTCTTCTTCGTCTTCTCTTTCAAAATCTTTTCTTTCTTCTTCGCATTCTATTCTCAGTTCTGACAGGCCGTAGGCATCCATATTTTTGCCTTCAATTCCCCGAATTTTGGCTTGTTGGTGTAATCTTTCGAGCGGATCCATTTTGTGTTTGTCTCTCGAATTTTCCTTGCTGTAGGCTCAGGTACTTATGCCACCACTCAACAGATAGGGCGCTGCCTAACTTACACTTAATCCCACTACTATGCGGATGGGAATACCACTCCCCCAACAAATTTACCCCTTTGCGTAACAATTACCTTCAGATTGTTTCTACTCCTAACTTTACCAATTTTCCTATCGTCAATTATTCTATTATTCCTGGTATTCCTATTACGTGTTGCTTTCTTTTAATTAGACGCTGCTGGATTCTCTTCAAAAAAACCTACAGACCTGAAACCACTTTTGTCGAGGTATTGTTGGGTTCCTTCCTACTTTTCTGTTAGAGAGCCATATATTCAATAAATTCAGCGCTCCAGTCTAGCACTAATACTAGGGAGAAAAACATTACCTCTGCTGGCTGAGTGAACCTTTTAATTACTGTATTATTGAGAGTGCTACAGCGTTTAATCCGTTTTAAGGAAAGAGCCAGCCAACACGTAAAGGATCCAGTGAAACACACAGAATTAACCAAAAATATATCTTTTAATTTATCAATTAACTCAAAATATTTACAATAACATATATAAGTTTAACAAGGTTTCCAGAATTGATTAAGGACCTATTACCGACGATAGTCAGGAACAACGTGAGTAGGCTCCACGTAAGTAAACAATTGCCAGTTAGTTAATTAATAGAGGTCTTTTAGTATAGCGTTTAGCCACAATTTATGTGCCTCTAAACTTAACTAGCAATATGAAAGAAGTGACTAAATATTATTTCTCCTTTAGTTAATTTTGGTAGAGTATCAATAACCCTACTTAATCAAAACAAATATTAATAGTTTCTGACTTACATTACCTTGGAAGGATCAGTAGTTGGCAGATGTCGCTATTTTGGACTGTTCCCGCTCCTTTGAGTTTTAACCGCCGACGGCAAGATTTTCCATTAGCTGGGGGGGGCGCAGAGGCACAATGTCAAGTTCTTCTTATAACTTGATCTCTGGATATACGTTTAAACGACGGAGAGATGACTTGGGAACTCTGGCTAAAGGAGTACTCTTCTGGGTAGCTCTTTAAGTCTTTTATTATCCTCGTCTTCTTTCGAGGGTTTGCCCAGTGGATGTTAGGATACGAAGTGATTTCGAAAGTACTTAAAAATGAAACTTACTCGGGTATTACTTCTTCTTCTCTCTTAATTATTGAGATTGCAAATTGAAATTCACTCGAGGGTGAACGGGTCTTCTTTTCTCTTGCTCCCGAAATTCCTGTTTGGCACTAGGAATGGTGACCCAGCCAGACTTCTTATTAAGCCTGTGAAGGATAACTCGGTATGGCGCCGATACGAAAATGTGAAGATCTTGTAAGTTTTTAGAAGAACGATTTCGGAACTGGGTGAAGGACCGATCTCCTCGATTTAGTCCTCTATCGTCTCTCACAGAATACCTTCTTTCTTTCCTTATAGTCTGCTTCTTAATGAGAGGTACCGTCGACGGTCCCAATATTTCTCCTTGGTGTTCGTTTTGATCTGGCACCGCTTTGGGGGGCGCTTTAACCGCGGGCCTCTGACCCTCTTAGTAATCGGAGCTTTTGAGAGCTTCTTAATGCCCTTTTGTGTTTACCTTGAGGAAGTAGCTCGCCACTAACTACCTTTTCAACTGGGAGTTCAAAGCTTCAGTAGTTTGGTTGTTACTCCGATGACTAACGTTCTCCCGCCTCTTCTCTTTTGGGTACGTCTCTCTCGTTGTCTCCGACGAGGAACTCTAACAGATATGTACGTTTAGCCCTCTGTGTGTAGTTATGTTATAATTCCTCTACACTTACATTGGGCATATTACAACTAAATTGATAAATGAATTACAGTCGATGTTATCTAAGCGATACTATCAGTGTCGATTTCATTTTATTCATATCAACAATCTACCTATTAAAGCTTTTCTCAACCATAAAGAATAACTCCCAAAAGCTTTGGTACTCATTGGTTTACCAATTCTTGTGTACAGGCTGCCATGGCTGCTACGTGGGAAAAAACACTCCAACAACACCTGAAAGGTATTCAATTCGAAGCAAATCTATGGCTTGCAACACACAAATTTCAGACATTAAATTCTCTTTTTTAGATTCGTCTCCTACTCTTCAAGAGAACAAACGATTCTTCAAATATACTAGCGTCGCTGACAGCAAGGACAAATGAACTGATATACCAGACAAGTACGCGAGTTTGTGTAGGGAGTGTCCTTTACATTGAATATTGAACCAGTAAAAAAATTATTGGTGAAAATGATAAAGGACACACTTCCTCGGAATTTTCGTAGTTACCTGGTATATCAGTTTCATTGTCCTCGCTGTAATCGAGGCTCGCATATAGGGAGCACCATTCTTTCCCTTGATGCTAGGGTGTGTTCTTACTTAGGTATTAGCAATTTGACTGGCAAACCTTTGAACTATATAGAAATATCAGCCATATGATTTCAAATTATAGTATTCAAAACTGATGTCGTTCTTGAAAACTGTAACATCCTTGAACAATGTAACTGAAATTTCCTTAGTTATTTTAGTGTCTATGTATAGTAAAGTACTAAAACCTTCCCATAACAACGACACAAGTGCGGTTCTGCACCTCTTAATTTAACTACACCTACACTACCGTGCTTTCTTTTTTCGTCCATTCCTTAACTTTTTTAGTTGAGTTTTTCTCCCAGTTCAGCCTGGTAGGTTACATACTCAGCCTTTTTTTCTTTCCAAGTTTCCTCTTCCATTTAAATAATGTTTTTATCTATCTAATTTGATTGTCACCTTATGTCAGTATGAAATCTGGTAGAATTTAAACACACTCTATTCTTACTCCATATGTAACATAAAAATCATTATTTTCGTGGAACAAAAAAATAACATTAAAATATGTGTTAAACTTGTAATATCAATCAATGTTGCGGTCTTCGATGGCGAACACGCGCTCTCGAGGCTAGAAATGAATGCTAGCCACACTTTGCAGGAGATTTCCTTTCACATGATGGCCCACAGACTGATGACGGAGGACTTTAGTTCATCGACGTTGCAGTGATGGTTCTTACAGGCCTTGCTATCAACATGTGTTTATAAGCTGTAGTAGATGGGATTGAGTTCGGATGCCGTGGCCAAATATTTTTTGACAAAAGTTCATGTTCAACCTCAGCCACTCTTTCATTGAAAGGTTCATAAAACATGTTGCCATTACTCTGATTCATCTGACAGAGGGTCTTGAAAAAATCCAAAAGGCGCAAACCTAATTTAACATTTCAATGGGATAACAAGGGTCAATCTACCTTCTACGATATAAAAGATACAAGAGTGAAAACAACCCTTCCGTTCACCTCAAAAGAGACAGCCACATTTCGTCTCATTAAAGGTGCATCCCATTTATCTGAGAATCGGTCCTACACTAGCTGCCATAATATAAGGGTTAGTGCGAACACGTGTATATAAATATTTATTGTCGTAGATCAAGGTCAGATCCATGACCTTCACTCACCTTGATCCGGCCAGATAGATCGCAATAGACGTTTGAGAAATTTGAAACCTCGAAATGGGTGGATATCAATAAAATTAAGTAAGAGTGCGGTTGGCAAAATTAATATAACTCCTCGGAGGTTCGGGGCAGAGAAACCCGTGAAACAAAGATATACTTTACTATTTACAGGTAAATTACAAATAAAAGAATAAATTCGCTGAGTTACAATTTCAAGGTCAGATGAGCTCGGGAGTTAAACGGACAACGGCATATGTTGGCGCACCAACAAACTAACACACACAATTCAAAGAAAACGAGACACTGAATACACGAGCGAGTTACTCGCGAAGCCTACTTTTAGTGCTATGCTCTGGAGAGTTGTCGGAGAGAGAGATTACAAAATAAGAATTAGAAAGGTGACGTTTAACCTCGAGGGGAGGATCGAGAGAGTACTACGCCGGACGGGAAGCGACCCGATTCCAGAATAATAGTCACTTGCGGTAAGACTATTGTTTAATCTGGAGTCTTCTTGCCTTCGAAATCAAGAATTTTTTTTTTTTTTTTTAATGAGCTCATCTGGCGACTGCCTACTTGGGCATTAGTCGCCGTATTAAAACTGGCCTAGTTCTAGGCTACTTTAAAATAAATTAAAGAGAAAAAAAAAACAAACAAAAAAAACAAAAAAAACAACACCCCAAAAGGGGGAAAGGAAGCAAGCTGGTGCGTCTGGGAGAGGTCCCCCCGGCGCAGGAGCGTGCAACTAAAGGAAAAAACAAACAAAAAACAAAAAAAACAAATACAAAAAATAACAACAAACAAACCTTGCTTAAATAATAGGGAGAAGGCCGGCCTCTCCCAAGAAGTCAATAAGTCCACAAGTCAATGTGCACGAATCTGCGCCGAGCACAAGGGACAGGCGGTAGCGACCCCGCCCATCACGGTACTGGGACAGGTATCATGCGCGAAGATCACCCAGACTGGCACATTCGACAAGAATGTGCCGAACAGTCTGGGGGACGACGCAGTCGTTGCAATAGGGCGCAGGCGAGCGCTCCATCAGATAGCGATGCGTCACACGAGTGTGTCCGATTCGGAGACGACAGAAAGCAACCTGAAGCCGCCGCGGCATTGGGGGATAGGTCCATGGGAACAGTCGCGGCGCAATGGCACGCAACTTTAGGTTCCCTTCGACCGTCTCCCATCTTCTTTGCCAAGCAGTCCGAAGAGCTGCCCGTATTCCTGCCATGTAGTCGGTGTGAGGAAGAGCAAAACGCTGGTTCGGTCGCAGAGTCCTCGCGGACTCTTTGGCGCCCTCATCGGCGCGCCCATTCCCCGCAATTCCTACATGTCCAGGAACCCAGCAGAAGACAATCTCGACATCTGCCCGGCTCGCCAAAACCGTGGCGTCACGGATATCGCGAACCAGGGGATGCGAAGATTCCAATGCCCCGAGAGCACCCAGGGCGCTTTGTGAGTCGCTATAGATCACAATCCGGTCTCCGAACCGGGCACATCGCGTAATCTCCCGTACCGAGTGGTGTATTGCCACCAGCTCGGCCGTGAAGACAGACGCAGCGCATGGTAGAGCCCCGCTGACTTCAAACAGAGGGGATACGGCGTGGAAGCCGACCCCCTCTTGGGACTTGGAGCCATCCGTATACACTGGCACGGCACCAGCGTGACACGATGTGTGCTCCAAAAAGGTCGAACGCAATACTCCCGGCGCAGTACAAGCTTTGAAAGCAGAGGCGTGGCGACAAATAGCCAAATGTGGTACCCTCCAGGGTGGCGTCCTGGGCAGAACCAGGGGCGCCACCGGCCCGAGAGCTATATCTACCTCTCGAAGGAGTTTCCTGGCCCTAAACCCAAAGGCTAAGGGTATGACTGGCGTCTCTCGGCGGCATAGGCACCATCGAGATCAGCTGCGGATGCAGTGAGAGCTGTTGGCGACTGAGGGAGGCGCCGGGCTCACGCGTACAGGCGAGTGATGCACTGCACGTGGCGCAGAGCGAGTGGCATCTCCCCAGCATCGACCAACAGGCTCTAAATGGGGGAAGTGCGGAAGGCACCGGTCGCAAGGCGAAGGCCGGTGTGGTGGATCGAATCCACCTTCCGCAATAAACGCTCGGCTGCGGATGCATAAAGCTCGCATCCGTAGTCGAGCTTGGAACGAACAAAGGATCGATAAAAAAGTAGGGCGGTAGCCCTATCAGCGCCCCAAGTGCTGAACGTCACGGAACGGAGAATGTCCATGGCTCGGGTACAAGAGACCCTAAGGCTGCGAATATGAGCCTCCCAGGTGAGGCGTTGGTCGAATACAAGACCAAGGAAACGGTGCGACTCAACCACATCCAGGCGGACCCCATTAAGAAACAAATCTGGGTCGGGGTGAAGCCGTGGATGGCGGCAGAAGTGCACCACCTTAGTCTTGGCCAAAGAAAACCGAAACCTGTGCGCTTCGGCATAGCGAGAGACGCGGTTCAATGCCTGTTGGAGTCGACGCTCCAGAGTTGGCATCTGGGCCGCGCCAAAAGAGATCGAAAGGTCGTCCACGTAGAGCGTAGCGAGAACATCTTCCGGCAGCACCGAGGTGATGCCGTTGATGCTCAGGGCAAAGAGTGTAACACTGAGGACACTTCCCTGCGGGACACCCTCTTCCTGCTCCTTTGGGCCGGAGAGAGCTCCCCCCACCCGTACGCGGAATCGACGATCTCGCAAAAATAAAGATATAAACATTGGGAGGCGTCCCCTCGCCCCCATCGTGTGGAGAGTCTCCATGATACCGTATCGCCATGCGGTATCATAGGCCTTCTCCAAATCGAAAAAGACCGTGGCGTAGTGCTGTCTACGAAGGAAAGCCTCGCAGACTGCATTTTCCAGTCGGAGCAGAGCATCCGACGTGGAGTGAACTTGCGTACGGGACATCGTCCGGACCATGGGCTGTGTCCGCGCACGAAGCGAGAGCGGAACGCAACTCACTCACAGTAAACTTGTCGTTGAAGGGTTCTCCGCCTCTGGAGGTAAAGTCCAGCTGGCGGCCTTCCGCGACATCACGACGTGCATTGAATGCTGGCGGAGCAGCATCACGGCTAGAGAATGCGGAAAAAGCGGTCGCTAAGGATTCCGCCACGGACGCGGGGTCCGAGATTGCGGTCCCATTCTCCTGGAGAACGGGAGGGGGGTCCTGCGAGAACTTGCCCCGAATCCTTTTGACTCGCTTCCACACCTCAGCTAAAGGGGTCTTCCCGTTAAGTGAAGACACGTATGCCCGCCAAGAAGAGCGGCGGGCGTGCTTCAAAATATACCGGAACCTAGCCCTAGCCCGACGAAATTCAGCGACAGTGAAATCGTTCGGGCGGCGCTTATAGCGCATGAGGCATAACGCTTCTGTTTGAGGGCCGTCTCACACTCGGCCGACCACCATGGGAGTGGTCGGCGTGCAAAACGGCCAGACGTCCTAGGAATAGTAGTCAGGCCCACGGCGATGAGGTTGCCGGAGAAGAACTCAACGGCCTCATCTACCGACCTAAACTCCTCGACTGAGATAGAAAATTCAGTCATTTCCTGAAATGCAGGCCACCGCGCCCGCGCCAAGCACCACCGAGGTGGTCTCTCAGGCGGCAGTTGCCCTGAAAATGATATTTGAATGGGAAAGTGATCACTACCATGGAGGTCATCGACCACCCCCCAATCAAAATCAGGCTGTGCATCCGAAGAGCACAAAGATAGGTCAAGGCAAGAAAATGAAGCGGTTCTCGGACAGTGATGCGTAAACTCATCCACGTTTAGGACACCCATCTCAAGCTCTTCGATCAGATCGGCAAGGACTTGTCCCCTGGGATTTATGGAGTAATCTCCCCAGAGAGGATGCCTGCCGTTCAGATCTCCAAGCAAGAGATAGGGCCTCGGCAACCGTGCCACGACGCGGCGGAAGTCCCCCGCGTCGAAGTAAGCTGACGGTGGAATGTACGCAGAAATGATAGTATACCTCCTATCCAGGTGCAGCTGAAAAGCCACTGCCTTAAAGGAGGTATCTAAAGAGAAAGGAAGAACGGAGACATCATGCCGGGTGTAAACTGCGCATCCCCCAGCCCGGCCATCCCGCGGTGGTGGGGTCGCAAGACCCTTATACCCCGGGAGGGCAGGGAGGGGGCACGCACCTAGCATGGTCTCTTGCAAAAAAATAGCTAACGGGGAACGGGACGAGACGAGCCTCCGCAGCTCCTCCCAGTTGGCCCGGAGTCCAAGGCAATTCCATTGAAGGAATATGCCCTCCAGGCCTAGCTCGGAGGAGACGCCGGGGCCCTTCTCGAATTGAAGACCCTCACGAGAATGGCCGTACGCTTCCCGGGGGCAGAACCCCGGGCGCTGTTGGCCGGACAAAGCGCTGAAGGCGCTGTCGCCTTCGAGGACTTATTGGGGGAGGTTGGGCTCGCCATGCGAGTCATTTCCTCCCTCCGCCTCGAAACCTTAGGCGGGCGTTGCGGTTTCGGAGGCGGGGGGCCCTCTTTTCGAGGAACCACCGTCTCCAGGCCACTCGCTCCACCTCGGGGCGTGGGCGAAGGAGCCGAAGCTCCTTTGTTGCTGTCCTCCTTTCGGGGGGCAGCTTTAGGAACCCCGGAAGATGGCCTAGCGATCATCTTCAGGGGTGTTGCCTCCTGTGAGTCTAACGACTCGGTGGAAGCGCGTGGCCGTTTCGCCTTACGGGAAACGGTCACGCTGGGGGAAGAGGGGGGAGCCCTGGTTTTAGCCGGGGCAGGGTATGAGCCCTTTTTGCCGCCAGCTTTACCAGGGGAGCGCCCGGGTTGGGTAGAGCCCGCAGAAGGGCTCCGAATGGGCGCGGAAACAACCGTGCTCGTTGGCCTGGATGGGCCGGGAGCAGAGGGTGCCTTCCTAACTATTGAGGCATATGACGTCCCAGGCAGAGCCGGGCGCGCCAGGACCAAGTCCTTTGCCTCGCGGAATGAGAGTCGATCCTGGGCCTGAACGGCCAGGATTTCTTTCTCAAGGAGATATGCACCACATTGCTTCGAAGAAGCAGGGTGCGGCTCTCCGCAATTGACACACTTGGCCACACACGATTTGGACTTATCGTGTGCGACCTTGGAGCAATTTACACAGACTTCGGGTGACCCCGACTTTGCACGTCTACATGAGCGATTCGTATGGCCGAAGCGGTGACAGTAATAGCACCGCCGCGGAAGTGGCACGAATGCCTTCACGCGGTAGCGGTACCAACCGGCACGCACCGACTCAGGGAGCTTGTCACAGTCGAACGTGACGAAGAGTGTAGGGGTAGGTCTCGAGGCCCCTCCCTGTTTTCTCATCACACGTTCGACCTTGACCGCCCCATGGTCAGCCAGCTCTAAGGTGATGTCCTCAATGGAGTAGTCAACGAGTTCCCTCGCATAAACTACTCCTTTCACAAAGTTCATGGTAGAGTGCGGCGTCACACTCACCGGGGTGCCATGAAGTGTCCGAAGAGCACTAATCTTAGCCACCTCGGCGGGATTCGCCGCATTCGCCAGAAGGCTCCCGTCCGAGAAACGGGTTACCTTCGGCTCTCTACCAATTGCACTAGCTAATCCTCTCCTCTGATGGATCATGTTGCCCTTGGACAACATGGTGCCATCAGTGGAGCGAATAACGAGGAAGCGTTTGAAGCCAGCGGGCTTGAAAACGCCAGGTAACCTCTGAATCAGGGGCCCCGATGTCATCGAGGCTCCGCCCTGTGCACTCTTGGTATTAGTCTTCTTTGTCAGGGGCTCCGCAACCGGGGGGGTAGAGGGGCCGGATGTGCCGATCTTGGCTTGGTCGCCTACCAAAGTGGTAGCATACCCATCCGTCCCCGCAGCCCCCGCGGATGGAGAGGAGCCCCGAGTCTTTTTGTCTTTTTAGTCTTTTTATTTTTCCTTTTCGGAGAGGAGGGCGGGGAATGAACCCGCTTTTCACCTCCACCGGCAGAAGTCCCCAGGCCAGATGGACCAGCCTCAGCCAGGTCCCTCTCCGAAATGGAGAAGGTCCTGGTTGTCATAGGGGCACCTGTCGGAGGAGATCCCTCCCCTCCTTTTACTGCCTCGAAGCCCTCAGCCATTTGAGGAGGACCTTGCATAGGGGCGGATTCTGGTTCGGTGCTTGGCGCCGAGCCCGAATTCCCCCCCATGGAAGGCCCTACCGTCTGAGGCTGGGTCTCCTCAAGGACCATGTCTATCACAGGAGGGGCCTCCAGTTGGCCATCCCCTCCCAGGACATCGCAGGTCCCCTTGGCAGTATTGTCACTAGTCAGGTGGGGTGGGGAGGCACAGGCCTTGACCCCAGCAAGGTTTAAAATTCTTGCCAGCAGGTCTTTTGAGGGAAGCGACCGAAGGGGCCTGGCTTCCCTCTCCCTCCTAAGGGGGTTTGCCCTACCGAGCCGCTTGCACGAGGGGCGGACGGCAATGGGCTGCCTGCTGGCTTTCTTGGCAGTCCCCTCAGAAAGCAAAGGAGGGACTGCCGCTGGAGATAGGGAGGTGCCTGAAAGCACCTCCAGAGAAGGGGGTGAGGGGGAGTCCCCTACACCCGTAGGCGTAGGAGAGGAGTAAGCCTCCTCTCCGGTTAGAGAGTTATGGAGGGTCCCTTGCGCAAGCACAAGGGGAGGACCTCCATTTTCTCGGTGGAGCTGCCCGAGGCCGGCTCCGTCGATTTTCTTGGGGAAGTTGGGGGTTGGGTTTTTTGGGTTTTTTTTTCATTCATGGGCATGGTGACCCTCTTTTTATTACGGGACGCAATAGCTCATCACCTCTCGCACTTGCCCGCACTGCGAGAGGTGCTTACAAGCCCGGCAGAGCCAGGCGCCGCCATTCGGGACCACCCCTCCCGCCTGGTGGCCTGGCAGTCCTTCGGCATGGCGGCTCCACCTTGGACACGGCGTAAAAAATATAGGTTGTGAAGAGGAGAGGAAAAGGGATGTGAGGAAGGTATGGGTGGGGATGAAGCAGTTTGTTAAAAAAAAACCCATCCCGAACTGGAGCTGAGGGGTTAGTGAACAATGTCCCCTCCCCCTTCAGCCCCGATCCGGGGTGGTTGGCTTGAGAAGAAGGTCAGCATTCTACCCTGTGAAATTAGAGGCTGACCAGAGAAAGTTGTGGGAGAGGTTGTATGAAAAGCGACGAGGTAGGATAGGAATACAGGCTATCTGAAGGAAGGAAGAGAGGCTAAGCTGGGACCAGACGGAGTGCTGGATCCCGTCAGCACGGCGGCCAGGATGGCAAATCGCCGCGCCCCTTACGGGGTCGAAATCAAGAAGTGGGGAGCCGATTCTAGAGTTGACGCGTTGAAAGGGCTGGCTGATACTAAATTTTTGACGCCGGCATCTGATATTTTATACTGGACTCGCTAGAACTGATTTGCCCAGAGGTTTCCTTAGGGAGGCTGCCTTATCTCACGCGGCGCCAACGAATGGGAACCTTAGCCTGGTTCACACGACCTCGCGGAGCTTCCGCCGCTATCCTTGGTTTGCTTAGTCCACCCATTGCTCTTCTTATCGCAAGATGTTGGTCTACTTCTCAGGGCACTGCTCTAAGATTTCCCTCCACATGGCTCTTTTCTCTCTAACTATGGCATCTCCTTCCATCCCAAGATTTTTTTTTTTTAAGAGCTCATCTGGCGACTGCCTAATGGGCATTAGTCGCCGTATTAAAACTGGCCTAGTTCTAGGCTACGTTGAAATAAAATTAAAGAGACAAAAAAAAACACCCCAAAAAGGGGAAAAGGAAGCAAGCTGTGCGTCGGGGGAGGTCTCCCCGGCGCAGAAGCGTGCAACCTAAAGGAAAGAAAACATGCGAAAAACAAAAAAACAAACAAAAACAAACCCTGCTTAAATAATAGGGAAAAGGCATGCCTTCCCCAAGAAGTCAACAAGGCCACTAGTCAATGTGCACGCACTCGTCCCGAGTTTAAGGGACAGGTGGTAGCGACCCCGCGTATCCCAGGACCGGGGCAGGTAACGTGCGCGAAGATCACCCAGACTGGGACATCTGACAAGAATGTGCCAAACAGTCTGGGGGACGATGCAGTCGTTGCAAAATAGAGTGCAGGCGAGCGCTCCATCAAATAGCGATGCGTCACACGAGTGTGTCCGATTCAGAGACGACAGAAAGCGACCTGAAGCCATCGCGGCATTTGGGGATAGGTCCATAGGAACAGTCGCGGTGCAATGGAACGAAACTTTAAGTTCCCCTCGATCGTCTCCCATATTCTATGCCAAGAAGTCCGAAGAGCTGCCCGTATTCCTGCCATGTATTCAGTGTGAGGAAGAGAGAAAATATGGTCTGGTCGCAGAGTCTACGCGGACTATTTGGCGCCCTCATCGACACGTTCTTTCCCGCAATTCCTACATTTCCAGGAAACCAGCAGAAGATGATCTCGACATCTGCCCGGCTCGCCAAAACCATGGTGTCACGGATATGGCGAACCAGTAGATGCGGAGATTTCAATGCCCCGAGAGCACTCAGGGTGCTTTGTGAGTCGCTATAGATCAGAATCCGGTCTCCGAACCGGGCACGTCGCGTAATCTCCCGTACCGAGTGGTGTATTGCCACTAGCTCGGCCGTGAGGAAAGACGCAGCGCCTGGCAGAGCCCCGCTGATTCAAACAGAGCGGATACTGCGTGGAAGCCGACCCCCTCTTGCGACTTGGAGCCATCCGTATACACTGGCACGGTTTCAGCGTGACACGATGTGTGCTCCAAAAAGGTCAAACGCAATACTCCCGGTGCCGTAAAAGCTTTGAAAGCAGAGGCGTGGCGACAAATAGCCAAATTTTTTACCCTCCAGGGTGGCGTCCTGGGCAGAAACAGGGGCGCCACCGGCCCGAGAGCTATATCTACCTCTCGAAGGAGTTTCCTGGCCCTAAACCCAAAAGGTTTAGGTTATGACGGGCGTCTATCGGTGGCATAGACACCGTCGAGATCAGCTGTGGATGCAGTGAAAACTGTTGGCGACTGAGGGAGGCGCCGTGCTGACGCGTACCGGCGAGTGATGCACTGCACGCGGCGCAGAGCGAGTGTCATTTCCCAAGCGTCGACCAACAGGTTCTTAATGGGGAAAGTGCGGAAGGTACCGGTCGCGAAACGGAGGCTGGTGTGGTGGATCGAATCCACCTTCCGCAATAAACGCTCGGCTGCGGATGCATAAAACTCGCATCCGTAGTCGAGCCTCGAACGAACAAGGGATCGATAAAAAAGTAGGGCAGTAGCCATATCAGCGTCCCAAGCGCTGAACGTCACGAAACGGAGAATATCCATGGCGTGGATACATGAGACACTAAGGCTGCGAATATGAGCCTTCCATGTGAGGCGTCGGTCGAATACAAGACCAAGGAAACAGGGTGAATCAACCACATCCAGGCGCACCCCATTAAGAAAACATTTGGGTCGGAGTGGAGCCGTAGATGGCGGCAGAAATGCAACACCTTTGTCTTGGCAAAAGAAAACCGAAACCTGTGTGCTTCGGCATAGCGATATACGCGGTTCAATGCCTGTTGGAATCGACGCTCCCAAGTTTGCAAATGGGCAGTGCCTAAAATAGATCGAAAGGTCGTCTACGTAAAGCGTAGCGAGAACATCTTCCGGCAGCACCGAGGTGATGCCGGTGATGCTCAGGGCAAAGAGTGTGACACTGAGAACACTTCCCTGCAGGACACTGTCTTCCGGCTCTTATATGCCGGCGAGAGCTCCATCCACCCGTACACGGAATCGACGATCTCGCAAAAGTTCAGATATAAAGACTGGGAGGCGTCCCCTCGCCCTCATCGTGTGGAGTGTCTCCATGATATCGTATCGCCATGCGGTATCATAGGCCTTCTCCAGATCTAAAAACATGGTGGCGTAGTGCTGTCTACGAAGGAAAGCCTCGCAGACGGCATTTTCCAGTCGGAGCAGAGCATCCGACGTGGAGTGGAATTTGTGGAAGCCGCACTGTGCAGAAGTTCGATGGCCTCCGCTGTTCAATGAATAAGACGTTCATTATTCTTTTCAACATTGCCTAGGTAGGCTAGGTGTTTATGATACGTCTCCATAACTTTTGTGCACACAAATTATCGCAAGGGCCTCTCGCACTCACCGCATAATTCTTTACACGTGGAAGTAATTTACAGCTAGCATACACGATGAAGAAGCTTTCCTCACTCTCTCCTTACTGAATTAAGACACAACCTATTCCATCATTGATAGAATCTCTTCGAAGGCCAAATGGTTTATTTGGGTCGGGAAAATGAAGGATGGGTTCATATGCTAATTTTCCCTTTAGTTGGCGATTGACAGCAAAGTCCAAACGAGGCACACGGGGGTTTCTTATTTAATATTTCGCACAAGGCCGCAGATATGGCAGCGAAATTTTGAATGAACTTTCGGTAAAATGACGCTGAGACCATGAAAGATCTCAGTTGTTTCTTCGTCGCTGATAAAGGCATTTCTACAATTGCTTGAGTTTCGTCTTTTGGGGTGCTAAACGATCATTTCCCTTATGGAAGCCTAAATAATCGATAGTGCCAAAGGCAAAGCAGCACTTGATGGGGCCGATTGTGAGATCGTTTTCCTGGAGTGTACGCAATAGTGCTTGGAGAGCAACCAGATGTTGGTCCTATTCTTGGATAACCACGTAATTGTTATTGAAATAGAATATTATCTTAGGTAACCCGTCTAATATTCCTGTCAGCATCCGATTGTAGTTGCTGCAAGCCGTAATAAGACCAAAGGGTAGCTGACAAAATTGCATCACCCTTGCTCTGTTGAAAAACCGTGTAATTTTTTACCTCTTCCCTTGAAAAGATTTGATTTATGCCCCTGCACAAATCCAGTTCCGTGATATATTTGGCATTTTCTAAAAAATGAAGAATTTTTCGATGATAGGGATGGGTTCGGCGTCGAACACTGCAACTGAGTTTAATTTTCTGAAGTCGATACTCATTCGGTAGGATCGTCTGAAGTTTTAACCATAACAAAAATGGAACAATAACTTTACTCGGCAGGTTCTATGATTTTCAACTTTAATAACTTATCGACCCCATTATTGAAGGCTTCTCTTAGGTGGATGGACAGGGGATAAGGTTTGGCTCGGATGGGTTTCTGTGTGGTTAGTTGAACCTTATGCTGGAAATGAGCAGCACAACCAGGAGTTTTGGGAAATGACGTCACTAAACTGAGCCAGTGGCGCCTGCCGTTGGTTTTTCTGTATGGACGAAAGCTGACTGTATACTCGCATTTCTACCGAAGGAGAATCAGTGGCGTCCGGCTAGATCTGCAATGGATACTCATTACCTTGCGCCAGGCAGTCAGCTTGTGCCACAATTTAGGGATCTAAGAGATAGCTTGAATCCATGGCTGATTCTTCGTCTATTGCCCCGATATGGTTAGTAATCGTACAACGGTGGTATATTTCTAAAATAATCAGGTGGAATTGTTTTCTTCCTGATTTAGTTTGAATTAAATAGTCGACAGGGCACGTTTTTCGACCACTTCATAGGTCCCCTTCCATTGACTTAGTAGTTTATTATTTTTAGTCGGAAGTAACAATAATACCTTGTCACCGGACTAGAATTTCCTCTCTTTAGACTTAAAATCAAAGTTCGTATTGTATTTGTCTAAGTTAGCATCGGCGTTCTTGTGAGCGATCTCCCCACATTTTTTTCTAGCCTCAACCTCAATTCCAATAAATGGAAATAGGAGGACTGAATTTCTTGATCCAATTTTTGAGTAGTGGAGAGCTCCTTTAACCTTCAAATACCACGCCTTGAAAACTCGAACCTCGTTCATTACCCCAATTTTTTTATTTTAAAAACTCATTTAAAATTAGCTTCTTTGAAAAGAAAACTTTTTATTAATAAAGAATATATAAAATATGTAAATATTTATCTTATCTCTTCTCCGGAAATTGAATTACAAGATAAGCTTTAAATCATCATTTAAATGGCCTCGTTTTTGTTCGGTGTAACATTTGACAACAAAGCATTGATTTTCGTCTTCTCTTCCCCAATCTCCCACAAAGTGGGTTACACTGAACGAGATAAAACAAGTCTTTTATAACTAAAGAAAATTTTAATAAGTTCACAGATAAATGAACGAAAATATAATAGCCGTTCTAATTTTTAGTTTTTTTAGAGTTAAAGTATAAAATTTAATATGTATTTATGGATGCACACAAATATACACACACTGCTTATACATGGTTTGTTTTCACATCTCTTGGATTGTATGGTAATCAGAAAAGCAGGGCTCCATACACAGTTGCACATGACAATGCTTGCACCATAATGTTGTTCGCTTTCTCCTATGTTTTTTAGCACAAACATAACATTGTCTTTGAGCCGATTTACGTTCGCCTACATTTGGCATTAAAGCCAAATAATGTTTTTCTGAAAAACCGATCCCTTATAGTCTATCAAAGTTATTTACTGAAGGTCTGAGTACACATTTGGTTTGAAGCACCAAAATAATGTCTATCAAGTAATTGTTTTATTACTTCCATTGAAAATTCTCTGAAAAAAAAGCCTTTTTTGTGTACGTACAATCCAAATTCATCAAATGCATGTTATATGAATTGAGCATGGACACATCAAAAAGTCGGTAAAAATGCTTTTTATACCATTTGATGGATTTTCTAAGACATTCAACAGAACTGATCATCATATCTGATTTGTCAATTAAAAGCATATTTATATTATAATCCATTATTGCATCTGGTTTTTTTTTATTTCTTCTCCTGTTCTATGATTTTTTTCCCCCGAGTTTACTGACTTGCCTTTGTGTACAGACGTAATAATCCAAACTTCACGCTTATCGACCCATCAAATTGCTAACATTCCATTTTTTTGTGTAGTCCTACGGTACCTTTAATTACTGCCTTGTCTAACTTAGGCATATTTTTGCGGTCGCTTTTAATTGTCCCACAAAGCCCCGTATTCTGATCAAGAAGGTAAGAGCACAAAGAAGGGCTTGTGCACCAATTGTCTGTATATAAAATATGCCCTAATCTTAAATATGGTTCAATCAGTCTTTTCACAATTGCCCCCGAAATTCCTAATGGATCATTATGAACAATATCTGTGGTTTTTCCTGTGTGAAGTAACATATCTAATATTATTCCCGTCTCACAATCGCACAAAACAAAAAGCATAAGGCCAAAGCGATATCTTTTCGAAGGGATGTATTGTTTGAATGACAGACGACCCTTGAATAAAACGAGGGATTCGTCTATCGCTAGTTTTTGGAAGGGGACTAATGCTCTTTGGAATTTGTCTTTCAATGAATGGAATAAACGTCCTATTTTCCACATTGTCCCTCTTATTCCTCCAACCGAGTTGTCAGCAACGTGACAAAACCTGAAGATTAACTGATATCTATTCCTGGACATAAATTTCCTGAAAATAGAAGTTTCATTAAAGGCATCAGTTGACCAGTAGTCTGCTAATTTATGTTTTTTCACATAAGCCATTAGTAGGGTATGGTCAATAAAAACGTGAAGATCGCTTACAGTTAAATTCCTCCATCTATGAGCGTTAGATGAAGGGGAGAAGGGTGTTTCTGAACTTTGTTCATAATAGCGATTTGTTTCCATGCATATATCTGCTAGGATTTCATGATTAAAATATGCTTCAAAATATGTGTGAGGTTTACTTTCCGGTTTAAAGCCCATGTGCGCTTTAATTCCCGAATGAGAATCATGAAATATGATATTTGGGGAGGAGAAGTCAAGACAGCGCTGCCACGTTTCAAGAATTTGTTGATTTCCAGAAATAATTTGCTCTAATTCGTCATCGAATGAGTTTGAACTGTTAGTATCACTGTCTGTTAGTTCCAAATAAGAATCAAGTTCATATTAGATATCCAAAATTTCAGAAGGGTTAGCCATTTTTAAATTAATATAAAAAACTAATTACCACAATTTAAAAATGCGTGTGATATCTACAACTCTCTTAGAAAGACTAAACTAAAAGAAATACTTCATATATAATTCAAAAGAGAAAGTAAATTTATCGTTACCCGAACAAAAGGAAGATTTTAGACCTAAAAAACATGCCAGAATCATTTGAGTCGCTGGGTATTTTGACGCCCAGCCAAAGTGAGGCTCTTGGTATCGTAAGGGTTAAGATGCTTAAAGAGCTTCGAACTTTCCATCCATACACTAGTTCGAATGGTGCAAATCCCTATGTACATTGCAGGATCTATCGGTATGTGAAGATGGCTATCGGTACCATTCTCTAGGCTCTTTGTCGCAAAATTGCATGGAGATTACCGTTCAACCTTACACTAATACCGTTTCCTGTGGGTTATAATGGGATGTTAAACATGGGCTTTATTATAGGCAGCTTGCCTACATACTCCATTAACTGTGAAGTAAATTGCCGGCCACGATCTGATAGTATTTCCTTGGGCAAAGGAACACGAGGGAAGATCGTAATGAGTGCTTTAGCGGACGAGATACTGTCGATTTTCTTAAGGGGCATTGCCTCGGAAAATCCGGTGGCAATGTCAACCAGGGTTATCACGTAGCTATGGCCTTCACTTAACGGGGGTGGGGGGGGGGGTTTCGGACCGATTAAATCGATTGCCTCTCTGGAGAAAGCTTCAGAAAAATGCGTCCCTTCTGTAAAGGTGCAGGCTTAACTCGCCCCTATATGGCCATCGTTTGACAGATGTCGCACGAACGACAGTAGTGCAGAACTTCGTCCGTTGCCCCAGGCCAATAAAAATACTTGAAGATTCTCTGTGCCGTATGGCTAAAATGGCCCCCAAATGGCTATTATGTGTGGACTGCAAAATGAGATAAACGTGGGAGCGGCGGACGCATAACGCTTTGAACTCGAAGTTATCGCCTCTAGAGCAAGTGAGATGGAGTAGGCCATCCTTACTGATGTAAGAGATCACCTTACCACCTCTAGCGGCCTCTTTGACTTTGTTTTGGGTCTTTGCAAAAGGGGGACGAATAAATCGCATTCCTTCTGATTCTTCGCGAAATCTTCATTCATTACATGTTTGAATTCTGATGCGCAGGGGGTTTCAAGCGGTACGTGGGTCTCTATCTGGCGACTACCCACTTGGGCACAAATCGCTGCACCTACGACAGCCTAAGACTAGGCTACCTTAAAAGAAGAATATGCGAAAAAACGACAATAAAAAAGGGAAAATGGCAACAAAGAGGAAGCAAGCCTCGGCGTCGGGCTGAAGTCTCCCCCCCCCCCACAGCGCAGGAGCGTGCGACTTACTACAAAACAACCAAAAAAAACTAGTTAAATAAAGGGGAGCAGGCCGGCCTCTCTCCAAAACTCTATAAGTCCATCGGTCAATATGCACGAACTCGTCCCGAGTGCAGAGGACAAGCGGTAGCGACCCTGCCTATCCCGGTACCAAGACAGGTAACGTGCGCGGAGATTTCCCAGGCTGGGACATTCTAAAAGAATGTGCCGAACAGTCAGAGGGACAACAAGGTGGGATCACGGGTTGAGCCACGGTGAAGGAGGATATTCGCGGATACTGGCCAAATAAGTGCTCTCAATAAAGCAGTTAACAATGAGGAATTTATTTGCACCTCCAAGTAGTCCTGCACTAATGCAAATTGGCCATGATTTCGGGCTACAGGTGGGAGTAGCTTTTCCGAAACAACGATAAAGGTACACCCTGTATCGCGTACGAGGGTGGAGACTCGGAAGCCATTTACTGCTCCGGTTTTGAATTTGACGCCGCCAGAGGTGCTTTTATCGAACAAAATGTTTACCTGGTAGCCAGTGGGATTTGAAATGATCGAAGGGAGAGGAGATTATGGTTGCAACGATGGTGGTGCGGACGTGGCACAGATTTGGTGTACCTGATAAGGAGGGTCGCTTCGAGGTTGCAAATTCTCAGGGTAATTGGTCCTTAAATGGCCCTCAACACTACAGGAGTAACAGACAATAGGCCTCCTGGTAAATGAAGAAGCAGGAGTATTATACGAGAACAGTTTGACGTCACGTTAGCTGGACGATAAGAAGTGTTTAGGTCTTGAAAGGCCATTCACTTCGATTAATTTGTTTCTCTTGTTGGGCGTAAATTTAGTCTTGCTAGCCTTGGATTTAGGAGATGGAGGTTCCACCTTCTGTCCTTCTCCTCGATACATTCCTTAAAGGTAAAACACCTCCGGCGGTCTTTCCCACAGGATCTAACTTCTAAAGAAAGTGAAGCCTAAAGTTGATCCTTCAGGACGAAGTCAACTAAGGCATCATAGACATGGCGAATTTTAGATGCATCCAGCCAAAAATTAAAGTGATGTTGTAAGGTATAACCAATCTGACAGAATTTTTCGTTTGGTGGCATACAGGAGCGCCTGAATTTTGCGCCGTAGTTATCTGGGCTTATATTATACTAGTAGGCTGCTAGTTTTTTTTATTTCCACTTAGGTAGTCAATTGTTGCCTCTGATGGAGGCAAAATGAATATATCCCTGAGCTGAGTGCTCAGTAATGGCAACAATTTGGCTACTACGTTAGCCTCAATATCACAATGGTTGAAATCGAAAATCTTCTCAATTTGAGTGAAATAAGACTCAAAATCCTCACTTCTTTAAATACGGGTAATTTTCCGGACGCTGTTTGAAGAATGTTAGTCTTTGATTTGACGAAAAGCGTCTCAATTCGGGTTCTGCTCGTTTCTAATTAATAAAGACGAATTCTTTACCCTTTCTTATCTTTCTCTTCTTTCTTCTCTTTCTGTTCTCGCCTACTCTTGAATGTACGTTAATAACTCTTTCCACTGAATCCAAGAGACTCATCTTGTGCCTCAGATATGTTGCAGGAAGAAATGCTCTCAAGTTTTACCAACTTTCACGCCAGAAAACAAAGCACAACAGAGGAAAATGTAACGGGGTTGTCGATCCCAAATATAACTTTAATTCACACTAATTACTTAAATGTACAGTATGAATGCCGGTGGGTTTTGACTGACCAGAAATAAAATCGCAACTCACATAAAAAACACAAACGCAAATGTTTCCCCCGAAGTGAAGTTTATTCCATACGCACACTCAGAATAAATCCCCTCTCTGAGATGAAATGAGAGATTGGTGCCTATCCCCAGAGCACGCCAAATCACACTAAAAATACAAAAAAAAATACAATTCCTATTGTACCTTTCTATTATAGCAGACGAAAATTTGGCATAAAAGCCCCCAAAATACGCTGGGAATTAATTACACGTGATGCACAGACACAAAATATCACCAAACAAATATTTACAAAACAATGGGAAATCGCTAAACAGTAAATTAGTTTAGAAGTAGTACAAGCGCGAATGTCACCAGTTAAATATATGAGAGGAATATAATTCTTTCTACAACTTTTCTAAGCCCGAATTTTACTCTTAAGAACCTGAAACCAGTTTAATATATGAGATGAATATAATTGTTCCTCCAAAGTTTTCTAATCCAGAACCTTACTTTTAAGAAACTAACACTAGTTTAGTATACTGTATCTCTGTCGTAGGTCGGGGTCAGATCCATGTCCTTCGCCCGCCTTAATCCGGCCAGATGGAGCGATATAAATCTTTGGGGGAATTTGAAAGCTCAAATTGCGTGGATATCAATAAAATTAAGTAAGAGTGCGGTTGGCAAAATTATTATAGCTTCTAGAGGTTCTGGGCACAGAAACTGGCGAAACAAAAATCTACTTTACTATTTACAGGCCAATTACAAATAAAACGATTACAAAGTCAGATGAGCTTGCGCGTTAATGGGAGAACGGGAGGCGGATGTCGCGCCGACAAACAAACACACACTATTCAAAGAAAGCGGACACTGAATAAACGACCAAGTTACTCGCGAAGCCTACTTTTAGTGGAATGCTCTGGGGAGTTGTCCGAGAGAGAGATTGCAAAATAGAAATTGGAATCGCCACGTTTAACCTTGAGGGAAAGGGTCAACGGAGTCTTACATCGCTCTTGCTATCGCCGGAAGCAGGTGGGCTTCTCAGGGCACTGCTCGAAGATTTCCGTCTGCATGGCACTTTTCTCTCTAACTATGACATTTATTATAGAATTTTAATAAAACGTTGAGACTATATATGATAAAAATATTTAGATATATCCAATAGGTATGTTACGTGAGAATTTCAACTGAATGGATTAAATATTTCGTTAGAAATGAAGAAATAAACAAACTATCTTCCAAATTACATCGACCAAAAGTTAATGGTCATTTAGAAAAAAATGAACTACCAAACGAAGTATTTGTGATGGGCTACTTCTTCTGATCATATATTATTAGAACATTCCTTTTTCAACATGGCTAATTCTGAGAGGTGACCAGTGTTCTGCCTGAAGCTCAAATGATTGTGTGTTTCGTAGAATGACCCCGCCATACACGTCATTTCTACCCAATATTGTGTACGCCCAAGGTCAAATGGGTGAGTTTGACTGAACTCTGGTCACGACAGATATGGGCGATACAAGTGTGAGGAGGGGAGGACGAGTGCGAAAGATTTAAATTAAAAATAATGAGAGCAGTTGGCCGATATTAACTAATGAAAGCTCCGGCTATGAGGCTTATGAAAAAGTAGGTATAAAAATAAACTTTAATATATACACAGTTATACACAATAAATAGATTAAATGAAATAATGGCAATAGATACTTTATGTATACAAGAACCGAATGTATTAGAGCTACTCAGAGCGGGCTCTACGGGGAGGGGGGAGGGGATACTATAATCTGTACATACACACACCGGGATAACTGGCTGGATAGCCACAGATGATTCGTTTCAGCCGGGCTTGAGTTCGAGGCTTTAAGAGATGAAATGGGGGATCGGATGGTTACTCGAGGGACTTTAACCACGGGGAGTTTAACCTCTAGTAGTAACAGTAACTGGAGGGAGTATTCGTGCCACACGAAATCTACTGAAACCAAGGATGCGCCAATTGACTAAATATCCCGCGAGTTCAGCTCCACCCCCGATGTCAACGTATTGCGCAAAACAGTTTCCCGAATGTTTCAAATTTCTGGGTTGTTTGCTCGGGCACTGGCAAAGAAACCATTGATCTCCAAAAAGAATCAAAGAGCCCGTCTTCGTTACGCTCACGAACATGTTGCTTGGACAAAGGATTCATTGCTATAGCGAGAAATATAAAAAACTAAGAAGAACTCTGGGAATTAATTAAACATGAATGAAACCATATTACCCCATCATTTGGAAATAAATTAAATCAGGCCTGTCGGAACAGATGTTGGGAGATAATTGATGGTAAAGGGATTTTAACAAAATATTAATAATAAGGGTTTCGTTTTGTTCTTGTTCCATTTTATATTGTTTATCTAAGTGACCCTTAAATTTGGTAGATGCAATTCGGAAGATAGTTTGTTTATTTCCACATAACTTACGAAAATTTGATCCATTCACTTGAATTTTTTACGAAAGATAGATATTAGATACATCTAAATATGTGTATAATATATAGTCTCAGCGTTTGGTTTAACTTCTTTCTTAAATATTTTAATACACTTGTTCTTACTGACCCTTATATTATGTCTGCTATTGTACATCAACTTCCTTTTAAATAGAATAATTTAATCGGGCATTTGAAGGTTCGTAATTAAAATATTAAATGTTTAGTAAGGAACTACCCTCTATAACTCTTCTAATTAAACATTTTTACCACCTCTTAGAGGACACCGACTTCTCTCGATTTTTTTTTTTTTTTTTTTTAAAGGGGCTATCTGGCGACTGCCGACTTAGGCATAAGTCGCCGTAAAAAACAGCCTAGTTCTAGGCTACTTTAAAAAATTAAACAGAAAACAATAAAAAGAAATAACAATAACAATAACAAAGCAATAACAAAAACAATTACAAGAACAACAACAACAATTAAATCAGGTTAAATAAAAGGGAGAAGGCCGGCCTCCCCCAAAAAGTCAATAAGTCCACCAGTCAAAGTACACGCACTCGTCCCGAGCACAAGGGACAGGCGGTAGCGACCCCGCCCATCCCGGTACCGGGACAGGTGTCGTGCGGGAAGATCACCCAGACTGGGACATTCGACAAGAATGTGCCGAACAGTCTGGGGGACGACGCAGTCGTTGCAATAGGGCGCAGGCGAGCGCTCCATCAAATGGCGATGCGTCACACGAGTGTGTCCGATTCGGAGACGATAGAAAGCAGCCTGAAGCCGCCGCGGCATTGGGGGATAGGTCCATGGGAACAGTCGCGGCGCAATGGCACGCAACTTTAGGTTCCCTTCGACCGTCTCCCATCTTCTTTGCCAAGCAGTCCGAAGAGCTGCCCGTATTCCTGCCATGTAGTCGGTGTGAGGAAGAGCGAAACGCTGGTCCGGTCGCAGAGTCCTTGCGGACTCTTTGGCGCCCTCATCGACGCGCTCATTCCCCGCAATTCCTACATGTCCAGGAACCCAGCAGAAGATAATCTCGACATCTGCCCGGCTCGCCAAAACCGTGGCGTCAAGGATATCGCGAACCAGGGGATGCGGAGATTCCAATGCCCCGAGAGCACTCAGGGTGCTTTGTGAGTCGCTATAGATCACAATCCGGTCTCCGAACCGGGCACGTCGCGTAATCTCCCGTACCGAGTGGTGTATTGCCACCAGCTCGGCCGTGAAGACAGACGCAGCGCCTGGTAGAGCCCCGCTGACTTCAAACAGAGGGGATATGGCGTGGAAGCCGACCCCCTCTTGGGACATGGAGCCATCCGTATACACTGGCACGGTACCAGCGTGACACAATGTGTGCTCCAAAAAGGTCGAACGCAATACTCCCGGCGCAGTACAAGCTTTGGGAGCAGAGGCGTGGCGACAAATAGCCAAATGTGGTACCCTCCAGGGTGGCGTCCTGGGCAGAACCAGGGGCGCCACCGGCCCGAGAGCTATATCTACCTCTCGAAGAAGTTTCCTGGCCCTAAACCCAAAGGGCTTAGGAAATGACTGGCGTCTCTCGGCGGCATAGGCACCATCGAGATCAGCTGCGGATGCAGTGAGAGCTGTTGGCGACTGAGGGAGGCGCCGGGCTCGCGCGTACAGGCGAGTGATGCACTGCACGCGGCGCAGAGCGAGTGGCATCTCCCCAGCATCGACCAACAGGCTCTCAATGGGGAAAGTGCGGAAGGCACCGGTCGCAAGGCGAAGGCCGGTGTGGTGGATTGAATCCACCTTCCGCAATAAACGCTCGGCTGCGGATGCATAAAACTCGCATCCGTAGTCGAGCTTCGAGCGAACAAGGGATCGATAAAAAAGTAAGGCGGTAGCCCTATCAGCGCCCCAAGCGCTGAACGTCACGGAAAGGAGAATGTCCATGGCGCGGGTACAAGAGACCCTAAGGCTGCGAATATGAGCCTCCCAGGTGAGGCGTTGGTCGAATACAAGACCAAGGAAACGGTGCGACTCAACCACATCCAGGCGCACCCCATTAAGAAACAAATCTGGGTCGGGGTGAAGCCGTGGATGGCGGCAGAAGTGCACCAACTTAGTCTTGGCCAAAGAAAACCGAAACCTGTGCGCTTCGGCATAGCGAGAGACGCGGTTCAATGCCTGTTGGAGTCGACGCTCCAGAGTTGGCATCTGGGCCGCGCCAAAAGAGATCGAAAGGTCGTCCACGTAGAGCGTGGCGAGAACATCTTCCGGCAGCACCGAGGTGATGCCGTTGATGCTCAGGGCAAAGAGTGTGACACTGAGGATACTTCCCTGCGAAACACCCTCTTCCTGCTCCTTTGGGGCAGAGAGGGCTCCCCCCACCCGTACGCGGAATCGACGATCTCGCAAAAATTCAGATATAAACATTGGGAGGCGTCCCCTCGCCCCCATCGTGTGGAGAGTCTCCATGATACCGTATCGCCATGCGGTATCATAGGCCTTCTCCAGATCAAAAAACACCGTGGCGTAGTGCTGTCTACGAAGGAAAGCCTCGCAGACGGCATTTTCCAGTCGGAGCAGAGCATCCGACGTGGAGTGAAACTTACGGAAGCCGCACTGTGCAGAAGACAGATGGCCTCCGCTGTCCAGGAAATAGGCTAAGCTAACATTTACCAATTTCTCCATCAACTTGCACACGCAAGAGGTTAGAGAGATTGGGCGGAAACCGGTCGGAGTAGAGTGATCTCTCCCCGGCTTGCGAAAGGCGAGCACAGTAGCGATTCGCCAGGAGTCTGGGAGAAGACCTTTCACCCAGATCCTGTTGAACATATCTAACAGAAAGGCCATGCCTCGCTCACCCAGGTGTCGAAGCATGGCGTACGGGACATCGTCCGGACCATGGGCGGTGTCCGCGCACGAAGCGAGAGCGGAACGCAACTCACTCACAGTAAACTTGTCGTTGAAGGGTTCTCCGCCTCTGGAGGTAAAGTCCAGCCGGCGGCCTTCCGCGACATCACGACGTGCATTGAATGCTGGCGGAGCAGCATCACGGCTAGAGAATGCGGAAAAAGCGGTCGCTAAGGATTCCGCCACGGACGCGGGGTCCGAGATTGCGGTCCCATTCTCCTGGAGAACGGGAGGGGGGTCCTGCGAGAACTTGCCCCGAATCCTTTTGACTTGCTACCACACCTCAGCTAAAGGGGTCTTCCCGTTAAGTGAAGACACGTATGCCCGCCAAGAAGAGCAGTGGGCGTGCTTCGAAATATACCGGAACCTAGCCCTAGCCCGACGAAATTCAGCGACAGTAAAATCGTTCGGGCGGCGCTTATAGCGCATGTAGGCATAACGCTTCTGTTTGAGGGCCGTCTCACACTCGGCCGACCACCATGGGAGTGGTCGGCGTGCAAAACGGCCAAACGTCATAGGAATAGTAGTCTGGCCCACGGCGATGAGGTTGCCGGAGAAGAACTCAACGGCCTCATCTACCCACCTAAACTCCTCGACTGAGATAGAGAATTCAGTCATTTCCTGAAATGCAGGCCACCGCGCCCGCGCCAAGCACCACCGAGGTGGTCTCTCAGGCGGCAGTTGCCCTGAAAATGATATTTGAATGGGAAAGTGATCACTACCATGGAGGTCATCGACCACCCCCCAATCAAAATCAGGCTGTGCATCCGAAGAGCACAAATATAGGTCAAGGCAAGAAAATGAAGCGGTTCTCGGACAGTGATGCGTAAACTCATCCACGTTTAGGACACCCATTTCAAGCTCTTCGATCAGATCGGCAAGGACTTGTCCCCTGGGATTTATGGAGTAATCTCCCCAGAGAGGATGCCTGCCGTTCAGATCTCCAAGCAAGAGATAGGGCCTCGGCAACCGTGCCACGACGCGGCGGAAGTCCCCCGCGTCGAAGTCAGCTGACGGTGGAATGTACGCAGAAATGATAGTATACCTCCTATCCAGGTGTAGCTGCACAGCCACTGCCTGAAAGGAGGTACCTAAAGAGAAAGGAAGAACGGAGACATCATGCCGGGTGTAAACCGCGCATCCCCCAGCCCGGCCATCCCGCGGTGGTGGGGTCGCAAGACCCTTATACCCCGGGAGGGCAGGCAGGGGGCACGCGCCTAGCATGGTCTCCTGCAAAAAAATAGCTAACGGGGAACGGGACGAGGCGAGCCTCCGCAGCTCCTCCCAGTTGGCCCGGAGTCCACGGCAATTCCATTGAAGGAATATACCCTCCAGGCCTAGCTCGGAGAAGACGCGGGGGCCCTCCTCGAATTGAAGACCCTCACGGGAATGGCCGTACGCTTCCCGGGGGCAGAACCCCGGGCGCTGTTGGCTGGACAAAGCGCTGGATGCGCTGTCGCCTTCGAGGACTTATTGGGGGAGGTTGGGCTCGCCATGCGAGTCTTTTCCTCCCTCGGCCTCGAAACCTTAGGCGGGCGCTGCGGCTTCGGAGGCGGGGGGGCCTCTTTTCGAGGAACCACCGTCTCCGAGCCACCCGCTCCACCTCGGGGCGTGGGCGAAGGATCCGAAGCTCCTTTGTTGCTGTCCTCCTTACGGGGGACAGCTTTAGGAACCCCTGAAGTTGGCTTAGCGACCATCTTCAGGGGTGTTGCCTCCTGTGAGTCTAACGACTCGGTGAAGGCGCGTGGCCGTTTCGCCTTGCGGGAAACGGTCACGCTGGGGGAAGAGGGGGGAGCCCTGGTTTTAGCCGGGGCTGGGTATGAACCCTTTTTGCCGCCAGCTTTACCTGGGGAGCGCCCGGGTTGGGTAGAGCCCGCAGAAGGGCTCCGAATGAGCGCGGAAACAACCGTGCTCGTTGGCCTGGATGGGCCAGGAGCAGAGGGTGCCTTTCGAACTACTGAGGCATATGACGTCCCAGGCAGAGCTGGGCGCGCCAGGACCAAGTCCTTAGCCTCGCGGAATGAGAGTCTATCCTGGGCCTGAACGGCCAGGATTTCTTTCTCCAGGAGATATGCACCACATTGCTTCGAAGAAGCAGGGTGCAGCTCTCCGCAATTGACACACTTGGCCACACACGATTTGGACTTATCGTGTGCGACCTTGGAGCAATTTACACAGACTTCGGGTCTACTTTGCACGTCTACATGAGCGATTCGTATGGCCGAAGCGGTGACAGTAATAGCACCGCCGCGGCAGTGGCACGAATGCCTTCACGCGGTAGCGGTACCAAACGGCACGCACCGACTCAGGGAGCTTGTCACAGTCGAACGTGACGAAGAGTGTAGGGGTGGGTCTCGAAGCCCCTCCCTGTTTTCTCATCACACGTTCGACCTTGACCGCCCCATGGTCGGCCAGCTCTAGGGTGATGTCCTCAATGGAGTAGTCAACGAGTTCCCTCGCATAAACTACTCCTTTCACAAAGTTCATGGTAGAGTGCGGCGTCACACTCACCGGGGTGCCATGAAGTGTCCGAAGAGCACTTATCTTGGCCGCCTCGGCGGGATTCGCCGCATTCGCCAGAAGGCTCCCGTCCGAGAAATGGGTCACCTTCGGCTCTCTACCAATTGCACTAGCTAATCCTCTCCTCTGATGGATCATGTTGCCCTTGGACAACATGGTGCCATCAGTGGAGCGAATAACGAGGAAGCGTTTGAAGCCAGCTGGCTCGAAAACGCCAGGTAACCTCTGAATGAGGGGCCCCGATGTCATCGAGGCTCCGCCCTGTGCACTTTTGGTGTTAGTCTTGGTCAGGGGCTCTGCACACGAGGGGGTAGAGGGGCCGGATGTGCCGATCTTGGCTTGGTCGCCTACCAAAGTGGTAGCAGACCCATCCGTCCCCGCAGCCCCCATGGATAGAGAGGAGCCCCAAGTCTTTTTCGTCTTTTTAGTCTTTTTTGTCTTTTTCTTTTTTGGAGAGGAGGGCGGGGAATGAACCCGCTTTTCACCTCCACCGGCAGAAGCCCCCAGGCCAGATGGACCAGCCTCAGCCAGGTCCCTCTCCGAAATGGAGAAGGTCCTGGTTGTCGTGGGGGCACCTGTCGGAGGATATCCCTCCCCTCCTTTTACTGCCTCGGAGCCCTCAGCCATTTGAGGAGGACCTTGCATAGGGGCGGATTCGGGTTCGGTGCTTGGCGCCGAGCCCGAATTCCCCCCCATGGAAGGCCCTACCGTCTGAGGCTGGGTCTTCTCAAGGACCATCCCCTCCCCTCCCAGGACATCGCAGGTCCCCTTGGCAGTGTCGCCAGTCTTGTGTGGGGAGGCACAGGCCTTGACCCCAGCAAGGTTTAAAATTCTTGCCAGCAGGTCTTTTGAGGGATGCGACCGAAGGGGCCTGGCTTCCCCCTCCAGAGAAGGGGGTGAGGGGGAGTCCCCTGCACCCGTAGGCGAAGGAGAGGAGTAAGCCTCCTCTCCGGATAGAGAAATATGGAGGGTCCCCTGTGCAAGCACAGGGGGGGGGGGAACCACCATTTTTTTGCTGGAGCTGCCCGAGGGTTGGGTTTGTTTTTTTTATCATCATTGGGCATGGTGACCCTTTTTTAAACACGGGATGCAATCGCGCACACCTCTCGCAGTCGCCCGCACTACGAGAGGTGCTTACAAGCCCGGCAGAGCCAGGCGCCGCCATTGGGGACCACCCCTCCCGCCTGGTGGCCTGGCAGTCCATCGGCATGGCGGCTCCACCTTGGACACGGCGTAAAAATTAATAGATTGTGAAGAGGAGAGGAAAAGGGATGTGAGGAAGGTATGGGTGGGAATAAAGCAGGTAGTTAAAAACCAGCCACCCTAGACCGGAGCTCAGGGGTTAGGGAACATTGTCCCCCACCCCCTCAGCCCCGATGCGGGACGGTTGGCTGAAAGGAAAGTCAGCATCTACCCTGTTAAATTAGAGGCTGACCAGTGAAAGTTGTGGGAGAGGTTGTGTGAAAAGAGAGGAAACAAGTGTTTTGAAGGAAGGAAGAGAGGCTTAGCTGGGGCCGGACGGAGCGCTGGATCCCGTCAGCACGGCGGCCAGAGTGGCAAATCGCCGCGCCCCTTACGGGGCCGACTTCTCTCGAGGCCGATTGAAAGACAATAACTTGAACTGCTATGTCACTTACAACCATACAATTTCAAAAACAAGCTCATGTTTTCGAACTCATTACTCACAACATTAAAGACATTAGGTATATACCGGAAAAAATCAGCTTAGTGATGCTCTTTCCCTCGCACTCACCACAATTGCTAGGTGTAATATATGCAATACGTAGCCGTAACAGCACTTGGTACCGGCCATACGCAGTTTGTGCAACATAAACTGGCACATTGGCAATATGACAATCCAACCCCTTCGTTTTAGTCTTTGGATTCTACAATTGCTTCATTTACAGTTATTTTTTTGTGAGTCCTTAGTTAAATCTTAACGGTCCCATTCAGAATTTATCTCTTTGCAAGAGGACACTTCTACCTCATTCCAGTTTCATAAGATTGCTTTAGCTTCCATTAATTGATGCTAAGTTGTAGTCAAAGTTTTTAACATTTATCTCTTACATTTCCGATCCCTAGTCAAAATCATATCCGATAAATAAGCTGCAGTTCTGGTCATGTCTATTTCAAGAGTTAATATAAGTCAGTGCTAGCAAAAACTTCTTAAATCTCCAGAGAATCGAACTGGAAAAGATGTATTTTCAGGTCCCACAGCACTATCACTCCTCTTCTTGCAAATTTACGTCTTCTTTAATTGTTAACTTACTTCTCTAAAACATTGCTTCCCTTGCGAAATGCCCCTACTCAAAAAACTGTTTCTTTACCTACACAAATGGTCTATAGCACTCATTTACTCCTTGCAGCTGACCTTAATTATCAGGAACAAATATCTTTTGCAACATAGAGCCATTCAGTAATATGAGGGGGTAACGTATACAATTTCGCCCGTCTTATCCAAATCCTAGTTTTAAAACTGTATTTTCCATTTCAAAAGAGTTGGAAAATTGTACAGTACACACATTATTTCTGAAAGATGATCAGATTAGCCCAATATTCTCTACCACATAAAGGCGAATATAAGGTTCATACTTCAAAGCTGGAAGAAAGAATTGCGTGCACATTTGCATAATTTGAAACCGGTCTACATTGAATCAAATCCCTCTCTTCACACAACCGGTTCTAACATGAAATTTATCACTCAGTTTTCTATACAAGCCCCCCACCCCCCGAAAAAAAACGATGAAATCTTAGAGCTAGCAGAATACATCCCAACAATACCACACTAACTTCTATACTATGATAAGTTCGACAATCGTTATTCGCAATCGTTCATAAACCCCTTTTTATTCTAATCATCACGATATGATTACTCATATAAGATAAGCTGAGTTATTAGGGTCGAGATTGCACATACGAGTATCTTGGAAGAAGGAAGTTCACTATTTTTATTTATTTGTGTTGCTGATTATCATATAAGATATACCTTCCTATGACGATTCACGATAACACGTTATTTTCATTAATTTTTAATTATTGTAATAGTATATTACTGTGTATCTGCTTATTTCCTTTTGTCACATGAATATCATATGAGGATTCTGTTTCCAATGGACTAATTGTACATTATTTTCAACCGTTAACTTGCGAATTATCTTATTCAAATTTATCGTTTGTAGTTTTTCAAGCTATAAATTATCTGTTTGTACTATTTTTGTTTCATACGTTGTATTTTATAATTATGCATCCATCCTATTATTTTTAACGCAATATGAAGTCAATTTCTATCATTGGAAAATGTATTGTTAAATCTGTGTAATTAATGTATAGACGTAATTGTTTATCAGAAAGCACGATGTCTCTTGAGATAGTCCCCTTGTTTCAGAGGGAAAAGCGGGAATGCGCGTCACAGATGAATCAATCCTGCATTGCGCTTTTGGAAGTTTACCCCGATTCTACTACTTCCCATGGTGTGCGTGCCGGAATTTAGGCTCTGTAACAGGGTGGGCTTCACTTCTCAAACTGTGAGTCCTCTAAAATGCGCCTTATTTTAGTTTAGACCGAACCGAGTAACAGAAAAACTGTCGTATTCTGTTAAACTAAGCTAAGACAATCTGTATTCTAACTTAAACTACGCAAACCCTCTCCCCACATTTTCTCCTTTTCACTTAAGATCACACTATCAATTAAATATTTCTTGAGCAGGCAGATGAGCTTTACCGATTTTTACTGTTTTACTAGACAAAAAACTATAGTGTTACACTCATCATTCAAAGTCCAGCTTATTCGCCTCGAACAGATTCCGATCCACTGAAGCCCGCTCATTCTTGATTAAATTCATCGTTCTTGTGCGAATGATTCACTTTTAAGTTTATGTGTACATATATCATCGTATATTTTTCTTAGCGTTTAACAAATGTTTCTCAGCCTTCAAGATTCAAATCTGTCTTCTACTACGTCCAAGGGATCCTTAGGTGTTTTCTCAAAATATAATATTTTGATTTTGATTTTCTTTTCTTGCCAATTGGATTTTTTCAGCCATTTCTTAGATCGCCAGGAGGTCAGTGTCTTAAAATAAATTCTTCCAACAAAATGAACACCTACTTATTCTTCTTTGTTCTAGCAAACTCTAACACGCAAAACACATTTTATTTTCCCGTGAATGGCATTTGAACACTCGAAAAGATAAAAAAGTATTGGACTTAAAACATTGAGGTGTTTCCATACATGCAAATAAATTTGAATTCATTTCAACGAGAAATGGAAAAGTTAAATAAATGGCGAAATGTTATCAGATTTTTATAAACACCCTGTATATTGCACTTCAATCACTTTATTGAGCTATATATTCGAGGGTAAGTAGTAAGATGACATTTGCTATGATTAGGGTAATAGAATGTGATTAAGAGGCAAAAGTGATGTGAACGTGGGAATCATTACTGTAAAATGCATCTCCAGACGTTAATAGATAACACAGGCCAACACAAACCTTCAGCTAATTCAGGACAAGTTTCATATGCTGAGTCTAAAAATCACATTTGGTTTGCTCAATCAAGTCAATATTTTGAGTTATCATCAGATTTTATTTAACGTTGTTTTTTTTTACATTTGCGGTTATTTTGTATTTATATGATGAAAAAATCTTTCTCATTTCTAAATTTAAATAAATGATCTCTGAAGAGTTTATATGCGGCAAATATTTGACTAACTGATATTTTTTTCGCAGTTGAATGAAATGGATTCGGCTATAGGATTTTTCAAAAATAACCCCGATGTATCTCTCACATCTGTGGCAAAAACAACGTAGTTTATGACAGTAATCCAGTCACAACTTTCATAAAGCGTGCTTACTGTGGTTATTGTGGTATGACACTTGGTGACCAGGATAAAGCTTGGGCGCTAAACTTAGTATTCAGCAAAGGTAACAAGGAGTAACAAGGAGTAACAAGAAAAGTAAGTACCCTAGGAGACCTTACAGTCCATTCAAAGAGGGTACCTTTGGACTAGCAATCGAGCAGGCACATGGCTGCTCAATTGTTTTGCGTCCCTAAACGGCCACTTTTCAAGACTTTGTCTAGTTTTGACTTGAACTGGTCAACAGATTTACTGTTGACAACTTCCACTGGAAGTGCGTTCCACTTACTGCAGATACTGTAAGTGAAAAAATTTCCACACAGATTGCGGTTGTAATGCTTCAGTTCAAGTTTGAAGCCGTGATTGCGCGTTCTGTTTTCACTCAGTGTGAAAATATCCAGGTAGTCAACATTGTCGAACCCTCGAAGTATTTTGAAAACTTCGATGAGCTGACCACGCAGTCTACGGGTTTCCAGCAAGAACAGATTTAATTCCCTTAGTCTATCCTCATAACTTTTATGTTGGATAGAGGGAATCAGTTTGGTTGCCCTAGCTTGTACGCGTTCCAACCTTGCGATGTCCTTTCAAAACGTAGGACTCCAAAATTGTACGGCATACTCCAGGTGCGGCCGAACCAGGGAGTTGTACAGACAAAGTACTATCTCTTTGTTACGGTATCCAAACTGGCGCTTTATGTAGCCTAACATCCTTTGGGCTTTCTTCTCTGCCTCGATGCACTGTTTCGAGAACTTGAGGTCGCTAGTGATAGTTACACCCAAGTCCTTCTCAGTGTCACTAGATTCGAGAGCAGTGCCTTTAAGGATATACTGAGATTGGGGGTTTCTGTGGCCGATATGCATTACTTTGCATTTCCCCACGTTAAAAGGCATTTGCCACGTGTCCGACCACTCCCCAATCTTCATAAGATATTCCTGCAGGTGGGCAGTATTTCCATCTTTTGCAACGTTCATACCAAGCTTGGTATTGTCGGCAAATTTAGAAATCTTGGCAACCATGTCACCGTCCATGTCGTTGACGTAGATGATGAATAGTAGTGGTCCCAGGACAGAACCTTGAGGCACCCCGCTAGTAACGGGCACCTAATCAGAAGCCTGTCCATTTACCACCACCCGTTCCGTCTGCCACTTAGCCAGTTCTCGATCCAGCTGGCTACTTTTCCGTCTTTGCCCAGCGCTCGCACTTTCCGAGGAGGCGGCAGTGTGGTATCTTATCAAAGGCTTTCTGAAAGTCTCAGTACACCACATCCACCGCCTTGTTCTGATCGTGCTCACTGAACACGAAGTGGAAGAATTCCACAAGGTTCGTAAGACATGACCGTGGCCTTCGGAAGCCGTGCTGGGACATCGTCAGTAGCAGGTTTGACTCTAAATACGACGTCATTTTGTCCACCATTATGCTTTCCATGAGTTTACCGACTATCGAAGTCAAACTGATAGGTTGGTAGTTTGACGGTTGGCTTCGGTCTCCTTTCTTGAATATAGGAGTCACCTCTGCTTCACGCCAGTCTCTAGGAACGCATTCAGTCCGGATTGACATGTTAAAGATTGCGCTCAGGTGTCGTGACACTTGATCGCGCACTTATTTCAACACTTTAGGTAAAAACCCCTCCGGGCCAGGTGACTTATTCGTCATTAGGTCACTGCTCTTCTTTTTTATTTCCCCTTCGGTGAAGTCCATATCCTCCAGCTTTTTCCCCAAGTAGGAATCCATTGGCTGGGGGATGGGACCACACTCTTCAGTAAGCACTGAAGAGAAGCAGTCGTTGAGGAAGTTATCATTTTCTGCATCTAAGTGCTTTAATGTCCCCTCCTCATTTCTCAAAGGGCCAATCGTTCGACGGATTGGTTTACGGCTGTTCACATATCCAAAAAACTCCTTGGGCTTCTCTTTACAGAGACTCGCAACTCGGAGTTCCTCAGAACGCTTAGCCGCCCTTATGCTGGACTTCACTCTCCTGGCTAGCCTCCGGTATTCGTCAAAGTCACCCAAGATCTTTGATTGTCAGTACACAGTTCTCTTCTTCCTAAGCAGTTGGCCGTTTTGTCGATTAAACGACTTTGGTTGAACAGAAGACCGACGGGGACATTTCAGAGGGATGAAACACGATTGAAGACTCATGAATGTGGTTTTGAAACTGTTCCACGAGTCTTCAACAACATCGCACACTTCTAGTCTCGCGTCAGTTAGTCCAGCACGAAGACCTGCAAAGTCTGCTCTTTTTAAATCGAGTTTCTTCGATTTACTAGTTGCAGGCCCTGCATTTGGAACTTTGACTACAAATCTATTTAGTCGGTGCTCACTGCCACCGAGCTCTTCGCCAACAGAGAGGTCCTCAACGATGTCATCCTCAGAGGTGAAAACCAAGTCGAGGATATTGTTTCCTTTCGTTGGCTCTCTCACCCATTGAGTCAGGAACTCGTTGTTCGCGAACTACAGGAGTAGTGCGTTCTCGCCCCAGGGTTCTCTGGTTTCCCAGTCAACTTGTGTGTTGAAATCACCCATGACGATACACACTATGTCTTCGACAAGTTCTCCTAGTAGCTGGTACAGATTTCTGTCCTTTTCAACGAGTTGGGCAGGAGGTCTATAAATCACCAGTATCTGCGTCGTCGGCCCGACTGCAAGAAGAGTTTTCTGAAGTTTTAAATTCCCATGATTTGGAGGGAGCCAACAATTCATGGTACTGATTGCTACTTCTGCGCTATTGATTTGAATGATATCAAGAGAAAGTACTGGAGCAGCCTCAATTATCCTAATATTCAAATAACACGTCGTCCTGTATCTCAATGTACTGAAAATCCAGTATATGTCTTTAGAGAACTTCCTGATATTAGTGACGAAGATTCCTCCATTATTGAAGAAACTGAAGAAGTGTTTTATACGATGATTCTTCCCATCTTTTTTCCAAAAAGGAGATAAATGGTCTGGTTCGCGATCTCAGCTTGTCATAGTAATCTGCCGAACTCTTTCTATCAACATTGAACGAAAAAAACTCCTCTTAAACAAGGATTGCATCACCTTCTAATACAATTGACATCAGGACTACCTCCGCCTTTTCTCTCAAAGGGAAGTCTTGTGTACTGTACAGGTATTTTGCAGCTTTTGCACAAACTTAGGATTTCACATTACCTACCCAAAGATTGAGAACTGATCACTGATAGCAGCAAGACATTGTCAAATGGGTTTTTCTTCACTACGACAACCAGCTCGCCTCTGTACCTCTCACTCACTTGACGACAATTAAAGATAAGTATGAAGCGGTGAAGCACCTGCTGGAATAAATTTGTTATGATCAGTATAAGTGTTTAATTTGTGTTGAGCTTTCTGTTTGGAAAACAGTCCTGGTTCTCCAAGTCCCAGTGCTTTCTGTGCGTGTATGATAGTATGGGCCTAGCTCAGCATTCTTCGAAGAAGAAATGACTTGTAGAGGAAGAATTGGTGCCCTGTAGAGCAAGGAATATCGTAAGCAAACCTCTGGTGAATAAAGACAAGATACTTTTCCCAACACTGTACAACAACCTCGGCTTTATCAAACAGTTTTCGAAAGCTCTGTATAAGGATGGTGGCTGTTTCTCTTACTTGGTCACGATATTCCGTGATTGACTATGAATAAGTTAAAAGCTAGCATCTTTGACGGTACTCACATCCGTTAGCTCATCAGAGATCCAGAGATTAAAAAATCAATGAACGACGTGGAGCTGGAAATGTTAAACCTTTGGTTCTGATCGAGAAGAAGTTTTTTTCTCATAAAGGCGACCATAAACTACACATGAGGATCAAAATGCATTACATATTCTCACAGATAGATCGGTTTCCTGTGAATCTGAGATCAATAATTGGCAAGCAAAGGGCGAGATTCCATAATGACATGAAAGAGATGGAGACCAAGTATCAGAACGGCTGGAATAGAGTCATGATGGCTGATTACTGTTGGACTCTGAAGAGACACCTTTCTACCGCTAAGCATTTTAGAAGTTCAAACAAACGGAGGTTTAGGCGCTGAATTCTGAACAACGTTGACCTAATATCCAATTTACATGTACAAACCTTGATAAATATCTACTATTCAATGTATACAAATCCACTTTTCTAACATTTAATTAATAAATTATGTTATAAAACGACGATTTTCTCTTAAAAATCTATAATGGGTGAGAAATATTAAAAAACTACCAAAAATATCACAAAACTGTAATAGATTTAGTGAGAAGATCGGATTTTTAAAACCTCGACTTACTCGTAGCACAAAGAACATGACCTTATTAGAGGAAACGGATATAATTTTCAGATTCAGTAGTGCAAAATAATCCTCATTCAGTTGAAAAGGGTTAAACAATAAATAAAGATGTTATGGGTAATACAAATGAGAATATGTTTTATAGTAGAGTAGAGCCTGATGCACTTTGAGGTAATCGCTCATCTACCCAATTTAGTACTAACAATTTTATCAATTGAACAATTTAACTGAAAGATATTTGTTGCTTCACTTTCCGATCGTAAGTTGGCGTTTCCATTTATGAATTTTATTTATTATTATTATTTAAGCACTTTGACACGCGTGCCCATAGAGGCACGACTAAAACTTTTTTCGTACGCGAAACACGCTCACCTTTAAAAGTAAATCAAACTTCGCCAGTAATTTATGGGTTTCACCTTAAAAGAATACAATTTTATTTAGGACGCTAAAAAATAAAATTTAATGACGAAACAAATACACACAACATAATATTAACAAATATGTGATAAAAAGAATCTAAAATACTATAAGAGAGACATTTAATCTCATTGATTCTAATCCTGGTTTATTGATGCTATTTGAGTTATTTAATAAGACTATAAGATTCGCTAAATATGTATATCAACAATAACGCTTTATTATGCAAATGTAAACGTTGCTACAATACAAAAAGTCATTTAATTCTACTACATTCATTCAACTTCACAAGACTTACAATAATTACATTTTATGTATATTCCTTTATTTTACCGCTCGCGTGTGTTTTGGCCATTTAAAAATGATCCTGCAAGACTTAAAGGACACCAAATGATACGAGATGCTCCAAAACTTCACATGGGAATTTTTTTTTTTAAGAATTAGCCGATTTTAGCGCGCACATTTAACAGCCCTCACTCCCCACTCTCAACGCTCGTGTTGTAGACATATTGAGATTTGTTTGCGTGTTCCCCGTTTCGCCATAAGGTGAATCTTTTAAGTTAAATTTAAAGCGAAATACGGTGGACACCTAAGAAGTTTCCTTAAGAAAAACCAAATGTTTTCTTCAATAAAAAACTTTTCCCAAATAGGAAAGAAGTTACACTTAAGGAAATTATGTAATTTTGAAGATTAATTTAGTCACCTATAGGAAAGAATATTTGTTTCTATGTCGATTTTATGAAACATTGAATGATGAATCAGGAAGGCAAAATATCCTTCCCTCAGGAGGATTTTTAAGACGCTTGTAGCATTGGCTTAAGTGCTAAATACTGATATTTTTTTAGCAATTATTCAGAAATTTGTAGAGATGTATTGAATGACAAGTATTTATTACGTTATTTCTCCCCTTGTTTCCCGTTGAATTGTCTCGTGTCAATCATTATGGTTGGCTCTCAAAGGCTCCTGCCTTCATTTCGGGATGTAGTTAAACTGAGGAGAGTTGAGTGAGTAATTGTCGTATTAAGGATGGATTTCCAATTAAATCAGCAGTGTACATTGCAGTTTAACTGGCAATTAGCAGCTGATGCTTCCGCGATCTATTGAGTTTTATGGATCTTTTCGTCTATTATGATTTTTAAATGGTTGTACATATTTTACAGGTCAATTAATTTAGGCTAGCTTAGGTAGGGCTTATTGTGTTATTTAACTATAATAATCTAACTTCACCTGGCCTCAACTAATTAGGAAATAAAAGGAAAGGATTAATAAAAATTAGTGGGGACATACTCGTACGTAATAATCAAATACTCCTTAGCTTGCGAGTTAAATTATGAGCGGAGCTCTGTATGAACGAAAAGCTGTTTGTTACTGAAGCGGAAACTGTAGAAGAAAGGCAAAACTAGTTAGAGATCTAGAATAAATCATAGTGATATGTACCGATGCAGGGTTATATTTTGCCTAAACAATGTTCAAGGATGAAAACTAGATTAATACTAGAAAACTATGACAATCGTTATAAGGAGCTTACCTGCACGCACATTTAATTAAGTGGATGGGAGATGATCCTAAATAGGCTGTGTAAGTCAAACAAAATAGAAGCTCCTTGCCAATTCTCAAATGAAGGAAGAACAGATGCGATGCGCGTGGAAACAATTGTTGCTCCCGGAATTTAGAATCGACTATAGAGGGGATATACACAAAAATTGTGCCTAAACCGATTTATTTTATAGAAATATAAATGATTAAGATCGGTATTATGATAAAATGGTTAACCTATAGTGGCTTACAGTTTGTTGTTTAAGAAGAAAAAAGTTTATGCAGTGGCGTTTCTGCCTATAGGCAATATGGGACGCCGCCAAGGGCGGCACTTGTTAAGGAGCGGCATGAGCGCCCCTCCAAAACTGTAAAAATAAGAATAGAAAAATAAAGATATAAATGGAAATAGAATAAATCATAAAAATAAATATATATATTTTTATTAATATAAAAAAAACATCTGTGACGTTTCCCAAAAATAATTTGTTACCGCCGAAGGACAAAAATAGAAAATCAGATCAGTTTGGAATTCAGTTTTTTCATCATAATAGTTCAAAAATCTTACAATAGAGAACTGAATTTTTCTAACAATTGGAATTATTTTTCAAAGAATAAAGAAAATCGAAGAAAAATCATTGATTTATTTTAGAAAATAATCAAGTGAGTCATCAACAAACCTTCCTCTAAAAGTCGTGCACAATTCAAAATTTCTTAGTAGGCCTATTTATTCTCTAATGCTTGCCGATTAGTATACTATTGTTAATAAAGTGATATACTTAGTAATTTAAAATATGTAATGTTATTTTTATAGGTTTGGTTAAATAGTTAAATATATACATAAATTACAAACGAATCTTCCATCGGGATCTGTCAAATAACTACAAATGTATAAGAAAAGATCAAAGCTATCAGGTGCTCAATTTAGAAAGAAGAAGAGGAGAAACGAGCAAAGGACGAAAGTATGCCATCTACTTTTCATTATCATTTTTACTGCTATTTTGTGATATAGCTTTTTGAGTCATTTAAAATCTACTATAAAAATTATTGAATAATATATAAAATATAAAAAATAATATTATAGTATAATAATATAATAAAATATAAAAAATAAAATAAATAAATAAAAAATTGATCTATACTTACAGATGAATTATTAACAGTTTGTTTAATGTAGGCTTTAATTGTATTAATATTTTTAGAAAATTAAGAGGAAATAGTTAAAAAACGCAAAATGTTTGGTTGTATAAATAGTTAAAGGTCTTTTCTTTAAGTTTATTCAAACATAACATACAACAAATATTATGTTCTGAAATAGAATGAATAAAATATTACATTTTAGAGTGTAGACTAAATTTTCAATAAATTATCCTTAATGACATTTTAAATTAATTGTACTAAACTATTCAAGCATTGGTCACTTATGTTCAATTTTTTTCCAGGGGCACTTTGGAATTATTTTAGAACACCCTCTGTCACTAGCCAGGATGAGAAGCCGTCTACTTCTACAACAAAACAGACCTCTGCAGAAATGGTTTTTAAGCTATTAGGTGAAGATGAAGACCCATTTGCTTCTACTTCTTCCCAGCAAGATTCTTCTATGAGTTTGTTTGCACATATGTCTGTGAATGTGTGCATTTATGTCTGTGTATCTCTGAAAAGCATTGTATAACATTTTAAACAGTTTATTGTATGTAGCATTGAAGCCCAAAACAGCGGTGAAGAGTAATCAAACCACTATATTACAAAAAACTTTCACTGTGTTTTGTTTGTATTTGGGTGGGTTTCTTAATGTCCATCCTGGTCTAGTTATCCTAGGATAAACAAATCTCTGGGAAATCGGAAAAACTAGTGCCCCATCCCCCCATGAGTTACACCTATTATTATCTAACTTATTTGTGTATACTATTTCTCTTGTTTTTTCAATTAGAAATGCCTGGAGCAGAATTTCCTCCTGAGGATGAGTCTCTGTTTACCAACACTGCTAACTGACCGTCAATTCTGACTAAGAGAATTAGGACACAACTGGTTTCCAGAGGACCAAGTCAAGTGCCATCTGAGTGTGTATTCCCTAAGAACAACACTTACGGTAGGAATTTTTACCATCAGTACTTCAGGAAGTGATTGGTTAGTGGAGAAAATCTATCCAGAAATTGGTTGGTCTATTCTGTGAAAAACAACAGCTATTTTTGTTTCTGTTGCATATTATTTTCCAAGAAGAAAATATATTTAACAAGTTTGTGACTAACGGACTGAAAGCATGCAAGCTCATTGCTAACATCACATGAAAACAGTTCAGAACATCAAAATTCTATGAAAATGTGGAACAAATTATCATTGAGCATGAGAAAAAGAGAGATCATTGACAAGCGGGAGAGGTAACTTCTGAATGCTGAGAAGTTAAGATGGAGAGTGGTACTGACAGTCATAAATGCTATTGTGCATTCATTTGCAGTTAAGAATTTGGCACTAAGGGTGCATACAGAAAAGTTATTCTTTCCATTAAATGGCAAATTTTTTTAAAGAAGTTAAACTAAAGGTAAAATTTGATGCTATAATGCAAGAGCACATTAGCCATGTCCAAAAAGGTACATCCTGTTACACTAGCTACTTTGGCCACCACATACATAGAAAACGAACTCATTGATTTTTTGAGCAGCAAGATTATTATAGAAATGGTGAGCGACATCAAGTAATCAAAGTTTTTTCAATAATTTTAGACTGCACTCCAGATATCAGTCACACTAAAGAGTTATCAATTATGATTACGGTTGTGTCACTGGAGAACAAACCCCATATAAAGCAACATTTCATGGGTTTCTTGGAGGCAGAGAAGTCCACAGGTCAACCTATAACAACATGGCGAACACGAAGAGAAAACAGGGGTGTTCAATCCAGGCTCTTAGAACTGAATTTCAGACTCTGTTTGATCCATGTGGAACTAGGTCTTTGTATTCGGTGTTGGCCGATGCTGCTAAGAGATCTATTGATGCCACAAATTACTTTGGTTTCTTGCAAAAACTTTACAACTTGTTTTCAGCCTCCACACAGTGAGGGACCATTTTGAAAAGCTATGTGGACATCACCTTGAAGATGTGGTCTGAGGCAAGATTGAAAAGCAAGATTATGAGTTTTGTATTTCTGAGATATGAGGGAGCGGCAGTGAGAAATGCACTGATCGAGGTGAGGGACAACAACAACGACTCAGTGGTGTGGTAAGACAGGTTTTGCCTAATTCAGCATTTGAGCAAGCAGATGCAATTTCCTAGAATGAAAAATGATGTTGCAGTAAATATTTTAAAGAAAAAAGAGAGAAGTATTAGCAATTACAGGGCAACAGTTTTCGTTGCTGCACAAATGCGAGCCTGAGATATATATGGACGGCTGAGGTCTACAAAGCGGCACATCTCCTATGAAGCATTTTAAGCCCTTGAATGATGTATGGAAGAAGATGGAGGTGTCATTTTTAAATGGACTGGTAGATTTAGCAACATTCGCCATTCAGGAAAGATTTTCTGCGCTGGAAATTGTGAGAGAGAAGTTTGGAGTTCTGACACATTTTCAAAATATCACATTTGATGGACTAACAAAACACTTTAAGAGACAATCTGACTTAGATGGCATAGAGCTTGCACAGGAGCTGGAGAACCTGCCTGACTTGCGATCACACACAATATGCTTGCTTAAATTGCTAACATTTATCCATTAAATGGAGCTCTCTGAAATATATCTAAATTTGTGGAGTGCTCTTCCAGTCACTGTTGCTGAAGCAGAGAGGAGCTTTTCAAAGATGAGATCACGATGTCACAGGAGCACCTTACTGGTCTTGCCATCATCAGTATAAATCCTAAAATTTCTAGGCAAATTTTTTATGTTGATTTAATTGATAACTTTGCATCAAGGAAGAGAAGAAAACTCGGGTTTTAAATGGCAGTTGTACTGTGGCGCAATTTGATTTTTTTCTTGTTCTGAGTGTAATAAAACACCTTCTTTTACTCGTAAGTGTCTATAATTTACAAATTAAATTCTCTAGTTTAATTATGGCAATTAAATTGTACTTTTCTTTTTTATTTATATATATATATATATATATATATATATATATATATATATATATATATATATATATATATATATATATATATGTGTGTGTGTGTGTGTGTATGTGTGTGTGTCGTTCTTACCGCTTTTCGTATTTACACATAAGCAGGAGCGGGCGGAGCAGTCTTTGTTTTTCCTACTTAAGCTCCTAAATTCTGTGCAATAAAGTTATTTTGGGGTGGTTAATTCCGTTCTTTATTTTACGTGGATTTAAATGTATGTTGGCAAACTGTAGTAGTGGTAGGGGGGGATGCTGAAGGTGAGGCTTGCCCAGGGGGCCATTTAGGCCAGAACCGCAACTGCGTGTGTGTGCAGTTGCCATAATTAGTCATGCATCACGTTACGTTGAATTTCGTTCATAGTAAAAATTTTTAGAATATAATTTCATGAGGAATTGGTTTTTATGCGATATTTAGTTAGAATGAACTAGATAGGCTAGTAACCAATAAAATAAATTAAATCTAGTGATTTTTATTTACCTATTTGCTGTATTTCAAGTTTTATTGTGTTTTTCCCTAAGTGATTAAAATTTAATTAGCGTGTTTTGATAAAATTTTGAACATTATCAATGTCTTCTACTCATTTAAACCCGTAAACTTTGTTTCATATGAAAGCAGTTCATTATCATTTACAAAACCGGAGAAGGAGAAAGATGTTACAAAGTAAACATTTAGGTTACTAGAAACCAGGATTTGGTTTGCTTGAATTTAAAGCGCTATAGCAACGAGGCCGAATCCCGCAGAACATTTGTAATGAGGGTTCTTTAGAGAAATTGGTGGAGATATACATATAGCCGGAGATGCTCTTTCTACCGATAGCATGTTAGGTCCTTGAGGGCTGATAAGTTTATAAGATCAAGATAAGATAAGATAAGATATTTCAATGAGAACATACCCCCCCCCCCCTTCCTCCTCCGAATGGCGAAGTAAAACAAAAGTTATTTTGAGGATGGAAAATCCTTGGAAAGTAAACGCCAACGAAAGCATCTTCACCAGAAACCTTTTGAAAGGAAGTTCACAATGGAAGTGGTGTAGTTAACGGAAGTAAAAGTGTGATGAATGTGCATCATAGATAAATCAAAGCATAAGTCTATTAAAAGAAGAAGATATCTGAAGGAAACGCAGCTCTCCTAAACTGCCCCATTTTTCAAAATTAAACCCTCTTTTTACGTACTCTCAAAGGTTCATAAAGAATCTCTTTTAGAAATATTTCTAACAAGCTCCTGTTATTTTTTGTTTTTGCCAACGGAATAATAAATGGGTCCTGCCGCAATAAAGCAGGCGTCTCTAGAGGAGAGAACTGCAGGGATGCAGAAAATTAAATTTAAAACTTTCCTTTGAGCGTTTGCTATTTTAGGCAAAGATACTCCTGAGAGTAGAAGAAATTTGTAGCAAATTCAAAGTAAGAAATAGTATTGATTTTCCTCTTTTGACATGAGAAATGTAGTTTCATTAGAGAAAAAGAAACTTGATAATTTGTAATTCGTCTATGTTAAATTATTTGGACGTTAAAATTGCTCTAGGAAATGTCTTTACTTGGGAACATTGTAAATTTTACATTAACTTAATAGCCAAAATGAAGGGATATTTCCGGAAAATTTTGCGCCTGCCAATTTCTAACCAAGGCAAGTGGTCTCTACGTTTAGCCCATTTGAATCAGCTCAGAAATTTTTACTTACTTTATCTGTAAATCTCAAGATATGAAACTAATTTTATTTATATTTTCACTGGTATGGTTCTTTCTCTGACAATACAATATATATACAATGATCTCATAGATATATAAAACTCATATTTGTTCACTTACGACTATTTCTAATCTTTTATCAACGTAAGCAAAGAGAGAATGCAGCCATTCAAAACAAATGTTTCCGAATTTTTAATATGATACCAAACTTGTCACTGTTGATTTACTTTCAGCGCTGGGTTGAAACCTTCAAGGTTACGATAGAGCTTTAGGCAATTTTAATTACCTTTAATGTGGTTTTGTATTATTTCTTAAATAAAAAATACGGGATGATGAAATCTATATAATTCTACATGGCTGAGAGGACTGATTTTTAACCTTTTTCAGCGTCACGACCCGTTGAGATCATATAATTTTTGTCATACTCCCGCTCAGAAAAGAGTATAATTAGAGTTTAATTAGGTTTTATTTGACTAAGTACTCTATTATATAGTTCATTATTCAACATGTTGGTACACATTACGATCGGCAGCGCGAACGATGGGACGCAAACTATTTCGTCCGTGTTCCACTGTTTCACCTTTTTGGTTTAAATTCAAGGGGACTGTTCGCGGGGGGTTTAGCACTGCGGGGGGAGCCCCCTACGATGATCCTGAGTTTCAATCAATTTTTAGGGGTCTGGGGTGCAGAGCCCCCCAGTCTATAATTATAATTGTTTATAGAATAATTTTTCTAACTTTTTTAGAACGTTTTTATTTAACCAAACACGCATGAATATGCATGCGCGGGTGAACGAAAAATACATACCAAAAAAATACACTTTTTCGAGCGATCTTCATGTTTACCAACATGTTACCCATTGAATTTAAATTGAAATAGATTAAACTAGTGAGAATTTATTTTAAAGAAACCTCTCCATTGTAAAAATATCAATGGAAGGCGTGAATAAGACATATGAAATGCTCTTTAACATCATTAACGATGGACATTTCATTTGCACAAACACTCTCAATACTCTTTAAACTCATTAACGATGGACATTTCATTTGCACCAACACTTTCAATGCTCTTTATCCAAATATGAAGTTTTTGATAAGAGCAGATAACTTCTATCTGCAAGTGATAGCATTCACCATTCTTCCTTCGATTTATGTAGATGTCATTGCCTGAGTGATAAGAAGGTGCTTAATTTCTTCGTGTAATATGGAGCCCTGGGTAGGTATAGTGATAAGAGAGAGTCACCTCAATCCATGTGAATAGAACTCTATGTTCAACTCCAAATTTTCATAAAATGCTGCAAAGAGGCGGCGATTTAGATCACATATTTATAAAACATCGTCCATGACGATGCAGAGAGTAACAGTTACTGAGGCACATCTTCGTTCAACATGGTAACAAAGACAACCATGTTCACTAGCATGGCAGGAGTACCATCAATGCAAATTGACCCACAATTATTAACTCATCCCATGGTTTAAAAAGAAAAAATTCAGAAGATTCAATGCCTCAATTGCTATGCACTTGGTTTTAGTGGTGCACGATACAAGAACTTTTCCACCACTTCTTTTTCTTTCTCATACCGTACAAAGAGCAACAACTGGCTGCAAACATTACAGTTGGTTTACTCAACTAGCAGAATATTCACTTAGAAAGGACTAGCTTTCCTAGCCACTATCAATTGCTGCAACATATTTCTACCTATGTCCCTAATTCTGTCGCTAATTCCATCATTAATAGTGCACAGGGTTTCACTTTGGCACACAAAACAGGGAACATGTTAAGATGCTTGCAACTTTCGTTTGCAATTCAGAAATAAACTCGCTTGACAATGTCCTACTAGGATAAATTATTTCATATTCCTTTTCAAGCTATTTATGTCATGTCCACCGTCTGTTCAACTATACCGTATGTGGAAATACTTATTGAGCCATGAGGGATTAATATTTTCATTTTTAAATAGAATATCTAAGGTATGCACTGGGCTCTTTGAGTTTTATATGTCTCCGCACCTTAAGTCAAACTTGTATAAAGTACTTGATCCTACTGTTAACTTAAGATGTGGAAGGGTAGTTGTTACTCTCCTACATCAGATAACTATCGCCGCACTACAGTCCGATATAAACCTCTTCCTCTCTCCTATAATACTTTCACAATTATACATATATCATCCATTAGTATACATATTTTCACAATACTGCACTCACACCGCAATGCACCGCTACCACCGCACAACATATCATCACCAACATTGCTACCCTAAGCAATTTGAACTGATTGTTACAGCACACGATCTTAAAACATAGTACATCCTTTCCATCACTCTATAACACGTATGTATATTACACTACATAACATTCACCCGGAATCAAAAGCACAGCGAGTTCATTTGAACATATTCTAATATTAAACAAAATTCAACAGGTATAAAAGTATTGTTTGAAGTAAGGAATTTTTAATGTTACGAAAAATCAAATCACAAGAATTATGTTTACCAAGGAGGAAGAAAAAATGCAGAAACATTAATAATATGTCAACCTCGATACAAGAGGAACATTCACCGAGGCCAGAGATTAACACTCCGTTGAACTATCTTTGAACATAAGCATTGTCGTAGGTCAAGTAGGCTTCATTAACTTCAGCTTGCCCTCCCTAGACGCACGGAAAGTCCCTTTGAAGTACGGGATATATTCTAGTGCGTTTTCTACCGTTGCCTGACTTAGAAAATAGATCAATGGCATTTTATATGGTTCTTGAATTTAAACAAGAGCAACAAAAATAATCTTCTATTATACAAAAAAATAACAGAATTTAACAATAATTTATACACTATGGGAAAACTATTCGTGTAGCAAAAGAAAATGAATTTCCAATAAATGCTTCGGCAAGAGCAATGAGTAGCACAATATTTACCCAAAAGAAAACAGGAAGACATGATGAGGTGAGGCATCGTAGTCGGAAAACGTCACGTCTCTTCGACGGTGATAGAGAAAAATGAAATAGGCTAACGATTTTCTAAGAAGGAAGGGGAGGGGCATTGAGTGGTTGTTCGAGGGAGTATCCATGCAATGCACCGAGCAAAGCGGGTTATTCCAGAATGAGTCCTTACGTCCTTGACTGCCGTAGTTCTGAACAAATGGTTTCTTGCCTGCGAGTCCTTAGAGTACCAGATAGTTGTTTGTGAAGTGGCTCGTTGTGTCCTTTATATGGTTCCAAAAAATCCTCTTAATTACTGCTTGGATACTGCCTGAGCAGGGCCTGATTCATGGTGAATACTAATTTGCTCGTTTCCGCGCTAGGAAATATATACGACTTCGCCGGAAGCGAATTTAGTTTGCCGTCGGAAGTGGGTCCAACTCCGATTCAAGGTGCGCCAGGCAAGGGCTTAGCGCCCTCTCGCTGATTTGAGTTATGTGCTACAGTTTGACTCATCTCGCTTTGTTATCGCGCCGGATGTTTACCGAAAGACGCCGGTTGAATGTCAGTTCGTCTGTGAGATACTGCCTTAGGCCTCTTTGTCCGCGTGGATCTCTCTCTCTCTCTCTGACACGTATGAACAAGTACCAATTACGAATTAATCTAGTGAAAGTGTGTATCTGTGTTTGTAGAGGACAAAACATTTGTGGATAGATAGAAAAAATAAAAGCGGCGAAAAGAGAAGGTAGTATATGAGATTTACAAAGGGATGCAGGGCGCCTGATGATAAGGCCTATTGCTTTTATTATCTTTTTGTTTTTGTGTATTTTCGATTGTTGTTTTTCAAATGTAGTTATTTTTATGGCGTTCAAGCCATTTGCCTTAAAAAATCTTTAATTTTCTTTTATATGTAAGGAGCGTTTGCTGTTGTTTTATGATTTTCCTAATTATATTTATTTTATACTTAGTGTTTTTGTTTTTTATTTATTTCTTGTTGTGTGTATTTTGTGACTTTGTTTCTTCTTTCTTGTTTCTTGATTTTTTCTTCTTCTTTCTTCTTGTCGCAATCGCTTTTTCAGTCATAATCGGTAGGTTTTTGTCATATTCGGTTAATAATTTTCTAAGGTAGTGTGACTTATTATCTTCGGTATTGAACAATTTTCTCATGCCTAAATGGTAGCTGTCTCCGCCAGCTACTAGGCAAGCGGAGCTTGAGATTCTGGTATGGCTTCTGCCTCTTCAGTATGCTTTCATCATTCATTTCTTGATTAACCAGTTTCTGCATATTCCTAGAACGTTCTCCAATTAGTACCTTAATGGGGTTTAATCCCGCTATCCTATCCAGCTCTTCTTAGCGTCTTCTTTGCCGCCCTTAAGGTCCCGTACTTAGGTACACGCATTTATTCTGAAAGACTGGTAGTCTCCTCTTTTTTTGTCTGCCAGGCACAAGAGAAGGTGGAAGCAGAGTAGAAAAATGTATATCTTACAATTGCATTGTAGATCGTCTTATTGATTTCACGAAGTTTTCTCAGCATGTATAGATTTGTCGACCGAGCCAAGGCTTTCGAAATTTGATCAATGGCGTGTTTCTTGCACCCGGCTGAACTAAATCTTCATTCCAAGAATATTGCAATCCGTGGTGTAAGGATAGTTACTGCCTATCCCCTACCTTGACATCTGAAAATATTCTGATTTAAATGGAGACAACCGTAAATTTCTCCTGGTTGGTTCTTATTTTCCTTATAGCCTAGTAGATGTTTAATCTTTCGATTTCTGCCACCATTATACGAGCTTGCTTTGGCGCTTTACGCTTAGGAAACTGTATTTTCTGGCTGAAATCATTGGCGTAATGAATGTTAAGGTGCTGGAACATCTGCGGTTTACATCGACTATACAGTGAGGGATATACACGCCCCTCTCGGGATGTCCCCCACTCTCTCCATGACATAGTCACAGTAAGTTGTTTCTGAGTTTCCACCTAGTCCCAGTCAGAGGATCTTGTTCTGAATCCCCTTTTGCCACACCTTATCAAACGCCTTTCTTAAAACTCGACAAACAATGTCCACGTAACTCCCTTATCTTTTGGCTTGGGCGAACCTTTCCGTAATGACATTCATCGCCATATCCGTACTTAACTTTTTCTGAAGGTCAAATTGGTACGGATTGTACAGGGAGTTTGTCAGGTGAAACACGAAATTCCACGAGTGAAATTAATCGGTAACCCTCTTTCAGCAAGGGATCTTTTCCATGTGGCTATGCAAATCATCTTAAAAATCTTGAATGCATCGCAAAAGTATCCTGTATTCAGACAGGTGTTAAGTATTCTTCTCATTCCTTTGATGATGTTTGTCGTGGTATTGTAAGGGCTTAGTTGGTGTACGTATGTAGATTTGTTACGTACTTCAAAAACTCCTTTATTACGGTTTCTGTAGGAGTGCTATATTATTTTACGTTATTTAATCTTTGAAGATTTCTAGTGCCATGTTAGGCGTTTCGAGGATTGAATTAAATACTTCTAAAAAAATATATCTTTAATTACAAAATAAAAAAGTGACATCTTAATTAAAAACTATAGAGCTATGAATAAACGAGTCTATGTTAGAATTACTAATTTAAACCAAATGAATATATAGTAATGGTTGACTTCAAGCTTACTTTAATATTAGACGCTAATTGACACACAAAAAATCATTGAATTTCTTTACCTGTAAAAAAAAACTCGTGAATCTGGGTGAAGAATGACCTTGGCCTTGGATCTTATGTAAACAAAAAAATTAGTTTGCGGTTAACCGCGTGGGCCTGTTCTCAGACGCCTAGCCGTTTGACTGATGAGGAGACTGGCTTCAAGTAACAGGTGATTTCGGTGAGGGCGACGGATGGCGTTAAGCACGTTGTCTTAGTCTGATGATTTAAGCAACGGGACCCTGAAGGTATGTTTTTTTCTAATCTTCGGGTTAATCTTGAGATGCTTCGCACTGACGAGAGATGAGCAAACAAGTGAATCCTAGGACGAATGTGGGATGGTTTAGGGAAGTTCACTTTGGGTATTCCTCAATGGCGAGGACTATCTCTGTTTTTTATTGCAAACCGAGATAGGGATTTCTCTGACGAGAGATGTATGAGAGTGATCCTCAATACGAAAGCTAATTTTCCGTGAGACCACCAGGAACTGGCTCAGCATGAGCATTAACTTTATTTCGTTCTTTGATTGTTGGGTACTTCCGCCTAACTTCGTCGTGTCGATCTTTAACTCGATCTTCCTCGTATCCAGTTATCCGCGTATATACTTCACCGACCCACTGGGGGTAGGGAAAGGGGGGATGAGGGCTTATGTATTAAGCCTGTCTCCTCTAACTACGCTTCTCCAAGCGTCTTTCACTTAGCTCTAAAGGCATCTTTTGGCTTTTGGTCGAAGCTCCTATAATTTTCTATATGACGCGAAATTAAATCCAAAATCTTAAAGGAAATAGTGCCTGTTTAACCACTGTTATTGCACCTGGTCTCATTCTCTTCATATTGTTATGCTCGTTGGCACATAAATCTGTTGATTCGAACTTCTCGTGGTTTGAGGAGGCGTCTGGCGGCCAGCAGGTCGAGGGGAGAGAGGGGAAGGGTTAAGTAATCGAGTTACACTGCCTAGAGCCAGGATGTTGCTGTTACCGAACAGGGGCTCTCTTTTTAGGGTGGTATATAGATTCTGCTACAATGTTAGCAGGTGCCTTTTCGTAGTTTAACTTTGTTAGAAACACTTTTATTGGGCACCATGCCCAGAATGATCGTTTTGCCCCGAGCCGTTCATATTTGTTATCTCAGCGTCTCAGTCGCGAGGTCTATCCACTTGGTGGTGTAGGCGCGTCATATGTATTTGGGGATTTAGCTCGTCTAAAATTTCGCTTTCAACTGTATATCATATCTTTCTTTCTCTTATTCTGTTATACTGAATATTTTATTTAAATAACTTCGGAATATTTCTTCAATGTTCTCTTCTTCTGTTTAGATGTTTCCATCTTTATTCAATATTTGTATTCTCTTCGTTATTCCTGTCGATTTTTTGACACACCCGATTTTATGCTAAAAATCTTTGGGAGATGCATTATGATCGAAGCTTTCGATCGCATCGTCGTAATGTCTTCACTATTGTTTGAGGATCGACTTGTTGAGCTCTTCTTCGATCTCTTTACCTTGTTATTTAGGGGTCAATTGCTGCATTTCTGATGTTAATCTTATTCAGATATTTCAGTTCAGAGTATAAATCCTTCATGTATTCAGGCCATCTATGCATGTGTGGAGAAGTAATAATAATCGAATTTTAGGATACAAGCACTTTCCGACTATGTAATAAGATTTAGGCTAAGTTTGTCGAGTGCATCATCAACCTCCTCGAAAATTGCCTTATCCAAATTGGAACGATGATATCCTCGAGTAAGTGTGCGTACTGTACCCAATCCGCTTTTTATGTATTTCTTTCTCACTACTGCTGCGACGTATAGGTTTCTTATTGATGGCCAGATATACATATATCTGTGTCGTGGTACAAACACTATACCATACACTACTCTTATATTATGCGGGGGGTGACTTAATCACCTTATGCAACTCGAACGGCTGAAGGACTGTTCGCAGGGATTAACATCCGACTCTGAGGTCACATTTGAGGTGTTGAGTTTCAAATCCTTAATAATCAGACAGAGTGCATTAATGATTGGCGAGATTTACTTGAATAGGCCGAGAGTATCGTTCAAGGTTAGTTAAAAATAAAACAACAAAAATATAATTTTATTTACAAAGATTAAAATAAGAATAATAATAGGCAAAAGGGAATTATTTAAATTGAAATAGTGTCTTGATATTTCTCATGAGAAGGGATTATCAGATGAAATTAATTGATTAATGTTACTAGACTCAGATAAAAGGGGGAACTTGACAATACTAATAATGGACAGGGTTTCAGTCTTTCGGGTCGATGACTTCGAGGAAGGTCCTTCTTGCGATGAACGATCCAAGGAGGCAAAAGTGGGGCAAGGTCCGAATGAGACAGGAGGGGCACGATCCGAACCAACCTTCCGATGAAGATAGCCAAACATCAAGATGACGTTCAACGGGGAATGTGGGAATTCTCGTAATTCCCATGGAATCAGAATCTTTTTTCCTCAAAGGTAATCGTTGGAGATTTTCTTCGGTTCACCTAAACGGAGGGAGACTAACGCGCAAATTCAATGGCTTACCTTTCACAGAAGCTACCAATTGATTAGGGAAGAATCACAGCTGAGAAATTCTGCTCTCTGATGAACGCTTACGGGGCGAGAAGACAAGGACGCCCTTGAGGTGCGGGCTGGAGTCTTCGAAATGCAGAATTACCCGAGTATTTGTATGCCCGATTTTGAGGGGGAACAGGGAATTTGGAGAAAGGAGTCACAAGCGTTAAACATCTTAATACGGAGGCGGAGTTGATTCATCATTTAACATCGAGATGCGAGACAGAGCGGCTCTTTCTCACCTCGTCACTGGGGGAGAGCGAGGCTTACGACGAGTTCGCAGGATTGGGAAATATTTGCCCAATGCGCTCAGGAGTCGAAAATTCGTGAATATTTGAACAGGAAATGACGTCGTCCACAGCTGGATACCTTCGCACGTGGTGATCAGAGGTTGTTCTTTTATAATCTGGTTTCCTAGAACTCCATACTCTAATAAAGGTGGAAAAATCAGGGCTAATTTGATAGAAAAAGTTTCTGTCAAGCAAAATATCCAGGTTCCTTCCAATCCCTTTGGAAGTTCTATAGCCGGAATCCTAACACCTGGCATTCAGATCCTCAATTAGTATCTTGGAGTTTTCTGCCAAAATAGGACAGTGAGATACTGTAACGGTGAAGTATCTCCTTGAGCCATGTTTTTTGTGGTTCTCACTATCTTTCATACAGTGGGTGCATCTGAAATTTATACATTTTTATCGGATCCGAAATGTATACATCAGAAAACTCTTATAGGCTTCAGATTTTTTCTGCAACAAATTAAGCCGAAAGAGCTTTTGATAACGTCAGAGGGTGTAGTAGGATCTAGCGACATACCTACAATTGGCAAATCACTGCCCAGTGCTCACTCAGAGTTCTTTGAGTAAGGTTATCCTCACACATTTTCTGGAGCGCTTCTTTTTGCCAACGACAAATTTTACGCCATATAACTTCTCACATTGAAGTCAAAATGGTGAAATCTAAACTTTCCATGATAGAAAAATGTCATGCCTTGGAAATTTTAGAAATTGGCATGTCTGTGATACGTGTGGCCGCATACCTTAAGGTCACGCTTATGGCTATTTAAAACCTGCGGAAAGCAGGTGAGTGGCTACTTCGAGGGATAGTAGCTCCTAGAAAACAAGGCTCTGGTGGCCATAAAAAACGAGTGTACGAACTGACATATGACAAATTACTAATATGTGAAAATAAAAGAATGCAAGCTGAATTTACTTGTTTTATTAGCCGAAATTTGTTTATGTAAAGATTTACAATTCGGCCACTTTATGTCGAGTTTTACTTTTATGGCGAGCGAGGATTCTTCAAGATTTCTAACTTGCTTGTATTTTATTCCTTTTTTAATCGCAATAGCGGCTCCGTCGAACCGCTTTTGCGAATAATTTGTGAGCAACACATGATATTTGGAAATTTTTCTTTCTTCATTTTGCGTGTCGATCCCGTGTTCTGAAATCAAGATGACATGTCTATTAAACTTTTCAGTAAAAGTTGCTTTCGTCGTCCAGACATTAGTGTTAATTTCCAGTATTTTTAGTGCACTTTCAGTCTCTTTGTTTTTTTACAAGGTGTAGTCTTATTTACCGGTTTTTCGTCTTATTTTTATTTGTATTCTTAGTCTGATGGATAGTTTTTGCGTTTCGAAGTTTTTGGTTCTACGGAGGGGAGACTTGGAGTTTTAGATTTACTCTTAGCGACCATATAACGAGTGCTCGGACCCTAGTGAGTATCCAAACAAGTTGTTTCTTCATATTCTTCTTTTCCCTCTTTCTTTTGGAATTCTTCCGAAGAGGGAACTTCAAATCTCGCCTCAAGAACAGATTTAATCTGTGATTTGCTCTTGATCACAGATTCTTCTAAATACCGTTGAACAGCAATGCATTTAAAACCTCGTTGTAACAACAAGGTTTTCTCGCGTTTGCAACATTTGCATGCGTGGTGCAAATGCGGATGCTCGCGCTTATGCCGTTGGTGATCTTGATTTCTGATCGAAATGCAATCGTTCGTCGCATCTCGTCACTTTTCTTGGCTGCGCTTGCGAAGTGATTTGCTTCATTTCTTGGCTTCGTCTTCTTTCATTTTTATAATGTCTTTCTTCTTCGGGAAATTTAGGGCAATGGTCCTATGGTCGCCCTTACAGTTCAGGCACATTTTATGGTTTGTCTTGCAGTTCAGCGAGGTGTGATGTTCCAACTTGTAGCATAAAAAGCACATGTGTATGCTGTGGAACTTCTGTTCCGCAATTGACACACTTGGCCTTGACTCGATACATAATTGTCGTATACGGCCTTGGATCACTATACACAAATTTCTGGCCAACCTAACTTCGCATGATTAGAGTAGTGGTTTGTATAGACAAAGTGGTATCAGTAGCAGAACTTTTGCGTCAGTGGCATGAATAACTTCACACGTTAGCGATAGCAACAGCCACATATTAACTCAGGGATTCTGTCCCGGTCGAAAGGGGACAAACTTATAGGGGTGGGTCTTGAAGCCCTACCCTTTTCTCATCACATGTTCGACCTTATCCCTCCTATGGTCGGCCCATTTTAGTGTGCTGTCTTCTATGGAGTACTCCACGAATTCTCTCGCGTAAACCACTTCTTTCACCAAGTTTATGGTAGAATGTGGCGTCACACACACAGAAAAGCCTTAAGATACCAAAGGCCATTAGCATAGCACCTAGTGGGCTCATAAACGCCAGGTAGCCACTGAAAGAGGAGCCCAGACGTAATCAAGGCTCCACTACGCACACTTCTGACTTTGGTCTTTGTCTGGGCCTCGTCACCCTAAGTTTCCTTGAGGTCGTACTTGGCGCTCGTGGCCTGGTCGCTTTCGAAAGCGAGAGCAGACCCGTCTGTCTCGAATCCCCTGAGGGGGGAGAAGAATCCTTGTCCTCTTTGATTTCTTTTGATTATTGTGTTTTCTTCATTGGAAAAATGAGAGGATAGTGAGACTATTCTTTTTCGCCCGGAAGTGGCCCTCAAAACTGACCAGACCAAGCTCGGCAAGATAATTTTTCGAATGAAGGAAAACTTGAACATCAAAAAGCAGCCAGCTGCAAGAGTGGCCTCTCCTCTCCTTCTGAGTCTTCGGAGCCCCATGCTGTAAAAGGAAGGTTTTGCAGAGGAGAGGACTCAATTTGGTTATCTGGAACCGAGGTAAGGTTCTCCCTGTTGAAATGTCCTGCCATCTTGTGCGAGATCACCTCTCAGCCATCGAAGCGGGCAGACAGACATCAAGACCGTCACTGGGGGCGATATGCTGGTTGCATAGGGAAGAGCAGGTGAACAAGGTCACCGTCTCCGATTAACTTCACGAATCTCTGATCAATCTGCAGTCTTCGCAATACCCAGAGAACAACGCCACCCCTTAAAAGAGTTCAGCTTTTCCTAACTGAGGACCGAGAAATGATGCTGCACGTCTTTTGATGGTTGATGGTACAAGGCAAAAAGCTCGTTACCAAGTTAAGCAAACTAGAGAGTCCACGTGCGAAGATTGGTCATTGAGGTGGGAATGCGTTTCTTTTGTTCTTACTTTTAGTTGTTTTATTCATTATTCTGAAGGAGTTGTTTTTAGAAATAAAGAATTTGTCACGAAGAGAATTAGCTGACTATATCCGTGATTGTTTCCCTAAGCACGTTTTCATCGGCAAAGAACCAGAAACTTGAGAAAGGCACCATAAATTTGCTATCCAGGAATCATTGCGGATACCCTTTCGTGTAAACAACGTGTCGGTTCTCAGCAACACAGTCCGCGTAAATGAGTGGTCGCTTGATATCACAAACATCTATGCCTTCTTTGTTCAGGCCCTTTACGGCAGATGCAACACCGGCTGCAAAGCTCCACCTCTTCTTTGCAGTCAAAACCTAAGGTGACGGAAGAGGATGGGTTGGTAGCTGCCAACCTCAAAGAATCAGGCCACTCTCAAAGAATCAGGCCTATTGTGACTAGTTACGGGACCAGGAATGAAACCTGTGGGGAAAGCTCTATATATTTGAACCAAATGCTTTTAAGGGGAGTAAGAGAGATGGTATAGAAAAGGAGAAAGGATCTAGCAACAGGAAAGAGGAGGCTACGCCTTCTGCCTGACTGAGCGCAGTGTATAAAATCAGCATGGTGGCCAGGTAAACACCGCTGTATACTTAGGGGAAGAAGATCGAGAAGAAAAGGTGGGCCATATTCCGTTTCATTTTTAAGCACACTTGCTTCTTTTATAGGCGGGGATATGTCCCTTTACCTCTTTCAGAGGAATGAAATTGTGTCCAAACTTTCCAGGGAATGTTCCCACAAAAAAGATAATTATCTTTCATGAAGATAGGCAGTCATTCTCGGACCCCGTCCTGTGTTAGACTCATTTGCGACTGCTTTCTTCGTATTCCTTAGCAGCAACTCTTCTTCTCTGGGGTATTTATAGGACGTTGAACGCTCTCTGAAAGCCACGAATTGAACATCAGATCGAGGGATATAAACCCTTCAATAACCTGTTTATTCTTAGCGCGATATGTTGCGCACATGCTTCATACGCGGATAACTTCCCTGGTCTGGACGATAACACCTATGCCAGGATTCGACAACTGGAATCCATGTATACCACTTAGGTTAGCCTGGTTGATAGAAAAATCATGGACGGTATTTTATTTGATTCGCGGTGAAGGACTACCATAGTCGCTTTATGCATCGCTGGGTATTCTAAGCCAGTTAGGTTCTACCTAATTTCTTTAATTAGTGTGTGCGTAAGTTGGATAAATACTTTGTTAAAGTTATCTTTTTGGGAAAGAGGAAGTCACCTGCCTCATGCAGAATGAGGCTTTCGTAACTTACATTTCAATCCGGATGCTCTGTTTAAGCTAGAACATGCTATCGGCCAGGTATTCCGTCATGGAAACATTCAACATGTATTCTTCGATCTGGAGAACAGCTAGTAAACTGCATGCTGATAAGGTATCATCGAGACTCCCCATGGTATGGAGTGCAGAGGACCCTTCACAGTTCTATTGTTTGAGTTTTGCAAGATCTTTGATTCCGCCTACAGGCTGAGTGCGAAGAGAAGCTCTTTTCATTCCAATATGGCAGAGAGAGGGGTCCCATAGGCAAGTGCCCTTAGAGGCACCCTATTTTATTTTGACCATCAACGATATCATATCGGTGCTCCAAAAAGAGGTTTTCACTACGTTCTATGTAGACAAATTTTGTCTCTTTTTTACCGCACACAGGGATTATCTTGGAACATCGAATCCAACAGCTTTTGATTCCCTCTCTGGGCATACCAAACGAACAAGTTTCTGTTTTATTGGGCCAAGACTACAGCCGTTTTGGGATACAACCCGAGCCAAACCTGTTCTTAAATGCAGCTATCCTGGATGTGACGGAGTCTAGCCTTTCTTTGGGTTAATATGTGAGCAACTTAGGAAGCTCACATTCGTTACCTTATTGATTTTTTTACCTGCATCATGAATATTCTTCGTCTCTGGCCTTCAGGATCAGTGGTCAGTATAGAGCTACTCCTCTATTGTTTAAAAGCTCTTTTACTTGTTTAAACTAGGCTATCGATGCAAATTATACGTATCTAATTCCAAGTGTGTATTTCTAACCGTTAACTTGATCCATCACACTAGTCTGTACTTGTCAACCAATTCCTACCGTATGTCCCCTAAAAAGTCTAATTTTTGATGCTGGAGAGATGCAGTTAGCTCTACGTCTACATGCGCGTATTTTGTCTCCCTCCTTCGATCGTCAATGGTTCTCGTTTTTTCCACAGGCTTACTCGTGTGTGCTTATTGAAACTTGAGAAAGGAGTTATACCCTATCGCTTCAAGTTTTAGTGCAGGGAATATCTTTCGAGAAATTAAGTTATAATACAGACCGTTGGTCTTCCTGATTATTCCACGACGCAACCGTACCCTCTACCACCTTTAAATGGTTATCGCTAGAGCAGTGTATAGTAGTCTCCAAATCCAAAGATACGTTTATTTAAATCTATTTCCCCCTCTGTTTCATGCTAGCGGGGCTCTTCAAGATGCCTTATCCTTCTCTATTGACGAGCTGGTTGCAATATTGCAATCAGTACTCTATATGATGTGGCCTGCCATGTTCTTAAAATGGAATGTAACTTATACGATCTCAAATAACAGACTGAGATCCCTTGAAACAGTCGAATCTCCACATCCCTTAGCTCGCAGCACCTGTGACATTGCAGCTGTAAGAGCGAAGGATATCGCGAATGTCTTCACCTGGGTTTCTTGAAATTTAGAGAAAGAGGGAAATGAGCGTACTACGTAATTTGGACAACCCAAGCAATTTGCTCTTTCTCACACTGACAATTTAATACGAAAGAAGAAAGCCCTTTAACCTGCATGAAAAGGGAAGATAGGAGAGGCTAAATGGAATTTAAAATTGAGTGCAAATGTTCCGGGACTTTTCTCTTTGACCTAACCCCCACCGACCCACCATCAATGCTTCGGGGGCTTTTGGTTGTTTTTGTTTCGAATCTGAATCGGGCACAATCGGGAGTAGAAGCACCATTTGATTTTATCACATCTTGTACGATACCGTACCTCTTGTTTCTTGGGTGCTGTGATTGCTGCCTTTCTCTCTAATTGACACCACCTAACTAAATATATCTTATTGAGCTGTATATAATTCACTAGATAGTCAAATTCCATATATGTATTGATTTATATCCCAAATTCAAGAACTTTTAAAGATATGTATGTTATACATGTATAATATGTAATATAATAGCCTATTTTTATAAACTCTGGCGGAGCTCCTACCTATCTTCCAAGGAGCTATAGTTTCAAGTAAAAACTGTTGAGAAAAGTTCTTATAACTTTTAATCCTTGCCTTTAAAAAGCAAAACAATCGCTTTTTATTTAAGTTACCATACATTCTACCATAATGGCATCCCTCACAGCACATCTATTTGCACGCGCCAAATCATTTTCTTCCCATCAAACTTTAGTTAACATAACACCATTAATAATATTCACATATCCCGCCCTCTTTGTTTAAAAGAAACGCACAAATCAACGAGTAATGTATTTTCTTCTGTATAAGGGTAAACACATGAAATTTCGTCAAAAAGGAAATTTCATATAGGGATTGATAACATCCAGGGTGACAAGAAATATGTTCGATTCTCTTTTCTAGACTTCAAGATGCATAGCCTGAGGGTCAATTTTTTTTTTTTCAAAGGGCTATCTGGCGACTGCCCACTTGGGCATAAGTCGCCGGAAACAAACTGCCCAGTTCTAGGCTACTTTAAAATAAATTTTTTAACAGAAACAACAATAAAAAAGCGAAAAAAATTAGGGAGCAAGCTCCGGCGTCGAGGGGAGGTCTCCCTCCCACTAAGGCAGGAGCCTGCGGCCTACAAAAAAACAAAAACAAACAACAATAACAAAAATTAAGTTAAATACATGAGAGAAGGCCGGCCTCCCCCCAAAAGTCTATCAGTCCACCCGTCATGGTACACGCACTCGACCCAAGTACAAGAGATAGGCAGGGGCGACCCCGCCCACCCCGGTACCGGGGCAGGTAACGTACGCGAAGATCACCCAGACTGACACATTTGACAAGAATGTGCCGAACATTCTGGGGGACGATGCAGTCGTTGCAATAGGGCGCAGGCGAGCGCTCCATCAAATAGCGATGCGTCACACGAGTGTGTCCGACTCGGAGACGACAGAAAGTGACCTGAAAGATTGGCGGATAGGTCCATGGGAACAGTCGCGGCGCAATGGCACGCAACTTTAAGTTCCCTTCGACCTTCTACCATCTTCCTTGCCAAGCAGTCCGAAGAGCTGCCCGTATTCCTGCCATGTAGTCGGTGTGAGGAAGAGCGAAACGCTGGTCCGGTCGCAGAGTCCTCGCGGAATCTTTGGCGCCCTCATCGGCGCGCTCATTTCCTGCAATTCCTACATGTCCAGGAACCCAGCAGAAAATAATCTCGACATCTGCCCGGCTCGCCAAAACCGTGGCGTCACGGATATCGCGAACCAGGGGATGCGGAAATTCCAATGCCCCGAGAGCACTCAGGGCGCTTTATGAGTCGCTATAGATCACAATCTGGTCTCCGAACCAGGCACGTCGCGTAATCTCCCGTACCGAGTGCTGTATTGTCACCAGCTCAGCCGTGAAGACAGAGGCAGCGCCTTGTAGAGCCCCGGTGACTTCAAACAGAGGGGATACGGCGTGGAAGCCGACCCCCTCTTGGGACTTGGAACCATCCGTATACACTGTCACGGTATACGGGTGACAAATAGCCAAATGTGGTACCCTCCAAAATGGCGTCCTGGGCAGAACCAGGGTGCCACCGGCCCAAGAGCTATATCTACCTCTCGTAGGAGTTTCCTGACCCTAAACCCAGTGGGCTTAGGGTATGACTGGTGTCTCTCGGTGGCATAGGCACCATCGAGATCAGATGCGGATGCAGTGAGAGCTGTTGGCGACTGAGTGAGGCACCGGGCTGACGCGTACAGGTGAGTGATGCACTGCACGCGGCGCAGAGCAAGTGGCATCTCCCCAGAATCGACCAACAGGCTCTCAATGGAGGGAGGAGTGCGGAAGGCCCTGGTCGCAAGGCGAAGGCTGATGTGGTATATCGAATTCACCTTTCACAATAAACGCTTGGATGCGGATGCATAAAACTCGCATCCGTAAGGAGCTTCGAACGAACAAAGGATCGATAAAAAAGTAGGGCAGTAGCCCTATCAGCGTCCTAAGCGATAAGCGTCACGGAACGGAGAATGTCCATGGCGCGGGTACAACAGACCCTTAGGCTGCGAATATGGGCATCACAGGTAGAGTGTCGGTCGAATACAAGATCAAGGAAACGGTGCGACTCAACCACATCCAGGCGCACCCCATTAAGAAATAAATCTGAGTCGGGGTGAAGCCGTGGATGGCGGCAGAATTGCACCACCTTAAGCTTGGCCAAAGAAAACCAAAACCTGTGCAATTGCCATAGCAAGAGACGCGGTTCAATGCCTTTTGGAGTTGACGCTCCAGAGTTGGCATCTGTGCCGCGCCAAAAAAAAATCAAAAGGTCGTCCACGTAGAGCGTAGCGAGAACAACTACCGGCAGCACCGAAGTGATGCCGTTGAAGCTAAGGGCAAAGAGTGTGACACTGAGGACACTTCCCTGCGGGACACACGCTTCCTGCTCCTTTGGGCCGGGGAGGGCTCCACCCACCCGTACGCGGAATCGACGATCTCGCAAAAATAAAGATATAAACATTGGGAGGCGTCCCCTCGCCCCCATCGTGTGGAGAGTCTCCATGATACCGTATCGCCATGCGGTATCATAGGCCTTCTCCAGATCGAAAAACACCGTGGCGTAGTGCTGTCTACGAAGGAAAGCCTCGCAGACGGCACTTTCCAGTCGGAGCAGAGCATCCGACGTGGAGCGAAACTTGCGGAAGCCGCGTAGTGCAAAAGACAGATGGCCTAAGCTGTCCAGGAAAAAGGCTAGTCTAACATTTACCAATTTCTCCATCAACTTGCACACGCAAGAGGTTAGAGAGATTTGGCGGAAACCGGTCAGAGTAGAGTGATCTCTTCCCGGTTTGAGAAAGGCGAGTACAGTAGCGATTTGCCAGGAGTCTGGGAAAAGACCTTTCCCTCAGATCCTGTTGAAAAAGTCACACAGAAAGGCCATGTCTCACTTACCCAGGTGTCGAACATATCGTACGGGACATCGTCCGGACTATGGGCGGTGTCCGCGCACGAAGCCAGAGCGGAACGCAACTCACTCACAGTAAACTTGTCGTTGAAGGGTTCTCCACCTCTGGAGGTAAAGTCCAGCCGGCGGCCTTCTGCGACATTACGACGTGCATTGAATGCTGGCGGAGCAGCATCACGGCTAGAGAATGCAAAAAAGCGGTCGCTAAGAATTCCGCCACGGACGCGGGGTCCGAGATTGCGGTCCCATTTTCCTGTAGAACGGGAGGGGAGTCCTGCGAGAACTTGCCCCGAATCCTTTTGACTCGCTTCCACACCTCAGCTAAAGGGATCTTTTCCGTTAAGTGAAGACACGTATGCGCACAAAGAAGAGCGGTGGGCGTGCTTCGAAATATACCGGAACCTAGCCCTAGCCCGAGGAAATTCAGCGAAAGTGAAATCGTTCGGGCGGCGCCTATAGCGTATTTAGGCATAACGCTTCTGTTTGAGCGCCGTCTCACACTCGGCCGACCACCATGGGAGTGGTCGGCGTTCAAAAACGGCCAGACGTCTTAGGAATTGTAGTCAAGCCCACGGCGATGAGAGTGCCGAAGAAGAACTCAACGGCCTTATCTACCGAACGAAACTCCTCGACTGAGATAGAGAATTCAGTCATTTCCTGAAATGCAGGCGCCCGCGCAAAGCACCACCGAGAAGGTCTCTGAGGTGGCAGTTGCCTTGAAAATGATATTTGAATGGGAAAGTGATCACTACCATGGAGGTCTTCGACAACCCCCCTAATCAAAATAAGGCTGTACATCCGAAGAGCACAAAGATAGGTCAAGGCAAGAAAATGGAGCGGTTCTCAGACAGTGATGCGTAAACTCACCCACGTTTAGGACACCAATCTCAAGCCCCTCGATCAGATCGGCAAGAACTTGTCCCCTGGGATTTATTTAGTAATCTCTTCAGAGAAGATGCCTTCTATTCAGATCTCCAAGCAAGAGATAGGGCCTCGGCAACCGTGCCACGACGCGGCGGAAGTCCCCCATGTCAAAGTCAGCTGACGGCGGAATCTAAGCAGAAATAAGAGTATACCTACTATTCAGGTGCAGCTGCACAGCCACTGCCTGAAAGGAGGTATCTAAAGAGAAAGGAAGAACGAAGACATCATGCCGGGTGTAAACCACGCATCCCCCAGCCTGGCTATCCCGCGGTGGTGAGGTCGCAAGACCCTTATACCCCAGGAGGGCAGGCAGGGGGCACGCGCCTAGCATAGTCTCCGGGAAAAAGACAGCTAACGGGGAGCGGGACGAGAAGAGCCTCCGCAGCTCCTCCCAGTTGCCACGGAGTCCACGGCAATTCTATTGAAGGAATATGCCTCAAAACCTTAGGCGGGCATTGCTGCTTCGGTTGCGGGGAAGCCCTCTGTTCGAGGAACCACCGTCTCCGTGCCGCCCGCTCCACCTCGGGGTGTGGGCGAAGGAGCCGAAGCTCCTTTGTTGCTGTCCTTCTTTCGGGGGAAAGCTTTAGGAACCCCCGAAGATGGCCTAGCTCCTATCTTCAGGAGTGTTGCCTCCTGTGAGTCTATCGAATCCGTGGAGGCGCCTTAGGGGAAATGGTCGCGCACGGGGAAGAGGTGGGAGCCCTGGTTTTAGCCAGGGCTGGGTATGAACCCTTTTTGACGTTAGATTTACCAAGGAAGGGCCCGGGTTGGGTAGAGCCCGCAGAAGGGCTCCGAATGGGCAGGGAAACAACCATGCTCGTTGGCCTGGATGGGCCAGGAGCAGAGGGTGCCTTTCTAACTATTGAGGCATATGACGTCCCAGGCAGAGCTGTGCGCGCCAGGAACAAGTTCTTAGCCTCGCGGAATGAGAGTCGATCCTGGGCCTGAACGGCCAGGATTTCTTTCTCAAGGACATATGCACCACATTGCTTCGAAGAAGCGGGGTGCGGCTTTCCGCAATTGACACACTTGGCCACACACGATTTGGACTTATCGTGTGCAACCTTAGAGCAATTTACACATACTTCGGGTGACCCCGAATTTTCACGTCTAAATGAGCGATTCGTATTGCCGAAGCGGTGACAGTAATAGCACCACCGCAGAAGTGGCACGAATGCCTTCACGCGGTAGCGGTACCAACCGGCATGCACCGACTCAGGGATCTTGTCACAGTCGAACGTGACGAAGAGTATAAGGGTGGGTCTCGAGTCCCCTCCCTGTTTTCTCATCGCACGTTTGACCTTGACTGACCCATGGTCGGCCACCTCTAGGGTGATGTCCTCAATGGAGTAGTCAACGAGTTCCCTCGCATAAACTACTCCTTTCACAAAGTTCATGGTAGAGTGCGGCGTCACACTCACCGGGGTGCCATGGAGTGTCCGAAGAGCACTTATCTTGGCCGCCTCGGCTGGTTTCGCCGCTTTTGCCAGAAGGCTCCCATCCGAGAAATGGGTCACCTTCGGCTCTCTACCAATTTTACTAGCTAATCCTCTCCTCTGATCGACCATGTTGCCCTTGGACAACATGGTGCCATCAGTGGAGAGAATAACGAGGAAGCGCTTAAAGCCAGCGGGCTCGAAAACACCATGTAACCTCTGAATGAGGGGCCCCGATCTCATCGAGGCTCCGCCCCGTGCACTCTTGGTCTTAGTCTTAGTCAGGTGCTCCGCAAACGGGGGTTAGAGGGGCCGGATGTGCCGATCTTGGCTTGGTTGCCTACCTAAGTGACAGCAAACCCATCCGTCCCCGCAGCCCCCACGGATAAAGAGAAGCCCTGAGTCTTTTTTGTCTTTTTAGTCTTTTTTGTCTTTTTAGTCTTTTTCGTTTTTGGAGAGGAGGGCGGGGAATGAACCCGCTTCTCACCTCCACCGGCAGAAGCCCCCATGCCAGATGGGCCAGCCTCAGCCAGGTCCCTCTCCGAAATAGGGAAATTCCTGGTAGTCGTAGGGGCACCTGTCGGAGGAGATCCCTCCCATCTTTGTACCTCTTCGGAGCCCTCAGCCGTTTGAGGGGGACCTTGCATAGGGGCGGATTCGGGTTCGGTGCTTGGTGCTGAGCCCGGATTTCCCCCCATGGAAGGCCCTACTATCTGAGGCTGGGTCTCCTCAAGAACCATGTCTATCACAGGAGGGGCCTCCAGTTGGCTATCCCCTCCCAGGACATCGCAGGTTCCCTTGGCAGCGTCAAGAGCCTTTTGTGGGGATGCACAGGCCTTAACCTCGGCAAGGTTTAATATCCTTGCCAGCAGGACTTTTGAGGGAAGCGACCGAAGGGGCCTGGCTTTCCCTTTTCCCCCTGAAGGAGGTTTGCCCTATCTAGCCGCTTCGATGTCGAGCGGCTGTCTAAGGGCTGCCTGCTGGCTTTCTTGGCAGTCCCCTTGAAAAGAAAAGAGGGGACTGCCGCTGGAAAAAGGGAGGTCATCGAAAGCACCTCCAGAGAAGGAAGTGAGGGGGAGTCCCGTGCACCCGTAGGCGAAGGAGAGGAGTAAGCCTCCTCTTCGGTTAGAGAAATATGGAGGGTCTCCTGCGCAAGCAGAGGGGGGGGGACCTCCATCTTTTCTGTGGAGCTGCATGAGGGCGGCTCCGTCGTTGTTTATAGGGGGAATTAAGGGGAGATGTTTTTTTTTGCATCATTGGGCATGGTGACCCTCTTTGTTTAACGGGACGCAATCGCTCACCCCCTTTTGCAGTAGCCCGCACTGCAGAGGTGCTTACAGGCCTGGCAACCAGGCGCCGCCATTTGGTACCACCCCTTCTGCCTGGTGGCCTTGCAGTCCATCGGCATGGCGTCTCCAACTTGAACGCGGCGTAAAAGGATAGATTGTGAAGAGGAGAGGAAAAGGGATGTGAGAAAGGTATGGGTGGGGATGAAGCAGGTTGTTAAAAAAACAACATCCCAAACCGGAGCTCAGAGGTTTGGGAACGTTGTTCCCTTCCCCCTCAGGTCCGATCCTGGACAGTTGGCTTGAGAAGAAGGTCAGCATCTACCCTGGAAATTAGAGGCTAGCCAGAGAAAGTTGTGGGAGAGGTTGTATGAAAAGCGAGGAAACAAGTGCTTTGAAGGAAGGAGAAGAGGCTAAGCTGGGGTCGGACGGGGTGCTGATTCCCGTCGGCACGGCGGCCAGGATGGCAAATCGCCGCGCTCCTTACGCCTGGGGGTCCACAGATTAATCACATAATTACTTTGAGGCACAAGGAAACTCTCATTTATTTCCTCTTCTCAAGGGGAAATACGAACCAATTACGGGATTACCTGCCCATAAATCAGTTATGCATATTTAGGAGAAAAAAAAAAAATCTTTAAATATTCTTGCTTGTCTCCCCCATTTTTCTTAATTTTTGGTTTCTGATATCCAGAATTTCCTTTGAGACTTTGATCAAATATAGATTTGATCTGAGCACCTAATGCAATCCTGTAATTTAATTATGAGTAATAATAATAAAGTATTTATATAACCCAAATAAAAATGAGTCCAGGCAATTTTATGGAACTACACAAAATTAATTAACAAAGTTTTTGAAGAATAATTATTGCAAGCCAGTGAATTTCTGCACTCATTCAGTGTCAATATTTAGAAATAATCAAGAAAAACAATACAAATTATTCCAAGGAAATCAAGATGATGCCAAAAAATGGTCAAATCTGTCGTGATTAAATTTAAAAATCTATACCTATTTATAAAAGTAAGAAAAATAAAATCTAGAATAAAACTTTGGGGATAATTTGAAAAAAGCAATTCAAAGCCAAAAATGAAAGAAAGATAAAAGTAATAATAAAGATGGCAATTTGTTTCTAGTCATCATCGTTCTATTGATAAAGTCAAAATTGTCATTAAAAGAAGTATATCAAATTATCAAAATTATCAAAGATATTATGAAATCATATATTACTAGACCTTTAATTATTTTTCACACGACTCGTAGATTTCGGTTGTTTGGGTTCTTAAGTCTATCTTAATGAAATTATCATAAATCTCCGTATAAGAATCACTAGTAAGTCCACAGATAGCATTGGTGTCTTCTCATTGATTTTTTACCTGCTAGTGATCGCTTAGAATCCTTCGTGCTTCATGGCAGAGCCCTCTCTTTCACGCAAGTGGAGTGTGGAAGGAAAACCCTTTAGTTATCATTGTAATGGAAGAGTATATGTTGTATTTATGCTTCGACAATGAAAAAGAAACGCGATCTAAAATGAGCAATAAATTGGATACAGGGTCCTTTCTAATTTTAGATATGATTGGGTAAAATTTGCCCACACGTAGAGAACAGTTATAAACATCAGAAAACAAAGAATACAGGAGTATTCTCTCTGGGGAACTACAAACATATTCTCCTTGCAAAGGAATTTTGCCGATATCATAGCCAACCTTGATCTAGATTACATATGCATGTCTGCGTGACTTTGTGGCTATAACCAGCCAATGGAGACTAGCCATATAACTCTTAAGCAGTTTCACTCTCTCCATCTTTAGCACTAAAGCACTTTCTTTAATAAACCCTTTCCACAACTTCCTAACAAAGATGCCATTGTTTAGTTTAGCTCTAGGCAGCGAGAAAGCGTGTAACTCTATAAAGCAAACTCCCGTTTCGGTAAAATTGGCAGAGCCTCTTGCAGAGAGAACGACCGAGCAAGTGATTAGTATCTTGATGATTTCGGATTTCATTATAAATCAAATTTCTCTATTCTAACACATAAAAAACCTCGGCAATTTATGTTGTGATGGATCACAGTATATTACATATTTAATAAATTAAACAGTGTTGCAATGCGAAAGTGCTTCCAGAAAGAGTTCTTGCAATGAATAGTTTCATTAAGAATAAATTATTCCTATTGGCATTTAATTCGCTTTATACCGACTAGATTAAGTCGAACATTATTGGCCAACATTCCCAAAATTAGGTTATGCGATAAGAAATGTTCTACAAACGATTTTAATGAGGTATCCTCAGCTTTTAGGTGACTTTTATTCTAAATGATGCACCACCTGGACATTTTGTAACCATATGGCTTTATGAAAATACGCCATCGATTTTATTATTCCAACAATCAGATAAAATCCTTCCTAAAACTAGGGGATTAATCTGTCAGTATGAATCATTGTGAAGTTTGAAGATATACTTTAAGGAAATTATCGATAGATATTTCACCTCGTTGAATAGAAACGTAAGATATCCTTATTATGAAACACATCTTTGATTGAAATGCTGATATATTCTATAGAATTTAGTTCTAACAATGAATACATCTGCGGCGAATATACCATTGTTCCTAACAGGAATCCAGTCACAAGTTTAATAAATCCTGCTTACTATACCTATTTTGATATTATAGTTAATGACCAGGATAAAGCTTGAGTGCCACACATGATATGAAAGGTATGCACAGAGTATTTGTGACATTGGTGCAAGAGCAAGAAGACCTATCTGAAGTTTGGAATTTCCCTGTTTTGGAGGCAGCAAAAAGTCTAAGGCACTGACTGTTTCCTCTGTGCTATTGATGTAACTTGGATCAACTAACCTGATTTGCATTAGGCACATCTACATGTACCTCATGGTAATGAAATTCAACTACTTAACCTTGAAGAACTTCTTGAGAGTAGTGACAAAGATTCATCTAGTGTTGAAGAAAATGACGAAAAAGAAGTTGCTTTTGACGATGATGCTCCATATCTTTTTTCCCAAAAGGAGATAAATGATCTTATTCGCGTTCTCAGCTTTTTAAGTCCTCTGTCTGACTTTTGTATCTATGTATACTGAAGGAAAAAACGTCTCTCTGACCGTACTCGCATCATCTTCTCCCGCAATAGACACCAAGAGTGGCTCCGTTATTCTCTGAAGAGAAGGAGGACGTGTTCTGGTGTACAGATATTGCGAAGCTTCTGAAGAAGCTTTGAGTGCCACAGTATCAACCAGAAGATTGGAGACTGTTCATTATATGCAACAAGTGATGGCTAAGAGGTATTATGCACAACAGCCACCAGTTTGAATCTGTACCCTTTGCTCACATGACTATAATAAAGTAAAAGTATAAGGCGGAGAAGTACGTGCTGGAGAAAATTTGTATGATCAGCATAAGTGGTTGATTTGTGTTTATATGAAGGTGGTGAAACTTTTGTTGTGACAAGATTTCGGGTTCACCAATTACCCATACTTTCTATGCATGTGATATAATAGAGACCGAGCTCACCATTCCATGAATAAGGACCTTCATGTACGAAAAGAATTGGTTCCTTGCAGATCAAGAAACGTCATAAACAACGCTCATTTGGAGAGAGAAAGGATACTCTTCCCACCGCTGCCCATCAAGCTCGGCTTGAACAAACAGTTCATCAAAGCTCTGAAACAGGATGGTGGATACTCCACCTAACGTACCAGACTTTTTTAGAATTGACCATGGAAAACTTGAGAGCTGGCATCTTTGAAGGTTTGCATCTCCATTAGCTAATCTTAGATCCAGATCTTGAGAACTTAGTGAACGAAGTTGAAGTGAAAGCGTGAAAGACTTTTATTCAAGTCTTGAAGAACTGTCTTGAAATCAAAAAGGCCAGGAACTACATAGAACTTGTCAACAATATGCTGACTACTTTCACAAACATCAAATACAACATATGCATCAAAATGCATTACTTATTCTCACATATGGATCAGTTTCCTGAAAATCTAGGATCAGTGAGCGACTAAAAGGATGAGAGATTCCATCAGGACATTAAAGAGATGGAGATCAGGTATCAGCGACGCTTGGATGCAGTCATGATGGATGATTACTGTTCGACTCTGAAGAGAGCATCCCTACCGCTGAATAATCTAGGAATTCGAAAAAAACGGAAGTTCTTGCCCTGATTTCTTAAAAATGCTGACGTATATAATATCCAATTTACATGCACTATTCTTTAACAATGTCTACTATTTAATATAGACTAATCACCTTTTGTAGCATGTAATAAATAAATTGTAATAGAAAAGGATGTTCTTATCTCAAATCACTATTTTGGATGAGGAATATTAAAAAGTTCGACAGGAAATGTCCCAAAAATGTAATCAATTTAGTTTAAATCGGATTTTTAAAAAATTGACATGACACAAAAAACTTACAAAATCGGGAGAATCGGATGTTATTTTAGGATTCAACGTGTAAATATTATCCTTTAGTGTACAATCACCTCACATAAAAAAAGAAAGAGAAAGAGAGAGAAAAGGACAAATACACATTTTGCCAGGTCGAAGTATCAAAGATGGAATGGTAGAAGCAACAAAATAAGGTCATTTGGAGACAGTTTGTGAACCAGGGAAATCTGATTAGAACGTCTGGATTAAAACCCTACCACAATTGAAGGTTATCGCACCCGAGTGTGAGATTAGATGGGCAAACAGAGTAATTAAAGATCTCTGGAATTGGGAACAGATTCGGCGAAAAAACATGTTTCACCTTAATATACAATTTGATAACGTCATTTTTTAATCTTGTAGCTTTAAGCAAACGGAGTCTCTGTGATACCCTCGCAGGGGAGAGATCCCCAAATTAAGATACAAAGTGGAGAATTTCAGCCAATCACTAGCTAGACTTCAACCAATCACAGGCTCCCCTGGACTGATAGGTAGTTAAGCACCGCCTCAAAGACCAAAGGAAGGCCGAGCTACGCGTTGCCTACAAAATGCTGCCTGGTATGAATAGGAGAACATTTCGCTTAAATGAGGATTATTCACACATTATTAATTGATTCATTTAGTTATTCATTAATCAATTATTACATTCTTAATTCATCGCTCTGCGAATCTCCATTATTCTTGCTCTTGCCATTATAACTCGATGTAGCATATTCCGTTGCCCAAATAAAATCTTTAACGTAAGTGTAAACATTTCAAAGTGGTATAAAAATACAAGTGTTTAATTCCATCACATATGAGCCTTTTACTTACAAACCTTAATCGGTTAATACCCAACGGACCATACGTGAAAAAACCTGTAACCTTGCCACTTTACCAAACCCTTATAGGATCGCCTTTCAATCAAAACAAGGCCTACTTTCGCAGACCCCATAATAGGCGCCTCTATAGTCCTAAATCTGTGGAAAAAACTTGTACGATTTCAAAGATTTTCCTTTTTCTAACACATTGCCATTAATGAGGTTAGTACAAAAACTTTACGCAAACGCCATTGCAAGAATTTAGAAATTTAGAAGTAAAGGAGTATTTGACATATCGGTTACAAATCTCACTAGGCCAAGTTTATGTTGAGTGAATCTCTTCCTTAGTCACAAATTACAATTGCGAAGGCAATGTGACTTGATTTATTGAAGAGGCTTTAGACTATAAGGAACAATACATTTAATTAAGGTAGCTTGTATCTCCTCATAGCCAAATTGAAAAGAAAAACTTTGTTATACGAAAACTTCCAAACTAAAATCACAATACTAAAATTAATCTTACACCCTAAAGACAAAAACAATACCGAAACTGTGAAAAAGATAGAGACAGACCTGATATCTCCCTCCTATCAATTTATTTAAATTTTGAGTTACCTGCAAATATCCTTTCCTCCAATTTGGACTATATTTTTTTATATCACTTCAGTGACTTCTCCCAACCTAGATATGTAAAAGAGAAGTGGGCTAACAGTGACCAGCTACAGTACTTTACGGCTAACCAAACTTACTGAAATACAAAAAAGTTTCTTGCTGCTTAGGAAAGCTTGCTACATGAATATCGTTTCCCTAAAACTCCACTATGACTAACGCAGGCATCTGGGTCCAATAACAAATCTGACATAACTAAAAACCGAAAAATTTAGCAAGCGATAAAATTCTCAATAGGTGCATACCCATTGCAAAATTGGGGATGATAACAGACTGAAGCTTGCATTTTTCTAACGTCCATGCTGCCTAGAATTAGCATATATTTGATCGGACATATCATGTAATCTAAAACAATGATTACAGTGGCACTAATATTACTTAGTAAGTTAACTGAAATCTACCATTATTCACTCCCAAATATCGAAACCAACAGAGAGCATGCAAATTAGAAATACCAACTCATGAGAAAAACCTGGTATTTTCCCAAAACAGAAACACGAAAGCATTTGATATAAGCTCACAACCTGAAAAAATAAACAAATCTACAAATTCCTGCGTTGAAAGAACCACGGCGTTTGTGCTATTTCTAATTCGCTAAACTACATAATTACAATACTAAGCTTGTTTATGTCTATAAATACTGCATGACACTTTGTATCACTACCTAATCAGTAAGTACCATAACGAATGACTTAGCAAGGTTAGCATCATCTACATTCAGCGCAACTTCCACCTCCCTCCCACCCGTTGCATAAACCTTTATATTGCGAAACACTTTGTGTACATTACATTGATCTCAACTTTCTTTGCTCGGTTTACCTATCGGAAAATTTATTTCTAAACCATGGAGAGGAAACATAAGGTCCGCGAAGCCATTTGTTATGTCCAGTATCGAGAAATCTAAACTATTGTAACAGTAAAATATGAACACTACTTTTAATGCTCAAAACTTCATCTTGTCAGAAAAGACGATAGCCTATTGAGGTCAATGACCATGTTATTTTAAAGATTAATCATCAATTATGTTTTATTAAAATAATTAAGTGGTGTGAAACCTTGCCAATGGTGACTTAAAAATTAAGAAGAATTGATGTAGTATCGATCTTTCCAAAATAGATGGAAAAACGATTTTTCTTATGGAAATAAAAGGCAAATCTGTTTGCTTAATTTATGGCAATGCGTTGGCAGTAATGAAACGAGCCAACTTGAAGTACCATTGGAATTCAAAACATACTAAATTGAATAAATTAAGCTGGGAAATGCGTCTAGATATATTCAATGCTCTTTAGCGGAGTTTCGAATCACAACAATCCACTCTCACCCGACATCGTTGTGCCATCAAATCATATATCCAGAAAGTCTATGTAAGCAGTTGTTGCGGCTGAACGATGTAATGTGAACATTAGTAACATGGATAATCTTTGTCAAAAACATAGGCCTCAGCAGCCCTGAGTTAAAGAGGTACTTACTAAATGATCTTACCTTTGAGTATAGTTATCTTGTTTATCATTGTGAAGTGCGGTGGCTGAGTTGCGGGAACATGGTCACGAGGTTTTATGGACAAGGAAATGAAGTCAATCAGTTTATGGAAATTAGGGGGAAAATTGTAAATCAACTTAGTTAAGTAAGTGGCAGTTTCATCTCTTATTCTTGGTGAGATTACTTTGTAACTCGCAGAGCTGAATTCGTAGTATTATCCAAGTTTCCTCTTGTCACAATAATATAAAATTACCATAAAATCTTAATGTTATCTGTCATACTGGGGCTCATAACAATTTTCGTGTACCATTTTATTAATTAGTGAAGGTTAATTAAGTATAAGCAGATAAGTTATCATTATGTATTTCGTGCTAACATCACCGCAAGTCGTAAGAAGATTAACGAGGTTTGGAAGTTAACTTTCTTGTACTCCACTTGGTGATAGAGATCGGAAAGATAATGAAAGTAAACGGGAAAAGGGTTGTGAATGGGTTGCGGAAAATTCTTAAATTTCTGCCGCTCTTAGCTGGTTTGGGGTTGCGTTTATTTTAGTCATTCTGGTTCAGTTGTAAGGCCTGTGCTTGGCATATCTGAATTTTCGGGTCGAAACCCGTTAGAGACTAAACTTTCATATATATAATATATATATATATATATATATATATATATATATATATATATATTATTGAATTTTGTAGTTATTTTGGTGAATTTGAATCTATAACAATCGAAAACCAAGGAAGGAAAGTTAAAATTTTAATTTTGTAAAACAATCTAAGACATTCTATGTTTTTAAAAAAGTTTAAATAAAAGTCGTAAATAAGGATGAATTTAATAATATACTCAGGGACTCATTTCACAAAAACAAATATCCAAGCCTTTGCAGATTAGAATTTTAGCAGAATTTTTTCTTTTCACCTAGATAGTGAGGTTCAACACATAACTCCTGAGTGATACCAGCTTGCATTGTAGATGGTTGTCTTTCATATCCTCTAAATAGTCGTTATTGATTTCGTTCATGTTTATCTCCATTAGAGTTTGCTTATTTCCTTTTTTTCCGGCCTAGCGTCCCGAGCTTGTTAAAGGCTGATGCCACGTCTGAGTACGATGTCTACATTATTGTTTCTCGCTTTTGTATTTACAATATTTTCCCTTAATCCTGCAAATGCCTTCTCCGTGCCAAGGTTTCTTCCGTATCACAAAGTGTTGTAATGGTTCTCGGCTTCCAGAAAGTTCCTCCATTGTTGTTATATAACTCTGAGCATTTCTCAATAATTTCCAAGAGAAAGATGCGCTTATAGCTACTTATCTTCTTCTTCGTCTTTTCAGGGTTTAGTAGGTATATAATCTTTGCTTTTTGAGTCGCTCTGGTATGTAGCCTATAATTAAACACGCTTTAAACAGGTTCAAATCTTGCCTCTTTAATATTTCTAGGTGCGTTCTTCAGGTGTGCTATGGCAATCCCAGAGATAGTTCGGCTCTTTGTTTAAATCCTTTCAGGGCTGCCTCGTACTCTTGATGAGTACAGTCTTCCCGCATCTGTCTTGTTCTATCTAAAGGGTCTTTCAACAAGGACGCTCGAGCTTTGTCAAGCGATAGTGGCCATGTTGTTAAAGCAACATTTGGCAACTCACTGTGAACTGTTCAGTAGTACTTGGCGAGTCACTAGGAAAGGTTGTAGCGTTGAACAGCGTGTGCAAATCATCAAATGTTATTATCCAATTCAGTGCTCCGTTCGAAAAACGTTCCGCGCATTACGTGATTTCTATCCTCAACACAATCCTCCTGCCAAGTCCACTGTTCAACGCATGTTGGCCGAATTCGAGGCAAAAGGGTCTATCAACAATCAGCCAACACCGGTACGTCGCCGAAACGCAATGAGTGCTGAAAACATTGCTGCCGTAAATGAGAGTGTACTCGAAAATCCGACGCAGTCAATTTCTCGTCACAAGAACTTGGCTTTTCTGCGACTTCAGTTTAGCGAATTATGCGTAAAGACTTGGGTCTGCGCCTGTACTAATCCAAATCACCCAGGAGCTTAAGGTAAACGACCATAGACAACGTCGTGTGTTCGCTGATTGGGTTCTAAAGCAGTTGGAACTTGCCCTAAATTTCCCACCAAAACTCATCTTCAGCGACGAGGCCCATTTTTGGATGAATGGATTTGTGAACATGCAAAATTGTCGTATTTGGAACGAAAACAATCCACATGAAATACACCAGCACCAATTATATCCCAACAAAGTCACTGTTCGGTGCGGATTTTCGTCTAACTGAATCATCGGTCTGTATTTTTTTGAGAACGAAGATGGGATTGTCATAACTGTCAACGTCGAGACCTACAGATCGATGATAAGCAACTTCTTGAGGCCTCAACCTGATTATATGGCTGATATGGATACTTACGACATGTGGTTCAAAACAGAACAGCGCTACGTGCCACATTGCGCACCAGCGATTTCAGGGCAGGGTCATCTCGCACAGCGGCGACGTCCACTGGCCCTTGAGATCATGCGACTTTACGCCATTAGACTACTTTCTTCGGAACTACCTTAAATCGCAGGTCTATGCGAATAATCCCCAAACAGTTGATGTTCTCAAAGTCAACATAACGAACACCATCCAGCAAATTCAACCAGATTTATGCGACAAAGTAATCGAAAATTGAGCCTCCCCTATACGTTCCACCAAGCGTAGCCACGGTGGACATTTGAATGTCATATTTTACACTTAATGCCATAAAATGCACTTTCAAATTTAAAATAAATTTAGTGCATATTGTTTTATTTACATTTAAAAATCGAGCGACCTTATTAAAAGACCCTTTATATAGTAAAATGGCATTAGTTTTTGCTACAGTTCTTAAAGCTCGTCATTAGTTCTTCCTCGTACTCCACGTCATAATCCACATTTACTTGGACTTTGATTAAAAATGTTCTTTTCCAGTTTTCTCTTAAATGTTCTTCTATTAATCAATCTTCTGTTATTTCCCTTACCCAGACTTCGATGGTGATATTTTATCGAGGGGAGTGGGGTAGGAGGGGGGGCGGTAATTTCCTCAACCTCTTTATTTGAAAACATAATTTGGGGCGGTCTCTTTCGGTATCTATATATGTTCTTTATGATGTCAACCCAAGTTAGTCTCGTTTTTTTTTAATTAATTAGATACTTACTTTCAATTCGGATTTTTCTTATATTTTTTTATTCGCGTGCAAATCTAGTTGCAGGCGAATCTACATCTCACCATGTCAGCCAGTTGGTGGGTCGGTCCCTGTTTTGCTTTCTTTTGATTTTTTAATAGTATTGTAACTATTTAGCCGATTATAACGAAATTTGAACTCTTTATTTTATATTTCATTCTCCTTCGAATAATATAATTGCAAAAGTCCTCCAAAGGATAAACTTGGAATTATTTTGTTTTGACCATAACATCAGAACTATTCGGCCGATTCTAACTAAATTTGAAACCCTTATGTTGTTGTTCATTCTCCGTTGAATAATATGTATTTAGCAAGGTTCTCCCAAGTTTAGTCCGGTAATTATTGAAAGTTAAGAAGGTCGTAAGGTCATAAATCAGAATAAGAGAGCACGCGACCTTTTGTTGAGCAAAGCAAAAGTTTTTATTTCTATTATTAGTAACTTTAGTCATTCCATTCTTCGTTTTATGTCTTCATCCCATCATTGTGCTAGATAGGTCTATTAATCTTTTCTACAAATGGCCACTTTGTCGGTTTTATTTTATTTTTCAGTTATACGTAAAAGGGTTTTATCTAGGCGTTTCACTGTGGAGCCATCTAGTTGGTCCTGAAAGTACATTGTGTATATGGTTTAGTTTCCCTTGGACAAAAATCGCATGTGGGTAACTTGACCTGTTACAGGTCAAGTTACCCACATGCGAAACCATATCAACATTACCCATACAGTATGGGTAATTTTGATATGGTTTCGATCATTATTATTAACTCTGAAGGCTATATGGGCCTGAAATTCTCACATGGTTTATTTAGTACGAATTTGAGATTTTTAACAATGATGTCTAGGGATGTTGCAGATCTTCTCATTAGGAATTGTAGCATATTCTAGGTCTAATCTGTGTAAACATTCCGGTATATGCAAAGACTCATGAGTTTTCCTCATGATTAAATGATATATTATATCTTGCTTCCTTAAAGTGGGTGTTTAGTTCTTCAATTAAGATTGTACTGGCGTTCCTCATGAATAATGTTAAAATTGGGGATCGGCAATTATGGCGCCTAGGTCGCTGGTAGCAACAGCTATAATTATGTCATTTATATTTGTGCTGATTTTTATAGCTAGGTAAGATTCCTATAATCTGCTGACTTTTTGTATTTAATGCCCCTAAGGATGGTACTCGTAAATGCCGTTAGTACACTACGCTACGCTGCGTAGCGTAGTGTACTAACGGCATACTGTGATCAAAGTGGTACTCGCTGCCTCAGTGTGCCTGGTTCGAATCGCTTCCCTGCACGGATTTTTTCGAAAAAAGGTAATAAAAATATTACTGCAAGGAAAAATTATTCCGTTCTCTCTTTCAATCTGGTTTAATGGATTCATTTTCATCATTCTCTCGTGCTTTTTTGATATATATATATATATATATATATATATATATATATATATATATATATATATATATATATATATATATATATATATAACTCACAAATTATCGCGTGAGTAAGCAATAAATGAAACAAGTCCACAAGAAAAATAAAATAAAGATTCCAGGTATTCTCTAGCTTTATTTAATGTTCATTATAAAGGTGATATATATATTTTATTTCACAAATAAAGATAAGATATAAACGCAGAGATATCCAACTTACTTTTTTGCGCATAAACTTCGTTTTGAGCTTCACGTTCATCATCAGGTTCTAAAAGGTGATATATTTAAAAAAATAAATATGTGATGCAAATATGACTTAGATAAAATCTTGATTAAAAAATTAGGTATGAAAATATATTATAAGACTTTAACATTAATTGAGTTAAGATTTTTAATTGTTCCTTAGACAAAGGCGTAAAAATATACATATTTGTATTAAATCAAGTTATTAAAATACAAATACAAATATTGAAAAGAAACAAATTGAAATATAGAAAAAAATATAGCTGAAAAAGATAGGAATGAAGATTCGAGAAATTTATAGAAACTATAAGTATGTAAATGTCGAATTTTAGCATCAACATTCATTGATAAAAATCAATAAACGAAGCAGTTTGCTCTGAGCAATGCCGAAGTTAACAGAAGTTATGAAGCTATTTGACAGCCGATAATTGAAATTTATTTAGATGGATTATCCTAGAGGACTATTTCGGAGCGAGTTAAAGTGCCTTATGCAACTCTAATTTCTAAATTTCGAAGCATCTCGATTATGAAATCACCTCCAGCTTGCGAACGGATGGTCCTCACAGGTTTAACGACCAGTCACGAGCTTAAGATGTTCAGAGGCTAAAGAATTATCCAATGAATGATCTACAAAGCGATCTGGAATTGTCAGAGACTAATGTGAGTAAAAGAATTATTATTAGAGAGCTCCCTCGTAATTATTTTCATTCTCTCTAACCTCGAATTATTTTTAATCCGACACTATTTTACAAACATAAGCACCCGATTTATCTGAATCATTTTGTTCAGTAACTTCTGGTATATTTTCTTTTGAATTAAAATTTTTGGATCTCTACACAATAAATAACTAAATGATCACCTATGTCGCCTTAAATTTTTCACCACATTAACAACTACACATTCAATCAACCAAAGAACTCTATCAGCATAGTTTTCTTTTATTTTTTTCCTCCACAATTCCTAGTTTTTCACTGCATGGGGGGGGGGGGGGGTGAGTAGGGCCAATATGGTTAATGGGCACTCGAGAAAAGGGCTCTGTTATAATAGGTCTTTTGTGGATGGGGGCTGACTTGATGCGCTCTTTGGCAGATGTCTTTTGAAAGACGCCACACAATTTGCAGTAATCCGCTCTATCATTGGCCGTACCTGGCTAAAGAAATACTTACAAACCCTCCAGTACCTTTTGTTACGACTGAAGTGTCTGGAGAAGAGGCTATCGTGCGCGAGCCTAAGAACTTGGGGGACGTACAAGTGGGAGACACACAAGGACTGGGATACAGGGTCAATTCCTTCAGAACAGGATTTTTTTTTTTTTTTTAAGAGCTCATCTGGCGACTGCCTACTTGGGCATTAGTCACCGTATTAAAACTGGCCTAGTTCTAGGCTAATTTAAAATAAAATTAAAGAGAAAAAAAAAATACAAAACAAAAGGGGGAAAGGAAGCAAGCTGGTGCGTCGGGAAGAGGTCCCCCCGGCGCAGGAGCGTGCAACTAAAGTAAAAAAAAAACAAAAAAAAACAAATGCAAAAAACAAACAAAAAAAACACAAAAAAAACCTTGCTTAAATAATAGGGAGAAGGCCGGCCTCGCCCAAGAAGTCAACAAGTCCACAAGTCAATGTGCACGAATCTGAACCGAGCACATGGGACAGGCGGTAGCGACCCCGCTCACCCCGGTACTGGGACAGGTATCGTGCGCGAAGATCACCTAGACTGGGACATTCGACAAGAATGTGCCGAACAGTATGGGGGATGACACAGTCGTTGCAATAGGGCGCAGGCGAGCGCTCCATCAAATAGCGATGCGTCACACGAGTGTGGCCGATTCGGAGACGACAGAAAGCAACCTGAAGCCGCCGCGGCATTGGGGGATAGGTTCATGGAAACAGTCGCGGCGCAATGGCACGCAACTTTAAGTTCCCTTCGACCGTCTCCCATCTTCTTTGCCAAGCAGTCCGAAGAGCTACCTGTATTCTTGCCATGTAGTCAGTGTGAGGAAGAGCGAAACGCTGGTCCGGTCGCAGAATCCTCGTGGACTCTTTGGAGCCCACATCGGCGCGCTCATTCCCCGCAATTCCTACATGTCCAGGAACCCAGCAAAAGATAATCTCGACATCTGCCCGGCTCGCCAAAACCGTGGCGTCACGGATTTTGCGAACCAGGGGATGCGGAGATTCCAATGCCCCGAGAGCACTCAGGGCGCTTTGTGAGTCGCTATAGATAACGATCCGGTCTCCGAACCGGGCACGTCGCGTAATCTCCCGTACCAAGTGGTGCATAGCCACCAGCTCGGCCGTGAAGACAGACGCAGCGCCTGGTAGAGCCCCGGTGACTTCAAACAGAGGGGATACGGCGTGGAAGCCAACCCCCTCTTGGGACTTGGAGCCATCCGTATACACTGGCACGGTACCAGCGTGATACGATGTGTGCTCCAAAAAGGTCGAACGCAATACTCCCGGCGCAGTAAAATCTTCGGGAGCAGAGGCGTGGCGACAAATAGCCAAATGTCATACCCTCCAAAGTGGAGTCCTGGGCAGAACCAGGGGCGCCACTGGCCCGAGAGCTATATCTACCACTCGAACGAGTTTCCTGGCCCTAAACCCAAAGGGCTTAGGGTATGACTGGCGTCTCTCGGCGGCATAGGCACCATCGAGATCAGCTGCGGATGCAGTGAGAGCTGTTGGCGACTGAGGGAGGCGCCGGGCTCGCGCGTACAGGCGAGTGATGGGGGAAGTGGAGAAGGCACCAGTCGCAAGGCGAAGGCCGGTGTGGTGGTTTGAATCCACCTTCCGCAATAAACGCTTGGCTGCGGATGCATAAAACTCGCATCCGTAGTCGAGCTTCGAGCAAACAAAGGATCGATAAAAAAGTAAGGCAGTAGCCCTATCAGCGCCCCAAGCGCTGAACGTCACGGAACGGAAAATGTCCATGGCGCGGGTACAACAGACCCTAAGGCTGCAAATAGGAGCCTCCCAGGTCAGGCGTTGGTCGAATACAAGACCAAGGAAACGGTGCGGGTCAACCACATCTAGGCGCACCCCATTAACAAACAAATCTAGGTCAGGGTGAAGCCGTGGATGGCGGCAAAAGTGCACCACCTTAGTCTTGGCCAAAGAAAACCGAAAACTGTGCGCTTCGGCATAGCGAGAGAGCGGTTCAATGCCTGTTGGAGTCGACGCTCCAGAGTTGGCATCTGGGCCGCGCCAAAAGAGATCGAAAGGTCGTCCACGTAGAGCGTAGTGAGAACATCTTCCGGCAGCACCGAGGTGATGCCGTTGATGCTCAGGGCAAAAAGTGTGATACTGAGGACACTTCCCTGCGGGACACCCTCTTCCTGCTCCTTTGGGCCGGAGAGGGCTCCCCCCACCCGTACGCGGAATCGACGATCTCGCAAAAATTCAGATATAAACATTGGGAGGCGTTCCCTCGCCCCCATCGTGTGGAGAGTCTCCATGAAACCGTATCGCCATGCGGTATCATAGGCCTTCTCCAGATCAAAAAACACCGTGGCGTAGTGCTGTCTACGAAGGAAAGCCTCTCAGACGGCATTTTCCAGTCGGAGCAGAGCATGCTACGTGGAGTGAAACTTACGGAAGCCGCACTTTGCAGAAGACAGATGGCCTCCGCTGTCCAGGAAATAGGCTAATCTAACATTTACCAATTTCTCTATCAACTTGCACACGCAAGAGGTTAAAGAGATTGGGCGGAAACTGGTCGGAGTAGAGTGATCTCTTCCCGGCTCTCGAAAGGCGAGCACAGTAGCGATTCGCCAGGAGTCAGGGAGAAGACCTTCCACCCAGATCCTGTTGAACAAATCTAACAGAAGGGCCAAGCCTCCCTCACCCAGGTGTCAAAGCATGGCGTACGGGACATCGTCCGGACCATGGGCGGTGTCCGCTCACGAAGCGAGAGCGAAACGTAACTCACTTACAGTAAACTTGTCGTTGAAGGGTTCTCCGCCTCTGGAGGTAAAGTCCAGCCGGCGGCCTTCCGCGTCATCACGACGTGCATTGAATGCTGGCGGAGCAGCATCACGGCTAGGGAATGTGGGAAAAGCGGTCGCTAAGGATTCCGCCACGTACACGGGGGCCGAGATCTCACGGGAATGGCCGTACGCTTCCCGGGGGCAGAACCCCGGGCGCTGTTGGTCGGACAAAGCGCTGAAGGCGCTGTCGCCTTCGAGGACTTATTGGGGGAAGTTGGGCTCGCCATGCGAGCCTTTTCCTCCCTCCGCCTCGAAACCTTAGGGGGGCGTTGCGGCTTGGGAGGCGGGGGGGCCTCTTTTCGAGGAACCACCGTCTCCGAGCCACTCGCTCCACCTCGAGGCGTGGGCGAAGGGGCCGAAGCTCCTTTGTTGCTGTCCTCATTTCGGGGAACAGCTTCAGGAACCCACGAAGATGGCCTAGCAACCATCTTCAGGGGTGTTGCCTCCGGTGAGTTTAACGACTCTGTGGAGACGCGTGGCCGTTTCGCCTTACGGGAAACGGTCACGCTGAGGGAAGAGAAGGGAGCGCTGGTTTTAGCCGTGGCTGGGTGTGAACCCTTTTTGCCGCCAGCGTTACCAGAGGAGCGCCTGGGTGTAGTAGAGCCCGCAGAAGGGCTCCGAATGGGCGCGGAAACAACCGTGCTCGTTGGCCTGGATGGGCCAGGAGCAGAGGGTGCTTTCCTAACTATTGAGGCATATGACGTCCCAGGCAGAGCCGGGCACGCCAGGACCAAGTCCTTAGCCTTGCGGAATGGGAGTCGATCCTGGGCCTGAACGGCCAGGATTTCTTTCTCAAGGAGATATGCACCACATTGCTTCGAAGAAGCAGGGTGCGGCTCTCCGCAATTGACACACTTGGCCACACACGATTCGGACCTATCGTGTGCGACCTTGGAGCAATTTACACAGACTTCGGGTGACCCCGATTTTGCACGTCTACATGATCGATTCGTGTGGCCGAAACGGTGACAGTAATAGCACCGCCGCGGCAGTGGCACGAATGCCTTCACGCGGTAGCGGTACCAACCGGCACGCACCGACTCAGGGAGCTTGTCACAGTCGAACGTGACGAAGAGTGTAGGGGTGGGTCTCGAGGCCCCTTCCTGTTTTCTCATCACACGTTCGACCTTGACCGCCCCATGGTCGGCCAGCTCTAGGGTGATGTCTTCTATGGAGTAGTCAACGAGTTCCCTCGCATAAACTACTCCTTTCACAAAGTTCATGGTAGAGTGCGGCGTCACACTTACCGGGGTGCCATGAAGTGTGCGAAGAGCACTTATCTTGGCCGCCTCGGCGGGATTCGCCGCATTCGCCAGAAGGCTCCCGTCCGAGAAACGGGTTACCTTCGGCTCTCTACCAATTGCACTAGCTAATTCTCTCCTCTGATGGATCATGTTGCCCTTGGACAACATAGTGCCATCTGTGAAGCGAATAACGAGGAAGCATTTGAAGCCAGCGGGCTCGAAAACGCCAGGTAACCTCTGAATCAGGGGCCCCGATGTCATCGAGGCTCCGCCCTGTGCACTCTTGGTCTTAGTCAGGGGCTCCGCACACGAGGGGGTAGAGGGGCCGGATGTGCCGATCTTGGCTTGGTCGCCTACCAAAGTGGCAGCAGACCCATCCGTCCCCGCAGCCCCCGCGGATGGAGAGGAGCCCCGAGTCTTTTTCGTCTTTCTTGTCTTTTTCTTCTTTTTAGGAGAGGAGGGCGGGGAATGAACCCGCTTCTCACCCCCGCCGGTAGAAGTCCCCAGGCCAGATGGACCGGCCTCAGCCAGGTCCTTCTCTGAAATGGAGAAGGTTCCGGTGGGCGCAGGGGATTCATCCGGAGGAGATCCCTCCCCTCCTTGTCCTGCCTGAGAATCCACAGCCGTTTGGTGAGGACCTTGCATAGGGGCGGATTCGGGTTCGGTGCTTGGCGCCAAGCCCGGATTCCCCCCCATGGAAGGCCCTACCGTCTGAGGCTGGTTTTCCTCAAGGACCATGTCTATCACAGGAGGGGCCTCCAGTTGGCCATCCCCTCCCAGGACATCGCAGGTCCCCTTGGCAGCGTCATAAGTCTTTAGTGGGGAGACACAGGCCTTGACCCCGGCAAGGTTTAGAAATTTTTGCCAGCAGGTCTTTTGATGGAAGCGACCGAAGGGGCCTGGCTTCCCTCTCCCCCCTAAGGGGGTTTGCCCTACCGAGCCGCTTGTACGAGGGGCGGTCGGCAATGGGCTGCCTGCTGGCTTTCTTGGCAGTCCCCTTAGAAAGCATAGGAGGGACTGCCGCTGGAGATAGGGAGGTGCCCGAAAGCACCTCCAGAGAAGGGGGTGAGGGGGAGTCCCCTACACCCGTAGGCGTAGGAGAGGAGTAAGCCTCCTCTCCGGTTAAAGAGGTATGGAGGGTCCCCTGCGCAAGCACAGGGGGGGGGACCTCCATCTTTTTTGTGGAGCTGCACGAGGGTGGCTCCGTTGTTGTTATAGGGGGAATTAAGGGGAGATGTTTTTTTGTTTCATCATTGGGCATGGTGACCCTCTTTGTTTTACGGGACGCAATCGCTCACCACCTCTTGCAGTAGCCCGCACTGCAAGAGGTGCTTACAGGCCCGGCAGAGCCAGGCGCCGCCATTTGGGACCACCCCTCCCGCCTGGTGGCCTGGCAGTCCTTCGGCATGGCGGCTCCACCTTGAACACGGCGTAAAACGGATAGATTTTGAAGACGAGAGGAAAAGGGATGTGAGGAAGGTATGGGTGGGGATGAAGCAGGTTGTTAAAAGCCAACCACCCCAGACCGGAGCTCAGGGGTTAGGGGACATTGTCCCCTCCCCCCTCAGCCCCGATCCGGGACGATTGGCTGAGAAGAAGGTCAGCTTCTACCCTGTGAAATTAGAGGCTGACCAGAGAAAGTTGTGGGAGAGGTTGTATGAAAAGCGACGAGGTAGGATAGGAATACAGGCTATCTGAAGGAAGGAAGAGAGGCTAAGCTGGGGCCGGACGGGGCGCTGGATCCCGTCAGCACGGCGACCAGGATGGCAAATCGCCGCGCCCCTTACGGGGTACGCATCGCCAACATGTTATCCTATTCTCGCCAAAGCCTAGAGTAAACAAGCTCAAACCGCTCGGAATATGAGTCATCACAAGAAGTAATCAAGCCACGCAAAGATTACATCTACATCTTGAAACAAAAATACTCCCATTCAATTTTCAGTTGGAGATGTTCAGAACCCATCACCATAGCAGACCAGTGAAAGCATCACACTGCAAAGATCACCTAACGACACCGTATAACAATAGTTGATAGTATATATATATATATATATATATATATATATATATATATATATATATATATATATATATATATATATATATGCTATTAACTATAGTTATATCGCGACAACAAGTAACATCATTAACGATACATGATTTGACGGGGGAAATCTAAGTAATACCGTGTCACGAAGAGTGTTAATACATTAAGGATATGATAGGCCCAAGTAGGGTAGAATTTTTGTTTCTTATGGTTTTTTGTTAACCCTTTCACGACGACTTTTCCTAAGAAAGAATTTTGCCTTTTTATTCAAAGGGTTCATTCGTACTTATTTGATGAAACTTTATTTTATGACTAAATGTTTATGGCTAAGTCCTTAAATTTAATGAAACATATATGTCCGAATAGTCTTTTAGAGTGGGATTATATGTTCTACTAGTCCTCAGCACCGTGATTATTTATCCCCCTAGTTGTATGTAACATTTACGAATTGTCGACTCCTGAGCGCATTTAGGAAAATATTTCTTAATCATGCGAACTCGTCATAAGCCTCTGCTCCCCCCTCCCGGTAACGAGGCGGGAAAGAGCCGCTCTGTCTTGCACCTAGATGCGAAATGATGAATCGACTCCGCCTCTGAATTAAGATGTCTGGTGCTTGTGACTTCTATCTCCAATTCCCACTTTCCCCTTCAGAATCGGGCCTAATAATAATCGGGTTATTCTGTAGTTCGAGGAGTCCAGCTCACACCTCAAGGCCGTCCTAATCGTCTCGTCCCGTGAGCGTTTATCATACAGCAGACTTTCTTAGCCTTGATTCTACCCTAGTCAATTGGTAGCTCCTGTGAATGGCAAACCTTTGAATTTGCGCAACAGTCTCCCTTCGCTTAATCAAACCAAAGAAAATCTCCTTCGATTACCTTTGAGAAAAAAAGATTCCTCTTCCAGTTAAATTACGAGAATTTCAACATTACCCGTCGAAAGTTATCTTTTAAGTTTGGCTATCTTCATCGGAAAGTTGGTTCGGATCGTGCCTCATCTGCCTCATTCGGATGGTGCCCAAATTGCCCCACTCACCTCATCGTAAGAAGGACCTTCTTCGAAGTCATCGACCCGTAAGACTGAAAGCCCCTCCATATTAGAATTGTCAAGTTCCTTCTTTGGATCTGAGCATAGTAACATTAATCAATTATTCCTATTTGAAAATCCCTCCTCATAATAATTATCAAGACACTATTTTAATTTAAATAATTCCCTTTTAGCTATTATTATTCTTATTTGGATCTATGTAAATAAAATTATATTTTGTTCTTTCATGTTTACCTAACTTTATACGATATTCTCGGCCTATTCTAGTAAATCTCGCCAACCATTTATGTACTTTGTTTGATTATTGAGGATTTGAAACCCAACGCCTCAATTGTGCCCTCCTAATCAGTCATTGATTTCCGCGAACAGTCCTTCACAGGGTCGTGTTGCAGTAGGTGATTAAGTCAGCCCCCACATTATATAGGATTAGTGTATGGTATAGAGTAGTTGTACCACGACATTGTCCATTGAATGGCGTAATAAGTTTGAAAGTTAATATAAAATTTAAAAAAAAACTAGAATTAACGATTGAAATTAAACAAGATATTTATGACTAACTACATTCATGAAATCAGTTTTAGGATTTCATAGTCGACAGTTCCAATCTCCGTCCCAATTTTTTTTAATCTGACACTATTTATTAAGGATGGTTACCACCGTGACTGGGCATCACGTAAAGGAGTTGGAGCTCTCCCTGGCTGACGTCTGCCTGAGAAGCAGCATAGCTTCAGGGAGGAATGACCCTAGCAAACTTCAAGCAAAGCACTTGAGGAAACAATATAGATATGTTGAAGATAGATCTAAATTAGAAACAATACATTTTTTTCTGATCTGGTATTTAAAATCTAGAAGTAAAGTTTTCATCATCTGTATCGTTCCAGTTTGTACCTATATCAACAGAAGACGTAGTTACAAAATTCTACAATTTTACTTCTTCGTCTGAAGTCTCACTTTCTTTATCAGTAGAGGACTTTGCATTTTCACTCTGTGTTGATAATTTGGATCAGCAATGCTGTTATTATCGCTCAGCTCATCATCAGATTCAATCTATTCTGAGCCTGAATCTGAACTTGAATTCTTATTTATGGCTTCTGTCATTGCTTGTTCACGTAAAAATCTTTGTCTAATAGCCATGTTTACTGGAAATAAAAGTGTATATATATATATATATATATATATATATATATATATATATCGAGAAAGAAAGAGCAAGACAATTGAACTGCGTAGGCCCATGTATTGACTCACGGTAGCTGGTAAAATGTTTAGCAAATTGTTGTTAACACTTATCCACTCAAGTGAAATAGTTTGTGACAAAAATTCCGAAAATAATTGGATTCATATTTGCAACTAATATAGTCTTCGGGGCGTAAGTACAATATGATGGAATAATAATAGTTTAAAAGTCTTCTTTACAATATTACTTTACTTATAAATGAAATACTTAAAATTCGCTTAAACCTCTCATGTGTTACATTTTGTTACAATACATTCGCCAGTAGTCTGGGAGAAGACCTTCCACCCAGATCCTGTTGAACAAATCTAACAGAAAGACCATTCCTCGCTCACCCAGGTGTCGAAGCAAGGCGTACGGGACATCGTCCGGACCATGGGCGGTGTCCGCTCACAAAGCGAGAGCGGAACGCAACTCACTCACAGTAAACTTGTCGTTGAAGGGTTCTCCGCCTCTGGAGGTAAAGTCCAGCCGGTGGCCTTCCGCGACATCACGACGTGCATTGAATGCTGGAGGAGCAGCATCACGGCCAGAGAATGCGGAAAAAGCGGTCGCTAACAATTCCGCACGGACGCGGGGTCCAAGATTGCGGTCCCATTCTCCTGGAGAATGGGAGGGGGGTCCTGCTAGAACTTGCCCCGAATCCTTTTGACTCGCTTCCACACCTCAGCTAAAGGGGTCTTCCCGTTAAGTGAAGACATGTATGCCCGCCAAGAAGAGCGGCGAGCGTGCTTCGAAATATACCAGAACCTAGCCCTAGCCAGACGAAATTCAGCGACAGTAAAATCGTTCGGGCGGCGCTTATAGCGCATGTAGGCATAACGCTTCTGTTTGAGGGCCGTCTCACACTCGGCAAACCACCATTGGAGTGGTCGGCGTGAAAAACGGCCAGACGTCCTAGGAATAGTAGTCAGGCCCACGGTGATGAGACTTGCCGGAGAAGAACTCAACGGTCTCATCTACCGACCTAAACTTCTCGACTGAGATACAGAATTCAGTCATTTCCTGAAATTCAGGCCACCGCGCCCGCGCCAAGCACCACCGAGGTGGTCTCTCAGCCGGCAGTTGCCCTGAAAATGATATTTGAATGGGAAAGTGATCACTACCATGGAGGTCATCGACCACCTCCCAATCAAAATCAGGCTGTGCATCCGGAGAGCACAAAGATAGGTCGAGGCAAGAAAATAAAGCGGTTCTCGGACAGTGATGCGTAAACTCATCGACGTTTAGGACACCCATCTCAAACTCTTCGATCAGATCGGCAAGGACTTTTCCCCTGGGATTTATGGAGTAATCTCCCCAGAGAGGATGCCTGCCGTTCAGATCTCCAAGCAAGAGACAGGGCCTCGGCAACAGTTCCACGACGCGGCCGAAGTCCCCCAAGTTGAAGTCAGCTGACGGTGGAATGTACGCAGAAATGATAGTATACCTCCTATCCAGGTGCAGCTGCACAGCCACTGCCTGAAAGGAGGTATCTAAAGAGGAAGGAAGAACGGAGACATCATGCCGGGTGTAAACCACGCATCCCCCAGCCCGGCCATCCCGCGGTGGTTGGGTCGCAAGTCCCTTATACCCCGGAAGGGCGGGTAGGGGTCACGCGCTAAGCATGGTCTTCTGCAAAACGATAGCTAACGAGGAACGGGATGAGACGAGCCTCCACAACTCCTCCCAGTTTGCCCAGAATCCACGCCAATTCCATTGAAGGAATATGCCCTCCAGGCCTAGCTCAGAGAAGACAGCGGCACTCGTCCGGCCGCTGTTGGCCGGACAAAGCGCTGAAGGCGCTGTTGCCTTGAAGGACTTATTGGGGGAGGTTGGGCTCGCCATGCGAGTCTTTTCCTCCCTTCGCCTCGAAACCTTAGGTGGGCGTTGTGGCTTCAGAAGCGGGGGGGCCCTTTTTTTGAGGAACCACCGTCTCCGAGCCACTCGCTCCACCTCAGGGCGTGGGCGTTGCCTCCTGTGAGTCCCACGACTCAGTGGACGCGCGTGGCCGTTTAGACTTACGGAAAACGGTCACGCTGGGGGAAGACAGGGGAGCCCTAGTTTTAGCCGGGGCTAGGTATGAACCCTTTCTGCCGCCAGCTTTACCAGGGGAGCGCTCGGGTTAAGTAGAGCCCGCAGAAGGGCTCAGAATTGGCGACAAAACAACCGTGCTCGTTAGCCTGGATGGGCCAGGAGCAGAGGGTGCCTTTTTATCTATTGAGGCATATGACGTCCCAGGCAGAGCCGGGCGCGTCAGAACCAAGTCCTTAGCCTCGCGGAATGAGAGTCTATCCTGGGCTTGAACGGCCAGGATTTCTTTCTCAAGGAGATATGCACCACATTGCTTCCAAGAAGAGGAGTGCGGCTCTCCGCAATTGACACACTTGGCCACACACAATTTGGGCTTATCGTGTGCGACCTTAGGCTAATTTACACAGACTTCGGGTGAGCCCGACTTTACACGTCTACATGAGTGATTCGTATGGCCAAAGCGGTAACAGGCATAACACTGCCGCGGCAGTGGCACGAATGCCTTCACGTGGTAGTGGTACCAACCGGCACGCACTGACTCAGGGAGCTTGTCACAGTCGAACGTGACGAAGAGTGTAGGGGTGGGTCTCGAGGCCTCTCCCTGTTTTCTCATCACACGTTCGACCTTGACCGCCCCATGGTCGGCCAGCTCTAGTGTGAAGTCCTTAATGGCTCAGTCAACGAGTTTCCTTGCATAAAATACTCCTTTCACAAAGGTTATGGTAGAGAGTGGCGTCACACTCACCGGGGTGCCATGGAGTATCCGAAGAGCACTTATCTTGGCCGCCTCGGCGGAATTCACCGCATTCGCCAGAAGGCTCCCGTCCGAGAAACGGGTGACCTTCGTCTCTCTACCAATTGCTCTAGGTAATCCTCTCTGATGGATCATGTTGCCCTTGGGCAACATGGTAGGATAAGTGGAGCGAATAACGAGATAGTGTTTGAAGCCAGCGGGCTCGAAAACGCCAGGTAACCTCTGAATGAGGGGCCCTGATGTCATCGAGGCTCTGCCCTGTGCACTTTTCGTCTTTGTCATAGTCAGGAGCTCCGTACCCTGGGGGGCAGAGGGGCCGGATGTGCCGATCTTGGCTTCGTCGCTTGCCAGAGTGGCAGAAGACCCATTCGTCCCCGTAGCCCCCGCGGATGGAGAGGAGCCCCGAGTCTTCTTAGTCTTTCTCTTCTACTGTTTCTTTTTAGGAGAGGAGGGCGGGGAATGAACCTGCTTCTCACTTCCACCGGTAGAAGCCCCTAGGCCAGATGGACCGGCCTCAGCGGTCTTATTTCGGAATGAAGAAGGTCCTAGTCGTCGCAGGGGCACCATCCGAAGGAGATCCCCACCCTCCTTGTACTGCCTCAGAATGCCCAGCCGTTTGAGGAGGACATTGCATAGGGGTGGATTCGTGTTCGGTATTTGGCGCCGAGCTCCTATTTTTTCTCATGAAAGACTCTACCGTTTGAGGCTAGATTTCCTCAAGGACCATGCCTATCACAGGAGGGGCCTCCAGTTGGCCATCCCCTCCCAGGACATCGCAGGTGCCCTTGGCAGTGTCGCTAGTCTTGTGTGGGAAGGCACAGTCCTTGACCCCGGCAAGGTTTAATATTCTTGCCAGTAGGTCTTTTGAGGGAAGCGACCGAAGGGGTCTGGCTTCCCTCTCCATCCTAAGGGGGTTTGCCCTACCAGGCCGCTTACACGAGCGGCGGTTAGCAATGGACTGCCGCTGTGGATAGGGAAATGCCTGAAAGCACCTTCAGAGAAGGGGATGAGGGGGAGTCCCCTACACCCGTAGGCGTAGGAGAGGATTAAGCCCCTTCTCCTGTTTAAAGAAGTATGAAGGGTCCCGTGCGCAAGCACAAGGGGTGGGGTCCTCCATTTCCTCGGTGGAGCTGCCCGAGAGCGGCTCCGTTGATGTTCTTAAGAAAATTGGGGGTTCGTTTTTTTTTTATTTTCATCATTGGGCATGGTGACCCTATTTGTGCTACGCGACGCAATAGCTCACAACCTTTTGCAGTTTCCCGCACTGCAAGAGGTGCTTACAGGCCAGGCAGAGCCAGGCGCCGCCATTTGGGACCACCCCTCCCGCCTGGTGGCCTGGCAGTCCATCGGCATGGCGGCTTCACCTTAGACATGGCGTAAAAAAGATAGATTTTGAAGAGAAGAGGAAAATGGATGTGAGGAAGGTATGGGTGGGGAGGAAGCAGGTTGTTAATAACCAACCACCCCAGACCGAATCTCAGGGGATAGGGAACATTTTCCCCTTCCCCCCAGCCCCGATCCAGGACGTTTGGCTGAGAAGAAGGTCAACATCTACCCTGTGAAATTAGAGGCTGAACAAAGAAAGTTGTGGGAAAGGTTGTATGAAAAGAGAGGAAACAAGTGTTTTGAAGGAAGGAAGAGAGGCTAAGCTGGGGCTGGACGGGGTGCTGAGTCCCGTCAGCACGGCGGCCAGGATGGCAAATCGCCGCGCCCCTTACGGGGCTTACATCTGGCAGAATACGAGTAGCAGACGACTAATAATACTTAAAATTATTGTTTTTCCCAACATATTTACCCCAGAAGTCCCTTGAAAGTTTTGCTGGGACATGTATGTCCTGTGAGATCCGTAATTTTTAAGTAGGTCGATGTTTATCTTCGTAGAGTGGGTGGCGGGCGTAGACTGATTAGGTATTTCTACAGAAACAAACTGAGCAAAGGCATGTCTAAGAAACCTTATATTTTTCTTGCAGTTAGTCCTAATGCATGTTAAACACTAATTTATTTATAGTGAGCATTTGTGGGGGTCGAACCTAGTAAACATTCGTTTGAAATTTTTGAACGGTTCACAAATTGAACCTTATAAATGGGAAGACAAACTTATCGCATTTTAGTATTTCTCTTTCGTAAATAGGAAGATAAGCTTCCCGCTTTTAGTATTTCTATTTCGTAAATAGGAAGATAAACTTCCCGATTTTTAGTATTTCTCTTTCGGAAATAGGAAGATAAACTTCCCGCTTTGTAGTATTTCTCTTTCGTAAATAGGAAGTTAAACTCGCCAGTATGCAGTACTATATCATGGGTCGGCTATACGTGACTCCGTACAAAATAGATCTTGTTCTTGAAGTCCCCGTGGGTAAAAGGTAAAAAATTGATGGAGTTTTCTTTATGTGGCTCACCTCGCCTTTTCCTCCTTTCCCGGCTGTGAACTTTTCGATGAGCTTAATTTTCTTGTAGATTTCTCTCAAGTCTAAAAATTAGGAAAATGGATTTCAGCCGTGTTTATGTGCAGATGGTTTGACCGTTAGTAACCTTTTAAATCTATCATGGCGCTGATTCGACAATTATTACAGTACTTATGTCTAAAAGCTGATTGGTCAATTTGTCAACGCTAAGGCTGTTATTTCAAAAATGAACGTAAGAATGACTATTAAATGTATATCAATTTTAATTGGTTGAATTTTTGTAGTGTCATGAGTATATGAAATAACTAGTTATATATGGGTACTTTTGTGTAAAACATAGTCATAAAAGTTATTATTATTCAAGAAGAAAAGTTATATTTCCTGTTCGCCACTTGTATACACATCTACCGTCCCACCTAATAAAGACGTTGAATCCTGCTCCAAATTTCATTTGCCTTTAAAGGGAGTAACGATCACTCAACCCAGCTTATAAAAATACAAGAGAGAATAACTTACAGAAACCCTATACATTCACTATAATGAGAAAATGATTTCCATCTAGTGGACCAGCATAATCGATATTCCTCCTATGTAATGGTGACTATGGCCATTCCTAGCGATAAAATTTGCCATAGAGATGCAAAGTGTATAGATAAGCACTGTTAATACAACCTACAGTGTGCTTCTAGGTCAGTGTCCAGGTTAGGCTCCAAAAGTTTAGGTAATTCCTTAGGTCGAAAATAACAGCATGCTTAGCTTGTAGTCCATGCAATGGAGCAATTCTTAATTTAGGAAAAATCGCAACTCTAATGCCCCACAAGTCTGTACCGAACTGAATAGGAAACTCATCCCTCCTCCGTAACTCAGGCTAAGTTCAACATTTCCTATTTTCAAGGCTGGCCACTCAGTCTCACAGAACTTGTGTACTCTAGAAAGAACGGGATATACACTTGTGCGATCCCTGAGAGCGACATGAGTGATGGATAAATGTCTAGAAAATATAGCAGCATATTCCATTCAGCTGGAACTGGAGTATTCTCAGTTATGCTGTTCTAGAAAGAGGTAGACTACTTAGAGCATCGTTCCAGAACGATGAATAAGAGTGAAATTACAAGCCTCAAGAAAATTAGCCTAATATTGTATCATACCATAAGCCATAAGAGGGATACATTTAGTATAAAAAAATAAACCAGGAAGAGGTTGATGATCTGTCGCCAATGCAAAATTGTGCTGATCCCATCAATAGAAATTAACTTTCCATTAACAAAAGAAAAACTGCGCTAGAGAATAATTATGTTAGGAAGGTTTTAGAGTATGAGATATTTTTTTTTTTTTTTTATATAGAGCCCATCTGGCAACTACCCACTTGGGCATAAGTCGCCGAAAAACACGACAGCCTAGAATTAGGCTACTTTAAAGTTAAAATATGAAAACTTAACAATCAATATAAATTTGAAAAACTTAACAATCGAAGCAATCTCCGGCAGCGGGGGGAGGTCCCCCTCACCCCGGTGCAGGAGAGTGCAATCTAAAACAAAACAATAACAAAAAAAGGAACCTTAAATAAAGGGGAGAAGGCCGGCCTCCCCCAAAAAGTCAATAAGTCCACCAGTCATGGTGCACGCACTCGTCCCGAGTACAAGGGACAGGCGGTAGCGACCCCGCCCATCCCGGTACCGAGACAGGTATCGTGCGCGAAGATCACCCAGACTGGGACATTCGACAAGAATATGCCGAACAGTCTGGGGGACGACGCAGTCGTTGCAATAGGGCACATGCGAGCGCTCCACCAAGTAACGATGCGTCACACGAGTGTGTCCGATTCGAAGACGACAGAAAGCAACCTGAAGCCGCCGCGGCATTGGGGGATAGGTCCATGGGAACAGTCGCGGCGCAATGGCACGCAACTTTAAGTTCCCCTCGACCGTCTCCCATCTTCTTTGCCAAGCAGTCCGAAGAGCTGCCCGTATTCCTGCCATGTAGTCGGTGTGAGGAAGAGCGAAACGCTGGTCCGGTCGCAGAGTCCTCGCGGACTCTTTGGCGCCCTCATCGGCGCGCTCATTCCCCGCAATTCCTACATGTCCAGGAACCCAGCAGAAGATAATCTCGACATCTGCCCGGCTCGCCAAAACCGTGGCGTCACGGATTTCGCGAACCAGGGGATGCGGAGATTCCAATGCCCCGAGAGCACTCAGGGCGCTTTGTGAGTCGCTATAAATCACAATCCGGTCTCCGAACCGGGCACGTCGCGTAATCTCCCGTACCGAGTGGTGTATTGCCACCAGCTCGGCCGTGAAGACAGACGCAGCGCCTGGTAGAGCCCCGCTGACTTCAAACAGAGGGGATACGGCGTGGAAGCCGACCCCCTCTTGGGACTTGGAGCCATCCGTATACACTGGCACGGTACCAGCGTGACACGATGTGTGCTCCAAAAAGATCGAACGCAATACTCCCGGCGCAGTACAAGCTTTGGGAGCAGAGGCGTGGCGACAAATAGCCAAATGTGGTACCCTCCAGGGTGGCGTCCTGGGCAGAACCAGGGGCGCCACCGGCCCGAGAGCTATATCTACCTCTCGAAGGAGTTTCCTGGCCCTAAACCCAAAGGGCTTAGGGTATGACTGGCGTCTCTCGGCGGCATAGGCACCATCGAGATCAGCTGCGGATGCAGTGAGAGCTGTTGGCGACTGGGGGAGGCGCCGGGCTCGCGCGTACAGGCGAGTGATGCACTGCACGCGGCGCAGAGCGAGTGGCATCTCCCCAGCATCGACCAACAGGCTCTCAATGGGGGAATTGCGGAAGGCACCGGTCGCAAGGCGAAGGCCGGTGTGGTGGATCGAATCCACCTTCCGCAATAAACGCTCGGCTGCGGATGCATAAAACTCGCATCCGTAGTCGAGCTTCGAGCGAACAAAGGATCGATAAAAAAGTAAGGCGGTAGCCCTATCAGCGCCCCAAGCGCTGAACGTCACGGAACGGAGAATGTCCATGGCGCGGGTACAACAGACCCTAAGGCTGCGAATGTGAGCCTCCCAGGTGAGGCGTCGGTCGAATACAAGACCAAGGAAACGGTGCGACTCAACCACATCCAGGCGCACCCCATTAAGAAACAAATCTGGGTCGGGGTGAAGCCGTGGATGGCGGCAGAAGTGCACCACCTTAGTCTTGGCCAAAGAAAACCGAAACCTGTGCGCTTCGGCATAGCGAGAGACGCGGTTCAATGCCTGTTGGAGTCGGCGCTCCAGAGTTGGCATCTGGGCCGCGCCAAAAGAGATCGAAAGGTCGTCCACGTAGAGCGTAGCGAGAACATCTTCCGGCAGCACCGAGGTGATGCCGTTGATGCTCAGGGCAAAGAGTGTGACACTGAGGACACTTCCCTGCGGGACACCCTCTTCCTGCTCCTTTGGGCCGGAGGGCTCCCCCCACCCGTACGCGGAATCGACGATCTCGCAAAAATTCAGATATAAACATTGGGAGGCGTCCCCTCGCCCCCATCGTGTGGAGAGTCTCCATGATACCGTATCGCCATGCGGTATCATAGGCTTTCTCCAGATCAAAAAACACCGTGGCGTAGTGCTGTCTACGAAGGAAAGCCTCGCAGACGGCATTTTCCAGTCGGAGCAGAGCATCCGACGTGGAGTGGAACTTACGGAAGCCGCACTGTGCAGAAGACAGATGGCCTCCGCTGTCCAGGAAATAGGCTAATCTAACATTTACCAATTTCTCCATCAACTTGCACACGCAAGAGGTTAGAGAGATTGGGCGGAAACCGGTCGGAGTAGAGTGATCTCTCCCCGGCTTGCGAAAGGCGAGCACAGTAGCGATTCGCCAGGAGTCTGGGAGGAGACCTTCCACCCAGATCCTGTTGAACAAATCTAATAGAAAGGCCATGCCTCGCTCACCCAGGTGTCGAAGCATGGCGTACGGGACATCGTCCGGACCATGGGCGGTGTCCGCGCACGAAGCGAGAGCGGAACGCAACCCACTCACAGTAAACTTGTCGTTGAAGGGTTCTCCGCCTCTGGAGGTAAAGTCCAGCCGGCGGCCTTCCGCGACATCACGACGTGCATTGAATGCTGGCGGAGCAGCATCACGGCTAGAGAATGCGGAAAAAGCGGTCGCTAAGGATTCCGCCACGGACGCGGGGTCCGAGATTGCGGTCCCATTCTCCTGGAGAACGGGAGGGGGGTCCTGCGAGAACTTGCCCCGAATCCTTTTGACTCGCTTCCACACCTCAGCTAAAGGGGTCTTCCCGTTAAGTGAAGACACGTATGCCCGCCAAGAAGAGCGGCGGGCGTGCTTCGAAATATACCGGAACCTAGCCCTAGCCCGACGAAATTCAGCGACGGTGAAATCGTTCGGGCGGCGCTTATAGCGGCTCTCCGCTATTGACACACTTGGCCACACACGATTTGGACTTATCGTGTGCGACCTTGGAGCAATTTACACAGACTTCGGGTGACCCCGATTTTGCACGTCTACATGATCGATTCGTATGGCCGAAGCGGTGGCAGTAATAGCACCGCCGCGGCAGTGGCACGAATGCCTTCACGCGGTAGCGGTACCAACCGGCACGCACCGACTCAGGGAGCTTGTCACAGTCGAACGTGACGAAGAGTGTAGGGGTGGGTCTCGAGGCCCCTCCCTGTTTTCTCATCACACGTTCGACCTTGACCGCCCCATGGTCGGCCAGCTCTAGGGGAATGTCCTCAATGGAGTAGTCAACGAGTTCCCTCGCATAAACTACTCCTTTCACAAAGTTCATGGTAGAGTGCGGCGTCACACTCACCGGGGTGCCATGAAGTGTCCGAAGAGCACTTATCTTGGCCGCCTCGGCGGGATTCGCCGCATTCGCCAGAAGGCTCCCGTCCGAGAAACGGGTTACCTTCGGCTCTCTACCAATTGCACTAGCTAATCCTCTCCTCTGATGGATCATGTTGCCCTTGGACAACATGGTGCCATCAGTGGAGCGAATAACGAGGAAGCGTTTGAAGCCAGCGGGCTCGAAAACGCCAGGTAACCTCTGAATCAGGGGCCCCGATGTCATCGAGGCTCCGCCCTGTGCATTCTTGGTCTTAGTCGTAGTCATGGGCTCCGCACACGAGGGGGTAGAGGGGCCGGATGTGCCGATCTTGGCTTGGTCGCCTACCAAAGTGGCAGCAGACCCATCCGTCCCCGCAGCCCCCGCGGATGGAGAGGAGCCCCGAGTCTTCTTCGTCTTTTGAGTCTTTTTAGTCTTTTTCTTTTTAGGAGAGGAGGGCGGGGAATGAACCCGCTTTTCACCTCCGCCGGCAGAAGTCCCCAGGCCAGATGGACCAGCCTCAGCCAGGTCCCTTTCCGAAATGGAGAAGGTCCTGGTTGTCGTAGGGGCACCTGTCGGAGGAGATCCCTCCCCTCCTTCTACTGCCTCGGAGCCATCAGCCATTTGAGGAGGACCTTGCATAGGGGCGGATTCGGGTTCGGTGCTTGGCGCCGAGCCCGAATTCTCCCCCATGGAAGGCCCTACCGTCTGGGGCTGGGTCTCCTCAAGGACCATGTCGATCACAGGAGGGGCCTCCAGTTGGCCATCCCCTCCCAGGGCATCGCAGGTCCCCTTGGCAGTATTGTCACTAGTCAGGTGGTGTGGGGAGGCACAGGCCTTGACCCCAGCAAGGTTCAAAATTCTTGCCAGCAGGTCTTTTGAGGGAAGCGACCGAAGGGGCCTGGCTTCCCTCTCCCCCCTAAGGGGGTTTGCCCTACCGAGCCGCTTGCACGAGGGGCGGTCGGCAATGGGCTGCCTGCTGGCTTTCTTGGCAGTCCCCTTAGAAAGCAAAGGAGGGACTGCCGCTGGAGATAGGGAGGTGCCCGAAAGCACCTCCAGAGAAGGGGGTGAGGGGGAGTCCCCTACACCCGTAGGCGTAGGAGAGGAGTAAGCCTCCTCTCCGGTTAAAGAATTATGGAGGGTCCCTTGCGCAAGCACAAGGGGGGGGACCTCCATTTTCTCGGTGGAGCTGCCCGAGGGCGGCTCCGTAGATGTTTTTGGGGAAGTTGGGGGTTGGGGTTTTTGTTTTTTTTCATACATGGGCATGGTGACCCTCTTTTGATTACGGCACGCAATAGCTCATCACCTCTGGCAGTTGCCCGCACTGCGAGAGGTGCTTACAAGCCCGGCAGAGCCAGGCGCCGCCATTCGGGACCACCCCTCCCGCCTGGTGGCCTGGCAGTCCTTCGGCATGGCGGCTCCACCTTGGACACGGCGTAAAAAATATAGGTTGTGAAGAGGAGAGGAAAAGGGATGTGAGGAAGATGTGGGTGGGGATGAAGCAGGTTGTTAAAAAAACCCCATCCCGAACCGGAGCTGAGGGGTTAGGGAACAATGTCCCCTCCCCCCCTCAGCCCCGATCCGGGGTGGTTGGCTTGAGAAGAAGGTCAGCATTCTACCCTGTGAAATTAGAGGCTGACCAGAGAAAGTTGTGGGAGAGGTTGTATGAAAAGCGACGAGGTAGGGGAGAAATCGGGCTATCTGAAGGAAGGAAGAGAGGCTAAGCTGGGGCCGGACGGAGCGCTGGATCCCGTCAGCACGGCGGCCAGGATGGCAAATCGCCGCGCCCCTTACGGGGTAGAGTATGAGATAAAAGTAAACAGGAAGCTCAATCAGTCTTTACGATCTATAAGCTAGCATAGAACACCACTGCCATATACATCCAGTACAATAGGATTATAAGAGTCAAAATGCGTGAACGCTTCAGGAGATAGAAGAATCTTCTTGGAGGTAACAAAAGCAGGTTTGGGGCTTTTATACAAGGTACATCAGCTTTCAATAATCTATTAAAGGGCTCTAGTATAGATCCTGCCTTTAAATGAACCTCCTATTGAAGTAAAGCAACCGTAAATATGACTAGCTGATTCACATTAGTATGAATATAGGCACCTGCAATAGCTTGAGCTTTGTCAGAAATGGGGATAATATCCTGAGAATCAATATAAAACTCAGATAAGACGCAGTAGATATAGCAATGGCCCACTTTTTCAAACCAATTTTTAACCCAGTAGTCTGTATTATATTTTGTATGCATCTCATATAAGTTACTGTACATTCTCAAGTTCAGATTAACCACATATCAGTACACCATCGAGGAAGCAAACACAAGCTGTAACATGTTTTTAATAAATCTTCAACCGCTGTTTGAAAAAATTCCATGTGCGGGAAAACTCCAACATGCAACCTATGATAATCTAACAACCCACGATATGTGATAATTACTGTATAATGCTATGATGCACCATCAAGAGATAATTGTGCATATACTTAGGAGAATGATAAAGAGATCCTACATTTTAGGAATGGGAAAGATATTCAGCTTAGCAGCTCTATTTAATGTAATAGCCACCACAATCCTCACTGATCCATTCGCCTTTAAAACAGGTACCATTGCAGCCGTCCAGGCAGAATGCGGTATAGGCAAAATTTTACTTTCTCCCTTCATTTTATCCAATTCTCTTTCCACGTTAGCATTTTTTGTATGTATATGAAACGAACGCTATGGATTTACTACCTTTAGGAAGGATATTTGGATTTACCTCAATACTGAAAGTATGACCTTAAAAACAACCTAAACTAGTAGAAAGAATCGGGGAATTATTTGATTAAATCTGTTTTATAGTTCAATACACTATTAATATTTAAGGGTTTCCTATTATTTAAATGAAAGGGATTAATTAAATCTCTCCCTAGAAGACATAGGCTCGATCCTTCCACAGCAATAATACATAGTTAGTTGACAATAATTAGGTGACTCAAGTCTAGCACAGACACCTCACCTGCTACCTAAAGCTGAACACCACCCTAAGTCTTAAGGTTTATAGAAGAAGGATAAAGAACAGGACTGCTACACTCACTACGCCATAGATTAGAGAAAATATTACAGGAAAATTTAACGTACACAACCTCTATCAAATTCCAGAGTTAAACAGAATGTCGTGGTATGACCAGGTGTACGCGGTTATACGCACACTGGCCTACTGGCCGACCGAAATTAAGGCTCCACCTGACGATGGTTCTAAGAGTGCTTAAAATACACACTTGCTAGGGCAAGGAATATTCAAACACGACTACAAAAATATACTTTAGTATGACTAAAGATTACATTTACATAGAGGGCAGGTTAAAGGGCAATGCAATTAAATATTCACGCTTCATTGCTAAGAAGATTAACACTATCAATTAAGTTTAAACCGAGGGAAAATAAATTAAGTAATGATTTTACAATTATGCAAGTTCTAGAGCAAAGGGGATCCTTGAGGTTCGACTCGGCAAAGGTGAGAGGAATGTGAGGAAGCAGGGGTTAAATCCCTTTGACCTTGATGAGCGGTGAGTAGGACCAGGTAGGTAAGTTCGACCTTGATCTTGCGGGCGTCTCACGGGACGCTCAATTCAACTTACGGAAACTGAAGTTGGGGGCCTCTTATCCTTAATAGGCAAACGGAGGATGCTTTGGGGATGGCTTTCCCGATCCTCAAAATCCGAAGACGTTTGTAATTTTTCTTCAATACCTATTTGATATCACGATATTTACAAGTTTGTGGCTCTTTTAGATTTAACAGACACTTAGCTAAGGAAATAAAACATAGGTCCTACCAAAGTAAGAAGAAATAGTACCTTCTTCTCTGAGATAGAGTTAACAGGAAACTAGAGTTCAACTCTACTAATATAGGTCTCAAAATTTACGAATACACCATTGAAACTAGCAAAGGAACCTATAAGAGACGTTTAATTTTAAAAATAACTCATCAAAATATAAATTTACCTATAAAAATAGAGATAGGCCACAAAAATAAACTAACAAAAATAGAAAATACACAAACCATTAATCCTCCTCTGCAATTTAATATATAAATATGCTATCATTTAGATGATACCGGGAACAACAATTAACAACAACACATGCACCATGAGATGTGTTAGATTTTGGCATTAAGTATTACCATAAAAGTGTTAGTAAATAATGTATAATATACATATCTGTACACTTAATTTATGATAGGAACGTTAGTATAGAGGGGGTGTTTCTATAGTTTTGTCTTAATTAAGTCGTTTTTTATCTTCATAGCTTAGGTGATAGGTGTAGACTGACATTGAGAGGCAACTTAGTATCGAAGTGTCGACAACAGGCCTATATTCAACCACAACAATAGAATACATCATTACTGTCATGGTACACCACTCTAAAACAATACACTACTCTTATACCATGTGGGAGTGACTTAATCACTTACTGCGACGCGAACCGTTTAAGGACTGTTCTCAGGGATTAACGCTCGACCCGGAGGTCAAACTCGAGCCGTTGGGTTTAAATCCTTAGCAAATCAGACAGAGTGCAAAAATGGTTGGCGAGATTTAATTGAATAGGCCAAGAGTATCGTTTAAGGTTAGTTAAAGATGAAACAACAAAAATATAACTTTATTTACAAATATCAAATTAAAAATTTAATAGGCAAAATGAAATTATTTTACATGAAATAGTCTCTATATATTTATGATAAGGATGGATTCGCAAATAAAATTAATTAATTAGTGTCACTATGCTCATATCAAAAGTGGTAACTTGACAATACTATTAATTAAGTAAGTTTCAACCTTACGGGTGGGTGCTTCGAGGAAGGTGCTGCTTGTGATGAGGCCTGTGGGACACGAATTTTTTTTTTCAAGGGGCTATCTGGCGACTGCCTACTTGGGCATAAGTCGCCGCAAACAAACTGCCCATTTCTAGGCTACTATAAAATAAAAATTTTAACAGAAACAACAATAAAAAGGGGATAACAATCAGGAAGCAAGCTCCGGCGTCGAGGGGAAGTCCCCCTTCCCCTGGCGCAGGAGCCTGTGGCCTACCAAAAAACAACAACAAACAACAATAACAAAAATTAAGTTAAATAGAAGGGAGAAGGCCGGCCTCCATCCAAAAGTCTATCAGTCCACCAGTCATGGTGCAAGCACTCGACCCTTTCACAAGAGATAGGCGGTAGCAACCTCGCCCATCCTGGTACCGGGACAGGTAACGGGCGCGAAGAACACCCAGACTGGGACATTCGACAAGAATGTGCCGAACAGTCTGGGGGGCGACGCAGGCAAGCGCTCCATCAAATAGCGATATGTGGGACACGATTTTGATGAGGGAAGTGGGGCACGATCCTGATGAGAAAAGTATGGCACGATCCGAACCCAACTTCTGAAGGAATAGCGATGAAGATAACAAATCTTCAAGGATGATGTTCGACGGGGATATGTGGGATTACTCGTAATTCCACTGGAATTAATCCAAGGGAGCCTCTCGCGTAACTTCAAAGGATTGCCGATCACAGAGGCTACCAATTGTCTGGGGTAGAATCACGCCTTAGAAAGACTTGTTTGCTGATGATCATTCATAGGACTTCAACTCGACACGAGGAGGACGAGTTCTGGGTGTTTGCGGTACTCCCCGATCTTAAGTCAAAACTGGGTAATTGTACGAGTGATCCGGAAGGAGGAAAGAGGGATTCGGAGCAGGAGGTGAGGAAGCCCCAGACATCTTAAACCGTGAGGCGGACGAAAATTCAGCTTTTAGTAGCAAGGTGCGAAAAGAAAAAGCGGTTCGTTCTCCCCTTGTCGCCGGGGGAAGGTCTCTGGACATATTCGCTGGATTGGAGGATTATTCCCCAATACACCCAGAAGTTGAAACTTCTCGAATGTTTCCGAAAAGGAAGTAACGTTTCCTATGGTGGGATACAATCGCACGTGGTCTCCAAATAATGTGAGGAAATCAGAAGTTGTCCTTTTACGATTACAAACCCGACTACCACCTATCAACAAATCTCCAACAATCAATAAACAACATAATTAAACACATCCACCCCACTCTCAACAATTGAGACCTGAATACACTATTTACAAGCAATGTCGTAAATGAAAAGAATAAACTAATCAGAGAAATCCTTACACTAGACACACATACTTATCTTATACCAACTAAGGTCAGGCCATTCCACATTATTCCAATAGTGCAAAAGCAACAATTCTCACCCCATCACAAATCGCGCCAGATTCAAGCAACAAACACCTTCTCCCTTATCTGCTCTAACCTCGGACATACAGGCACCATCTAGTTTTTTCAATCTCTATAATTCTTATTACCACTTTGGTTATCCATATTATCTCTATAATGATAATGATGAGAAATATTATAACCACAAAATTTGTTAAACTCAAATACTATGGTCAGAAAGGAATGTTATGAACCTTCTGGACAACCTCATTTAAGCGAAACAGCTCTCTAAACTATGAACTTATGTACCCCTCCCCCCATATTAAGCTATTCTCAATCTTAAATATGACTATAATAATATGTGCTAATAATTAAAAAATATTGAAAAAAATCCTAAAATGTAGCAATTTTTTTATATTGCATATAAAGTTGCGGTTAGATGCCTCATTTGAGAGATAGCACGTTGATTTATTAAGGAATGTTACTTTCTCTACTTATCTTTTCATATGATCGAAAATTTGTCATTTTTACTTTTTATAAATCTTTTCACTCTTATGTTTCTTGATATAGTCCAAAAATCTATCATAAATATTGCATAGCAGTAACATTTAGATTTTCCTTAGTTACAATTAGACGCCAAGCAACAGAAAGTACACCCATTCTACTATATTCTTACATACCATAGACTGATCTTTATGGTAAATTTATGTCTCTTTTATTTTTCCATTGTAATGCTACTTCTTTTATTTATTCTGTAACATCAGATGTATTTACTAATTCTGAATGTGGATTATTATCCAAAGGGTTAGAATTTGAAATAGCTAACTGCAAAAAGATTAGGAGGCGTGAGAGAGCTTAAAAATAATCATCTACAGTGGGCCGCAAAATTATACAACACTGTTTAAAATGAAAATTCATCTACTTTATTTAACAAAGGATAATGAAATTTACAAAGCAAGTGGAAGTTTATGTAATGAATACTCTGTAATAAAGCAAAATGGTGAACAAGAAAATGTTATAAGGGGTTTAGTGAAAATTAGCAACGGAAAGGTTTAACTCATTTTCATATAAACATTCCCACTACATTTCGCCGTTGATTCTTCCTTCAACTACTTCCATTCTTTCAACCCATGATGAGCAAAAATAACCCCATACAATGATATATTAACCACTGAATTTAACTGCAGGGATCGTATTCTTTGGCGCGTAAACTTAAGTATTTTTTTCTCCAAGCCATGCTGATTTAATTCCGACCCCAAAGTTCTATTTTTGTTTCCTCTGAGCAAAAGATTTGTTCTAAGAACGTTACGGGTTTATTTAAATGCTCAATTTTAATCGCCAAACACCTTTACAGTTAGTTTTTTGAGGATTGTGCATTTTCTTGGCGTAGGAACAAATGAGAATTAGTTTTTATGAGACACTTTGCAGATATAATTTATTTATATTTATTTATATGGATGAGTTGTAAAATTTGGCGTCGTGGGCTTTCCCTATTGTCCTTATAAAACCTTTTCTTTGCTCCATTTTGATATTCTTATCATTATATTGTATTTATTAGATAAAGTTTCACTCCCTTTTAAATTTCATTAATATGCGTTACATATTAATATGTAAATATGCATTTCTAAACGTCTTTTGTGGCCTACTGTAACCGGCTTTTAATATTATTTACTTAAATAAACACTTTTCATAGTTTTCTATCTTGTTTAAGTCATAACACTATAGAGTGGAAGAACAGCAAAGTGAAAATGTTTTTCTAAAGCAAACTAACATGATTTTAAAATTCACCAGCCGTTTATAAAAACAGTCTTAATATGTTCCCAACTGCAGCACCATAACGTTGAACGGTCTCTCCTCAAGAATGAGCAACGTTCTTATGAAAACAAGCAAACTCCCTCCTTAGCAGAGTCGTGTAATTGCGATTTGAAAAAAAGTCAAATACGTGACCAAAATATCCTTTGGGAATTTCAGTGAGGGTTATAATAGGAAGTAGTTGGCTAGGGATGTAATCTTCTTCAGCTCAATATAAAAGCTAAATTAGACCCCATAATCTTAGTCCAAAATAATTAAGTCTCTTCCCCATCTCTACTGTATGAAATTAGTTTAATATAATGGAATGACAGAGAATTTCTAGCCATTGGCCTTGTGTTGTGATGGAAATCAGGAGCTGATTATGAACGGATATTTAGTTAGACTTTCAAAATTTGTTCTAAATACTTTAACAGATTTGAATAACTGCCGCTAGGCTGCTTGGCTCTGCTTTTTTGGTAAGTAATAAAATTTTTCCTTATAAGTTTGGTAAAAAAATTAATTATACAGATAAAAATTAAAATAGCCAAATATTAATACAACTATTTTCTATATCGCTGATTAAATATTAGGTAAATATACAACATTAATCAAGGTGAAAAAATAAAAAAAAAAGAAGTTTGGCAAACCTGAGAGATAGAGCGAATTAAGGAAAGTTTTTGTATACTTGTCAAATAGATGTATAGGAAACATGTCAAATGAAAAATATGTTGCTTGGAAACTCATTTCCTTGGTTCAAATCCGTCTAACTGTAAGAAATTCTGAAGGCTCTCAATATTTGTCTTTATACTTACTATTTTAAATCTATATTGGGCGGAAATGAAATAATTAGCTCCTAAGAGTGTAGTCATGGTTTATCTATAGATGGAAGTTTTCAACTTTCTATCCTCCCTATGTAGAGCAACATCTAGGAAATTATGGTTGTTGTCTGCCTCAGCTTCTTTGGAAAACATTATAATATGGGATTTCTTACGAAAAAGAAGAAAGCAATCATCCCCATATTGTTTATAGGTTTGTAGGACAATGGGCATTTATCCAACCAAATTGATTCGTGATGGATCGGGAATAAGTTAGGAAAGGTAGATCCCAATGCGATTCTTTCATTTTTTTTATGAAGTATATTGCATAATAAAAATATCGTATCTTATACCGCTAATTTTAAACAAAACTTATTTAAACCATAAATTAGCAAGTTTATGCTGAAGAGTTTATCACAAATTATTTGGCATCTTTCGAACATAGGTACATTGATAAAAAGTGATTTTACATCGAAAGAGAGCATGTAATATTTACTATTTGGTGACTTTTTTATGTAATCTGCTTCTGAAAAAATCCCTTTTTTGTCTACTACTTTTTAAAGAGAATTGGTGTTTAATGAGTCAAACGCTTATTTATTGTCGAGAAATAACTAAAAAAGATGTAGTTCCTATTCATTGGTTCTATGTCAAATCTTTGAACATCTTAAAGGTAATAAAAAGATACTATATTTTCTTCGAAACCTATCTGTACCGGTAGCTATGTCTTGTATAATTAATTGATTTGCTGCTGATGACAGGATAATTGTCCTTACACTTTGTTACATCTTTCGTGTTGCGCATTTCCAAAAGAAGTATAACTCATTTGTTTGGCAATGCCATTTATATTAGTTTTTCTAAAAACTGAGTTTAAACCCTGAAGCAGAACTTCCCCCCCAACAATTCTAAAAGGAATTGATAACTTATCTTCGTAAGGCAAATTACCGTGTTTCATGAACTTAAAAAATGCAAACTTTCGTATTTAATTAATGATGTGACATCCTCCTTATATTTTCACAAATTGTCATTTGGTATATATGTAGGTTCATTTATATTACTGAAAGATAATCAAATTCTATTAATGATCATCTGTGTTTTGGATTTTATGTCCAAATATATCTCTTAATGTTGTCATTTACTCCCTACCAATTTTAAGGTGTTATTTCTTCTTTATTCGTGATTTAAATTTTCAATAGTTTTCTTGAATAGAGTCAAATTTTATAATATAGAGCATTTATACTGGGTGAGTTCCCCCAAAACGGGCCCCGACTTTGCATACGCTTCATTTCTTAATTTTCTGCAAGGATTCAATAAAACTTTGGTGATAACTAGTTTATTGTGTTTAAAAATATCTTATCAAAGGAAGAGGTTCTTTGGACTTTTCTCCTTCATTCTAGAGCACGTGTTCGAAATGACCAACTCTTTAGTTCTGTGCATTTATTGAGGCACGGTACAAAGTTGTCCATAATGTCCTTACAAATCGACCGACTATTGGCTTTGATATCCTTCGTGATGGCTTTCTTGAGTTCCGTAATGGTCCTTGGTCTCCCTGCGTACACTATGTCTTTAAGGTAGCCCCAGAGAAAGAAATCTGGGGGGCTAATTTCTTGGGTGTGGGGTGCCCACTCAAAATCAGTCTTTAGACTGATCACACGGCACCAAAGTTCTCTTTCAGCCAACCTTAGGACATGTTTGAGGTGGGAGAGCTTCCTCCATACTGCTGGAACCAAAAGTCTCCATAAACGACGGGAACATGGTCTGCCGCTCTCTCTTCAAGGTTTTGAGGACCTCAACATACCGCTCCTTGGTGACTGTCACTGTCGCGCCAGATTCCTCGAAGAAAAAATGGCCGATGATGCCTCTAGCTGAGATTGCTGTCCATACCGTGCATTTAGAGGAGTGTAGGAGCTTGTTGGCTACCTCATTTGGTCTTTAGGTCCCCCAGAAGACATTTTTCTTCGAGTTTACCTGTCTTTTAACATGAAAGTGAGCTTCATCTGAGGTCTACAGGAAGTTAAGGAAAGTTGGGGTCTCCTGAATCTTCTTCAGTATCTTGACTGCCTTAGCCTTTCTCTGCTTCTTGTCTGAGGCTGTAAGGGTCTGCTTCATCTGTATTCTGTATAGGTAGACCTTAACATCCATTACTAGTACTCTCCTGCAAGTCTCATGGGATTTACCGAGAGACCGACTTAGCTTACGCACGGAGCTTTTTGAACTGTGCTGAACTGACCCTCTTACGCTATTGACCAGCTCAGTTGTACGCTTCCTGGCGCGTCCTGAATGGCTTAGACGGTTGTCAATGGCTGTATTTATTGAGGATCACAACAGCCATATAGTTCTCGAAGTGGTCCATCCAGTCTAGAATTCTGCTATTGGCTGGGGCTTTTTCCCATTCGAATTGATGCACGAATGAGTCCTGCACTTTCTTGAATGAACCTGTCTTGTAATAATGTTTGACGCAGTATATTCTTTGATGGAGCTCCAATTGAGATCTAGTTGTCTTCACAGGTGTGCTTCTGGCATGTACTGCAAAGAAAGGGTGATTAGTGAATGAATGAAGGATACATCACAAAAAGTGTTTGCAGGAGGGGAGGGGGTCACCCATTTCATTTGACGTTATGTTCATCATATTTCTTCTTCTAGCCATGAGCTTAGCTCTCTGCTCTTTAAGATCTATTTAAATATTCTTCTTCAGTAATCTTTGGCAACTGTGTTGAAATAGTTGCAAATGGCTGTTATACTCAAAGTTTTTTGAAAAGTATGTAAGCAATCTTTTTTCATTTTCTTTTTAAAGGTAAAATGTCATAAGTAAAGGTTTTGCTCTATTGGCCAATTCTATTTTTAGCTGTTTTCACACCATTTTCATCGCATATTATGAATTCTTCAGTCGTTAGACGATCGTCTCTTTATTCACACAATTTCTGGCATTGAATTAATGCCTACTCATCTTAAACTATTGTAATTCTTGTCTATATTTACCAATGAGTTCTTTTAAAAGTTCTCAACCTATTCATCTAGCTAAGATGTCATACAAAATTTTCAACTTTCCACATCCTCCACCATTCTAAACAGGCGCACGAATATAGGTTTAACTTATCGCCCAAGAAACATCTGGGAATATAGAATAAACTTGCGCCCATGATTTACAAGGGTCATCTACACGACTGTGCAATAATCAAGAACTAACCGTGATATTCCCCTTCAACTAGCCGCCCTTTCCCACAAATCAACATGTAGAAAGTTTTTCAAATGTACAATCCTTGACAATCAATAACCATCAGTCACCCTAATACAGCCCCAAGTGTCACATACCGTCCCACTATATCTTACCTACCTGATTAACATTCACTCGTACACGCTTACGGTGCACTCTTAACGGAGTAAATTGAGCAACATCTCCGGAGCGACGACAAATATGCTCTCTCTGGGACGTGCAGAAGGCAATTGTAGCATTTATTGTCAATTTCTGAGCGGATAAAGGAATGCTAAACCATAAGTACGGTAGGCCTATCCACATCCCCATGTGGGAAGGCTACAGACAAAGGAATGTCCATGTGTTAGGTACAAAAGGCGCTAAAGCCGCAAATATCTTTCTCAGCTGAGGCATGGTTAATAGGCATGTAGTAGAAAAATGCAGCACCGCGGTCTTGAACAAAGAAAAGCAATTTCTATAGATTTTTGCATGAAAAGAGACTCAGTTGTGCACCTTTTGGATTTGGCCCTCAAGAAAGTCACCTGAGGTAAATTGTGAGAAGAACATGTGACACCAGCACGGAGGTAACACCGTTGATGCTATAGCAAAGAGAAGGACACATAGCAAATTGCTCTGAGCATACAATCATATTAATTTAAGGGTTCGAAGATAAAACAGAAAGTAAAGGCGTGATTTTTTTCCAAAAAGTATAGAGGGCCTAAATGATACCGTATTGCCACGCAATATCATTGGTCTTTTTCAGACCAAAGCATACTGTGGCGATATGCTGCCTGAAAACGAAAGTGTAGAAGATAGTATTCTTCAGTGAGATCATAGCAGGCGATTTTGAGTGAAACATGGAAAAGACTTCCTGGAATAGACTATGCTAACTTTTAATAATTTCTATATCAACTTGCACACGTAATAGGTTTTATGAAATTAAACGGAAAAGGACCGGAGTAGAATGTTCTCTTCTTGTCTTATAGATAACAAACACGGTAGCCATTTACCAGGAATCAGGTAAGATACCCTTTGACCAATACTATTGAACAAAGACAACAGAAAGGCAAAGCCTCGCGATGTAGCTTTGAAATCATGGTCTAGTGGCTATCGTCAACTGGAAGAAATATCTGTGCAAGAAGTAAAAGAGGAACTTACTCCGTCAACTAAAACAGGTCAATATTTAGTTCTCGGCCTCTGGTGATAAAATCACCGTGGTGGACTTCAGCGAATAAGCGTTGTGATTCGCGAGCTTGTAGCGCAGCAACCTGGTTGGGTAATTTATAGAAAGCTGTTGAAAAATATTTCACAATTTGGCCGAGTTTGGGGATAATGAGATGTATTACTGGGGAACGTGAGTAGACCCTTGTAAGAGGATATTTAGTCATGGTAAAATTGATCGGACGTAGTGTCTACCGCTTAGAAGCACATCTCTTCTATCCTAGAGATGTCTAACACTCGGCCAATCCCCAATGTTCAAACAGAGTTTAGAAAGACCAGACCATCAAAGAATACAATTTTTTTTTTTTTTAATTAAGGGGCTATCTGGCCACTGCCGACTAAGGCATAAGTTGCCGTAAACAAACAGCCTAATTTAGGCTACTTTAAAAAATTAAACAGAAAACAATAAAAAGGAATAACAATAACAAAGCAATAACAAAACAATTACAAAAACAACAACAACAATTAAATCGCATTAAATAAAAGGGAGAAGGCCGGCCTCCCCCAAAAAGTCAATAAGTCCACCAGTCAAAGTACACGCACTCATCCCGAGAACAAGGGACAGGCGGTAGCGACCCCGCCCATCCCGGTACCGGGACAGGTGTCGTGCGCGAAGATCACCCAGACTGGGACATTCGACAAGAATGTGCCGAACAGTCTGGGGGACGACGCAGTCGTTGCAATAGGGCGCAGGCGAGCGCTCCATCAGATAGCGATGCGTCACACGAGTGTGTCCGATTCGGAGACGACAGAAAGCAACCTGAAGCCGCCGCGGCATTGGGGGATAGGTCCATGGGAACAGTCGCGGCGCAATGGCACGCAACTTTAAGTTCCCTTGGACCGTCTCCCATCTTCTTTGCTAAGCAGTCCGAAGAGCTGCCCGTATTCCTGCCATGTAGTCGGTGTGAGGAAGAGCGAAACGGTGGTCCGGTCGCTGAGTCCTCGCGGACTCTTTGGCGCCCTCATCGGCGCGCTCATTCCCCGCAATTCCTACATGTCCAGGAACCCAGCAGAAGATAATCTCGACATCTGCCCGGCTCGCCAAAACCGTGGCGTCACGGATATCGCGAACCAGGGGATGCGGAGATTACAATGCCCCGAGAGCACTCAGGGCGCTTTGTGAGTCGCTATAGATCACAATCCGGTCTCCGAACAGGGCACGTCGCGTAATCTCCCGTACCGAGTGGTGTATTGCCACCAGCTCGGCCGTGAAGACAGACGCAGCGCCTGGTAGAGCCCCGCTGACTTCAAACAGAGGGGATACGGCGTGGAAGCCGACCCCCTCTTGGGACTTGGAGCCATCCGTATACACTGGCACGGTACCAGCGTGACACGATGTGTGCTCCAAAAAGGTCGAACGCAATACTCCCGGCGCAGTACAAGCTTTGGGAGCAGAGGCGTGGCGACAAATAGCCAAATGTGGTACCCTCCAGGGTGGCGTCCTGGGCAGAACCAGGGGCGCCACCGGCCCGAGAGCTATATCTACTTCTCGAAGGAGTTTCCTGGCCCTAAACCCAAAGGGCTTAGGGTATGACTGGCGTCTCTCGGCGGCATAGGCACCATCGAGATCAGCTGCGGATGCAGTGAGAGCTGTTGGCGACTGAGGGAGGCGCCGGGCTCGCGCGTACAGGCGAGTGATGCACTGCACGCGGCGCAGAGCGAGTGGCATCTCCCCAGCATCGACCAACAGGCTCTCAATGGGGGAAGTGCGGAAGGCACCGGTCGCAAGGCGAAGGCCGGTGTGGTGGATCGAATCCACCTTCCGCAAAAAACACTCGGCTGCGGATGCATAAAACTCGCATCCGTAGTCGAGCTTCGAGCGAACAAAGGATCGATAAAAAAGTAAGGCGGTAGCCCTATCAGCGCCCCAAGCGCTGACCGTCACGGAACGGAGAATGTCCATGGCGCGGGTACAAGAGACCCTAAGGCTGCGAATATGAGCCTCCCAGGTGAGGCGTCGGTCGAATACAAGACCAAGGAAACGGTGCGACTCAACCACATCCAGGCGCACCCCATTAAGAAACACATCTGGGTCGGGGTGAAGCCGTGGGTGGCGGCAGAAGTGCACCACCTTAGTCTTGGCCAAAGAAAACCGAAACCTGTGCGCTTCGGCATAGTGAGAGACGCGGTTCAATGCCTGTTGGAGTCGACGCTCCAGAGTAGGCATCTGGGCCGCGCCAAAAGAGATCGAAAGGTCGTCCACGTAGAGCGTAGCGAGAACATCTTCCGGCAGCACCGAGGTGACGCCGTTGATGCTCAGGGCAAAGAGTGTGACACTGAGGACACTTCCCTGCGGGACACCCTCTTCCTGCTCCTTTGGGCCGGAGAGGGCTCCCCCCACCCGTACGCGGAATCGACGATCTCGCAAAAATTCAGATATAAAAATTGGGAGGCGTCCCCTCGCCCCCATCGTGTGGAGAGTCTCCATGATACCGTATCGCCATGCGGTATCATAGGCCTTCTCCAGATCAAAAAACACCGTGGCGTAGTGCTGTCTACGAAGGAAAGCCTCGCAGACGGCACTTTCCAGTCGGAGCAGAGCATCCGACGTGGAGTGGAACTTACGGAAGCCGCACTGTGCAGAAGACAGATGGCCTCCGCTGTCCAGGAAATAGGCTAATCTAACATTTACAAATTTCTCCATCAACTTGCACACGCAAGAGGTTAGAGAGATTGGGCGTAAACCGGTCGGAGTAGAGTGATCTCTCCCCGCTTGCGAAAAGCGAGCACAGTATCGATTCGCCAATTGTCTGGGAGAAGACCTTCCACCCAGATCCAGTTGAACAAATCTAACAGAAGGGCCAAGCCTCGCTCACCCAGGTGTCAAAGCATGGCGTACGGGACATCGTCCGGACCATGGGCGGTGTCCGCTCACGAAGCGAGAGCGGAACGCAACTCACTCACAGTAAACTTGTCGTTGAAGGGTTCTCCGCCTCTGGAGGTAAAGTCCAGCCGGCGGCCTTCCGCGACATCACGACGTGCATTGAATGCTGGCGAAGCAGCATCACGGCTAGAGAATGCGGAAAAAGCGGTCGCTAAGGATTCCGCCACGGACGCGGGGTCCGAGATTGCGGTCCCATTCTCCTGGAGAACGGGAGGGGGGTCCTGCGAGAACTTGCCCCGAATCCTTTTGACTTGCTACCACACCTCAGCTAAAGGGGTCTTCCCGTTAAGTGAAGACACGTATGCCCGCCAAGAAGAGCGGCGGGCGTGCTTCGAAATATACCGGAACCTAGCCCTAGCCCGACGAAATTCAGCGACAGTGAAATCGTTCGGGCGGCGCTTATAGCGCATGTAGGCATAACGCTTCTGTTTGAGGGCCGTCTCACACTCGGCCGACCACCATGGGAGTGGTCGGCGTGCAAAACGGCCAGACGTCCTAGGAATAGTAGTCAGGCCTACGGCGATGAGGTTGCCGGAGAAGAACTCAACGGCCTCATCTACCGACCTAAACTCCTCGACTGAGATAGAGAATTCAGTCATTTCCTGAAATGCAGGCCACCGCGCCCGCGCCAAGCACCACCGAGGTGGTCTCTCAGGCGGCAGTTGCCCTGAAAATGATATTTGAATGGGAAAGTGATCACTACCATGGAGGTCATCGACCACCCCCCAATCAAAATCAGGCTGTGCATCTAAAGAGCACAAAGATAGGTCAAGGCAAGAAAATGAAGCGGTTCTCGGACAGTGATGCGTAAACTCATCCACGTTTAGGACACCCATCTCAAGCTCTTCGATCAGATCGGCAAGGACTTGTCCCCTGGGATTTATGGAGTAATCTCCCCAGAGAGGATGCCTGCCGTTCAGATCTCCAAGCAAGAGATAGGGCCTCGGCAACCGTGCCACGACGCGGCGGAAGTCCCCCGCATCGAAGTCAGCTGACGGTGGAATGTACGCAGAAATGATAGTATACCTCCTATCCAGGTGCAGCTGCACAGCCACTGCCTGAAAGGAGGTATCTAAAGAGAAAGGAAGAACGGAGACATCATGCCGGGTGTAAACCGCGCATCCCCCAGCCCGGCCATCCCGCGGTGGTGGGGTCGCAAGACCCTTATACCCCGGGAGGGCAGGCAGCGGGCACGCGCCTAGCATGGTCTCCTGCAAAAAAATAGCTAACGGGGAACGGGACGAGTCGAGCCTCCGCAGCTCCTCCCAGTTGGCCCGGAGTCCACGGCAATTCCATTAAAGGAATATGCCCACCAGGCCTAGCTCGGAGGAGACGCGGGGGCCCTCCTCGAATTGAAGACCCTCACGGGAATGGCCGTACGCTTCCCGGGGGCAGAACCCCGGGCGCTGTTGGCCGGACAAAGCGCTGAAGGTGCTGTTGGCCGGACAAAGCGCTGAAGGCGCTGTCGCCTTCGAGGACTTATTGGGGGAGGTTGGGCTCGCCATGCGAGTCTTTTCCTCCCTCCGCCTCGAAACCTTAGGCGGGCGTTGCGGTTTGGGAGGCGGGGGGCCCTCTTTTCGAGGAACCACCGTCTTCGAGCCACTCGCTCCACCTCGGGGCGTGGGCGAAGGGGCCGAAGCTCCTTTGTTGCTGTCCTCCTTTCGGGGAACAGCTTTAGGAACCCCGGAAGATGGCCTAGCGACCATCTCCAGGGGTGTTGCCTCCTGTAAGTCTAACGACTCTGTGGAGGCGCGTGGCCGTTTCGCCTTACGGGAAACGGTCACGCTGGGGGAAGAGGGGGGAGCCCTGGTATTAGCCGGGGCTGGGTGTGAACCCTTTTTGCCGCCAGCTATACCAGGGGAGCGCCCGGGTGTAGTAGAGCCCGCAGAAGGGCTCCGAATGGGCGCGGAAACAACCGTGCTCGTTGGCCTGGATGGGCCAGGAGCAGAGGGTGCTTTTCTAACTATTGAGGCATATGACGTCCCAGGCAGAGCCGGGCGCGCCAGGACCAAGTCCTTAGCCTCGCGGAATGAGAGTCGATCCTGGGCCTGAATGGCCAGGATTTCTTTCTCAAGGAGATATGCACCACATTGCTTCGAAGAAGCAGGGTGCGGCTCTCCGCAATTGACACACTTGGCCACACACGATTTGGACTTATCGTGTGCGACCTTGGAGCAATTTACACAGACTTCGGGTGACCCCGATTTTGCACGTCTACATGATCGATTCGTGTGGCCGAAGCGGTGACAGTAATAGCACCGCCGCGGCAGTGGCACGAATGCCTTCACGCGGTAGCGGTACCAACCGGCACGCACCGACTTAGGGAGCTTGTCACAGTCGAACGTGACGAAGAGTGTAGGGTTGGGTCTCGAGGCCCCTCCCTGTTTTCTCATCACACGTTCGACCTTGACCGCCCCATGGTCGGCCAGCTCTAGGGTGATGTCTTCTATGGAGTAGTCAACGAGTTCCCTCGCATAAACTACTCCTTTTACAAAGTTCATGGTAGAGTGCGGCGTCACACTCACCCGGGTGCCATGAAGTGTCCGAAGAGCACTTATCTTGGCCGCCTCGGCGGGATTCGCCGCATTCGCCAGAATGCTCCCGTCCGAGAAACGGGTTACCTTCAGCTCTCTACCAATTGCACTAGCTAATCCTCTCCTCTGATGGATCATGTTGCCCTTGGACAACATGGTGCCATCAGTGAAGCGAATAACGAGGAAGCGTTTGAAGCCAGCGGGCTCGAAAACGCCAGGTAACCTCTGAATGAGGGGCCCCGATGTCATCGAGGCTCCGCCCTGTGCACTCTTGGTCTTAGTCAGGGGCTCCGCACACGAGGGGGTAGAGGGGCCGGATGTGCCGATCTTGGCTTGGTCGCCTACCAAAGTGGCAGCAGACCCATCCGTCCCCGCAGCCCTCGCGGATGGAGAGGAGCCCCGAGTCTTTTTCGTCTTTCTTGTCTTTTTCTTCTTTTTAGGAGAGGAGGGCGGGGAATGAACCCGCTTTTCACCCCCGCCGGTAGAAGCCCCCAGGCCAGATGGACCGGCCTCAGCCAGGTCCTTCTCTGAAATGGAGAAGGTCCCGGTGGGCGCAGGGGATTCATCCGGAGGAGATCCCTCCCCTCCTTGTCCTGCCTGAGAATCCACAGCCGTTTGATGAGGACCTTGCATAGGGGCGGATTCGGGTTCGGTGCTTGGCGCCAAGCCCGGATTCCCCCCCATGGAAGGCCCTACCTTCTGAGGCTGGTTTTCCTCAAGGACCATGTCTATCACAGGAGGGGCCTCCAATTGGCCATCCCCTCCCAGGACATCGCAGGTCCCCTTGGCAGCGTCATAAGTCTTTAGTGGGGAGGCACAGGCCTTGACCCCGGCAAGGTTTAATATTTTTGCCAGCAGGTCTTTTGAGGGAAGCGACCGAAGGGGCCTGGCTTCCCTCTCTCCCCTAAGGGGGTTTGCCCTACCGAGCCGCTTTGATGTGGAGCGGCTGGCTGAGGGTGGCCTGCTGGCTTTCTTGGCAGTCCCCTTAGAAAGCATAGGAGGGTCTGCCGCTGGAGATAGGGAGGTGCCCGAAAGCACCTCCAGAGAAGGGGGTGAGGGGGAGTCCCCTACACCCGTAGGCGTAGGAGAGGAGTAAGCCTCCTCTCCGGTTAAAGAGGTATGGAGGGTCCCCTGCGCAAGCACAGGGGGGGGGACCTCCATCTTTTCTGTGGAGCTGCACGAGGGCGGCTCCGTTGTTGTTATAGGGGGAATTAAGGGGAGATGTTGTTTTTTTTCATCATTGGGCATGGTGACCCTCTTTGTTTTACGGGACGCAATCGCTCACCACCTCTTGCAGTAGCCCGCACTGCAAGAGGTGCTTACAGGCCCGGCAGAGCCAGGCGCCGCCATTTGGGACCATTCCTCCCGCCTGGTGGCCTGGCAGTCCTTCGGCATGGCGGCTCCACCTTGAACACGGCGTAAAACGGATAGATTTTGAAGACGAGAGGAAAAGGGATGTGAGGAAGGTATGGGTGGGGATGAAGCAGGTTGTTAAAAGCCAACCACCCCAGATCGGAGCTCAGGGGTTAGGGGACATTGTCCCCTCCCCCCTCAGCCCCGATCCGGGACGATTGGCTGAGAAGAAGGTCAGCTTCTACCCTGTGAAATTAGAGGCTGACCAGAGAAAGTTGTGGGAGAGGTTGTATGAAAAGCGACGAGGTAGGATAGGAATACAGGCTATCTGAAGGAAGGAAGAGAGGCTAAGCTGGGGCCGGACGGTCCTTGAATACAAATCAGGTCCCGTAGGTACTCGTATGAAGGTGCCAAATAATAACGTACCATTCTCATTAATGGTTAAATTTTCCTCTATTGAAATTACAAATTCATTTGATTCTTCTTATGAGGAGCGCCGGATATTCGAATTTGGCGTCAGCTCTGCCATAGGGATCCTCAAACACACCTCATCCAAAACAACTTGGTCACTAAGACAGCCTAGAGACAGTCTAAGGCAAGAAAATGAAGTGATTCAGGTGCAGAGTTATATACATTTATCCATAATAAGCACACCAAACTCAAACTCTTCATAAGTTCCGCAAGCCTCTCCCTCCCACTGAAGTGGAGCAGGAAAATATAGATCTCCAAAAACGATAAATAACAGCCAACACTCAATGAGCTGTGGGTATGTTTCATCGGTCGCCCCCCTCTTCCAAAGTATGAGAGCACTTATCTTTCTTTCACTCCTTTTTCTTAACCTTTCCTTTGAATGCCTATAAGCTACACTCACCTCAACCACCCAAGATGAACCCATCCCCTAGCGCGATGAACCTACCCCCTAGCGCGATGCTTTCTTGCACCCAATACATATTATCTATGCCCCACTCTCTTCTTATAAGGCGTTAACGGGATATATTTCTTTGTGTTGTCGTGGCTCCAATCTGGTATCTACCTAGAGAGCTACTCTTTCGATAAAATAGTTGTGCTAACAGGCTACTATATATGATAGAAAGCATTAAAGTCAAAACTACATCGTCAACGAAGAATAACACGTGGGCAGCTGGCATTCATGCTCACATTAAAAATTATCAGACTGGGGTCTATAAGCTGAGGAATGCCCCAGCGTGGTCCACCAAGGATCGTTTTCGCAAGAGATCCAAATCTGTTCCTGGATTCAATCTGGTGGAAATAAAGCTCCTACTACTAATATGCAGCTCTAATTATTGGAAGTACCCCTTATAAACCTTAGTGGGAGCTACTTGAGCACTAACGGTGGAGTCGCTTATGGGAATTCCAAAGAAAAGACGATAAAAAGGAAGCCGCTTTACCTGAAAAAGTAGAAGGGAAACCGCTTTCACCGTCAGGTGGAACGTTTGATTTTTTAAATTCATTATTAGCTTTGGAGGCGGAAGGTAAATCTTAAATAAGCGCCACTGGAGCCGTTGGCGTAGCGGGTGCATTATGGCCGGTTTAATTGAATTTGCACCCTTAGAGAGCACCATTATCGCCAGATAGAGGAATTTTGCAAAACATGGTAATACACAGAGGCAATTTGGAGAAACTCCCATCTCGGCCACGACACTCATCTTAGACTAGTCTTCAAAATTAGTCGGCGATAAGGAGAGTTTGGTTAGAAGACTCTTGTAAAGAAGAAGGCGAAAAATGGTAAGATGGAAGATTCTCAATGAATTTTGTCCGTGTACCATGTCAATCTAGTCTGTGTCCGGCGAGAGTAGTGGGGCCTAATAGTGTACCCCTCCTCAAGCTATCAGGTATAGTAGTCTAAATGATGAAGCAGTTCATTGCAGGCGTATATGGATGTCAAACTATATACATACATATAATATGTATCTTTTAATAAAATATCTCCATTCATCTTACCTTCCAACATGAAATATGAACCAATAGAAAAGGAAACCCCATTAACAAGGATCGACCAAACAAAAAAAACAATCCCTAACCTGTAAATACTTCGTCCTACCTCCAGCTTTCCAAACTAGGTGAGAACGATGAACCAATTCCTTACCAACACACCAAGATCACAGACACGTTGTAGGTAACTTCAACCTCCCTGGCTCTCCAAAGTTTGAATTAACAAGACAAAGAGGCAAGTCCCAGCAGTACTTCAGAAGACCTAACCACTATTCGTGATAAACAACACTTCCTTAGCTCCTGCCTTTGACTCATGCAACCCTTAGAACAACTATTTCTAATACATTTTCCCGTCCATCACCATATGTTACCCATACCAAGCAACAGAAAAAAAACTTGGAAACCAAACACTGTCAATTACTGCACCATGTTCCACTCATCTAATAAATTGCCTTAAGGAGCCTATAAGAAACCAAACACACTCACCGGTACTAATCCTAATGAAGCTGACGACCTTTCATAAATACATATATTGAAAATAACCCAAGGAGACTGAGTTGGATGTCTAACACCAGGGTGTTGCAGACGGCGTCAAATGTTCGGATTGGATTTCGGCGAGATAATCGTAGTTATGAGTATAAACGGCTGCTGACTACTAAGTTAAACAAATCTGAGAGACGATTGCATTCTAAGTAAATTCCATGGAGGAAATTGTAAGTGAGACTAATCAATCCCTGATAATAAATAGATATCGAACCATGGTGGTAATAGAACTTACAAATAATACAAGATCAGTTGACATTGTTTTAAATAGTAAGTACATTATCAATAATTTGACAAGGACATGATTTATTTAAACATTAAATATAATGGCCCCCTAACTCACCAATCGGTCATATCTATAATATTTTTGGGTGTGCCTAAGCGATACCGAGAAGATATCAAGATGTGAGGTCTTCTCAAACAATCCTACATGAAATCCCGATCTTTGTGGTTCCATAGGTATTTTTCCAACATAAGTAGTTGATGATTCGACATCTGTATGAGTTGTCTAGACGAAGGAATTTTTCCTCAAGGGCATTATACAAAGAATATGACGTTCGCCCTCGATTGTACAAATACTTTACTACTATTAAGGTAAACTCAAGTAACAAACTCATTATGAGGATTAACCTAATATAAAATAACTCAAACTTTTTCGCAGGTAATCTTATATCACAAAACTAGGGACAAGCTACGAAAACAAGCATAAATCTAAAATAACACAGACATAAATTAACATAACACGCAATATTGAATTGAAGCTCTGATCTACAATCAAGAAGAGATAATTTAAACTCCAAAATATACAGAGAATTTTAAAAACTTAACAGAAAACTTCCAAATTGCAAGACCGTGAAACAAAAGACCCACGAAGCAATCTATTCAAACTCAAAGAGAATAAACTTTACTAGACTACATAGTACCTTCATAAAACAGGACACGTAAATTAATCCTTAACCTCTAAAAAGCAGACAAAAATAAACAATACTTAAACTTCTTGTAATCTTCAAGGAAATGTTCCTCACAATTCCATACACTTATAATATCAAAAGTTTAACGGAAACTAAAATCCTCCCCAGGCTTTAACCAGGATAACAGCCTTAATATTTATTTAAACACCCTACTTCTAAGAGGCATTAATGACCCACCTAAAATTTATCATCAACAAAATAAAGACTGTGACCCCACATTATACCATTTTCTCTCTTTTTTGCGTACCCACTACCATATCATGGAACATCTAGCCATAAAGAAAAATCCAAAATACACGTCCTTTCACACTTCCTAACAAATCTTCCGCCCATTGCATTCAAAAAGAACAGTACAGTATACACTAAAGTTATCCAACTTATACGATAGGGCTTTAACCAAATCAGAACAACAAACATGTCACTAATAATAACAATATACATAAATAAAGCCGTTGGCATGACTTTTCAAGTCAGCACAGGCCGACAAGTCCATGTAGTCTTCATCTAATTTGAGACAGCTAAGGAGACTGAGACCAGGAGAGCTGAGCGCTCCTCTGGTTAGAACGTGGAACCGTATATACTGAGCACTCCCCTTTTTGTATTTAGAGCCTAGGATTTGCAATGTAGAATTTCGACAAGAACGCACTCGAAGATAGACCTGAACAGTTTTTGCTTCAAAGCTTGAGTTATATTCAAGAAGCATAGATATGTAATGTATTTTGTAAGGTAAAGTTCTCTGAAATGAATGTGAACTCTTTTATTAGAATAAATTAAAATGTCTGATCTGTCTTCAATTATTCCATGACAGTAGGTTTCGTCGCTGAAGGTTTCATCGCAGCACCGCTTGGTAGTTGGCGGTTTAGTCGTTTGAAATTGTGTTAAAGTACGTTTTATTTTATTGTATGGACTGTATTTTGGAGTAAAATACATTTGTTTAAAAGCTTGGCAATTTCGTATTACTTCTAGTTGCAAGGTGATCGCCTCCTAAATTCTCACCCACCACATGCTAGAAGATCAGTTTTAGTCAAGACGTTACAAAGTTGTAAACAAGAGCCTCCGATACAGAATAAGATACGTGTACTGTAATTCGGAACGGCAAATTTGATTTCCCTTACGAATCAAATAGTTCTTTTTCGAATAAAGAAACTTTAGCAGAATTATTAGAGTTAGAGACCAACTTAAGCTTTCGCTAATGTGGGACAAATTCATTCTGTTTGAAGAATACAGTATAATTATTATGACAACTCAACTAATTTTGATTGACGTGATTGATATGTTTAACAAACTAATGACTTATTCAAATAAGTAAATCTATCATGTCATAGGGACCTTTCTCCTATAATTGGAAAATACTTGGTTAGGCGCTGTTCAAAGGGGAAGACGAAAACGAAGACGAAGATGTTCGCTTGTCGATATATCACTGTGGAATGTATAAAAAAACGCTGAGCGTGAATTATTCGCATAAATAATTATATTCAAGGTTGCCACCGCGCATTTCAACTATGACTATCAATCAGTCATCCAAACCTAGCTTGACTAATTAGGAAATCTAAAGGCGAAAAAAAAATAAGGAGAACTAACAATATAAAAATCCTTAGCTGGTGTCATCCCTCGGGATAGTAAAAAACTGTGCAATTATTAATGCTAGAAAAATATCGTCTTAGATTACTATTACAACATATATGTTTTTAATACATAAAAGGTATTGTACATAATTTGTAAGGTTATAGGGAGAGAAGTGGAAGTTTCTTTTCAAAGATTTAAGTAAACTTTAAAGAAATTCCATCAAACAACTTTTAAATAATAGCTTTAAACAAATTAATATCATTCCAAAATAATGTCCATAAAACAAAGGAAAACATTTGGCAACGAGATGTCCGTCACCGAAACGTCCGCGCACCCATTTATCAATATTGTTTAGAAAACATGAACTATGTTGGACATTTTATAATATGTATATATTTCCGATCTTAAAGAATTTTTTTTTTCCGACGCTCCCCCATACTGGCTCTTTTGACGCCGTACTCATTACTCTTTAGTAACTCTAGTTAAAGGTACTCCTTTCATCGCGCCACTCTCTCTCACATATCGTTTTCATATTGAAGACTATTCACTTCATTAACTTGCATGTTCCACTAGCGTTTCTTCTAATTTCACTAAACGTGCAGGACATTTAACATACAGTGAAAAATTTGCTAATGTACATATACATAATTACAGTTTTTTCAATGCTTTAAGTGAAGCAAATAAATAGCGTGCATTAATAGAGATTTCATCCTCAGTAGTAATTCTCACTTAGCTCAATAAGTCCATATTTTATGTTACTAAAATATTCCACATATTTAATTAATAGAGTTAAATCACCTTTTTTCTCTAATAAAGCAAAAAATTAGAATTCTTACTTTTCAAAATTCTAAATTAAAGAATATTCATTAAATGTCTACTAACTTCACTGAACAGTCAATAATTTCGTTAGTTTCAGAGTTGAATCAAAATCAAAGCAAATTCGTCCTACGGGCATACAGTTTAGCGCTAGCAGTGTGAGTGGTGCCTCTAAATTTAGTTTAAGGAACTGGGCACATATGGTGTCAGAAGAACGGGTCCTTTATTTCACTGTTTTACAAATTAAACTCTTTCTTTAGTTTTTGATGGAAATAAAGTTTGATTTTACCTTGTTCATTAAACTCGCTGCCTTTTTTTATCAAAGAATAATCACGTGCAAGAGAATCTTTCAAGAATTCTGCCCTGTATTTGATCAAGGAATTATGCATACTAATACCCGTTAACCAAAAAAGTTACCCTGAGTCATGCACCCAAACCTGCGCAGCCATCTTTCAGATTCATATAGATGTAACCGATGTGGTATAGTATGCCCATATGATCTCTTACTTATATCCCTCTGCCACCGTGATCGTGCCCTAAATAATCCTATATTTTCAGCTAACATACAATACGAAGCTGTAAAGTAGCTCTTAATATTCCGCTAGCCTCCTACAGTCATAGTTATAAGACATCTCCTGCCGCCGGATGGATTTTTCTGTTAATCTCCACAAAATGTCATATTATCTAAGGTTAACTTTGTCTAGGCATAACAGCAAATATCCTTTTATTCGGATTCTATCCAGATAAGGCTAAACATTTAATCCCAGTTCTGAATTCTGCCTTTAGAGAGGCCCTTATATGGCGCCCAGAGTGCCAGGAAAGTAGGCCTGTTGCATTCATATTGCAGGATAAAGAGGCCCAGTGATTAACCCCCACAAATGGGTGTTCAATGGATCTATGAAGTCCTAAGATTAAACACACATATTAACTAATTAGATAATAATGCAGGTAATAAATTATAAACCATAATATAAATAGAGAAATACTTATAACCTAACTGTATATTTATTATAAATGCATAAGAAAGGCGAGCAACTAAATGGTTCCCACGCGGCTACACCACACACACGCACACACACGCACACACACACACACATGTACATACAGAGTGGAAAAGCGCGGGACGGAAATATACCGATGTTCAAAAATTAAGGAAGCTGAAAAAATACAGAGTGAGATATGCTTTGTCATCCTTTTTTCTAGATGTCCTTATCAACAAAGATTACCATGATATAAAATTATCTGTGTACAGGAAGGAACTCACTCAAATGCATATATACATAATTTTTCATGCCATGTTAATACTGTTAAAAAATATGTAATATCTACCTTGTTTTTTAGAGCATATACAATATGTCATCCTTATTTAAACGAAGAAATTGTTAAAATCAAGGCTATTTTTTTCAGAACTGTCTTACCCAAATGGATTTATAGCATCAGCTCATTTTTCAACTAGGAAAACATGCTATTCTAATCATCCTTCACGTTCTAATGACTTCATCAAATTTATAGCATTGCCATTTAATGACAAACTAAATAAGTGAATGCACTTATTTCAGGAAACAGGGATTAAAATAGTTCTTAAATATAATGATTCTATAAACCTAATGATGATTTCCAGGAATCCAAATGATCGACAGCATAAAGGGGTATATGTAATTCTATGTAAAGATTATGAACATTTTATGTAGTTGAAACGGGACGAAATTTAGATAAAAGATCCTATGAACATCGGAGGGATATCGGAATTGGCAATGAAAGCATGGAGTATTTTATCCTGTCAGAGATTTTAATCATTCCATCGATTTTGAATTAGTTAAATTGGTCTTTACATCAAAAAATTATGTCAAAAGAAGAATTGTAGAATTAAGTTCGATCACATCTATTCCTAATTTCAATTTATCTGAAGGTCAATTTTCTTTTAATAGTTTGATATGTAAGCAGATAAACAATTGTAAAACTGCCCAGTCCTAATCAGGTAGTAAATTATGTCCTTCCTGGGATTAGCCCGAGCAGGGGAATGGGTCAGGTAACCTGATCTTTGTCTATCAGTATCAGGTCAGAGGTGTGTGACAAGGGTGTGTGATAAATGAAACCTTTCTGGAATAAATATGTCTTCAGGAAGTGTTGTTAATTTCCTCAAGGTACCTGAATAAAAGTTACTTTGAAACTTAATCTGTTCGAATAAGAGAGTTGCGCCGTCTAGATTTTAGTGTTGAACTGGAAAATCGTTCACTATGTATATTTAGAGAAAATCAAAGAGGTCGAGGCTGATAGAAGAGGAAAAACACTCGTTAACCATTTATGTAAAATCGCCTGGTAATCTGCGGTTTGGAGATTACCAGGGTGGAAAAAGGAACTTTGTAATTATATTAGTGAATTGTCCTACACCCGTGGATAATGGTGCAACAATTGACCTTATAAAAGTATTTGTTTTCAAAATACCCTCGGGAAAAGAAGATACATCTTATACTCAAATATCTAACTAACATTTTTATTGTCTTCTTCTCATATTTTCTCTTTAACATGGAATACAAATATGCGCCTACAATAATAATATTCCATTTCCATTATCATCTTAAAAGTGCACCCAACAAAGGTCCTTAAATTCTTGATTCAGCAAAATCAAAGTGTGCATCAGATAACTGAATCGTCGATATTTTTAGAGAATTTGTGGTTAGTGCCAAATATCAGACAAAGAGATTGCGATTCTGCTCCAGAAAATGAAACGAAAAATAAATTCAGCGAAAAAATGGAATTTATTTAAAAAAAGTAATAGAAATTTCTACACCTAGAGATGATTGATTTAATAGATAAAAAATTATGAAAGAAATTTCAGGATATTGTAGGTGAAAAATGTGTAGCCAAATTCTCCCAGGGTAACCTAAAAGCATAAATTGTGATATATATTGAAAGCTAACAAATATAGTTTCCGAAGGAAAATAAATCAAATATAAAATGCTGCTTTGTAGCCCGAAAATTGGTAAATAACTATGTATTCAATAAAACCATCAATTTTTTTAAGGAGGAAAGATATTTGTGAAACATATTTTTTAGAAGTGTCTTGTATTTATTTTTATCTTTAAAAAGCCAATTGAACGAGTTTTCAAATAAGTGTTTCTATTACTTTACATAATCAAGTTGTGCTATAGCACTGGCTAACAAATTTGAACTCTGTTTAATTATCAGAGACCTGAGCAAACCTTTTTCATGGCAACTTTCTCGCGGATTTCAAATCTGACGTTAGTTTTTCTTTAGCACATCACGTTGTCGAGATATTGGAAAATGAAATATGACCGCCGTCGCTAAAAGAATGTAGCGTTTTACTCTGATTTTTTTTTTGCTGAAACTGATGATATATGGTTTCATAGCGCCATTGTTAAAAAAATTGCCTTTTGTATATCTCTATGTGCATTTAGAAGTTAAACTGACACAAAATGATGCATTTAACATATAGAAACTCTAGAATTGATCATTCTTTTTAGGTGTAAACATAAGATAAAGATAAATAGCTATGTTCTGTTGATTCCACAAGCATCATAAAGTTAATGGTGCTTATATTGCATGTATAAGAATGGTAAACAATGATTGAAGAGCTAATAAGTCAAAACTCGAATTCATTAATGTTGTGCATGAGATTTGCGTTTGAACTTTTTCTCAGGATTATCACGATACAACATCCACCAATGGTCACCCATCATGCTTTTATTCCCAAATCCTTGATTTCGACTGTCCATTTTCTTAATATCCTGGTGGAAACGCTCAACTTGCTCGTTACTTACGGCTCCAATATTTTCTGGGGAAAAGTCTGGGTGCGAATGCAGGAAGTGTATTTTAAGTGACATACGGCATCCTATTTCTTTATAAGATTGAAGAAGGTTTTCCACGCCATCTCTGTATACAGGTGACTTGTTGATGCCCAGAAAGTTTGCACATAACCACTTAAAGGGTAGTCATGCATTTAGTTCAAGAAGAGTGAGGGTCTTCTCGAAAACAGGGTCTAGCTAAAACTTCTTTGATTGGTGGTCCCACAAATATGCCTTCTTTTAATTTTGCTAGGCTCAGTTGTGGAATTTTTTGGTACAGATATTGGAATACCTGAGAATTGTCCTTAGCCATTGATTTCAAGAAGTTTTTCATTAGACCTAGTTTCAAATAAAAAGGTGGCAGATATAATTTCTGAGGCTCTACCAGGGGACAGACTGAACACTGCTTATTCCAGGCTCATATGTAGATCGAAGTGTCCAGTCACGCTTGTTATAATGTTTTGCAGTGGCACGGCTATTCCACAGGCAGAGGAAGCAACAGTACTTCGTGAATCCTCCTTGCATACCCATTAGCATGCCCATGAATTTTAGATCACCACAGATGCACCACTGATGGGCTTGGTAGTTTATGGCTTTAAGAAGAATATCCATATTGCCATATGTCTTCTTAAGGTGGACAGAATGGCTAATAGGAATAGATGGCTTTACATTGCCATTCTCCAAGACGACAGCGTTCAGACTTGTCTTAGAAGCATCAATAAAGAGACACCAGCCAGACGCCTCATATGTCCGTGACAAGGCTTCGAACAATCCATTTATATCTTGGCAGTAGCAGAGAGGTCCAATAACTGTGAAGAATGAAGTTAAATCACAATTACGCTTTCTAAAGTAAGTCACATGCACATTTTTCTCGAGTAATAATCTTTCTTGTAGTCGAGATGCTAGAAGTTCTGCTTTCTCCTTTAAAAATGACATATCTCTCACAAGATCATTTAAATCTTCCTGATTAAATAAATTTAGCTCAGAGTTAGCATCCTCATATTTAACATCCGCATCTAATGTGCATGCACCTTCAGTACTACCATCATCACTGATATCATCAGGTACGAGGCCATCATCAGGGGGAACTGGTCTGCCTACGGAATCCATGGTTAGATAAAAGATTTGGTGCTTGTTCTTTACAATAAACCGTTTTGTGGTCACGCTGCAGAAATAACAATCTTATAGATGATCTATAGGCTCTCTCCATATCATAGGAACAGCAAAGGGCATTGAAGCTTCCTTTTTTTAATCTTTTCACGTAATCCTTTAGAGCAGGAAGTACAAATCGGGTGTGGTGCCCATGTTTTATCTTGGTCACCAAGAGAACAGCCGAAGTAGAGTTTATACATTTTCGTAATATCATTTGTGATAGTACGCTGCTTAGTTTTTGTTGTAAAATGCACATATACATAGGAAAATTTATCTAGATGATATTTGCAATCTCGAAGCATTGTTACTGCTTTGTTGAAATATTTAGAAGCCTCTTAAGATCAACGCAGAAGGAGCAGCTTAGAAGATGCACATCAGATGAGGAACCTGAAAGCATAAAACAGGATTATAAATAATTGCGCAAAATATGCAAGCGGGTAATAAATGTGAATGAATTGTTCTCCATACCCCTTTAACTAGCAAGCAAGATTTTTTTTTTTTTTAATTAAGGGGCTATGTGGCGATTGCCGACTTAGGCATAAGTTGCCATTAACAAACAGCCTAGTTCTAGGCTACTTTAAAAAAATAGACAGGAAACAACAATAAAAAGAAATACCAATGACAATAACAATAACAAAGCAATAACGAGAACAATAACAAAAAACAAAAACAATTAAACCGGGTTAAATGAAAGGGAGAAGGCCAGCCTCCCCCAAAAGGTCAATAGGTCCACCAGTCAAAGTACACGCACTCGTCCCGAGTACAAGGGACAGGCGGTAGCAACCCCGCCCATCCCGGTACTGGGGCAGGTGTCGTGCGCGAAGATCACCCAGACTGGGACATTCGACAAGAATGTGCCGAACAGTCTGGGGGACGACGCAGTCGTTGCAATAGGGTGCAAGGAAGCGCTCCATCAAATAGCGATGCGTCACACGAGTGTGCCTGATTCGGAGACGACAGAAAGCAACCTGAAGCCGCCACGGCATTGGGGGGGTAGGTTTATGGGAACAGTCGTGGTGCAATGACACGTAACTTTAAGTTCCCTTCGACCGTCTCCCATCTTCTTTGCCAAGCAGTCCGAAGAGCTGCCCGTATTCCTGCGATGTAGTCAGTGTGAGTAAGAGCGAAACGCTAGTCCGGTCGCAGAGTCCTCGCGGACTCTTTGGCGCCCTCATCGGCGCGCTCATTCCCCGCAATTCCTACATGTCCAGGAACCCAGCAGAAGATAATCTCGACATCTGCCCGGCTCGCCAAAACCATGGCGTCACGGATTTCACAAACCGGGGGATGCGGAGATTCCAATGCCCCAAGAGCACACAGGGCACTTTGTGAGTCGCTATAGATCACAATCCGGTCTCCGAACCGGGCACGTCGCGTAATCTCCCATACCGAGTGGTGTATTGCCACCAGCTCGGCCGTGAAGACAGACGCAGCGCATGGTAGAGCCCCGCTGACTTCAAACAGAGGGGATACGGCGTGGAGGGTGACCCCCTCTTGAGGCTTGGAGACATCCGTATACACTGGCACGGTACTAGCGTGACACAATGGGTGTTCCAAAAAGGTCGAACGCAATACTCCCGGCGCAGTACAAACTTTGGGAGCAGAGGCGTGGCGACAAATAGCCAAATGCGGTACCCTCCAGGGTGGCGTCCTGGGCAGAACCAGGAGGCGCCACCGGCCCGAGAGCTATATCTACATCTCGAAGGAGTTTCCTGGCCCTAAACCCAAAGGGCTTATGGTATGAAGGGCGTCTCTCGATGGCATAGGCACCATCGAGATCAGCTGCGGATGCAGTGAGAGATGATAACGACTGAGGGAGGCGCTGGGCTCGCACGTACAGGCGAGTGATGCACTGCACGTGGTGAAAAGCGAGTAGCATCTCCCCAGCATTGACCAACAGGCTGTCAATGGGGAAAGTGCGGAAGGCACCGGTCGCGAGGCGAAGGCTGGTGTGGTGGATCGAATCCACCTTCCGCAATAAACGCTCGGCTGCGGACGCATAAAACTCGCATCCGTAGTCGAGCTTCGAACGAACAAAGGATCGATAAAAAAGTAGGGCATTATCTCTATCAGCGCCCCAAGCGCTGAATGTCACGGAACCAAGAATATTTATGGCGCGGGTACAAGAGACCCTAAGGCTTCGAATATGAGCCTCCCAGGTGAGGCGTCGGTCGAATACAAGACCAAGGAAACAGGGCGACTCAACCACATCCAGGCGCACCCCATTAAGAAACAAATCTGGGTCGGGGTTAAGCCGTGGATGGCGGCAGAAGTGCACCACCTTAGTCTTGGCCAAAGAAAACCGAAACCTGTGCGCTTTGGCATAGCAAAAGACGCGGTTTAATGCCTGTTGGAGTCGACGCTCCACAGTTGGCATCTGGGCCGCGCCAGAAGAGATCGAAAGGTCGTCCACGTAGAGCGTAGCGAGAACATCTTCCGGCAGCACCGAGGTGACGCCGTTGATGCTCAGGGCAAAGAGTGTGACACTGAGGACACTTCCCTGCGGGTAAACCTGCTTCCTGCTCCTCTGGGCTGAAGAGGGCTCCCCCCACCAGTACGCAGAATCGACGATCTCGCAAAAGTTCAGATATAAACATTGGGAGGCGTCCCTCGCCCCCATCGTGTGGAGAGTCTCCATGATACCGCATCGCCATGCCATATCCTATGCCTTCTCCAGTTCAAAAAACACCGTGACGTAGTGCTGTCTACGAAGGAAAGCCTGGCAGACGGCATTTTCCAGTCGGAGCAGAGCATCCGACGTGGAGTGGAACTTAAGGAAGCCACACTGTGCAGAAAACAGATGGCCTCCGCTGTCCAGGAAATAGGCTAATCTAACATTTACGAATTTCTCCATCAACTTGCACACGCAAGAGGTTAGAGAGATTGGGCGTAAACCGGTCGGAGTAGAGTGATCTCTCCCCGCTTGCGAAAAGCGAGCACAGTATCGAATCGCCAATTGTCTGGGAGAAGACCTTCCACCCAGATCCAGTTGAACAAATCTAACAGAAAGGCCATGCCTCGCCTACCCAGATGTCAAAGCATGGCGTACGGGACATCGTCCGGACAATACGCGTTGTCCGCGCACGAAGCGAGACTGGAACGGACTCACTCACAGTAAACTTGTCGTTGAAGGGTTCTCCGCCTCTGGACGTTAAGTACAGGCAGTGGCCTTCCTCGACATCACGACGTGCATTGAATGCTAGCGGAGCACCATCACGGCAAGAGAATGCAGAAAAATAAGTCGCTAAGAATTCTGCCATAGGCCAGGGGTCCGAGATTGCGGTCCTATTCTCCTGGAGAACGAGAGGGGGGTCCTGCGAAAACTTGCCCCGAATCCTTTTAACTCGCTTCCACACCTCAGCTAAAGGGGTCTTTTGTTAAGTGGCGGGCCAAGGAGAGTGGCGGGCGTGCCTCGAAATATACCGGAACCTAGCCCTAGCACGACGAAATTCACCCACAGTTAAATCGTTCGGACGGCGCTTATAGCACATGTAGGCATAACGCTTCTGTTTGAGGGCCGTCTCCCACTCGTCCGACCACCAGGGGAGTGGTTGGCGTTAAAAACGGCCAGACGTCCTAGGAATAGTAGTCAGGCCCACGGTGATGAGGTTGCCGGAGAAGAATTCAATGGCCTCATCTACTGACCTAAACTCCAGGACTGAAATAGAGAATTCAGTCATTTCCTGAAATGCAGGCTACCGCGCCCGCGCCAAGGACCCCCGAGTTGAGCTCTCAGGCAGCAGTTGCCCTGAAAATGATATTTGAATGGAAAAGTGATCACTACCATGGAGGTCATCGACCACCTCCCAATCAAAATCAGGCTGTGCATCCTAAGAGCACAAAGATTGGTCGAGGCAAGAAAATGAAGCGGTTCTCGGACAGTGATGCGTAAACTCCTCCAAGTTTAGGACACCCATCTCAAACTCTTCGATTTGATCGGCAAGGACTTTTCCCCTTTGATTTATGGAGCAATCTCCCCAGGGAGAATGCCTGCCGTTCAGATCTCCAAGCAAGAGATTGGGCCTCGGAAACCGTGCTACGACTCGGTGGAAGTCCCTCGCGTCGAGGTCAGCTGACGGTGGAATGTACGCAGAAATCAGAGTATACCTCCTATACAGGTGCAGCTGCACAGCCACTGCCTGAAAGGAGGTATCTAAAGAGAAAGGAAGAACGGAGACATCATGAGGGGTGTAAACCGCGCATCCTCCAGCCCGGCCATCCCGCGGTGGTGGGGTCGCAAGACCCTTATACCCCGGGAGGGCAGGCAGCGGGCACGGGCCTAGCATGGTCTCCTGCAAAAAAATAGCTAACGGGGAACGGGACGAGACAAGCCTCCGCAGCTCCTCCCAGTTGGCCCGGAGTCCACGGCAATTCCATTGAAGGAATATGCCCTCCAGGCCTAGCTCCGAGGAGACGCGGGGGCCCTCCTCGAATTGAAGACCCTCACGGGAATGGCCGAACGCTTCCCGGGGGCAGAACCCCGGGCGCTGTTGGCCGGACAAAGCGATGAAAGCGCTGCAGGCGCTATTGCTTTCGAGGATTTATTGGGGGAGGTTGGGCTCGCCATGCGAGTCTTTTCCTCCCTCCGCCTCAAAACATTAGGCGGGCGTTGCGGCTTCGGAGGCGGGGGGCCCTCTTTTCGAGGAACCACCGTCTCCGAGCCACTTGCTCCACCTCGGGGCGTGGGCGAAGGGGCCGAAGCTCCTTTGTTGCTGTCCTCCTTTCGGGGAACAGCTTTAGGAACCCCGGAAGATGGCCTAGCGACCATCTCCAGGGGTGTTGCCTCCTGTAAGTCTAACGACTCTGTGGAGGCGCGTGGCCGTTTCGCCTTACGGGAAACGGTCACGCTGGGGGAAGAGGGGGGAGCCCTGGTATTAGCCGGGGCTGGGTGTGAACCCTTTTTGCCGCCAGCTCTACCAGGGGAGCGCCCGGGTGTAGTAGAGCCCGCAGAAGGGCTCCGAATGGGCGCGGAAACAACCGTGCTCGTTGGCCTGGATGGGCCAGGAGCAGAGGGTGCTTTTCTAACTATTGAGGCATATGACGTCCCAGGCAGAGCCGGGCGCGCCAGGACCAAGTCCTTAGCCTCGCGGAATGAGAGTCGATCCTGGGCCTGAATGGCCAGGATTTCTTTCTCAAGGAGATATGCACCACATTGCTTCGAAGAAGCAGGGTGCGGCTCTCCGCAATTGACACACTTGGCCACACACGATTTGGACTTATCGTGTGCGACCTTGGAGCAATTTACACAGACTTCGGGTGACCCCGATTTTGCACGTCTACATGATCGATTCGTGTGGCCGAAGCGGTGACAGTAATAGCACCGCCGCGGCAGTGGCACGAATGCCTTCACGCGGTAGCGGTACCAACCGGCACGCACCGACTTAGGGAGCTTGTCACAGTCGAACGTGACGAAGAGTGTAGGGGTGGGTCTCGAGGCCCCTCCCTGTTTTCTCATCACACGTTCGACCTTGACCGCCCCATGGTCGGCCAGCTCTAGGGTGATGTCTTCTATGGAGTAGTCAACGAGTTCCCTCGCATAAACTACTCCTTTCACAAAGTTCATGGTAGAGTGCGGCGTCACACTCACCCGGGTGCCATGAAGTGTCCAAAGAGCACTTATCTTGGCCGCCTCGGCGGGATTCGCCGCATTCGCCAGAAGGCTCCCGTCCGAGAAACGGGTTACCTTCGGCTCTCTACCAATTGCACTAGCTAATCCTCTCCTCTGATGGATCATGTTGCCCTTGGACAACATGCTGCCATCAGTGGAGCGAATAACGAGGAAGCGTTTGAAGCCAGCGGGCTCGAAAACGCCAGGTAACCTCTGAATCAAGGGCCCCGATGTCATCGAGGCTCCGCGCTGTGCACTTATGGTCTTTGTCATCGTCAGGAGCTCCGTACCCGGGGAAGCAGAGGGCCCGGATGTGCCGATCTTGGCTTGGTCGCTTTCCAAAGTAGCAACAGACCCATCCGTCCCCGTAGCCCCGCGGATTGAGAGGAGCCCCGAGTCTTCTTCGTCTTTTTGGTCTTTTTTGTCCTTTTCTTTTTTAGAGAGGAGGGCGGGGAATGAACCCGCTTCTCACCTCCGCCGGAAGAAGCCCCCAGGCTAGATGGACCGGCCTCAGCCAGGTCCTTCTCCGAAATGTAGAAGGTCCTGGTGGTCGCAGGGGCATCATCCGGAGGAGATCCCTCCCCTCCTTGTACTGCCTGAGAATCCACAGCCGTTTGATGATGACCTTGCATAGGGGCGGATTCGGGTTCGGTGCTTAGCGCCGAGCCCGGATTCCCCCCCATGGAAGGCCCTACCTTCTAAGGCTGGTTTTCCTCAAGAACCATGTCTATCACAAGAGGGGCCTCCAGTTGGCCATCCCCTCCCAGGACATCGCAGGTCCCCTTGGCAGCGTCATAAGTCTTTAGTGGGGAGGCACAGGCCTTGACCCCGGCAAGGTTTAATATTTTTGCCAGCAGGTCTTTTGAGGGAAGCGACCGAAGGGGCCTGGCTTCCCTCTCTCCCCTAAGGGGGTTTGCCCTACCGAGCCGCTTGTACGAGGGGCGGTCGGCAATGGGCTGCCTGCTGGCTTTCTTGGCAGTCCCCTTAGAAAGCAAAGGAGGGACTGCCGCTGGAGATAGGGAGGTGCCCGAAAGCACCTCTTGAGAAGGGGTGAGGGGGAGTCCCCTACACCCGTAGGCGTAGGAGAGGAGTAAGCCTCCTCTTTGGTTAAAGAGGTATGGAGGGTCCCCTGCGCAAGCACAAAGGGGGCGACCTCCATCTTTTCTGTGGAGCTGCACGAGGGCGGCTCCGTTGTTTTAAGGGGAATTAAGGGGAGATGGGTTTTTTTTTCATCATTGGGCATGGTGACCCTCTTTGTTTTACGGGACGCAATCGCTCACCACCTCTTGCAGTAGCATGCACTGCAAGAGGTGCTTACAGGCCCGGCAGAGCCAGGCGCCGCCATTTGGGACCACCCCTCCAGCCTGGTGGCCTGGCAGTCTATCGGCATGGCGGCTCCATCTTGGACAGGGCGTAAAACAGATAGAATGTGAAGAGGAGAGGAAAAGGGATGTGAGGAAGGTATGGGTGGGGATGAATCAGGTTGTTAAAAAAAACCCATCCCGAACCGGAGCTCAGGGGTTAGGGAACAATGTCCCCTCCCACCTCAGCCCCGATCCGGTGTGGTTGGCTTGAGAAGAAGGTCAGCATCTACCCTGTGAAATTAGAGGCTGACCAGAGAAAGTTGTGGGAGAGGTTGTATGAAGAGCGATGAGGTAGGGGAGAAATCGGGCTATCTGAAGGAAGGAAGAGAGGCTAAGCTGTGGCCGGACAGAGCGCTGGATCCCGTCAGCACGGCGGCCAGGATGACAAATCGCCGCGCCCCTTACGGGGTAGCAAGCAAGAACTCACGAAGCATCTAGTTTGCTCATCTTAGCAGTACATTAATTATACATGCAATAGAGCAGTACCAGTAATATTCTACATTTCATAACCGCAGGTGGCCATTTTAATTTTTTTGAATATCTTGAAAACGGTACGTGCTTGAGCAAAATCGATTAGGATTCAGCATGGAAAAATGTGTGTTGACCAGTGTAATTTATATCTTAAGGCTCGTGGCTCAGCTTCATCAAGCGATTAGTTGATCTATGAATTAAATTCATCTTCAATACTCTGTATGGTATCACAAAGGTTAGAAAAATATATATTACATATATATATATATATATATATATATATATATATATATATATATATATAGACATACAGTAGTTTGCAAATTAGTTCGGGCAGTACCAAATTTTTGGACTATTTCATAATATGTCTTCATTATTGCAACACTAAAGAAGTTGATTTTTGTTTTCCGTGCAGAATAGTGTACTAATAACATCTGACAACTGTTTTGTTGTGCCCTAGCTACACAAATCCCTAAAGTGCTACACTTGAGTTTGTCCAGGATGATTATTGCTGTGAGTGTGCTCCGTGGTGTACTCTGTTCTGCCGAGATATTCACCTTGCAATCATTATTACACTATATATTTAGTATGGATATCACACCCAAGAAGCGTGTAAGTATTATAGCTCTTAGAAAACATGCTGGTTTCAGCATGAGACGCATTTCTGAGGAAATAAAAGTAGCAAAGTCAACTGGTGGCGACATTGTGAAAAGAGCTGAAGATACTCGTGAACATTTAACACTGTGACAAGGAAAATGTGGAAGAAAACGAAAGACAACACTTCATGAAGAAAACCAGTAAAGACCTCCAGAGAGATTTTTCTTTAGCTGGTGAAAATGTTTCTTCTTCAACTCTCCGGCGAAGGCTCATTGAAATTAACAGATTTGCTATAAAACCGGTACTTCAATAGTTTTGACCCTCTGCTATGGAGAAAAAATGTCTTCCCTAGGAACGCAACTATGGTGGATGGAAGGGAGCTGAGTAGAAGAAAGTTATATTTTCAGACAAATCGCATTTTGAAAAACATGGGCATAGATAGGTCAGTGGTAGTAAGACGAAGCAAAGTTGAATCACTTCAGCGAGAAAACATCCAACAGGCGCCAAAATAAAACCTAAGAAGATGTTTCTGGGGTGTTTTAGCTCTAAAAGCCTAGGGTAGCTTGGTACTATTCAGAGGTGAAGAACAGCGTTAAATGCAAGGCAATCCTGCATACTCACTAGCTTCCTGAGATGCATAAAGACCTTTCTAATGGAGGCGGAATTTTCCAGCCAGATCTGGCTCTGTGCCATACTTCCCGAATAATGCGCACATTCTTCGAAAAAAGTGGACTTACCGTTATAAATTGGCCTGGAAATTCTCCTGCCCTAAACCTCATCGAGAATCTACAATCAAAAAACCGACTGTTCAACGATTCAGAAGATGAATGGTGCCGTTATCAATGCCTCGTACCATAACGAATAACTAACAAAAATGTGTTTAAATTTGGTGGAATCTATGCCAGAGCGAGTGAAGGAGGTTCTAAAAGCAAAGGGCAATAATATTTCATATTAAAGTTAACATTTATCTTATCATTGACTTATTCTTTTCAAATATAAACATCAATTATCAAATAATTGTATTATTTCAACACTGTCCGAACTAATTTGCACACTACTATATATATATATATATATATATATATATATATATATGAGGAATTAAACCACATTCTCTGAAGACAATTTAATTCAGAACAGTTTCGGTGTATCTCACACCCTTTTTCAACTGACACTGGGCAGAAAATATAAGAGAAATGCATATAAGCATAACACAAGATCCCCTCTTTTTGTCCCCAATCTCCTACTTGTGGCTAATCTAGGGGGAGAGGGGCCTAAACATATTGCAGGGCTGGACGAAAGAAGAGATGATCTTGTGTTATGCTTATATGCATTTTTCTTATATTTTCTGCCCAGTGTCAGTTGAAAAAGGGTGTGAGATACACCGAAACTGTTCTGAATTAAATTGTCTTCGCAGAATGTGGTTTAATTCCTCATCTTTTCTTGCGATATTGCATTAATTTTCATTATATATATATATATATATATATATATATATATATATATATATATATATATATATATATATATATATATACATATACATATATATTTATATATACATTATATATATTTCCTATTTCTTGCTATATTAAAAGATATACTATAATAATAAATTTTTACTCGATCCTGTATTTATTAAATTAAAATTTGTGCAATTTCTACTTAGAAGCCTAAAAGTAAACCAACGTTATTAAACTCGGACAATTTCATTTTAGGAAAATTGTGCATGTATATCAACTATATAATTATGTGGGTTTTCCACACTTTAATGCGTATGAGTAAAAAACTTTATTGGATTAATTTGGATTACAAAAAATCATTTAAATTGTTGAAAGTAAGAGAAGTAAAAAAATCGGAAAAAGCTAGTTTCCAGGAATCCATAGTACCTTCGTTTATTAAGGCCATTTTATTTTTGGGGGGAGAAAGAAAGATGCAGTTATCTTCCTGGATAGAGAAACAGTGGCGAGAGAGAGGCTAGGCTGAAAGAGGTAAGAATAAGTACCATATCCCGACGAGGTATAGTAGTAAAGGAAATACTAGATTGAATAAGAAAGAACTTGGGAAATGACCCGGAGATATTTGCAGGGGGCGATGAGGGGCCTTATAGTAGAATCGCCAAATAGAAGGATTTATTGTTATTGTATGTATGTGCATTATTTGGCTATCAGAGCCGTTTCGGAGGTTTTGTGTCACACGGATAGATTTCCAAAGGTACTTTTTCTACTAGTTAACTGCAATAACCCAGAATTAAGATGTAGAAAAGTTTAAATTGTGATCGATTCATTTTTTTGATATGAAAATAAAATATGAGGAAATTTCGAATAACCGTCATGTTGTCTCACTGCCGATTATGTGATAACACTTGTATCACTCCAAAACTTTCATTACCCCAAATCAACAAAGTGCCCCTATCCTGACATCACGCCTTCTGTCTAACACTGACGCTGCTAATCTTAGATAATTACTTAGAACCAAAGATACTTATCGATGGACGAAACATTCCCATAGTTCATCTTTTCGTGACCATTCAAAGGGTTACATGTTTACACCATCGTATGTAAGTGCCAACTGACCGAGTAATCTACGTTCACTCGATATCATGTGTTTTGACAGGAACAAACGCTCGGATCTTCACTAGTTTAGAGACAGCAATTATGTATTTACATTTGCTTTCGAGAAGAACTTAATGAAAATTACTGTACAATAATTCAATACAATAAATTTGTAAAACTTAATATTTACAAATTCGAAATAAAAAACATACAACGCCAACCGAAATTATCATACAATTTACATCCTACATATTTAAAGAAACTCTCGCAGTTATCGTACATCACAAATCACAATGATTACAATCATTTTACTTTAAATATTTTAACGCTTATTTATAATATATGTTTACAAGAAAACACCAATTCATCCCATCACCAGAATATTTAATTTATATCAATTGTATTCTCAGAAACACAGATTATATTGTCGAGTCACGACAGGTACATCAGTGAAGCTAAATATAATTTTAATGAGTAGAGTAATGAAAGTTAAATATTTGACATTTTTATGATAACTAAGAATAATTATAATTATTATTACTCAAATATTATGCCATTTTAACTGAAGGGTACACTAGTGGTTATTATAAATATTTGTCTTTTCTAGATTCCAATCTATCTGTTTTCCATTAGTTGTGATGGATTATGCCCTGCGAAAGGATGTTCTATATTCAGTATTTATAGCTGACTACATTTGTTCGAGATAAGATTCAGTACAATATGCCTAGCCCCTCCTGAAGAAGTGCATTTTGCCATTAAAATCTTTCTTGCTTCCCGCATATAAAAATGAAGAAAAGGAAACGGGAACAAGTTTTGGAGCTATTGCGTGTTATTTTTGATGGGGACTTTTAGCCATTATTATGAGCTAAAGTGCTTGGCAAACCAAGAGCGGTAAGTGAATTTCTAGCAAAACCACTAGTATAGGTACCTTCAAGGTGTTGCGATTTTTATATTCAAGTAGTTACACTCCATAGAATATTGCTCATTCAACACAAAATGCAACCCTGACAATCTCAGAAGTTAGAAGAGATGAAGGTTATTACATCATTTTGTTTCAGTTTGTTGCCTATAAATTTTCATTGGTTTTTAATGCTTATTTCTTTGTCTGAGTTCACACCGTTAATTTTTTCACACTCTTGAATATACCCATTCAAGGTGGAAATGGCCTGTTAAAAATATTTTTGAATGCAGACATCTTTCTATTTCGATATTTTTTTTCGTTTACATTTGCTTACTTAACTTATCTTGAAATTGGGAGGCTGGATCCAGGTATATCCATTAAAATAATCCGAAGTGTAGCGCCAATGAAGCAATTTGTATCACTGTTCTAAGGAGCTTGTCCTTGAACTTCAGAAAATATAAGGCAAAGGCACAAAGAATAAAAAACAAACAAACGAGGCAGCCTTGTTGCGTACCACCTGATCACATTGGAAGTCGCTCGAGCTTTCATGTTAATTCTCTGATTACTCGAGCAAATGTTAGCTACGTTCAACCACATCTAACATAACTTGGGGACGCTTCTCATCCACACCAAACGGCTAGACTAACAAACCAATATAACAATCTCAAAAGAATTACATCAATTGGATATTTAACCTCCACTTATCTAGTTGTACTGAACAAGGCGAGCTCACCCACTCATAGGATCAAGGTACCTTAAATTGTTAGCTAAACTGGTATCTACTCAACCTTGGTGTGCGGCTACTATTGCAATGGTATGATAAGCGTTCAAGTTTTGTATTAAAACGATAAACCTGAGTGGATTACACTGCCGTTCAACTGACCAGTGCCTGGGAGAAAATTCAAAGATGAATTTGGCCTTCGATTATACAGTATGTTCAAACATCTTTGGTGAAGGGTCACCCCTTTGATCTCAATCCTCAATGCTAATTACTTTTCCACCAACAACACACAAAGGATTGTAATTCCTTCTTTCTCATGTGGCGACTTGTCAGTGACTAATTCTCCTTAATTAGTTATTTTAAAGCTCCTCTGCCTGACGAACCTTCCAATGCAAAGTTTCTACTCGTGTTTGTTTGATATTTATATTTGACGATCATCAACAACTCGACTAGAAGCTGCCTCTCACGCTCTCAATGAAAGACAATACATTATTAGCGTTTCCTCTTAAATCTTCTGCTGTCTGACTTTTGCTTTAATCCATCGAATCTTGGTTTTTTTTTACACTATCGTTTTGAATTAGTTCTTACTATATAAGTAAATGAAGCATCATATTAATCAATTGATAAAGTTGACTTAGGTTTCGAGTTCTATTGTTATTATGGTATATCATTGTAGGGGGAAAATATTACAAGGACAAACAGAGGCTAGTTTATTAATACAGCGTCAACGGTTACGTTCCAGATGGGCCAATACTTTACCCCCACCCCCTCTTTGCCCCGCTGTCCAAAAGATACTCGAGCGTCGCTCGCAAAGAAGGGTTACGATTAGCAGATTTCTTAGTCCGTTAATATAAACATAGGAGGGTGGAGTTAGAATAAATATCTATGAACAGGCTCATTGTCCCCTCCGAGTATTTATGTCTATTTTCCAAAAATAGACAAAAATCTTACTTCTCTGACGTAAAACCGACGGGTGAATTGTCACAACGTTAAAAAGTTAAACTCTAGGAGATAAATTAAAAGTGGACCCTCGTGTCTCCACCTCTCCTCCCAGGGGTTAGTCGAAGTATATATAGTTTGATATGGAGAAAGGTAAAAAAAAATCGGATTAGCAATCGAGAGAAGAGCAATCCCTTAGTAAAACGGAATCAAGAAGACAGTGGAACCGAGGCGGATTTTTCTGCCCGAGGTTTTTCCTTTAGGCGCCTAGAAGACTAGACCAGTGGTATCGAGAACCACTCTCATACAGATCTCGTTCAAAGAAACCCCCTTTCGCAGTTTTCTGAATAAAAGCAGAGAAAAGCATCACCATTGAGGAATACCAACGTGAATGCCCATTCCAGAAAAGATTTCCCTTTTGGTCAAGTCTCATCATCGAGAAGCCCGCAAGTGTAACACAGATATTGGAATAACTCGTACATCCACAATCCCCTCGCTTATATCTTCAAGGCCAGAAGCGCGCTCCTAACCTACCTCGGGATAAGCATCTGCTCTTTTTCTCGAATCGACTCACTAAGCGTCTCCTTCATCCAGAGAGACGATCAGCTGTTTTCTGAGTTAGTCTTACATCCGCGAAAAAAGCTCCAGTCAAACGCGTCTCGAGTTATCTCATCTAAGAGTTTCCCGTTCAATTTTTTTTTTTTTTTTTTTTTTATAGAGCCCATCTGGCAACTACCCACTTGGGCATAAGTCGCCGAAAAACACGACAGCCTAGAATTAGGCTACTTTAAAGTTAAAATATGAAAACTTAACAATCAATATAAATTTGAAAAACTTAACAATCGAAGCAATCTCCGGCAGCGGGGGGAGGTCCCCCTCACCCCGGTGCAGGAGAGTGCAATCTAAAACAAAACAATAACAAAAAAAGGAACCTTAAATAAAGGGGAGAAGGCCGGCCTCCCCCAAAAAGTCAATAAGTCCACCAGTCATAGTGCACGCACTCGTCCCGAGTACAAGGGACAGGCGGTAGCGACCCCGCCCATCCCGGTACCGAGACAGGTATCGTGCGCGAAGATCACCCAGACTGGGACATTCGACAAGAATATGCCGAACAGTCTGGGGGACGACGCAGTCGTTGCAATAGGGCACATGCGAGCGCTCCACCAAGTAACGATGCGTCACACGAGTGTGTCCGATTCGAAGACGACAGAAAGCAACCTGAAGCCGCCGCGGCATTGGGGGATAGGTCCATGGGAACAGTCGCGGCGCAATGGCACGCAACTTTAAGTTCCCCTCGACCGTCTCCCATCTTCTTTGCCAAGCAGTCCGAAGAGCTGCCCGTATTCCTGCCATGTAGTCGGTGTGAGGAAGAGCGAAACGCTGGTCCGGTCGCAGAGTCCTCGCGGACTCTTTGGCGCCCTCATCGGCGCGCTCATTCCCCGCAATTCCTACATGTCCAGGAACCCAGCAGAAGATAATCTCGACATCTGCCCGGCTCGCCAAAACCGTGGCGTCACGGATTTCGCGAACCAGGGGATGCGGAGATTCCAATGCCCCGAGAGCACTCAGGGCGCTTTGTGAGTCGCTATAAATCACAATCCGGTCTCCGAACCGGGCACGTCGCGTAATCTCCCGTACCGAGTGGTGTATTGCCACCAGCTCGGCCGTGAAGACAGACGCAGCGCCTGGTAGAGCCCCGCTGACTTCAAACAGAGGGGATACGGCGTGGAAGCCGACCCCCTCTTGGGACTTGGAGCCATCCGTATACACTGGCACGGTACCAGCGTGACACGATGTGTGCTCCAAAAAGATCTAACGCAATACTCCCGGCGCAGTACAAGCTTTGGGAGCAGAGGCGTGGCGACAAATAGCCAAATGTGGTACCCTCCAGGGTGGCGTCCTGGGCAGAACCAGGGGCGCCACCGGCCCGAGAGCTATATCTACCTCTCGAAGGAGTTTCCTGGCCCTAAACCCAAAGGGCTTAGGATATGACTGGCGTCTCTCGGCGGCATAGGCACCATCGAGATCAGCTGCGGATGCAGTGAGAGCTGTTGGCGACTGGGGGAGGCGCCAGGCTCGCGCGTACAGGCGAGTGATGCACTGCACGCGGCGCAGAGCGAGTGGCATCTCCCCAGCATCGACCAACAGGCACTCAATGGGGGAAGTGCGGAAGGCACCGGTCGCAAGGCGAAGGCCGGTGTGGTGGATCGAATCCACCTTCCGCAATAAACGCTCGGCTGCGGATGCATAAAACTCGCATCCGTAGTCGAGCTTCGAGCGAACAAAGGATCGATAAAAAAGTAAGGCGGTAGCCCTATCAGCGCCCCAAGCGCTGAACGTCACGGAACGGAGAATGTCCATGGCGCGGGTACAAGAGACCCTAAGGCTGCGAATGTGAGCCTCCCAGGTGAGGCGTCGGTCGAATACAAGACCAAGGAAACGGTGCGACTCAACCACATTCAGGCGCACCCCATTAAGAAACAAATCTGGGTCGGGGTGAAGCCGTGGATGGCGGCAGAAGTGCACCACCTTAGTCTTGGCCAAAGAAAACCGAAACCTGTGCGCTTTGGCATAGCAAGAGACGCGGTTCAATGCCTGTTGGAGTCGGCGCTCCAGAGTTGGCATCTGGGCCGCGCCAAAAGAGATCGAAAGGTCGTCCACGTAGAGCGTAGCGAGAACATCTTCCGGCAGCACCGAGGTGATGCCGTTGATGCTCAGGGCAAAGAGTGTGACACTGAGGACACTTCCCTGCGGGACACCCTCTTCCTGCTCCTTTGGGCCGGAGAGGGCTCCCCCCACCCGTACGCGGAATCGACGATCTCGCAAAAATTCAGATATAAACATTGGGAGGCGTCCCCTCGCCCCCATCGTGTGGAGAGTCTCCATGATACCGTATCGCTATGCGGTATCATAGGCTTTCTCCAGATCAAAAAACACCGTGGCGTAGTGCTGTCTACGAAGGAAAGCCTCGCAGACGGCATTTTCCAGTCGGAGCAGAGCATCCGACGTGGAGTGGAACTTACGGAAGCCGCACTGTGCAAAAGACAGATGGCCTCCGCTGTCCAGGAAATAGGCTAATCTAACATTTACCAATTTCTCCATCAACTTGCACACGCAAGAGGTTAGAGAGATTGGGCGGAAACCGGTCGGAGTAGAGTGATCTCTCCCCGGCTTGCGAAAGGCGAGCACAGTAGCGATTCGCCAGGAGTCTGGGAGGAGACCTTCCACCCAGATCCAGTTGAACAAATCTAATAGAAAGGCCATGCCTCGCTCACCCAGGTGTCGAAGCATGGCGTACGGGACATCGTCCGGACCATGGGCGGTGTCCGCGCACGAAGCGAGAGCGGAACGCAACTCACTCACCGTAAACTTGTCGTTGAAGGGTTCTCCGCCTCTGGAAATAAAGTCCAGCCGGCGGCCTTCCGCGACATCACGACGTGCATTGAATGCTGGCGGAGCAGCATCACGGCTAGAGAATGCGGAAAAAGCGGTCGCTAAGGATTCCGCCACGGACGCGGGGTCCGAGATTGCAGTCCCATTCTCCTGGAGAACGGGAGGGGGGTCCTGCGAGAACTTGCCCCGAATCCTTTTGACTCGCTTCCACACCTCAGCTAAAGGGGTCTTCCCGTTAAGTGAAGACACGTATGCCCGCCAAGAAGAGCGGCGGGCGTGCTTCGAAATATACCGGAACCTAGCCTTAGCCCGACGAAATTCAGCGACGGTGAAATCGTTCGGGCGGCGCTTATAGCGCATGTAGGCATAACGCTTCTGTTTGAGGGCCGTCTCACACTCGGCCGACCACCATGGGAGTGGTCGGCGTGCAAAACGGCCAGACGTCCTAGGAATAGTAGTCAGGCCCACGGCGATGAGGTTGCCGGAGAAGAACTCGACGGCCTCATCTACCGACCTAAACTCCTTGACTGAGATAGAGAATTCAGTCATTTCCTGAAATGCAGGCCACCGCGCCCGCGCCAAGCACCACCGAGGTGGTCTCTCAGGCGGCAGTTGCCCTGAAAATGATATTTGAATGGGAAAGTGATCACTACCATGGAGGTCATCGACCACCCCCCAATCAAAATCAGGCTGTGCATCCGAAGAGCACGAAGATAGGTCAAGGCAAGAAAATGAAGCGGTTCTCGGACAGTGATGCGTAAACTCATCCACGTTTAGGACACCCATCTCAAGCTCTTCGATCAGATCGGCAAGGACTTGTCCCCTGGGATTTATGGTGTAATCTCCCCAGAGAGGATGCCTGCCGTTCAGATCTCCAAGCAAGAGATAGGGCCTCGGCAACCGTGCCACGACGCGGCGAAAGTCCCCCGCGTCGAAGTCAGCTGACGGTGGAATGTACGCAGAAATGATAGTATACCTCCTATCCAGGTGCAGCTGCACAGCTACTGCCTGAAAGGAGGTATCTAAAGAGAAAGGAAGAACGGAGACATCATGCCGGGTGTAAACCGCGCATCCCCCAGCCCGGCCGTCCCGCGGTGGTTGGGTCGCAAGACCCTTATACCCCGGGAGGGCAGGCAGGGGGCACGCGCCTAGCATGGTCTCCTGCAAAAAAATAGCTAACGGGGAACGGGATGAGGCGAGCCTCCGCAGCTCCTCCCAGTTGGCCCGGAGTCCACGGCAATTCCATTGAAGGAATATGCCCTCCAGGCCTAGCTCGGAGGAGACGCGGGGGCCCTCCTCGAATTGAAGACCCTCACGGGAATGGCCGTACGCTTCCCGGGGGCAGAACCCCGGGCGCTGTTGGCCGGACAAAGCGCTGAAGGCGCTGTCGCCTTCGAGGACTTATTGGGGGAGGTTGGGCTCGCCATGCGAGTCTTTTCCTCCCTCCGCCTCGAAACTTTAGGCGGGCGTTGCGGCTTCGGAGGCGGGGGGCCCTCTTTTCGAGGAACCACCGTCTCCGAGCCACTCGCTCAACCTCGGGGCGTGGGCAAAGGGGCCGAAGCTCCTTTGTTGCTGTCCTCCTTTTGGGGAACAGCTTTAGGAACCCCGGAAGATGGCCTAGCGACCATCTTCAGGGGTGTTGCCTCCTGTGAGTCTAACGACTCGGTGGAGGCGCGTGGCCGTTTCGCTTTACGCGAAACGGTCACACTGGGGGAAGAGGGGGGAGCCCTGGTTTTAGCCGGGGCAGGGTATGAACCCTTTTTGCCGCCAGCTTTACCAGGGGAGCGCCCAGGTTGGGTAGAGCCCACAGAAGGGCTCCGAATGGGCGCGAAAAACAACCGTGCTCGTTGGCCTGGATGGGCCAGGAGCAGAGGGTGCCTTTCTAACTATTGAGGCATATGACGTCCCAGGCAGAGCCGGGCGCGCCAGGACCAAGTCCTTTGCCTCGCGGAATGAGAGTCGATCCTGGGCCTGAACGGCCAGGATTTCTTTCTCAAGGAGATATGCACCACATTGCTTCGAAGAAGCAGGGTGCGGCTCTCCGCAATTGACACACTTGGCCACACATGATTTGGACTTATCGTGTGCGACCTTGGAGCAATTTACACAGACTTCGGGTGACCCCGATTTTGCACGTCTACATGATCGATTCGTATGGCCGAATCGGTGGCAGTAATTGCACCGCCGCGGCAGTGGCACGAATGCCTTCACGCGGTAGCGGTACCAACCGGCACGCACCGACTCAGGGAGCTTGTCACAGTCGAACGTGACGAAGAGTGTAGGGGTGGGTCTCGAGGCCCCTCCCTGTTTTCTCATCACACGCTCGACCTTGACCGCCCCATGGTCGGCCAGCTCTAGGGTGATGTCCTCAATGGAGTAGTCAACGAGTTCCCTCGCATAAACTACTACTTTCACAAAGTTCATGGTAGAGTGCGGCGTCACACTCACCGGGGTGCCATGAAGTGTCCGAAGAGCACTTATCTTGGCCGCCTCGGCGGGATTCGCCGCATTCGCCAGAAGGCTCCCGTCCGAGAAACGGGTTACCTTCGGCTCTCTACCAATTGCACTAGCTAATCCTCTCCTCTGATGGATCATGTTGCCCTTGGACAACATGGTGCCATCAGTGGAGCGAATAACGAGGAAGCGTTTGAAGCCAGCGGGCTCGAAAACGCCAGGTAACCTCTGAATCAGGGGCCCCGATGTCATCGAGGCTCCGCCCTGTGCATTCTTGGTCTTAGTCGTAGTCATGGGCTCCGCACACGAGGGGGTAGAGGGGCCGGATGTGCCGATCTTGGCTTGGTCGCCTACCAAAGTGGCAGCAGACCCATCCGTCCCCGCAGCCCCCGCGGATGGAGAGGAGCCCCGAGTCTTCTTCGTCTTTTGAGTCTTTTTAGTCTTTTTCTTTTTAGGAGAGGAGGGCGGGGAATGAACCCGCTTTTCACCTCCGCCGGCAGAAGTCCCCAGGCCAGATGGACCAGCCTCAGCCAGGTCCCTCTCCGAAATGGAGAAGGTCCTGGTTGTGGTAGGGGCACCTGTCGGAGGAGATCCCTCCCCTCCTTTTACTGCCTCGGAGCCCTCAGCCATTTGAGGAGGACCTTGCATAGGGGCGGATTCGGGTTCGGTGCTTGGCGCCGAGCCCGAATTCCCCCCCATGGAAGGCCCTACCGTCTGGGGCTGGGTCTCCTCAAGGACCATGTCTATCACATGAGGGGCCTCCAGTTGGCCATCCCCTCCCAGGACATCGCAGGTCCCCTTGGCAGTATTGTCACTAGTCAGGTGGTGTGGGGAGGCACAGGCCTTGACCCCAGCAAGGTTTAAAATTCTTGCCAGCAGGTCTTTTGAGGGAAGCGACCGAAGGGGCCTGGCTTCCCTCTCCCCCCTAAGGGGGTTTGCCCTACCGAGCCGCTTGCACGAGGGGCGGTCGGCAATGGGCTGCCTGCTGGCTTTCTTGGCAGTCCCCTTAGAAAGCAAAGGAGGGACTGCCGCTGGAGATAGGGAGGTGCCCGAAAGCACCTCCAGAGAAGGGGGTGAGGGGGAGTCCCCTACACCCGTAGGCGTAGGAGAGGAGTAAGCCTCCTCTCCGGTTAAAGAATTATGGAGGGTCCCTTGCGCAAGCACAAGGGGGGGGACCTCCATTTTCTCGGTGGAGCTGCCCGAGGGCGGCTCCGTAGATGTTTTTGGGGAAGTTGGGGGTTGGGGTTTTTGTTTTTTTTCATACATGGGCATGGTGACCCTCTTTTGATCACGGGACGCAATAGCTCATCACCTCTCGCAGTTGCCCGCACTGCGAGAGGTGCTTACAAGCCCGGCAGAGCCAGGCGCCGCCATTTGGGACCACCCCTCCCGCCTGGTGGCCTGGCAGTCCTTCGGCATGGCGGCTCCACCTTGGACACGGCGTAAAAAATATAGGTTGTGAAGAGGAGAGGAAAAGGGATGTGAGGAAGATGTGGGTGGGGATGAAGCAGGTTGTTAAAAAAAACCCATCCCGAACCGGAGCTGAGGGGTTAGGGAACAATGTCCCCTCCCCCCCTCAGCCCCGATCCGGGGTGGTTGGCTTGAGAAGAAGGTCAGCATTCTACCCTGTGAAATTAGAGGCTGACCAGAGAAAGTTGTGGGAGAGGTTGTATGAAAAGCGACGAGGTAGGGGAGAAATCGGGCTATCTGAAGGAAGGAAGAGAGGCTAAGCTGGGGCCGGACGGAGCGCTGGATCCCGTCAGCACGGCGGCCAGGATGGCAAATCGCCGCGCCCCTTACGGGGGTTTCCCGTTCAAGGTCGTCCAAATTCAGACTCCCTCTTAATTAAACGTAAAAAGAATCCAAAACTTATTCACGTTCCTTAGCTACCATTCCGTGCAAAAGTGAACTTTGAGTCAACCATCGCGTATTACTCATTGATTGTATTAATTTTTATTAGATCCTTTTATGATAGCATTAGTATATTTAAAGTTTTAATATTACCTTTTTTATGTAATTAAAAGTATATTTTTTCCCAAGTTGTTTAATTAGATCATAGGAACGCTGCAAAAGGCAATAGATTTATAATATTACGAATCCTCTCTGGTAAAAGAACCAAATATAATATAGCACTCTTAGATAAAAGTGGAACGGAGTTATTAATGTCCGGCGTAAACGTACATAAATACTCGGCCGTATACCACGACAATCATATTCACTTTCAACCATTTCAACCCCTATAAGAAATTGTTATTTGAATACACTTGATTGCAGTCATTTATTTTATCACTTGCGAGTATAACAGGCGCTTTTTATTTGCGGTATTCTTAAACTTTCATTTTTTCCATCAATTTACGATGGGCAGTTAATAAGTTTTGCAATTCGGATATAAGGAAACGAGATATGAGGAAAAGTGTTTTATTATTTTTCAATATAACTACCCTCAACTTCAATGCACTTGCACCAATTGTCCCTAAGGCTTCGAATTCTCAACAACCAGAAACCTCCCAACTGCTGTTCAATCCACTCCGGGACGGCGAGCTGGACATTTTCATCGTCCCCAAACAGGTGTCCACGCAGTGCAGCCACGCAGTGCAGCCTTGAGCTGGCGGAATAAATGTAGTCGCTAGGGGCCAGATCTGGACTGTAGGGGGGGGGGGGGTGAGCTCCTTGAATCTGCACTCGCGCAGGGCAGCTTGTGCAACTCTGGCCTTTTGGACTTTGACGACGTTGAAGTCAACCATGGGGCGTGAGGTTTCTAGGCACCCAACGGGCAGAGACCTTGGTCATGGCCAAATTGTAGTGGATGAAGTTGATAACAATTCCATGTGATATTCTAAGTTCTCACTCGATTTCTTCGACTATCACCCGTCGATTTTCGAGGATCATCCTCTCCACACGGGCCACATTGTCCACGTTAGGCAAGTCTGAGAGGCGTACTGGACGAGGGTCATCTTCAAGGGACTCCCGACCATGGCGGGACTCCCTATTCCAGCGAGCAATGGTTGCATAGGAATTGGCGGTGACAGTTTACACTTCAACCATGCGTTCATGGATCTCTTTTGCATTCTTTCATTTCTTGGTCAAAAATGTGATCACTGCGCAGTGCTCAACCTTCTCCGTTGTTGAAAAATTTGTGTTTGACGATCTGTGATCAGCTACTGCTTCCTAAATATAGGAGGCAAGAGCATGCGGCTGCACGTCCTGACTTGTCATAACTTGTCCTAACACCCCTACAAACAGCCATCCTCCTTCCTCTGTTTTGCGCTACTGATTTGCAAAACTTATTAACCGCCACATGTAATTCTGCATTAATTTTTGCTTTGTCAAATAAACAAACAACAGCCATAATTTTACGTTTCTTCATTACAATTCTAATTTATAAACTTTTCTTAAGTTTCAATAACCCTTTCTGGCTACCATTTTCTCCCTTATTAAGTAGTTTATTTAGCCTATGTACTCGTACCTAACTTACATTGTCCCTTTTCCTTACATCATTAATTCTTGAATGAGCTCAGTATTTTAATTATTAAAGGCTATTTTCTTTCTTAACTACAGTCCAACTGGTAGTAATCTGAAACATTTAATTTTTAAAGCAATTTCTCGTATATACGGTATTACGGCATTTCGAGCAAATCGTGACTAAATTATCACATTGTATGGTTGTTCTTATAACAATTTATATGGCACTAAGACACCATAAGCACCATTTAGGGGGATTTCATTTATGTTTATAAGATGCTTATGCGCTGTTTCTTGGCTCACGTTTAAAATGATTTCCAAGGCAAGGTTTTCCTGTTGACGATTAAAGTCCACAAAAGCCTTAAGATCATCAAGATCAATTGCTGTATGTCGGTCTATAATCTTTGATATTTTAATCCCAAATCACTCCAAGGGATTTTTTGAACCAACCCTGATACTTATGAATATGTAACACATTGCCACACATGTATGTTTTACTGGAATTAGGCCCGTTTATCATTCCTCTTCCTTTATTGATAAAGTATGATAAGCTTTCGGTGTTTCACCTGCCACCATCACTACTAAAGATTTATAAAAACGTTCATCTTCGAAAAATGCCTATATGGCACTAGATTAAAAAACACATGTATGTACCTACACTTCAGAAACCCCCTAGGCAAATATATACTAGGCATATGTATGTATACCTTTTATTGGAAATGTGTCATTTTATTATTCCTGTTTCTCTCTTCATAAAACATGATATGTGTTATGTGATTTACCATCCGCCAGCGATAATAAAGAGTTCTAACAAAATTTATTCTTTACAAAGACTTAGATATCACTGGAATAAAGAAAAATAGACCTACACCTCAGAAGACCCCTTGGCATTGTTGCAGTAATCTTAAACATTATACATAAAATTACAAACTAAGGAAAACGCTAAAGATCGTTTTTTTCTTCACTAAACTACATTATTTTCTTGATAACCTAATATTTCTACAAGCTTTAAGAGTAAAATTAAAATGGTCGATCTCTTCTTAAATTACACTTGTCTCTCCTCTAGAAGCTTGTCAGGTCAGTGTTAGACCTGGAGGCTATCCTACCTACTACTATGTAGGATAAGGAAAAATTCTCGGAAATCTGTTGCTTTCTGAATTTACCTCGTTAATTCCAGCTGCCAATTGAAGCTTGTAGTTATATTTTTATTTTGGGGCATTTTTTAAAATTATTTGTCTATGAGAGCTGTGCTTATGCATATTCAACCTTCAAAGTTGTTGTTGGTTGTGAACATTTTACATTTTTCTACTCTTGATACAATCTTCTCGTTTAATACTCAGCAAGCTTCGACCTACCCCTATGACGAACTGAGAGGAAATTTAAGATAACTTAGTGGCAGCAGCGGCGTCCACCACAAAGCAAACTTAACCGGCATAATTTTAAGTCTCGCAGTCAACTCTGCTGCTAAGGAAAGTCAGAGCTGCAAGGTTGAAGTTTGCACTTAGGCATTTGGAGAAACCTGATGAGTTCTGGGATAATATCCTTTAGTCAGACGAGACAAAAATATAATTGTTTGGCTGTATCAATTTCTGTTCTGTCTAGAGCAAAGGCGGCAGTGCCTACGACTCTAAAAACACCGTCTGTACCGTAAATTAACTTGGAGGGAGCATCATGGTGTGGGGATGTCTTTCATCTAGATGCTAACATCAATTCGCAAATCCTGAGAGACATTTTAGAACAACATCAGTTCTTTTCTGTAGAGAAGCTTGGACTTATATAGGGGTGGATCTCTTAACAAAATAAAGACACGAAGTATACTGCGAGGGCTACTCGCGAATAGTTCCGTATAAACAATGCAGACGTTCTAGAGTGGCCTAGTCAGTCGACAGATATGAATCCGATGGATAACTTGTGGCGAACATTAAAGAGCAAGATTCATTTATGGGTTCCAAGATTATCAAAGAATTGGGGGTAATTTGCAGATAAGAATGGGTCAAAATATCAAAGGAATGTTGGAACCCACTAGTGAAGAAGTAGAAGAAACGATTGATGGCGGTAAACGCCAAAGAGCTTATGCAACTAACTAATTATTAATCACCAAATATCAATTAGTACGAATACTTTTTCCCCCCTGTTTTCATTAAATTCAAAGTTATTGAATATCAATTCTGTTTCATACCTTTTGGCGGATATAACTTTCAACTTTACAGTAATATACATCTATCTGTGTATATTTCATGAAGTTAGATGGTTTGAAACTATATTAAAATTGAATTTGAAGGTGTACGATTATTTATTTTCCCCTACTGTATATAGGAATAAAATATATATATATATATATATATATATATATATATATATATATATATATATATATATATATATATATATTTATATTATAACTAAAAAGATAATCAACTACTATAACCAAGAAGGACCTTGGTGTAATTTGTCCTCTTTTTTTAAAAGTAATGACAAGGCACCTTCAATGAGCAGTTGATAACAGTTTTGATAATATGTGTAGACTTTGGACGATCGCTTTTGTTCCGTAATGCTGAGCATTTCCCCATCGCAGCATGATTGATATTTCAAAGAAAATATTTTCAGTGCCTGTTTTCCGTCAGTTTCGACGACGAGAATGAGTGTGTGTGTGAAACACAGCGCATATACTTAGGTAGGCTGAAGCTGGCTGGGTCAAATGTAAGGTCTTCTTCGTGATCTAAGGCATTTTTGATTAAGAAACTATCCTCCAGCTCATGCTCATCCTGGTCTTCTTCACTTACCTGGATTTCATCTTCTGAATATGTGGACACATTTGCAGCAGTGACTGCAAATTCTTTAAACGCTTTAACAAAATTTGAGCCGTTTTCAGTGACGGTGCTTGCGTTTTCATGCCGAGGGATATCCTATTAATTGATGATATTCTCCATATGTTCAGCAATCTTGATGTAGTTATGTTCTCCTTTGAATTGACACCATGCCAATACTCCACTGTCATGGACAAGAGCAGCTTCCTTAAGCTGAAAAAAATAATGAAATGATAGTCCAATGTTTGTCTCATAAATGTTTCCATAAATTTTACATTAAGATAATCGAGATAAATTCCACCATAAAATTAGTCTGCTTTCAGCCAAGAGCTGATAACTCCCTAACTATAAAGACATTTTCAAATTCATATTTCATAAAGAGCTAAATCTTAACATACGCAATGAACTGTATGGCTTTAGCCTGGCGTCCGCCTTGAAATAACGTCAACTGAAGAATTTAGAACTGCAGTAGTGGTATGTGTGATTATTGTGAGGGAAATCAGAATATATGGTATGCATATAAATTTTTATATATAAAATCTACATATGAATATCCTATAGCTATATAGGACTGAAACATTAATTCCTAAAGATATTATTACTCCTTCATACTCATAATTACATAATAAAATTTTGACTTTCAGTATCGTTAGGAATATATACATTATCAAGCTTTATTTCTTACATTTTTGACTGGCCGGCATGCTTTTTTGGAATTAATGATATACAGATATTGCTACTATAAGGAAATACATCGTTATAGGAATTGATCTAATAACTACATATAATCGATTAATAATTGAACTAATTATTTCCTGAAAATTTTTTAGTAAATAAAATATTCGAGTAAATGATCGCGCGCTTTAAGAATATATGTATGTGGATTCTCATGAAATTATTGAAATATACTAACTTCTGTTGTTTGTATATGTCTTTCTTTATTTACCTTTGTAATATAGCCTACGTAATGACTGCTGATCTGAAAGCCTTAGTATTCGCTCGTAAAAGAGCTTAACCAATAAAACAAATACTATGATTGTAAACAACATATGTAACTCAGAACACACCTTTAATTAATCTTACAAAAGCTGGTTGCTCCTGGTTTATAGGGGATGCACACCTTTTATGATAAAATTTACAATCAGCCTATCAATAACAGATTGTTTGACCTTCCTAGTATTCACGGCAAAACAATCTAGCAATGTCTTTACTTCAACACCGCTGCATGGAGGAGCATCGTCTAATAGAGAACATTTTCTTTTTGAATCTTTTCTTTCAGCTGTCACGTAGTTATCTGTGTTTTGCACCAAAGCAGGATGCTTTCTCTGTTCATAAATGTAAATGATCAGATAAATGAAGGAAATATGTTTCATGTTAACATAATCACGTTAAATTCATTCAGCATATAATATAAATAAAAGTGTTGAAAAAGGAAGCAGGTAGGCTCGTGCATGGTAAATCTACGTTACTTAACATTTTGTTAGCTACCTAGCAATTTTAGCATTTTTATTAAATAAGGAACAGTAAAACTGATCAATTCAATTAAGCATCATACAATTAGCTTTAATAAATTCTTACCTTCAAATTAATGCGTGGATTCGAAGTATCATTGCTCACCGCAGAGATTTCGCCATTGCATGATGTACATACACACTTCACATTCATCCGTTGGAAGATTTCACTATAAAATATTTACCATCTATTAAAGGATGTCTATATTTACATGACTCTTTATCTTCCTCGTCTTTATTATTTTCTAATCCATCTATTTCACAATCTTCTCACTACAACACCGAACACAACTGTGTCTATCTGTTAAGTGAATTTGAAAGGATTCAAGTTGCGACAAGCTAAAACATTCATTACACGTTCTTAAGAGATATATAAACTTATTAACGGTAGAGCATTTTGCAACTGTATTTAAATACAATGTATTTAAATACTTTCAAAATTATTTAAATACGTGATTTCAAATGTATTTACAAATACAATTTTAAATACATAAATGTATTGAAATACTGCCCTCCTCTGGCTATTACTACATTCATAATGTAAGGAAATTCATCAAACTATTATGATACATGCACGGATTGCAAATCTCAAGAGATGTGCACGTCTGAAGTCATAAGCGAATGTGTTCCAAAAGGCTGCCTTTTTCGAAAGAGAAAAAAGTAAAAATGTAATTTGGGAGAAATTCGAGAGAAATGGATTTAATAATTGGAAATTTTAGGGCATGTTCATTTTCAGGCAATGAAATAAAATTTAGTTTTAAGAATGTATCAGAAATTAAAACAGGAGTATTTTTTTTCAAGTCACATATATATATTATATATATATATATACTTTGGGTGGAAATAAGTATTCTTTCGCCTTCAAAATTCAATTTGATTAAACTTCCAACCCATCAAAATTCATGAAATTTAGACAATTGATGTACAATAATGTAAAGATAAAAGTTATCTGCATAAATAGGCATGAAAAGAAATGATATTCAGAAAAAATGACGTTAATGAAAAGAGGAGGAAAAAGTATTTGTACAGAAACCTAAACCTAATGAAATTAATTTTTATAAGCACATGTGAGGTAAAATAGCTGTGACGGTGCAAAAAAAGTTCTTCAGGGCTCCAATAATATATACAACAGTCAACTGGTGCTCAGCAAAGATTGAAATGCCATTTAGCAGTCAACGTTACCACAGTAAAGACGTTATAATGGCGAAGAATACTGTGAAGAACTCTCTAATTAGCAGAAAAGGCGATCCTAAAGCTCCATATTTTTTTTTAATTATAGAGCTAATCTGGCAACTGCCCACTTGGGCATGAGTGGCCGGAAACACGACAGCCTACAACTAGGCTACTTTAAAATAAAAATATGAAAACTTAACAATGATATAAATTGGAAAAACTTAACAATAAGGAAGCAATCTCAGGCAGCGGTGGGAGGTCCCCCTCACCCCGGTGCAGGAGAGTGCAACCTACAAACAAAACAATAACAGAAAAAAAAACTTAAATAAAGGGAAGAAGTCAGGTTTCCCCCCAAAAGTCAACAAGCCCACAAGTCAATGTGCACGAATCTGTCCCGAGTACAAGGGACAGGCGGTAGCGACCCTGCCCATCTTGGTAACGGGACAGGTATCGTGCGCGAAGATCACCCAGACTGGGACATTCGACAAGAATGTGCCGAACAGTCTGGGGACGACGCAGTCGTTGCAATAGGGCGCAGGCGAGCGCTCCATCAAATAGCAATGCGTCACACGAGTGTGTCCGATTCGGAAACGACAGAAAGCAACCTGAAGCCAACGCGGCATTGGGGGATAGGTCCATAGTAACAGTCGCGGCGCAATAACACGCAACTTTAAGTTTCCATCGACCGTCTCCCATATTCTTTGCCAAGCAGTCCGAAGAGCTGCCCGTATTCCTGCTATGTAGTCAGTGTGAGGAAGAGCGAAACGCTGGTCCGGTCGCAGAGTCCTCGCGGACTTTTTGGCGCCCTCATCGACGCGCTCATTCCCCGCAATACGTACATTTCCAGGAACCCAGCAAAAGATAATCTCGACATCTGCCCGGCTCGACATAACCGTGGCATCACGGATATCGCGAACCAGGGGATGCGGAGATTCCACTGCCTTAAGAGCACTCAGGGCGCTTTGTGAGTCGCTATAGATCACAATCCGGTCTCCAAACCGAGCACGTCGCATGATCTCCCGTACCGAGTGGTGTATTGCCAGCAGCTAGGCCGTGAAGACATGCGCAGCGCCTGGCAGAGCCCCACTGACTTCAAACAGAGGAGATACAGCGTGGAAGCCGACCCCCTCTTGAGACTTGGAGCTATCCGTCTACACTGGCATGGTATCAGGGTGACACGAAATGTGCTCCAAAAAGGTCGAACGCAATACTCCAGGCACGTTACAAGCTTTGGGAGCAACGGCGTAGCGACAAATAGCCAAATGTAGTACCCTCCAGGAAGGCGACCTGGGCAAAACCAGGGGCGCCACCGGCCCGAGAGCTATATCTACCTCTCGAAGGAATTTCCTGGCCCTTAACCCAGTGGGCTTAGGGTATGAATGGCGTCTCTCGGCGGCATAGGTAGCGTAGAGATCAGCTGCGGATGCAGTGAGAGCTGTTCGCGACTGAGGGAGGCGCAGGGCTTTAGTGTACAGGCGAGTGATGCACTCCACTGCACGCGAGGCAAAGCGAGTGGCATCTCCCCAGAATCGAACAACAGGCTCTCAATAGGGAAAGTGCGGAAGGCACCAGTCGCAAGGCTAGGGCCGATGTGGTGGATCGAATCCACCTTTCGCAATAAACGCTCGATAGCGAATGCATAAAACCTGCATACGTAGTCGAGAATCGAACGAACAAAGGATCAATAAAAAAGTAGCACAGTAGCCCTATCACTGCCCCAAGCGCTAAACGTTACGGAACAGAGAATGTCCAAGGCGCGGGTACATGAGACCCTAAGGATGCGAATATGATCCTCCAAGGTGAGGCGTCGGTCGAATACAAGACCAAGGAAATGGTGCGATTCCACCACATCCAGGCGCACCCCATTATGAAACAAATCTGGGTTGGGGTAAAGCCGTGGATGGCGGCAGAAGTGCACCAACTTACTAGTGGCCAAAGAAAACTGAAACCTGTGGGCTTCGGCATAGCGAGAGACGCGGTTCAATGCCTGTTGGAGTCGACGCTCCAGAGTTGGTATCTGGGACGCGCCAAAAAAGATTGAAAGGTCGTCCACGTAGAGCGTAGCGAGAACATCTTCCGGCGCCACCGAGGTGATGCCGTTGATGCTCAGGGCAAAGAGTGTGACACTGAGGACACTTCCCTGCGGGACACCCTCTTCCTGCTCCTTTGGGCCAGAGAAGGCGCCCCCCACCCGTACGCGGAATCGACGATCTCGCAAAAATTCAGATATAAACATTGGGAGGCGTCCCCTCACCCCCATCGTGCGGAGTCTTCATGATACCGTATCGCCATGCGGTATCATAGGCCTTCTCCAGATCAAAAAACAACGTGGCGTAGTGCTGTCTACGAAGGAAAGCCTCACAGACGGTATTTTCCAGTCGGAGCAGAGCATCCGACGTGGAGTGGAACTTACGGAAGCCGCACTGTGCAGAAGACCGATGGCCTCCGCTGTCCAGGAAATAGGCTAATCAAACATTTACCAATTTCTCCATCAACTTGCACACGCAAGAGGTTAGAGAGATTGGGCGGAAACCAGTCTGAGTAGAATGATCTCTCCCCTGCTTGCGAAGGGCAAGCACAGTAGCGATTCGCCAGGAGTTTGGGAGAAGACCTTTAACCCAGATCCTGTTGAAAAGGTCTAACAGAAAGGCCATTCTTAGCTCACCCACGTGTCGAAGGATGGCGTACGGGACATCGTCCGGACCATAGGCGTGTCCGCGCACGAAGCGAGAGCGGAAAGTAACTCACTCACAGTAAACTTGTCGTTGAAGGGTTCTCCGCCTCGGGAGGTAAAGTGCAGCCAGCGGCCTACCGCGGCAGCACGACATGCATTGAATGCTGGCGGAGCAGCACTTCCCTGCGGGACACCCTCTTCCTGCTCCTTTGGGCCGGAGAGGCCTCCCCCCAACCGTACGCGGAATCGACGATCTCTCAAAAATTCAGATATAAACATTGGGAGGCGTCCCCTCGCCCCCATCGTGTGGAGAGTCTCCATGATACCGTATCGCCATGCGGTATCATAGACCTTCTCCAGATCGAAAAACACCATGGCGTAGTGCTGTCTTCGAAGGAAAGTCCGCAGACGGCATTTTCCAGTCGGAGCAGAGCATCCGACGTGGAGTGGAACTTGCGGAAGCCGCACTGTGCGCAAGACAGATGGCCTCCGCTGTCCAGGAAAAAGGCTAATCTAACATTTACCAATTTCTCCATCAACTTGCACACGCAAGAGGTTAGAGAGATTGGGCGGAAACCGGTCGGAGTAGAGTGATCTCTCCCCGTTTTGCGAAAGGCAAGCACAGTAGCGATTCGCCAGGAGTCTGGGAGAAGACCTTCGACCCAGATCCTGTTGAACAAATCTAACAGAAAGGCCATTCCTCGCTCACCTAGGTGTCGAAGCATGGCGTAAGGGACATCGTCCGGACCATGGGCGGTTTCCGCGCACGAAGCGAGAGCAGGACGCAACTCGCTTACAGTAAACTTGTCGTTGAAGGGTTCTCCGCCTCATGAGGTAAAGTCCAGCCGGCGGCCTTCCGCGACATCACGACGTGCATTGAATGACGGACGGCGGACAGGATGGCAAATTGCCGTGCCCCTTACGAGGGCCAAGAAGAGCGGCGTGCGTGCTTCGAAATATACCGAAACCTAGCCCTAGCCAGACGAAATTCAGCGACAGTGAAATCGTTCGGGCGGCGCTTATAGCGTATGTAGGCATAACGCTTCTGTTTGAGGGCCGTCTCACACTCGGCCGACCACCATAGGAGTGGTCGGCGTGCAAAACGGCCAGACGTCCTAGGAATAGTAGTCAGGCCCACGGCGATAAGGGTTGCCGGAAAAGAACTCAACGGCCTCATCTACTCACCTAAACTCTTCGACTGAGATAGAGAATTCAGTCATTTCCTGAAATGCAGGCCACCGCGCCCGCGCCAAGCACCACCGAGGTGGTCTCTCAGGCGGCAGTTGCCCTGAAAATGATATTTGAATGGGAAAGTGATCACTACCATGGAGGTCATCGACCACCCCCCAATCAAAATCAGGCTGTGCATCTGAAGAGCACAAAGATAGGTCAAGGCAAGAAAATGAGGCGGGTATCGGACAGTGATGCGTAAACTCATCCACGTTTAGGACACTCATCTCAAGCTCTTCGATCAGATCGGCAAGGACTTGTCCCCTGGGATTTATGGAGTAATCTCCCCAGAGAGGATGCCTGCCGTTCAGATCTCCAAGCAAGAGATAGGGCCTCGGCAACCGTGCCACGACGCGGCGGAAGTCCCCCGCGTCGAAGTCAGCTGACGGTGAAATGTACGCAGAAATGATAGTATACCTCCTATCCAGGTGCAGCTGCACAGCCACTGCCTGAAAGGAGGTATCTAAAGAGAAAGGAAGAACGGAGACATCATGCCGGGTGTAAACCGCGCATCCCCCAGCCCGGCCATCCCTGTGTGGTGGGGTCGCAAGACCCTTGTTCCCCGGAAGGGCGGGCAGGGAACACGCGCCTAGCATGGTCTCCTGCAAAAAAATAGCTAACGGGGAGCGGGACGAGATGAGCGTCCGCAGCTCCTCCCAGTTGGCCCGGAGTCCACGGCAATTCCATTGAAGGAATATGCCTTCTAGGCCTAGCTCGAAGGAGACGCGGGGGCCCTCCTCGAACTGAAGACCCTCACGGGAATGGCCGTACGCTTCCCGGGGGCAGAATCCCGGGCACTGTTGGCCGGACAAAGCGCTGGAGGCGCTGTCGCCTTCGAGGGCTTATTGGAGGAGGTTGGGCTCGCCATGCGAGTCTTTTCCTCCCTCCGCCTCGAAACCTTAGGCGGGTGCTGCGGCTTCGGAGGCGGGGGGCCCTCTTTTTGAGGAACCACAGTCTCCGAGCCACTCGCTCTACCTCGGGGCGTGGGCGAAGGAGCCGAAGCTCCTATGTTGCTGTCCTCCTTTCGGGGGACAGCTTTAGGAACCCCCGAAGATGGCCTATCGACCATCTTCACGGGTGTTGCCTCCTGTGAGTCTAACGACTGTGTGGAGGCGCGTAGCCGTTTCGCCTTGCGGGAAACGTTCACGCTGGGGGAAGAGGGGGGAGCCCTGGTTTTAGCCAGGGCTGGGTATGAACCCTTTTTGCCGCTAGCTTTACCAGGGGAGCGCCCGGGTTGGGTAGAGCCCGCAGAAGGGCTCCGAATGGGCGCAGAAACAACCATGCTCGTTGGCCTGGATGGGCCAGGAGCAGAGGGTGCCTTTCTAGCTACTGAGGACAATGACGTCCCGGGCAGAGCTGGGCGCGCCAGGACCAAGTCCTTAGCCTCGCGGAATAAGAGTCTATCCTGGGCCTGAACGGCCAGGACTTCTTTCTCCAGGAGATATGCACCATATTGCTTCGAAGAAGCAGGGTGCGGCTCTCCGCAATTGACACACTTGGCCACACACGATTTGGACTTAAAGTGTGCGACCTTGGAGCAATTTACACTTACTTCGAGTGACCCTGACTTTGCACGTCTACATGAGCGATTTGTATGGCCGAAGCGGTGACAGTAATAGCACCGCCGCGGAAGTGGCACGAATGCCTTCACGCGGTAGCGGTACCAACCGGCACGCACCGACTCAAGGGAGCTTGTCACAGTCGAACGTGACGAAGAGTGTAGGGGTGGGTCTCGAGGCCCCTCCCTGTTTTCTCATCACACGTTCGACTTTGACCGCCCCATTGTCGGCCAGCTCTAGGGTGATGTCCTCAATGGAGTAGTCAACGAGTTCCCTCGCATAAACTACTCCTTTTACAAAGTTCATGGTAGAGTGCGGCGTCACACTCACCGGGGTGCCATGAAGTGTCCGAAGAGCACTTATCTTGGCCGCCTCGGCGGGATTCGCCGCATTCGCCAGAAGGCTGCCGTCCGAGAAACGGGTCACCTTCGGCTCTCTACCAATTGCACTAGCTAATCCTCTCCTCTGATGGATCATGTTGCACTTGGACAAGATGGTGCCATCATTGGAGCCAATAACGAGGACGCGTTTGAAGCTAACGGGCTCGAAAACGCCAGGTAACCTCTGAATGAGGGGCCCCGATGGCATCGAGGCTCCGCCCTGTGCACTCTTGGTCTTAGTCAGGGGCTCCGCACACGGGGGGGTAGAGGGGCTGGATGTGCCGATCTTGGCTTGGTCGCCTACCAAAGTGGCAGCAGACCTATCCGTCCCCGTAGCCCCCGCGGATGGAGAGGATCCCCGAATCTTCTTTGTCTTTCTAGTCTTTTTCCTTTTTGGAGAGGAGGGCGGGGAATGAACCCGCTTCTCACCTCCGCCGGCAGAAGCTTCCATGCCAGATGGGCCGGCCTCAGCCAGGTCCCTCTCCGAAATGGAGAAAGGTCCTAGTAGTCGTGGGGGCACCTGTCGGAGGAGATCCCTCCCCTCCTTGTATTGCCTCGGAGCCCTCAGCCGTTTGAGGGGGACCTTGCAGACGGGCGGACTCGGGTTCGGTGCTTGGCGCCGAGCCCGGATTATCCCCCATGGAAGACCCTACCGTCTGAGGCTGCGTCTCCTCAAGGACTATGTCTATCACAGGTGGGGCCTTCAGTTGGTCATCCCCTCTCAGGACATCGCAGGTCCCCTTGGCAGCGTCAAGAGTCATTTGTGGGGAGGCACAAGCCTTAACCCCGGCAAGGTTTAATATCCTTGCCGGCAGGTCTTTTGAGGGAAGCGACCGAAGGGGCCTGGCTTCGCTCTCCCCCCTAAGGGGGTTTGCTCTACCGAGCCGCTTACAAGAGGGGCGGTCGGCAATGGGCTGCCTGCTGGCTTTCTTGGCAGTCCCCTTAGAAAGAAAAGGAGGGACTGCCGCTGGAAATAGGGAGGTGCCCGAAAGCACCTCCAGAGAAGGGAGTGAGATGAAGTCCCCTACACCAGTAGGCGTAGGAGAGGAGTAAGCCTCCTCTCCGGTTAGAGATATATTGAGGGTCCCCTGCGCGAGCACAAGGGGTGTGGCCTCCATTTTTTTGGTGGAGCTGATCGAGGGCGGCTCCGTTGTTCTTGGGCAAGTTGGGAGTTTTTTTTTTTTTTTGATACTCATCATTGGGCATGGTGACCCTCTTATTTACACGGGACGCAACAGCTCACCACCTCTTACAGTTGCCCGCACTGCAAGAGGTGCTTGCAGGCCCGGCAGAGCCAGGCGCCGCCATTTGGGACCACCCCTCCCGCCTGGTGGCCCGGCAGTCCATCGGCATGGCGGCTCCACCTTAGACACGGCGTAAAAATGATAGATTTTGAAGACGAGAGGAAAAGGGATGTGAGGAAGGTATGGGTGGGGATGAAGCAGGTAGTTAAAAACCAACCACCCCAGACCGGAGCTCAGGGGTTAGGGAACATTGTCCCCCACCCCCTAAGCCCCGATGCGGGATGGTTGGCTGAAAGGAAGGTCAGCATCTACCCTGTGAAATTAGAGGCTGGCCAGAGAAAGTTGTGGGAGAGATTGTGTGAAAAGAGAGGAAACAAGTGTTTTGAAGGAAGGAAGAGAGGCTAAGCTGGGGCCGGACGGGGTGCTGAGTCCCGTCAGCACGGCGGCCAGGATGGCAAATCGCCGCGCCCCTTACAGCGTCGAGATCAATAGCATGGATCTGGAGGCTAAAGGTGTAGTCAGATTACTTCCACTGTTAAATTGTAAATTGCGCGAGATTTTCATATGTGTTTCATCTGAATGTACAATTAACTACCGCACCTTAAAAGCTGAGTTATTGGCCGCTCATAATATGTCTCCCGATTTCTACCGACAAGAATTTCGAGGAGGTCGTATTAAACCCGGACAGACGATCCGTCAATTTGGATACATTCTTCAGCGGAATTTTAAACTCTGGTCAGAATCCTCAAAGGTTGATCCCAACTACTAGTCCTGAACAGACATCGTGTTGCGGGATCAATTTTTGACGTCTCTCCCGACGAAGATCCGCGCGTTCGTCAAGGATCGTTGGTGCCAGACCCTTTAAAGAGTTTACCGAAGAAGCGGATGTCTATGACGCAAGCCATAGTTTATACCTCAAGGAGATCGAACTTATCACCAACCCCCCAACCAGGAAAGAAGAAAGGATCCACGCCCCTTCCCAGAAAAGCTGACGAAGTTTTCGGGCCCCGTAAAACCCAAACAACTTCTTGTCCCAAAACCAACAACAGGACACCAAACCTCCCGTTAAGATTTCTCCTTCATCACTCTTCCCGAAGCGACCAATCATATGCTTCACCTGTGGTGTAGAAAACCACATGAGCTGGAATTGCCCCCAAAATTCTAGGCCTAAAAGCGGACTATCCCACCAAGTTCACCAGATTAATGCCACCCCGGCTTCCCCGGTGGTGCAGACCCAAGCGGCAACTTCTCCCCCTCCGTCAGGCCAACAGGTAAATTTTATTTATGACAAAAGTTCAGCGGGAACTTTGAATTTCGTGGAGGGCAGCGTGAACGGCTGCCGAGTATCGACTCTCGTCAGGGACACTACTTGTACGTGTTTCATCGTGTCCGAAGAGCTCCTCTCCCCAGTTGACCCTAACCACGAAAAATTTGCAGTGGTACATGACTACCTTGGGCGGGCGAACCGATTCCCCGTCGTTAGATGTTACCTGCAGTGTCAATATTATGATGGCTGGGCTGAAGTCATTTCAGCACCCATACAATTCTGTTCCGTACTTATAGGACAGAGCCCGCAAGTAAGTTCCGACTCTGTGTCTCAGGTTGCCCTTCCTCGAGGTCTAGCTAAGAAAGAAGCCCAGGAGCCCGTCCCCCTCAAAACCCCGATACCGTCCGAATTCTCGCAGACCCTTAACCAGGAATTTAGGTCGGCACAAAAGGAGTGTGAAGTACTAACACCCTTATGGGATAAGGCCCAAAACAAGGACACGGTGACTGTCCGTGGACCCCAAGAAAAAAAGTACCCCCAACGTGCCCATGGAGATAAGTTCGTTGCACTGGAAAAAACATCGGGGCTTGAAGAGGAATACCCCGTGGAGTCCCTTAATGTAATACAGACAGTGTGCATCCAACCTGATGCCGATTACCCTCTTCCTTCCCTACCAGGCGAGTCTTTTGAACCCTCTGACCTGGATATTGAAGCGCAGCTGACACCACATCAAAAGAGTCAGCTACAAGAACTATTATGTCAGTTTGACGACGTTATTTCAGAGAAGCCTGGATGCGCTACTAGTTTCGAGCATGACATTAAATTAACAACCTTAGAACCCGTCCGTTCAAAACCCTATCCCATGCCGATTCATTTACGCCAAGCCTTTAACGCCGAAGTTGATAATTTAATTAGTTTTGACATAATAGAACCATCCACCTCTAGTTATTGTTCCACAATCGTCATGGTTAAGAAACCTGATGGCTCTTATCGGATGTGCATCGACTTCCGGAAGTTAAATTCGGTAACTGTGTTCGACGCCGAGCCCATCCCGTTGGTAGACCAAAACCTCCACCTTTTTGAAAACGCCAAGTTTATCTCAAAACTCGACATGTGCAAGGCGTATTATCAAATTCCCCTCCTGCCCGATGTGAAAGCATATACCGCCTTTGCAACGCAGAAAGGCCTAATGCAATTTAAGCGCCTTTCTTTTGGCCTCGTGACTGCTTGTAGCAACTATAACCGTCTCATGAGAAGGTTGTTAGATGGACTTCCGAATGTATCCTTTTACTTCGATAATGTCTACGTCGCTACTCGCGAATGGAGTTACATTTAACTACCCTATTAGCTCTTTTCGAGCGACTGCGTGAAAATGGCCTCACCATTGGCCCCAGCAAATGCCATTTTGCCCACGAAACCATAAAATACTTGGGTTTCAAAATAGGACAAAGCCAGTTAGGTCCCCAAGAGGACAAGTTTAAGGCAATCGCCGACATGCCCCTCCCGAATACTAAGAAGCCCTTAAGATCATTCCTAGGATCAGCTTCTTATTATCGGCGATTTGTCCCGAATTTCGCTGCAATTTCGGCGCCCGTCAGCTCCCTTTTAAAAAAGAATTCCCCCGATCGTCTACGTTGGAATGATGTCGCTGTTTTCCATTTTAATCAGCTCAAGAGTAAGCTCATTTCTGCCCCCATTTTAAAGTGTCCCAACCCGGAAAAATCCTTTGGGATTAAGACCGACGCGAGCAACGAGGGCATTAGAGGTGTACTCTTTCAATATGTGGATGACGGAACGAGTCATCCAGTTGCATATGCTAGTCGCCAATTACTAACAGGCGAAAAGAGATATGCAACTATAGAGAAGGAAGCTCTATCAATTATCTGGGTTATAGACAAATTCAAAATGTTTTTGGTAAGAAAAGAATTTGAGATAGGAACTGACCACCGCCCGTTGGCCTATATTCGGAATGTACGACACTCCAACGGCCGAATCATGCGCTGGAGTTTACTCTTGCAAGAGTATCAATTTAAGATAAATTACATATATAAAAGGTTCAGATAACCAGGTCGCTGAAGCACTCAGTAGGAATGCGTTACCAAATAGTGTAGATTAATTGTATTCGTAGGATTAAGATCTCCATGTATGTATATACCGTCTTGTACGACTTAAATTAGATTCTCTTGTAATAGAATTAGTTAATGTATATGTCTGAATTTTGTAACGCTCAATGTCTATTTTTTTTTGGTATATATATTTTTACCCATTAAATTACTTATAAATTATTTTGTCCCATATGTACTAATTTTATATCATTTCATTGCTCCATGTTTCTTTTATGATTAAGTTTGTATTAAAGGTTAGTTTTCCCTATAATCAAAAGATCCAAGTAATCATATGTATTGAGGTAATACTAGCAAGGTGCATGAAGGTACGGTCGGTACAAGAAAACGAGTTCCCCACAACGGAGCTCTATCGTTGTCCCTTCTCTCTTTTTTTCGAAGTGACAACCTTCCCCCGGAATGGAGGGGTGTGATAGAACGGTTTGAGGCCGCTCAAATTCAATCGCTATAACATGTTGTTTAGAAACACGTTGCTACCCACGTGCATCTTCGCCTTGAAGCCGGGCGCGTTAGCGCCCCACCTGAATCAATATCTAACAAAGGAGGTTCATTCCCCTCCCCCGTTTCGCCCCATGCGCTGATCACGCCAGATTGAGTTAGGCTTATGGGAAGATAAGGTATTGTTCCCATGGTGCGGCTGGGCATTCCCTCGAAGCCCCCACTCCATTGTACCCTACGCCAAGGGGAGTGCTCGACTATTTATATTAGAAACTTTACCAAAAAGAGGAGTTTCATATCCAGATTTGCTTCGCGATCGCGAAACATTACGACAATCCGGGCTCGCCTTGTGCACCAGGGCCATCTACCTCGAGATCCACCATCATTGTCCAGAAGAGAACAATATCCCTTGAGTGTTAAGGTTCGAGCCTTCAAGACGCCGAGTCCACAAGGCCTCCCCTGTTGTTCAGAAAGAGAACAACGTTAGAACAGCCATTCTTCTTTAAGCCCGTTGGCAAGAGACGGTTCTCACCTTAACCCCTTTGTTGTTCAGAAAGATAATAACATTAGAACAGTTATTGTTCTTTGTGCACCAGGGCCCTCTTCCTCGAGATCCACCATCATTGTCCAGAAGAGAACAATATCCCTTGATTTTTTTTTTTTTTAAGAGCTCATCTGGCGACTGCCTACTTGGGCATTAGTCGCCGTATTAAAACTGGCCTAGTTATAGGCTACTTTAAAATAAATTAAAGAGAGAAAAAAAAAAAACACCGCAAAAGGGGGAAAGGAAGCAAGCTGGTGCGTAGGGGAGAGGTCCCCCCGGCGCAGGAGCGTGCAACTAAAGGAAAAAAACAAACAAAAAAAAACAACAAAACAAAACAAAAAAACAAACAAACCTTGTTTAAATAATAGGGAGAAGGCCGGCCTCCCCCAAGAAGTCAACAAGTCCACAAGTCATGGTGCACGAATCTGTCCCGAGCAAAAGGGACAGGTGGTAGCGACCCCGCCCATCCCGGTACTGGGACAGGTATCGTGCGCGAAGATCACCCAGACTGGGACATTCGACAAGAATGTGCCGAACAGTCTGGGGGACGACGCAGTCGTTGCAATAGGGCGCAGGCGAGCCCTCCATCAAATAGCGATGCGTCACACGAGTGTGGCCGATTCGGAGACGACAGAAAGCAACCTGAAGCCGCCGCGGCATTGAGGGATAGGTCCATGGGAACAGTTGCGGTGCAATGGCACGCAACTTTAAGTTCACTTCGACCGTCTCCCATCTTCTTTGCCAAGCAGTCCGAAGAGCTGCCCGTATTCCTGCCATGTAGTCGGTGTGAGGAAGAGCGAAACGCTGGTCCGGTCGCAGAGTCGTTGCAGAGTCGTTGCAGAGTCCTCGCGGACTCTTTGGCGCCCACATCGGCGCGCACATTCCCCGCAATTCCTACATGTCCAGGAACCCAGCAGAAGATAATCTCGACATCTGCCCGGCTCGCCAAAACCGTGGCGTCACGGATATCGCGAACCAGGGGATGCGGAGATTCCAATGCCCCGAGAGCACTCAGGGCGCTTTGTGAGTCGCTATAGATCACAATCCTGTCTCCAAACCGGGCACGTCGCGAAATCTCCCGTACCGAGTGGTGTATTGCCACCAGCTCAGCCGTGAAGACAGACGCAGCGCCTGGTAGAGCCCCGCTGACTTCAAACAGAGGGGATACGGCGTGGAAGCCGACCCTCTCTTGGGACTTGGAGCCATCCGTATACACTGGCACGGTACCAGCGTGACACGATGTGTGCTCCAAAAAGGTCGAGCGCAATACTCCTGGCGCAGTACAAGCTTTGGGAGCAGAGGCGTGGCGACAAATAGCCAAATGTGGTACCCTCCAGGGTGGCGTCCTGGGCAGAACCAGGGGTGCCACCGGCCCGAGAGCTACATCTACCTCTCGAAGGAGCTTCCTGGCCCTAAACCCAAAGGGCTTAGGGTATGACTGGCGTCTCTCGGCGGCATAGGCACCATCGAGATCAGCTGCGGATACGGTGAGAGCTGTTGGCGACTGAGGGAGGCGCCGGGCTCGCGCGTACAGGCGAGTGATGCACTGCACGCGGCGCAGAGCGAGTGGCATGTCCCCAGCATCGACCAACAGGCTCTCAATGGGGGAAGTGCGGAAGGCACCGGTCGCAAGGCGAAGTCCGGTGTGGTGGATCGAATCCACCTTCCGCAATAAACGCTCGGCTGCGGATGCATAAAACTCGCATCCGTAGTCGAGCTTCGAGCGAATAAAGGATCGATAAAAAGTAAGGCGGTAGCCCTATCAGCGCCCCAAGCGCTGAACGTCACGGAACGGAGAATGTCCATGGCGCGGGTACAAGAGACCCTAAGGCTGCGAATATGAGCCTCCCAGGTGAGGCGTCGGTCGAATACAAGACCAAGGAAACGGTGCGACTCAACCACATCCAGGCGCACCCCTTAAAGAAAAAAATCTGGGTCGGGGTGAAGCCGTGGATGGCGGCAGAAGTGCACCACCTTAGTCTTGGCCAAAGAAAACCGAAACCTGTGCGCTTCGGCATAGCGAGAGACGCGGTTCAATGCCTGTTGGAGTCGACGCTCCAGAGTTGGCATCTGAGCCGCGCCAAAAGAGATCGAAAGGTCGTCCACGTAGAGCGTAGCGAGAACATCTTCCGGCAGCACCGAAGTGATGCCGTTGAAGCTCAGGGCAAAGAGTGTGACACTGAGGACGATTCCCTGCGGGACACCCTCTTCCTGCTCCTTTGGGCCGGAGAGGGCTCCCCCCACCCGTACGCGGAATCGACGATCTCGCAAAAATTCAGATATAAACATTGGCAGGCGTCCCCTCGCCCCCTTCGTGTGGAGAGTCTCCAGGATACCGTATCGTCATGCGGTATCATAGGCCTTCCATAGATTCGAGAAAGCCCTTGGCGTAGTGTTGTCTACGAAGGAAAACCTCGCAGACGGCACCTTCCAGTGGGAGCAGAGCATCCGACGTGGAGTGGAACTTTCGGAAGCCGCCCTGTGCGAAAGACAGATGACCTCTGCTGTCCAGGAAAAAGGCTAATCTAACATTTACCAATTTCTCCATCAACTTGCACACGAATGAGGTTAGAGAGATTGGGCGGAAACCGGTTGGAGTAGAGTGACTTCTCCCTGGTTTGCGAAAGGCGAGCACAGTAGCGATTCGCAGGAGTCTGGGAGAAGACCTTCTACCCAGATCCTGTTGAACAAATCTAACAGAGAGGCCATGCCTCGCTCACCTAGGTGTCAAAGCATGGCGTACGGGACATCGTCCGGACCATAGGTGGTGTCCGCGCAAGAAGCGAGAGCGAAACGCAACTCACTCACAGTAAACTTGTGGTTAGAGGGTTCTCCGCCTCTGGAGGTAAAATCCAGCCGGCGGCCTTCCGCGACATCACGACGTGCATTAAATGCTGGCGGAGCAGCATCCCGGCTAGAGAATGTGGGAAAAGCGGTCGCTAAGGATTCCGCCACGGACGTGGGGTCTGAGATTGCGGTCTTATTCACCTGGAGAACGGGAGGGGAGTCCTGCGAGAACTGTCCCCGAATCCTTTTGACTCGCTTTCACACCTTAGCTAAAGGGGTCTTTCCGTTAAGTGAAGACACGTATGCCCGCCAAGAAAAGCGGCCCACGTGCTTCGAAATATACCGGAACCTAGCCCTAGCGTGACGAAATTCAGCGAGAGTAAAATCGTTGGGGTGGCGCTTATAGCGCATGTAAGCAAAACGCTTCTGTTTGAGGGCCGTCTCAAACTCGGCTGACCACCATGGGAGTCGTCGGCGTGCAAAACGGCAAGACGTCCTAGGAATAGTAGTCAGGCCCACGGGGATGAGGTTGCCGGAGAAAAACTCAACGTCCTCATCCACCGACCTAAACTCTTCGACTGAGATAGAGAAGCGAGTCATTTCCTGAAAGGCAGGCCACCGCGCTCGCGCCAAGCACCACCGAGGTGGTCTCTCAGGTGGCAGTTGCCCATAAAATAATATTTGAATGGGAAAGTGATCACGACCTTGGAGGTCATTGACCACCCCCCAATCAAAATCAGGCTGTGCATCCGAGGAGCACAAAGATAGGTCAAGGCAAGATAATGAAGCGGTTCTCGGACAGTGATGCGTAAACTCATCCACGTTTAGGACACCCATCTCAAGCTCTTCGATCAGATCGGCAAGGACTTTTCCCCTGGGATTTATGCAGTAATCTCCCCAGAGAGGATGCCTGCCGTTCAGATCTCCAAGCAAGAGATATGGCCTCGGCAATCGTGCCAGGACGCGGTGAAAGTCTCCCGCGTCAAGTTCAGCTGACGGTTGAATGTACGCAGAAATAATAGTATACCTCCTATCCAGGTGCAGCTGCACAGTCACTGCCTTTAAGGAGGTATCTAAAGAGAAAGGAAGAACGGAGACATCATGCCGGGGGTAAACCGCGCATCCCCCAGCCCGGCCATCCCGCGGTGGTGGGGTCGCAAGACCCTTATACCCCGGGAGAGCAGGCAGGTGGCACGCGCCTAGCAAGGTCTCTTGCAAAAAGGGACGAGACGAGCCTCCGCAGCTCCTTTCAGTTGGCTCGGAGTCCACGTTTATTCCATTAAAGGAATATGCCCTCCAGGCCTCGCTTGGAGGAGACGCGGGGGCCCTCTTCGAACTAAAGACCCTCACGGGAATGGCCGTACGCTTCCTGGAGGCAGAACCCCGGGAGCTGTTGGCCGGAAAAAGCGCTTAAGGCGCTGTCACCTTCGAGGACTTCTTGGGGGCGGTTGGGCTCGCCATGCGAGTCTTTTTCTGCCTCCGCCTCGAAACCTTAGGCGGGGGTTGCGGTTTCGGAGGCGGGGGGCCCTCTTTTCGAGTAACCACTATCTCCGAGCCACTTGCTCCACCTCAGGGCGTGGGCCAAGTAGCCGAAGGTTTTTTGTTGCTGTCCTTCTTTCGGAAAACAGCTTAGAGGAACCCCCGAAGATGGCCTAGCGACCATCTTCAGGGGTGTTGCCTCCTGTAAGTCTAACGACTCGGTGGAGGCGCGTGGCCGTTTTGCCTTGCTTGAAATGGTCACGATGGGGGAAGAGGGAGGAGCCCTGGTTTTAGCCGGGGCTGCGTATGAACCCTTTTTGCCGCTTGCTTTACCAGGGGAACGCCCGGGTTGGGTAGAGCCCGCAGAAGGGCTCCGAAAGGGCGCGGAAACAACTGTGCTCGTTGGCCTGGATGTGCCAGGAGCAGCGGGTGCCTTTCTAACTACTGAGGCATATGACGTTTCAGGCAGAGACGGGCGCGCCAGGATTAAGTTCTTAGCCTCGCGGAATGAGAGTCGTTCCTGGGCCTGAACGGCACCGATTTCTTTCTCAAGGAGATATGCACCACATTGCTTCAAAGAAGCAAGGTGCCGCTTTCTGCAATTGACACACTTGGCCACACACGATTTGGACTTATCGTGTGCGACCTTGGAGCAATTTACACAGACTTCAGGTAACCCCGACTTTGCACGTCTACATGAGCGATTCGTATGGCCGAAGCGGTGACAGTAATAGCACCGCCGTGGCAGTGGTATGAATGCCTTCACGCGGTAGCGGTACCAACCGGCACGCACCGGCTCCAGGAGTTTGTCACAGTCGAACGTGACGAAGAGTGTAGGGGTGGGTCTCGAGGCCCCTCCCTGTTTTCTCATCACACGTTCGACCTCGACCGCCCCATGTTCGGCCAGCTCTAGGGTGATGTCCTCAATGGAGTAGTCAACGAGTTCCCTCGCATAAACTACTCCTTTCACAAAGTTCATGGTAGAGTGCGGCGTCACACTCACCGGGGTGCCATGAAGTGTCTGAAGAGCACTCATCTTGGCCGCCTCGGCGGGATTCGCAGCGTTCGCAAGAAGGCTTCCCTCCGAGAAACAGGTCACCTTCGGCTTTCTACCAATTGCACTAGCTAATCCTCTCCTCTGATGGATCATGTTGCTCTTGGACAACATGGTGCCATCAGTGAAGCGAATAACGAGGAAGCGTTTGAAGCCAGCGGGCTCGAAAACGCCAGGTAACCTCTGAATCAGGGGCCCCGATGACATCGAGGCTCTGCCCTGTGCACTTTTCGTATTAGTCTTAGTCAGGGGCTCCGCAACCGGGGGGGCAGAGGGGGCGGATGTGCCGATCTTGGCTTGGTCGCTTGCCAGAGTGGCAGCAAACCATCCATACTCGCAGCCTCCGCGGATGGAGAGGAACCCCGAGTCTTCTTCGTCTTTTTAGTCTTTTTCTTTCTTGGAGAGTAGGGTGGGGAATGAAGCCACTTCTCACCTCCGCCGGCAGAAGCCCCCATGCCAGATGGGCCGGCATCACATTGGTCCCTCTCTGAAATGGAGAAGGTCCTGGTAGTCGTAGGGGAACCTGTCAGAGGAGATCCCTCCCGTCCTTTTACTGCCTCGGAGCCCTCGCTCGCTTGAGGGGGACCTTGCATAGGGGCAGATTCGGGTTCGTTGCTTAGCGCTGAGCCTGGATTCCCTCCCATGAAGGCCCCACCGTCTGAAGCTGGGTCTTCTCAAAGACCATGTCTATCACAGGAGAAGCCTTCAATTGGCCATCCCCTTCCAGGACATCGCATGTCCCCTTGGCAGTGTTGCCAGTCTTGTGTGGGGAGGCACAGGCCTTGACCCCGGCAAGGTTTAAAATTCTTGCCAGCAGGTCTTTTGAGGGATGTATCTGAAGGGGCCTAGCTTCCCTCTTCCTCCTAAGGGGGTTTGCCTTCCGGAGTCGCTTCGATGGGGAGCGGCTGGCTAAGGGCTGCCTGCTGGCTTTCTTGGCATTCTCCTTGGAAAGAAAAGAGGGGACTGCCGCTTGTAAAAGGGAGGTGCCCGAAAGCACCTCTAAAGAAGGGGGTGAGGGGGAGTCCCCTGCACCCGTAGGTGAAGGAGAGGAGTAAGCCTCCTCTCCGGTTAGAAAAATATGGAGGGTCCCCTGCGCAAGCACAGGGAGGGGGGACCTCCATTTTTTTGGTGGAGCTGCACGAGGGTGGCTCTGTCGATGAGCAAGGGAGAATTAGGGGAAGATTTTTTATTTTCTCATCATTGGGCATGGTGACCCTATTTGTGCTACGAGACGCAATAGCTCATCACCTCTCGCAGTTGCCCGCACTGCAAGAGGTGCTTACAAGCCCAACGGAGCCAAGCGCCGCCATTCAGGACTACCCCTACCGCCTGTGGCCTGGCAGTCCATCGGCTTGCGGCTCCCCCTTGGATACGACGTAAAATTGATAGAATGTGAAGAGGAAAGGGAAAGGGATGTGAGGAAGGTATGGATGGGGATGAAGCAGGTTGTGAAAAAAACCCATCCCGAACCGGAGCTCAGGGGTTAGGGAACAATTTCCCCTCCCCCCTCAGTGTTGATCCGTGGTGGTTGGCTTGAGAAGGTCAGCATCTACCCTGTGAAATTAGAGGCTGACCAGAAAAAGTTGTGGGAGAGGTTGTATGAAAAGCAACGAGGTAGGAAAGAAATTGGGCTATCTGAAGGAAGGAAGAGAGGCTACGCTGGGGTCGGACGGAGCGCTGGATCCCGTCAGCACGGCGGCCAGGATTGCAAATCGCCGCGCCCCTTACGGGGTAGTAGTTATATATGGTATATCGTCGAGAGTCCATTCTAAGACTATATATATATATATATATATATATATATATATTTATATAGAGATAGATAGATCGTAGCCCTCATAGTCTATATCTATATAAATTGTTCTATGTGTAGCTAAATGCCCAATAATACAATATATAAATATTTCAAATTTGTTTATTTCCTAGAAATATTTACCCAGTGTAAGGGAACCCCACGTGGAATCTCTTTCGCAGACGGAACTTCCATGTGTGCAGCCTTTTCCCCCCCTTCCACAAGCGATAGCCTCGAACGGCGTCCCCCACAATTCACCTTTACGCGGACTAGAATAGCCTCTACAAGAAGATTCGAGGCCATTCGAGATTAGAGCCATTTCCCGCTTACTTCCCTTAGGGAGAGCCTCGAACATAAATAGAGTTCGACTACTATGAGGAGACACAGAGTTGAGAAGTCTCGCCCAGACCCCAGAAGATTCCCCATGGTTCCAAGTCAAGTGCTAGCAACAGAGCAAAGTGACAGCTGGACTACAGTATTTTGTGTTTTTGGAATTGGCCGCAGCCAGGAGGTAATTCCAAAGAACGATCGCCCCCGAGTGATTTTCCCGACTTCTCTCATCAACTCCTGTCGAAGCCCTCATTTTGCGTAGCCAAAATACTCTTCCCTGGAAATGAAGTTCCCCCTCCCCTTGTTTTTGGAGAACCGTCATCACTTCAACCTCCCGCTCAGAGGTACCGAACGGCCACACCTCACGTGCAGAAAACATCCGTAAGCCAATCCCCTCTTCCCCCTTAGTAACCCAATTGAGTTAATTCTCCCGACATTTGAATAGTCTCCTTCTGTAATACCTTAAGTTCTAACTTCATAGTCTTTTTTATAACTACCATTTTCCCTTTCATTTACTGATGTGATTTTGCCCGTTAATTCTCTGAGGTAATTTTACCCATCAATTCTCTCATTATTTTTGTGTAAATAAAATTATATTTTTATACATGCCTCTTTCAATAACCTTGAGCTTTGCTATTGCCCATAATTTACCTGACCTCGTTGCACTCCCTCGCTACTCAGCCCGTCTAAACTCGTGGTTTTCCGTTCCTTTTGTCGGTTCGCTTTCAAGTTATTGGTCCCTCCCTCATAGATATAATATGGTATTGATGTAATGTAAGGTAACGACACCCAGTTACTCATGTAAAGCTTTCATTCCAATTCTATCATATATTAATTCAAATTAGTTTCAGGATTGAGTTAACTAGGCTACCATACTCAGTAACCATTGCTTTACCTTTACCTGCTAATGTTGGTTTAAATAATAACTCCTTATCTGTTTCATTAAATCTAATCGCGCATACACAAGCTTATTAATTTATTCTGAAAGTTCACATTCTTTTGTAAAAAAATTCCTTAGCAATTTTTTTTCTATTTTATATTCCTTCGCTCTTTAGTTAACGCCTCTGCCTTCCCATTGTATTTACTTTGAATTAAAATGAAGCTTCAGGAATGCCAAAATCAATTGCCACCTCGTACGGTCATAGCCCTAACACCGGTTTGCCTTAAGTGCCAAGCTCGTTCACGATTGGAAAAATAAAGGTGTGAATACTTCAGCGCGCAGCAGAGTGAAGCGAAGACATTTCGTGAAAGCCGTCATGTAGAAAAAGGCTGCGAATAAGCCTCATCTCACCAATAATAACGTAAAGATAAGATCCACTTTCGCAGAAAATATAAAGAATGGATTGTTGGAGAATGAAGCAAAATGATATCCTTTGATGAAGCTGCCCTTCGCTTGCTAGGATATTCTGGATGATGGCCTATTTGTTGGTAATAACGGTGAAGCCTCTCAACACCCTCCATGTCTACATAGCTTTCTTCTTATCTATGGAAACTAGGGCAGTAAAATATTTGCCCCAAAATGCTGACATGAACTCCAAAGTGTACCGACACCAGATAGCCCCTTAAAAAAAAAAAAATCCAAAGTGTACCAAAGCGTGTTTCAAGAGCACGCTTTGTATTTTTTTGCATAATAGCACTGCTTGTCACGAGGCAAAAGCAATAACAATGTTCTTTGCTTAAAAGAACTTCAAACATTTGGGACCTTGGTCCTGGAATTTGCCAGATTTGAAGCCAATACAAAATTTGGGGCCAATAATAAAACTAGCGTTTAAACAAAAATATCAGTCAAGATATCATTACAAATATGCTACTTATAAACCCAAAATAAATAGAAGCAGTCCTTAAGAAAAATGTACATCATTGTGAGAATTGATTGAGCGTATCAATTCATTGTATTTATTAATACAATGATTTTGACCCCTAAACTGTTTGCATATTTCACCTTCAAATTATGATTCCAACTTACTAAAAAAATGAACTTTTAATTAGTTCTATTACTTTACTTATATGAAAAGATATAGTACTCTCAACACTTTAAGTTATGAAAGTATATAAGGAGAGAGAGAATATCATTTATTTATTTTTACTTGCGGCGAAGCGCCAGGTTAAGGTGTTGCTTTTTTATCAAAGGGAGTAAAGTTCAATAGTACCTATTTAGAGCCATGAAATGACCTATTGGACCATGGAACATATGGTTATTAACCCTGGAGATTTCAAATCTGCCATCAGATGGCCTCATCTAGCTACAAACCCTTATATAGCTGTTTAGCTATTCAAAGTCACTTGTAAGTCATTTATAATCTTATCACAAAACGCCAGAGTCATTGGAGGGACTTTTCCTCTTGTTCTTATTAACCTGTCTCTATAGTCTCATCGTGTTATACTTGGATCTCTATCTTAGCTTTCATACTGTTCCTTGTCCATTTGAAAATTGAGTGTTATTTCCATTTCCATCTCAGTATTAGTGGTCACTTTCATACCAAACGCCGCCCGAAGAAATTTTCAGTCTTCATAGTTTAGCCATTGAGAGGGCAATTCACCCGCAATACATTCTACAACTTTTTAGAGGTGATTTTCTGAGTCCTTTTATGTATAAAAATATTCAAATTAGAATTTTTTCATTAATTTTCTTTAATTGCAATGTATTCTTCCAATATTTTATTCAACACTTTGTTATTTATTTTAGTATATCCCTCTACCGTGTTTATGTATTCAACGCGCCTTCGCTTTTCTGACAACATCGTATTATTTTTCATGACTCCATAAATATTATAGTCTCTCGTGTCAGTTGGTCTCAAAAGAAACTTTTCAAGAACAAAATAATGAACAATATTTTTTCTAAAGTTCGATCAATTATATCTACCTATCCCTAAAGTGATCGCAATAATAGTTCTCGTTGTGATTGCGTGTTACTCTTATTACAAGCATTAAAATGGAAATTACTAAAAGGTTACAATTAGGCTGGAGGTAGTTACTTAAGCTATGCTTTGCATATTTACAAGAAACGTGCCTCTCTGAAGTGAAACTTGGACTCTGAACACAAAAAGCACACGAATTTCAAAAAATTTGACATGGCAGCAAATTAGAGCTTCTCTGTATTTAAGTGTCTCCTTTACATATTCTAAAGAGCTGATAAACTCCCGTGATTCCAAGCGGGAATCACTCGAATGAGGTGATTGGTTATAATCCTTTAATCCTTAATTCGCAGATTATGGATCGATTCAGGAAGCAAGACCTCTAAATTTAACCGGAAAGATCTGCTGCTATAGACTCCCCACCCCCTTCTATTTCTAAGTCGTGAAGCGTTTAATTACTTTTGATTTGATTAGTAATGGAGGATTCCAATTCTCTAAGACTGAAATAGTAACACGTTCGTCGGCATAAAAAAGTCTTCTCTTCACTTCCAAATATTTACAGTATGCCGACCATAAAAGCCTTTGTGCATTGTTTGTAAAATAGATAAAAATAGAAGTAGATGCTTGAATCCGAGTTGGTGAATGAGTATGTGATTAAAAAAATGTTGAAATTAACAGAAAATCCTTAAAATTTTGGTAATTAAGTAACCTTTCTATAAAAGTGCCTTTGTGTTGCAGAATAAAACTAATACAATCATTGTAATGGAGAAAAATGGTTACCATTTGTAATAAAACAATTTCAAGTGTCAAGCCAAACATTTACAAGACGGAAGAACTTTCTCTTTATTTATCTGAGCAACCGTAAACCTTGCTTATGGTTCTATTCTTTAGCTTTGGGTGAATCTGTTACCATTCATATTGTAAAACAGTTACGCATTTTTGAGAAGAATCGATAGTGATTTTAAGATCATTGAAGAACTTATTTGGGCAAATCGCTTGGTTGAAAAATAAGAGGATTAGATATATTTTGACAAAGTAAAGTCATGAATAAATTTCTGCAAATAGATTCAGTTAAACTCATTATTGTTCGTGCTAACAGATTGCGATCACTGGTATACAAGGCAACTGGGAGTAAAACAATGCGTGAAACCTTTTTAGATCGTACTACACTAAAATATGATTGGATTATACATCGAGAATCGCTGAAATCTTACTGAAAGTTATGCTAGCATTTATGAAATGTCTAAATATAATTAAAGCAAGAATATAAAAAAATTAAAGAATACAGAATAATATTGTGGATTGCTTTATTTTTAATGATTATTCGTTGCGAAGTTCGCAGGCATTATAGAAGACAGATACTCGGTATATTTGGGAAATTGAATAAAAGTATTCACAATTTTATAGAAGAGAAGAATAAGCTGCTTGAAAAAAGAGCAATGTTATAATAATAATTATTTTACTAAGCATTTTATTTTATGTAACCAGTTATATTATTGAGCTAAATTTGACAATGCAGCCCACTAACAAATTATTTCCTCGCTATTAAATGGTAGCAGTTCATACAAGATGAAGTTCAGTCTGTTAACCTCTTAACCACTTTGCAGATTTAAAAAAAGTTAACGAATGATCTGAAAGTAATTTCAATTCTACAAAATTTATTGAGATTAACAGATTATAGCAAGAATAACTGGAAAGTTATCTTAATGATTTTGCTAACAAAGGCTGCATACTCGTTTACACAGAAATTTTCACTTAGTGAACAAAAACTCTTGAAGACACTTAGTAACATACTAATAGTCCATGTTGATTTTTGAAAAAAACTATTATGGAAAGAACAAATTTGATGAGCTTCAATCTGCCCAAAATATTTCTAGAAGATTATGGTTATCATTACTACGTAAAGACTTGGAGGAAATACAAGGCTTTTGACCAGCCTTATATTTGTCACTTTGGAATCACTTAGAAAAGAGAAGAGGAATTTTTCTTCAAAGAAAGTTTATAATAACAAACAGGGAGGTTGGAAACTATATAATTGCATTAACTTATGTACCCATTTTAGCCGCAGATAATGGTATAGGTTAAGTTACATTATGGTAGGTGAGTATAACAAAATATTATCATATCAATATACTTATAAACTTCATACAAAGCCAAAATAAAACTTAATATAATTTATGAATCATAACAACAAAGACAAAATTGCCTAATAAACCAATCCAACAAAACAAAATGGATGTTACCTTCTTGACCCAAAAACCAAAAGTTATGAACATTAAATAAAAACAACAGGCCCATACACCCCAAGAGATAACCATCAATTAAAACTAACAAACTAAAATACCCTGACCTAACTTTCTAAACATAGAAAGCATTTGAAAATAATCTAATGAAACTAACAAATAAACTATACTAACCTTTCTCCCAAGTCAAACCTCTTAAAATGATCAAACAAAGCAAGAGGACCAAAAAAAACCTTAAAAGCACTTATTGTACCATTGATTGAGCCGTAATTAAACCAGACCAATGTCGAATATCAAGTTAGTGATAGTTACATATGAAATGCTGCGATTACAAATCAAATTCAACATAAATATTGGTACGTATGAGGTCTAGTATAGGTTGTCATGAACAATTTTCTACAGAGAAAAAGCACACGCAAAACCACTCTTTGCCTTCTCATTAAGTAGGCCAGTTGAGGAAGAAAAACAAAAGAGAACGAAGAGAAAGTATAAACGAACTGAACTTAGAAAACCTATGCACTCTCTGATGCAGGTCCCATATTTGTACGTTAAATCCTCCATGAAAGAATTTCCCTACAAAAAAAACAAGCAAACAAATTATGTTATTAATCCTTATAATGAGAGACGCTTCGATTCTTAAACCAGATTAACACGACCTAGACTTTAAAACAATGATCTGGAAATTGATGAAAATGAGAGAGAAAATGACACGTTTGCAGCAAACCAAATACAAAATCATAATAGCACCACCATTAGTAAATCCAATTTATAAGATATGTGTAGTGTGGCAGAAGTCCAATAAAACACAGTTGACACCAAAAAGCAACGATGAAATTCAGGTTCAACATGAATGCGGTAGTTTGCGCAGGATTTGCTAAAATATTAAGTGCTGTGCTACGTCGCCTGGTCTAAGAAACGTTTGAGCCCGAAGGTCTCTAGAGTTGCTTCGATGGAAAATTTTAAACTTGTGTGACATTTCAAAACTCAAAATCCCCTCAAGGGGGCTGATGGTGTACTGGGGCCGATGAGCCTGCTAAACTGAAGCAGAGAAGAGTAGTAAGCCCTCTCGTCCCCAGTGCCTCAAGAGAAATTGGTAGTTCTCTCGGGTTAACTTTTGCTTCTCTTTCAAATCTCACACTAAATTTTCCACGCCTGGACTGACTCATAAAGGTTAGATCTAAATCAAAATGCTTTAAGTGTATTAAATTAAAAAAAACCTTAAAAGTAAACATTATAATAACTATAAACATAAAACAAAGTTCTTCATATTTGGTCACGAATAAATCTTTAGGCTGATGGTGATGACCAGGTACTCCATTAACAAATATCGTAAGTAATGAATTAAATATTTTTTAGGAAAGAAGCCTTTTTCTTCAGACTTAAATTCAAACTTTTTTATGGAACAATCACTTATCCAAAAACCATACGTTCATTAGAAAAGATAAATAATTTGTAAAATATACAGTTTTTTTTAGATTTCCTTTTCCTCCTAAAGCCTGATTACTTATCAGAGACGTTCCTTAGGCAGCCCCCTTGTTCGTATCACAAAAAAGTTTAGTAAATTTAATAAATCGAAACACCGGCTGTTGCCCTCCAAAAATATTATTTAAAGATTTTGTCCCAGAAATCAGTTGCTGGAAGTAGAATCAACCTAAAGTTATAACAAAAGGGTTCAACTTACGGAAGATTGTTTTGCTGGACTTGAAGAGCTTTATTTTCATAAAAAATACGTACCTAGATAAGAATAGACAGCCAACAGACTGAAATGAATTGAAAACTGAGAGTCAAATATAAATGTGAAATTACCGAACTTTTTTGATTGTTGTCATAGTTTAACTTGTTTGGTGAAGTGGAAAGGTCGTAAATAGAGGAAAACTAATTTTCATTCTTAATGAAATTCCAGATTGAAATATGAGCGGAAGGGAAAACATGACCAAAAATGCCTGGAAAAATGCTGTGGGAGATGAGAAATAAAATTTTGAAGGGTATGAAATAATGTTCATATATTACTGCCCTAGCACAGCTTTCGATGAAGTAAAAATAGCACTAAAGTCCAAAATCTCATCTTCTCATACCTATCTTTAATATTTCATGAAATAATTTTTATAGGCAAGACAATGTCATTTATATTCTATTTACATATCTATTCCCAATTAATATTTTATCCATAACATCTTAATCTTGTAAATAGAGGCGTTAATTGATACAACAAACAGGTCCCATGAAAGTTCTTCTCTTTGGGATTAAGTCAAACAATCAAACGCTATCAATAAAAATGAGAAATGAATAAATTGATGATGAAAAGTAATTATAGATACCACTGTTCCTAACCATATTCAACATGAATCAATGAGAAAAAAATATCCAAAGCATTTCAGAAAATCGAACAATGGAGTCTAAAATTAAACTTTGACTAATCAACCTGTGTTTATATTTTATTTAAGCAATAAATCACGCATATAGACCGCTTCGTGGAAGATGTTGATTTATTTACATAGCTTAAACTCCAGTATATAAATATACCTTATACGAGTTGGATTATTGGCGGAGCATATTTAATTTTTTGGAAAAAATACTTATCAAAATATACTAATAAAGCTTAATTATATTTGTATTACACTTACCTAGTGTTTCTTGGCTCTGGTTTGGTCCATGGTATTGCTAGTGTCATTCAATTCAGTGAATCAAATAAAAAAGGATGTCACTTTACAACCCAACTTAATAATCTAAAAGTGGCAATTTTAAAATCGAAATTTTATACTGTTCAAATTAACACTACTTCTCCACATATAGCATTATAACAGTGAGTAAGAAGACAAAGAAAGCAGATTTCCCTTGCGGACTACCAGCGCAAAGAATTAAACCATACAAACAAAGAAGAATACCGGACCTCAGCGAATCTGACCTGATAAGAGCTTTGGTGTACCCCTACACTTGTTTGTATGGTAAAACTATTGGCGCTGGTGGCACGTTCCGATTACCTCGCTTTCTTTGTCTACTCAATTTAATATTTAATAATTATACTGAAAGTCGTAGATACAATGCAGGTGAATTGTTCAAGTTCTGTCATAGAAGAAAATTACTGGAATTTAATTTTTTAATATCTTTAAAAAGATAAACAATAGGAAATTCAGAAGGTAAACACAACTTAATTATAATGTACTTATTAATTTCTGATAGGGCAAAATGCAAGTTTCTTTGTTGAATAGCAAGCCGCTGATGGTAATATGAGACTTGAGACTAACAAGCATATGCAATCCACTTCCATGTTACATAGTTACACAAGTCCCAAAGTTTGATAGCTCGGTTTATCACTAAAATAATGCGGTTTTTTATTAGATTTAAAATAGTAGAAAAGTAAATTAAATTTCTAAAATAATCAAATATATACATATTCTCCATTCAAATTAATAACGTTCTCTGAACTGGATGAAAGCTTCATGATAAGGCTTCGTAGATTTCAAGATGTTTGGAAGCAAGGCTTCCTAATGTTCAAGATCCGTTCTTCTTATAAATCATAGTGTACATCACCTATGAAATGTTCCAAAGAGGAATAAACATAATAGAATTTGAAAGATCAGGAGCATATGGAGGATTTGCAAAATTTCCTAACCGAATTCTTCAATCTTGGAAACAATGATTCTTGCTGTACAGAAGTGTACCTTATAATCGAACACTTCTCTTTAAGTTTTCTATTAACTGTGTTTACACCCTTGCCGAAAAGTATGAGGCGACCCTTTATTTTTGTCTTTAGACTACGAATTTTGCTCTGATATAAACATGGGTGCATAAACAAACAACACCATGAACATAATACTATTGGACAAAATTATATTTCTTTTGATTTTTCACAGTTTGGGCCATAATATGTAGCAATTATAATTAGCAATCACTAAGATTTCCATAAATTTTGAGTTAAGTAAAGTAAGTGAGGAGAAATTGTAAATCACAATCAAAATGGGATGTCACAAAGGTAAATAGTTTAGAAGATGGGATGTTTTCGGTGAGCAGTCCAAACGACTCCGAGGCGCTTCAGGGAGACTTAAGGTGTCATATAAAAAACAAGAACTGGCAGGAAAATGGACAACTCTGCTCGTGAAGACGAATATCTAATCCGTTATTCCCTTAAAAATCGCGGGTGGGGTGGCCAAGCTGCGTCCCGCATAAGCAAATACAGCTGAATCGAGCGACTCAGCACATTAAATAACTAAGAAACCAAGACACTAAGAAAACCAAGAAATAAATCATGAAGTAAAATTAAAAAATAAACCATTATATAATCTAGAAATACGTAAAAAATAACGAATTAAATCATTAACTAAATAAATAGCGAATAAATATATCATCAAATATAATAAAGAGCAGAAGTAAACATTTAAAAAGGTTGAAAATGAAGAGTTTCATTGTAAATTATTATATTAGTATTCATTTTGATTCGGGGTAATTAAACGAAAAAGCTAATAATATAAAGGAATTGCTTACTCATGGTTGGCTTGAAGAGTTTATTGATATCATAGCCCAAATGAAGTCCATATTCCGAAGAATGTATGTTGGTGGCACTGGCAGAATCCAGGAAGGTCTTTTAGTAGTATTTTGGGGTTATTGGGGGGAAGTATTTGTTATGGGCTCAAGAAGTTGATATGCAAAATGATGTGCTATGGAATAAATTAAAGTTAAGTCGAAGTTAAGCAATTAGACACTAAATCCCAAATATTACTCAATAAGAAACTGAATCGTGGAGAGTTTATTGAGATGATTAAGGAGAAGTTCTCTTATTCCAGACATGATGGTAAATCGGTAGAGGTGAAGGGGGAATCGGAGGTAAATTCTGGTGTTTCGGGTATATCTTGCATTACGGAATGATTTACCGGGATTAAAACAATAGTCAGAGGGGTTCTTAAGCTAAATAAATTAAAGTGTGGGCGTGGTAATTCCTCTGCTAGTTCCTAGGAACAAATTTGCTCAGTGTGGACAGCAACTTTATAGGAACCTCTAGCAGGGATCTTCATAGTGATGCCCTCTTTGGTTTTCCTTTGATTATCCTCTTTTCGAAGTGAATTTTGTTAAATTTTTAAATATACAATATTTTATTTTGGAATGTTGCATAGAAAGAGATTGGATTTTCTGTTTTATTACCTAAAAAGTAATTCATTTAATCTATTAAATATGCAATACATTTTATTAAGAAATGATGAATTATGTATTTTGACTGTAATTGATAAAATGAATTAATTTGCTATTTGCACTGAATTCATTCCTTTAGAATAGGTAATGTAATAAGACTCCAAATACTTATAAATTTAGAGTTATGTTTTTAAACATAAGAGTGATTTTTTTTTTTTTTTTTATGGAGCCCATCTGGCAACTACCAACTTGAGCATAAGTCGCCGAAAAACACGACAGCCTAGAACTAAGCTACTTTAAAGTAAAAATATGAAAACTTAACAATGATATAAATTGGAAAAACTTAACAATCGAAGCAATCTCCGGCAGCGGGGGGAGGTCCCCCTCACCCGGGTGCAATAACAAAAAAAAGGAACCTTAAATAAAGGGGAGAAAGCTGGCCTCCCCCCAAAAGTCAATAAGTCCGCCAGTTATGGTGCACGCACTCGTCCCGAGTACAAGGGACAGGCGGTAGCGATCCCGCCCATCCCGGTACCGAGACAGGTATCGTGCGCGAAGATCACCCAGACTGGGACATTCGACAAGAATATGCCGAACAGTCTGGGGGACGACGCAGTCGTTGCAATAGGGCGCATGCGAGCGCTCCATCAAGTAGCGATGCGTCACACGAGTGTGTCCGATTCGAAGACGACAGAAAGCAACCTGAAGCCGCCGCGGCATTGGGGGATAGATCCATGGGAACAGTCGCGGCGCAATGGCACGCAACTTTAAGTTCCCTTCGACCGTCTCCCATCTTCTTTGCCAAGCAGTCCGAAGAGCTGCCCGTATTCCTGCCATGTAGTTGGTGTGAGGAAGAGCGAAACGCTGGTCCGGTCGCAGAGTCCTCGCGGACTCTTTGGCGCCCTCATCGGCGCGCTCATTCCCCGCAATTCCTACATGTCCAGGAACCCAGCAGAAGATAATCTCGACATTTGCCCGGCTCGCCAAAACCGTGGCGTCACGGATATCGCGAACCAGGGGATGCGGAGATTCCAATGCCCCGAGAGCACTCAGGGCTCTTTGTGAGTAACTATAGATCACAATCCGGTCTCCGAACCGGGGACGTCGCGTAATCTCCCGTACCGAGTGGTGTATTGCCACCAGCTCGGCCATGAAGACAGACGCAGCGCCTGGTAGAGCCCCACTGACTTCAAACAGAGGGGATACGGCGTGGAAGCCGACCCCCTCTTGGGACTTGGAGCCATCCGTATACACTGGCACGGTTCCAGCGTGACAGGATGTGTGCTCAAAAAAGGTCGAACGCAATACTCCCGGCGCAGTACAAGCTTTGGGAGCAGAGGCGTGGCGACAAATAGGCAAATGTGGTACCCTCCAGGGTGGCGTCCTGGGCAGAACCAGGGGCGCCACCGGCCCGAGAGCTATATATACCTCTCGAAGGAGTTTCCTGGCCCTGAACCCAAAGGGCTTAGGGTATGACTGGCGTCTCTGGGCGGCATAGGCTCCATCGAGATCAGCTGCAGATGCAGTGAGAGCTGTTGGCGACTGAGGGAGGCACCGGGCTCGCGCGTACAGTCGAGTGATACACTGCACGCGGCGCAGAGCGACTGGCATCTCCCCAGCCTCGACCAACAGGCTCTCAATACGGGAAGTGCGGAAGGCACCGGTTGCAAGGTGAAGGCCGGTGTGGTGGATCGAATCCACCTTCCGCAATAAACGCTCAGCTGCGGGTGCATAAAACTCGCATCCGTAGTTGAGCTTCGAACGAACAAAGGATCAATAAAAAAGTAAGGCAGTAGCCCTATCAGCGCCCCAAGCGCTGAACGTCACGGAACGGAGAATGTCCATGGCGCGGGTACAACAGACCCTAAGGCTGCGAATATGAGCCTCCCAGGTGAGGCGTCGGTCGAATACAAGACCAAGGAAACGGTGCGACTCAACCACATCCAGGTGCACCCCTTAAAGAAAAAAATCTGGGTCGAGGTGAAGCCGTGGATGGCGGCAGAAGTTCACCACCTTAGTCTTGGCCAAAGGAAACCAAAACCTGTGCCCTTCGGCATAGCGAGAGACGCGGTTCAATGCCTGTTGGAGTCGACGCTCCAGAGTTGGCATCTGGGCCGCGCTAAAAGAGATCGAAAGGTCGTCCACGTAGAGCGTAGCGAGAACATCTTTCGTCAGCACCGAGGTGATGCCGTTGATGCTCAGGGCAAAGAGTGTGACACTGAGGACACTTCCCTGCGGGACACACCCTTCCTACTCCTTTGGGCCGGAGAGGGCTCCCCCACCCGTACGCGGAATCGACGATCTCGCAAAAATTCAGATATAAAAATTGGGAGGCGTCCACTCGCCCCCATCGTGCGGAGAGTCTACATGATACCGTATCGCCATGCGGTATCATAGGCCTTCTCCAGATCGAAAAACACCGTGGCGTACTGCTGTCTAAGAAGGAAAGCCTCGCAGACGGCATTTTCCAGTCGGAGCAGAGCATCTGACGTGGAGTGGAACTTGCGGAAGCCGCACTGTGCGGAAGACAGATGGCCTCCGCTGTCCAGGAAAAAGGCTAATCTAACATTTACCAATTTCTCCATCAACTTGCACACGCAAGATGTTAGAGAGATTGGGCGGAAACCGGTCAGAGTAGAGTGATCTCTCCCCGGTTTGCGAAAGGCAAGCACAGTAGCGATTCGCCAGGAGTCTGGGAGAAGACCTTCCACCCAGATCCTGTTGAACAAATCTAACAGAAAGGCCATGCCTCGCTCACCTAGATGTCGAAGCATAACGGACGGGACATCGTCCGGACCGTGGGCGGTGTCCGCGCACAAAGCGAGAGCGGAACGCAACTCACTTACAGTAAACTTGTCGTTGAAGGGTTCTCCGCCTCTAGAGCTAAAGTCCAGCCGGCGGCCTTACACGACATCACGACGTGCATTGAATGCTGGCGGAGCAGCATCACGGCTAGAGAATGCAGAAAAAGCGGTTCGAGAAGGATTCCGCCACGCAAGCTGGGTACGAGATTGCGGTCCCATTCTCCTGGAGAACGGGAGGGGGGTCCTGCGAGAACTTGCCCCGAATCCTTTTGACTCGCTTCCACACCTCAGCTAAAGGGGTATTCCCGTTAAGTGAAGACACGTATGCCCGCTAAGAAGAGCGGCGGGCGTGCTTCGAAATATACCGGAACCTAGCCCTAGCTCGACGAAATTCAGCCACAGTGAAATCGTTCGGGCGGCGCTTATAGCGCATGTAGGCATAACGCTTCTGTTTGAGGGCCGTCTCACACTCGGCCGACCACCATGGGAGTAATTGGCGTGCCAGACGGCCAGACGTCCTAGGAATAGTAGTCAGGGCTACGGCGATAAGGTTGCCGGAGAAGAACTCAACGGCCTCATCTACCGACCTAAACTCCTCGACTGAGATAGAGAATTCAGTCATTTCCTGAAATGCAGGCAACCGCGCCCGCGCCAAGCACCACCGAGGTGGTCTCTCAGGCAGCAGTTGCCCTGAAAATGATATTTGAATGGGAAAGTGATCACTACCATGGAGGTCATCGACCACCCCCCAATCAAAATCAGGCTTTGCATCCGAAGAGCACAAAGATAGGTCAAGGCAAGAAAATGAAGCGGTTCTCGGACAGTGATGCGTAAACTTAACCACGTTTAGGACACCCATCTCAAGCTCTTCGATCAGATCGGCAAGGACTTGTCCCCTGGGATTTATGGAGTAATCTCCCCAGAGAGGATGCCTGCCGTTCAGATCTCCAAGCAAGAGATAGGGCCTCGGCAACCGTGCCACGACGCGGCGGAAGTCCCCTGCGTCGAAGTCAGCTGACGGTGGAATGTACGCAGAAATGATAGTATACCTCCTATCCAGGTGCAGCTGCACAGCCACTGCCTGAAAGGAGGTATCTAAAGAGAAAGGAAGAACGGAGACATCATGCCGGGTGTAAACTACGCATCCGCCAGCCCGACGATCCCACCGTGGTGGGGTCTCAATACCCTCATACCCCGGGAGGGCGGGCAGGGGGCACGCGCCTAACATGGTCTCCTGCAAAAAAATAGCTAACGGGGAGCGGGGCGAGACGAGCCTCCGCAGCTCCTCCCAGTTGGCCCAGAGTCCACGGCAATTCCATTGAAGGAATATGCCCTCCAGGCCTAGCTCGGAGGAGACGCGGGGGCCCTCCTCGAACTGAAGACCCTCACGGGAATGGCCGTACGCTGTCGCCTTCGAGGACTTATTGGGGGAGGTTGGGCTCGCCATGGGAGTCTTTTCCTCCCTCCGCTTCGAAACCTTAGGCGGGCGCTGCGGCTTCGGAGGCGGGGGACCCTCTTTTCGAGGAACGACCGTCTCTGAGCCACTCGCTTCACCTCGAGGCGTGGGCGAAGGAGCCGAAGCTCCTTTGTTGCTGTCCTCCTTTCGGGGGACAGCTTTAGGAACTCCAAAGAAGGCCTAGCGACCATCTTCAGGGGTGTTGCCTCCTGTGAGTCTAACGACTCGGTGGAGGCGCGTGGCCGTTTCGCCTTATGGGAAACGGTCACGCTGGGGGAAGAGGGGGGAGCGCTGGTTTTAGCCGGGGCAGGGTGTGAACCCTTTTTGCCGCCAGCTTTACCAGGGGAGCACCCGGGTTGGGTAGAACCCGCAGAAGGGCTCTGATTGGGCGCGGAAACAACCGTGCTCGTTGGCCTGGATGGGCCAGGAGCAGAGGGTGCCTTTTTAACTATTGAGGCATATGACGTCCCAGGCAGAGCCGGGCGCGCCAGGACCAAGTCCTTAGCCTCGTGGAATGAGAGTCGATCCTGGGCCTGAACGGCCAGGATTTCTTTCTCAACGAGATATGCACCACATTGCTTCGAAGAAGCAGGGTGCGGCTCTCCGCAATTGACACACTTGGCCACACACGATTTGGACCTATCGTGTGCGACCTTGGAGCAATTTACACAGACTTCGAGTGACCCCGACTTTGCACGTCTACATGAGCGATTCGTATGGCCGAAGCGGTGACAGTAATAGCACCGCCGTAGCAGTGGCACGAATGCCTTCACGCGGTAGCGGTATCAACCGGCACGCACCGACTCAGGGAGCTTGTCACAGTCGAACGTGACGAAGAGTGTAGGGGTGGGTCTCGAAGCCCCTCCCTGTTTTCTCATCACACGTTCGACCTTGACTGCCCCATGGTCGGCCAGCTCTAAGGTGATGTCCTCAATGGAGTAGTCAACGAGTTCCCTCGCATAAACTACTCCTTTCACAAAGTTCATGGTAGAGTGCGGCGTCACACTCACCGGGGTGCCATGAAGTGTCCGAAGAGCACTAATCTTGGCCGCCTCGGCTGGATTTGCCGCATTCGCCTAGAAGGCTATCGTCCGAGAAACGGGTTACCTTCGGCTCTCTACCAATTGCACTAGCTAATCCTCTCCTCTGATGGATCATGTTGCCCTTGGACAACATAGTGCCATCTGTGAAGCGAATAACGAGAAAGCGTTTGAAGCTAGTGGGCTCAAAAACGCCAGGTAACTTCTGAACCAGGGGCCCCGATGTCATCGAGGCTCCGCCCTGTGCACTCTTGGTATTAGTCTTCTTTGTCAGGGGCTCCGCAACCGAGGGGGGCAGAGGGGGCGGATGTGCCGATCTTGGCTTGGTCGCTTGCCAGAGTGGCAGCAGACCCATCCGTCCCCGCAGCCCCCGCGGATGGAGAGGAGCCCCGAGTCTTTTTTGTCTTTTTAGTCTTTTTCTTTTTCTTTTTCGGAGAGAAGGGCGGGGAATGAACCCGCTTATCACCTCCGCCGGAAGAAGCCCCCAGGCCAGATGGACCGGCCTCAGCCAGGTCATTCTCTGAAATGGAGAAGGTCCTGGTAGTCGTGGGGGCACCGGTCGGCGGAGATCTCTCCCCTCCTTGTACTGCTTCGGAAACCACAGCCGTTTGAGGAGGACCTTGCATCGGGGCGGATTCGGGTTCGGTGCTTGGCGCTGAGCCCAGATTCCCCCCCATGTAAGGCCCTACCGTCTGAGGCTGGGTTTCCTCCAAGACCATGTCTATCTTAGGGCGGGCCTCCAGTTGGCCATCCCCCCCCAAGACATCGCAGGTCCCGTTGGCAGTATCGTCACTAGTCTTTTTTGGGGAGGCATGGGCCTTGACCCCGGCAAGGTTCAGTATTCTTGCCAGCAGGTCTTTTGAGGGAAGCGACCGAAGGGGCCTGGCTTCCCTCTCCCCCCTAAGGGGGTTTGCCCTACCGAGCCGCTTCGATGTGGAGCGACTGGCTAAGGGCTGCCTGCTGGCTTTCTTGGCAGTCCCCTTGGAAAGAACAGAGGGGACTGCCGCTGGTAAAAGGGAGGCGCTCGAAAGCACCTCCAGAGAAGGGGGTGAGGGGGAGTCCCTTACACCCGTAAGCGAAGGAGAGGAGTAAGCCTCCTCTCCGGTTAGAGATATATGGAGGGTCCCCTGAGCAAGCACAGGGGGGGGGTACCTCCATTTTTTTGCTGGAGCTGCCCAAGGGCGGCTCCGTCGATGTTATAGGTGGAGTTGGGGGTTGGGTTTTTTTTTAAACTCATCATTGGGCATGGTGACCCTTTTTTTGACACGGGACGCAATCGCTCATCACCTCTCGCAGTAGCCCGCACTGCGAGAGGTGCTTACAAGCCCGGCAGAGCCAGGCGCCGCCATTTAAGACCACCCCTCCCGCCTGGTGGCCTGGCAGTCCATCGGCATGGCGGCTCCACCTTGGACACGGCGTAAAAATTAATAGATTGTGAAGAGGAGAGGAAAAGGGATGTGAGGAGGGTATGGGTGGGGATGAAGCAGGTTGTTAAAAACCAGCCACCCCAACCTGCAGCTCAGGGGTTAGGGAACATTGTCCCCCACCCCCTTAGCCCCGATGCGGGACGGTTGGCTGAAAGGAAGGTCAGCATCTACCCTGTGAAATTAGAGGCTGACCAGAGAAAGTTGTGGGAGAGGTTGTATGAAAAGCAACGAAGTAGGTGAAATATAAAGCTATCTGAAGGAAGGAAGAGAGGTTAAGCTGGGGCCGGACGGAGCGCTGGATCCCGTCAGCACGGCGGCCAGGATGGCAAATCGCCGCGCCCCTTACGGGGTAAACATAAGAGTGAAGTAGATGGTCTTTTAACTTCGTAAGCTTAATGGAACCGTGAAAAAAATGTGCCGGGCAATGGAAGAAGTGTGCTTTGATGTGGAATACCTCAACGATAAGGAATGAATTGGTTTGCAGCAAACTTAAAATGTAGTGAGGAAGCGGTTGGCAAAAATGACTGTTAGCATAGTTGCTAGCATTAGACGTGGAAAGCGTCTCAGTACAACTTCTACAACTTCGGAACTAATACTTGTGTTTGCGATAAACCAAATTTAGTCCTCCCCAGTTTGGATGAGGTCAGTAAGTCCTATATTTTGGGAGGAATCGCGTTCCAAAGTACGAGTAACTAGTGCAGTTCATAATTAGAATGCAATAGCCTCTATATATTTACTATAAATAGAATGAATGGAAGATTTGATAAAGAGAATTTGTGCAGTGAGCACTAAACGAGAGATATGGTGGTATTTGGCAACTATTGAACGAATGTATCAAAACCAATCCCTCTTGATATTTTTAATCTTATAAAAACACGTAAAAGAACGGTTTTGTTTTATTTCTGCCAAAATTAACATATATTTAATTATTGACTCATTTATGATTAATTAAATTAAAAAACCTTTATTTGAGTCTAGTAAAATCTTTCCATATGAAACCAATTTATTAATGAAATACTAAGAAAAACTACCTTATTAAATATTTGTATTTAATTAAATAACCATTTTAAGATTCTATAATACTATAAAATATTGAGGAAATTTGAATTAATTAGAATGTAGAAAATATAATGTCATTTGAAACTAATTTTTAATGTAAAATAAAATTTATTCCATTTATAATTCATGTTTTCCGGGGATTAGGCGGTCCATTAATATAAAAGGGAAAATTTTAAAATGCGTGAAGTAATTGCAAGCTTCAAAAGCCGACGAGTAACAACATAAGAAGAAATACTAAGAGTCAAAAATTAGAAAATACAGAATCTACAGATTCAGAAGACTTTAACTGCATTGAACGAGACTTCATCTATAGTTATAGAGTGCACTTCTGTCAGATGTAGACACATCCATAACTGGTGTCCCCTCTCACATTGAACACTGGCGATCAAGAAGAAAATGGATTCGCGAAAACAGTTTAAAAAAGGTTCTTGCAATTCAATCAGCATCGAGCCGCCCGTCATCAATGAAGCAGTAGTTAAGGAATGGTACAAGTTAGTGGATTTGGGCTGCTTTTCACCCTGATACGGTGGATCTGCTTCCACCTACAATCATTTCGCACAGCTACTCTCCTAAGAACGAACATCATTGCGCCCCATGAGGCTACGAAACTAAAATTATTCGAGAAACTAATTTCTACTCACGGCTCTACCTACATGCAAACTGTAAAAGCTAAGATGAATCGCTAATCAAGTGGGCGTAGGTGAAGACTAATCAGACAATGGTTTTTCCAGTTTCTACCTACTTATGTCTTTAATAAACCGTGAGGGTAAATTTATACGAAAAGTAATGTATTCTTATATTTAAAATATCGCAGTTAATAAAAAAATTAAAGGCGGTTAAAATTTTCCAGAGACTTGAAGAGATTTTAATTAATATTTGGAAACAGAATTCCCAAAGAATATATAAAAAAAACAATAAAATTGTTAAAACTATTTTGAAATTGTTCTGGGTGAAATAAAAAAAATCAATAATAAAACGGATTATGTACTTGCAAATCTTTAAAAGTTAAGGTAGCCATAGCGAGTAATCTATTATAACTCTAGTCAATAAACTTAATATCACTAAACATCGGCTCTATTAAATAAGATAGGTATATATAGATGGTAATAGATTTGTCAATTTTCGTGAGTTAATTGGCGACAGAGTTAGTTTGTTCGAAACTTGTTGAGTGCAAGGTCGCTTTTCGGCATTTGGAATTAATTAGAACTTGGATATTCTAATGATAATTTATAAGCACCCTTTAAAGTCAATGAGATAGTTCAATAGGTAAATTCAAAAACAAAACTACCAACGAAGACTACAATCAGGTATTTAAAATCATCTACAGATAAACAAACATGGCAAAGCTAAAGGGGATTTTGGCATTTAATTTAAAGATAAGCCAAGACAAAATTAAAATTGATGAGTTTATTAACGTGTTAACCTGGTCTAACTCTTTTGTACACTAGATAAGCTCAGCCCATGAAAAACTAGGTAACCTGTAGCGGGAGCCATCCTAATATGGCGATGGGATAACAATAATGTAGGACATCGAATAGAAAAATAGAGTGAGGGCTAAGCTGCAGGAAGATAGGAAAAATCCATCCTACGCTAAAGGAGCAAAAGTAACAATAGAACAACTCATGCTCCCTAGGAATATAATAGAACTCAAGCATGAAAAATCATTAAACATAGTGGCATGTATATTACAGGCTCTTGTATTGAACGTAGCAAATTCAGTCCTTTACTCAAAGAAATTGAGCAACACTTTAAGCAACAATTAATCAGAACCAATGTGGTTCCCCGAGAAACCGCCATCAGCAGATGTTCTGATCCAAAAATGCATTATGCTGGATTCAAAGACCACTACACCCTCTGCTAAAACCACAACTCCAAGTCAGAACATAAATCCCCCTCGGGGAACACAAAGGTACTCTAGGCTTAAGGTAAAGATTTCGAGGGTGCGGGAGAAATAAGAGAAGTTGAAAACCCCGAAAAGGTAAACAGTATAAACAGAGAAAGTATGTCATAAGGTCATGTGTCACCCACCAAGCGCAAAAGAAGACAGAATTAAGGGAATTTACCCTAAGATTTTACGCTCCGTAAGATAGCCATTTTACAATACATATGATACACCAAAGAAATAATACAAGGAATAAAAAAGGGAGTTTACAAGTATGAGTTCGAAAGGCCTCACTAGGATAGCGAAGGAAGTGAAATTATCATGAGCGAAAGTATTAAAATACCCAAGGAACTGTGTTTTTCCATTAAGAGAGAAGAGCTTAAAAAGAACGGATTTGGGAGAACCAAGTCCATCTGTGACAGTAAAATGAAAAGGACGGAGAAAAAAATCTTTCTTCGATCAATAAGAGTGGACAAAATGAGAAAACTGAAAATAGTCAGCGGTAATGTAGCAGGTTGGGATCCAGAGGTTATCATTATGAAGAAATCAACATCCACCCAGATATCAGCCCCTTTAAAATATACAACTATACATTATTGAAAAAGACCACGAAAGATATTAATTATGGTAACCATAGTTATAAAAAAGAAATAAGATTTTCCAGACTACAGAAGATTGATGAAGCCTACCTTGCGGTCAAAACTGAATCTTCCGCAGGGAATATTTTCTTAATGAAGGGCTAATAAGCCGCAAGGAGGGATCACGTGCCAATCCATAACTTTATGGAAATCTTCGGCCAGAATGACCAAGTATTATTTATGAACGATCTGAATGCTCACACCAGAGCCTCCGGAACTTCGAAACAATACAGGCAAGAGCCTTATTAGAAAGAGGCATAACTGAGATAATTGACTCGTACTTTCCCCCCTCTTTCGGGTTCAGATGGGCAACGAAAACAAATATTGTACTAGCATCCCTTAAATACCTGTATAATTATTTATCGAAATTGGCTCACCATCCACTAATGACTATGAAATGGTGTTAATAACGATCTCAGCGGACCCGATTTCAACGCGAACTGGCACTGGTACGCAAAGGATCTGGCAAGATCCAAGCTGCCAGATCTTAGCGAAGCAACGATGTAGGAAAGAGACGCAGTCACGGATAACCCAAACAAGGCGTTAGTTGAAGCAGATCTGAAATATTTTCCTAGTATATCGTTTAGAACAGTGCCGTATCCCGCCCATGCGGCACAAATTGCTGTGCTAGAAAATATATACAAGCACCTAGGAGAATCGATGGAATGCTTTGGTCCGCAAAGAGGCGATATGGAAAGCTTCCTTAATATAAAAACGAACTAATTGCCACAATTGAAAGAGGGACAAGTACCAGATTGTACCAGTTTATCGAAGCAATATATGTACGATACTATTTTGGCATCGGATGAATCAATTCATAAGTTTACTAATATATTCGACTTTTATATCACTGAAACAAAATTTCACCTTTTTCATGACATTGGGATAAAAGTGTTATTTCCTAATTGTTTGTGCCTCTATTAAATAAAAAAGAGAATTTTATCCCCAAAATTTGCTTTTGTGGCTAGGACATTGAATTTTTACATTAGCCGATTTATGTTAAATAGCATTATTTTCATGCAAATAGTAAAAATATATAAGAAGTTTGAAGGGCAATGTATTTTTTCAGTTATAGTATATGCATGATATACTGTATTTGAAAATTTATAAAAACAGTAAATCAGTAGTAATAGCTATTATTTCTCTTATTTTTTTTTGTGTCCTTGACAACAAAGGCAGTTTCTTACATTCTACATAGATTCAGCCCAAATTGGTGGAAAATAAACTAGAGATTTATAGAACTTTTGAAAAATTTTATAAATTTGAAGACTTTCTAGAACATCCTGGCAACGTAGATGATCGTATAAATACATACAATGTCCGGAGATATCCTCACTCGTCAATGATGTAGCATTCGTCACACAAGGCATCAAGAGAGTTTAAGCATCCGTCAGACGCACTTTGCTATTTCTGCGGTGAATTTATTAAGACAAGATCGAAAAAGTACTCTGCAGAGATCTGCCGAAATGTGTGAGGCCTAACGAGGAATATTTCGGTATCCCAGTCGGAGATCAAGAAAAACCTTGGGGACCTAATTTCACTTGCAAGATCTGCAAAAGAACTCCAGAAAGTGATATATAAATAAATATATATATATACATATATCAGAACAATTGTTAAATCCAATGAAATGACAGAGTCCAAATATGTAACTAAAACCACCGTAGAGGAGCGTAGTATTTATTATCTCGAGACCCCGTAAGGTGCGCAGTGATTTGCCATCCTGGCCGCCGTGCTGACGGGATCCAGCGCTCCGTCCGGCCCCCGGTAGCCTCCCTTCCTTCCTTCAAAACACTTGTTTCCTCTCTTTTCACACAACCTCTCCCACAACTTTCTCTGGTCAGCCTCTAATTTCACAGGGTAGATGCTGACCTTCCTTTCGGCCAACCGTCCCGCATCGGGGCTGAGGGGGTGGGGGACAATGTTCCCTAACCCCTAAGCTCCGGTCTGGGGTGGCTGGTTTTTAACAACCTGCTTCATCCCCACCCATACCTTCCTCACATCCCTTTTCCTCTCCTCTTCACAATCTATATAATTTACGCCGTGTTCAAGGTAGAGCCGCCATGCCGATGGACTGCCAGGCCATCAGGCGGAAGGGGTGGTCCCAAATTGCGGCGCCTAGCTCTGCCGGGCTTGTAAGCACCTCTCGCAGTTCGGGCTACTGCGAGAGGTGTGCGCTATAGGTGTGCCCAATGATGAAGACCAAAAATAAAACTCAACCCACAACTTTCCCTGAAACATCAACGGAACCGCCCTCGGGCAGCACCAGCAAAAGAATGGAGGTCCTCCTCCCTTTTCTTGCACAGGGGACCCTCCATATTTCTATAACCGGAGAGGAGGCTTACCCTTCTCCTTCGCCTACGGGTGCAGGGGACTCCCCCTCACCCCCTTCTCTGGAGGTGCTTTCGGGCACCTCCTTTTTCCCAGCGGCAGTCCCCTCTTTTCTTTCCAAGAGGACTGCCAAGAAAGCCAGCAGGCAGCCCTTAGCCAGCCGCTCCCCATCGAAGCGGCTCGGTAGGGCAAACCCCCTTATGGGGGAGAGGGAAGCCAGGCCCCTCCGGTCTCTTCCCTTAAAAGACCTGCTGGCCAGAATTTTAAACCTTGCCGGGGTCAAGGCCTGTGCCTCCCCACACAAGACTGGCCACACTGCCAAGGGGACCTGCGATGCCCTGGGAGGGGATGGCCAACTGGAGGCCCCTCCTGTGATAGACATGGTCCTTGAGGAGACCAAGCGTCAGACGGTAGGGCCTTACATGGGGGGGAATTAGGGCTCGGCGCTAAGCACCGAACCCGAATCCGCCCCTATACAAGGTCCTCCTCAAATGGCTGAGGGCTCCGAGGCAGTAAAAGGAGGGGAGGGATCTCCTCCGACAGGTGCCCCTACCACAACCAGGACCTTCTCCATTTCGGAGAGGGACCTGGCTGAGGCCGGTCCTTCTGGCCTGGGGGCTTCTGCCGGCGGAGTTAAGAAGCGGGTTCATTCCCCGCCCTCCTCTCCAAAAAAGGAAAAGACTAAAAAGACTCGGGGCTCCTCTCCATCCGCGGGGGCTGCGGGGACGGATGGGTCTGCTACCACTTTGGTAGGCGACCAAGCCAAGATCGGCACATCCGGCCCCTCTACCCCCTCGTGTGCGGAGCCCCTGACCAAGACTAACACCAAGAGTGCACAGGGCAGAGCCTCGATGACATTGGGGCCCCTCATTCAGAGATTACTTGGCGTTTTGAAGCCCGCTGGCTTCAAACGCTTCCTCGTTATTCGCTCCACTGATGGCACCATGTTGTCCAAGGGCAACATGATCTATCCGAGGAGAGGATTAGCTAGTGCAATTGGTAGAAAGCCGAAGGTGACCCGTTTCTTGGACGGCAGCCTTCTGGCGAATGCGGCAAATCCCGCCGAGGCGGCGAGGATAAGTGCTCTTCGGACACTTCATGGCACCCCGGTGAGTGTGACGCCGCACTCTATTATGAACTTTGTGAAAGGAGTAGTTTATGCGAGGGAACTCGTTGACTACTCCATTGAGGACATCACCCTAGAGCTGGCCGACCATTGGGCGGTCAAGGTCGAACGTGTGATGAGAAAACAGGGAGGGGCTTCGAGACCCACCCCTACACTCTTCGTCACGTTCGACTGTGACAAGCTCCGTGAGTCGGTGCGTGCCGGTTGGTACCGCTACCGCGTAAAGGCATTCGTGCCACTGCCGCGGCATGGCTATTACTGTCACCGCTCCGGCCATACGAATCGCTCATGTAGACGTGCAAAGTCGGGGTCACCCGAAGTCTGTGTAAATTGCTCCAAGGTCGCACACGATAAGTCCAAATTGTGTGTGGCCAAGTGTGTCAATTGCGGAGAGCCGCACCCTGCTTCTTCGAAGCAATGTGGTGCATATCTCGTTGAGAAAGAAATCCTGGCCGTTCAGGCCCATGATAGACTTTCCTTCCGCGAGGCTAAGAACTTGGTCCTGGCGCGCCCAGCTCTGCCTGGGACGTCATATGCCTCAGTAGTTAGAAAGGCACCCTCTGCTCCTAGCCCATCCAGGCCAACGAGCACGGTTGTTTCCGCGCCCATTTGGAGCCCTTCTGCGGGCTCTACCCAACCCGGGCGCTCCCCTGGTAAAGCTGGCGGCAAATAGGGTTCATACCCAGCCCCGGCTAAAACCAGGGCTCCTTCCTCTTTGCCCAGCGTGCCCGTTTTCCGCAAGGCGAAACGGCCACGCGCCTCCACCGAATCGTTAGACTCACAGGAGGCAACACCCCTGAAGATGGTCTCCCAGACTCCGGACGAATCACTACTGTGCTTGCCTTTCGCAAACCGGGAAGAGATCACTCTACTCCGACCGGTTTCAGCCCAATCTCTCTAACCTCTTGCGTGTGCAAGTTGATGGAGAAATTGGTAAATGTTAGATTGGCCTTTTTCCTGGACAGCGGAGGCCATCTGTCTTCCGCAAGTTCCACTTGGGTGTTACTATCACTAGTGACCTCAAGTTCTCGAAACAGTGCATTGAGGCGGAGAAAAAGGCCTAAAGGATGCTTGGCTATATTAAGCGCCAGTTTGGTTATCGGAAACAGGAGATTGTACTGTGCCTGTACAACTCACTTGTCCGACCGCACCTGGAGTATGCCGTACAATTTTGGAGTCCTTCATTGCGAAAGGACATTGCGAGATTGGAACGCGTACAAGCCAGGGCAACCAAGCTGATTCCCTCTATCCGACATAAAAGTTATGAGGATAAACTAAGGGAATTAGATCTGTTCTCGCTGGAAACCCGTAGACTGCGTGGGCAGCTCATCGAGGTCTTCAAAATACTTCGAGGGTTCGACAATGTTGACTACCGGGATATTTTCACACTGAGGAGAACAGAACGCGCAATCACGGCTTCACACTTGAACTGAAGCGTTACAACCGCAATCTGTGTGGAAAATTTTTCACTTACAGTATCTGCGGTAAGTGGAACGCACTTCCAGTGGAAGTTGTCAACAGTGAATCTGTTGACCAGTTCAAGTCAAGACTAGACAAAGTCTTGAAAAGTGGCCGTTTAGGGACGCAAAACAATTCAGCAGCCTTGTGCCCGCTCGATTGATAGTCCAAAGGTACCCTCTTTGAATGGACCGTAAGGTCTCCTAGGGTAGCTTCTTTCCTTGTTACTCCTTGTTACTCCTTAATACTCCGACTGGAAAATGCCGTCTGCGAGGCTCTCCTTCGTAGACAGCACTACGCCACGGTGTTTTTCGATCTGGAGAAGGCCTATGATACCGCACTGCGATACGGTATCATGGAGACTCTCCACACGATGGGGGCGAGGGGACGCCTCCCAATTTTTATATCTGAATTTTTGCAAGATCGTCGATTCCGCGTACGGGTGGGGGAAGCCCTCTCCGGCCCAAAGGAAAAGGAAAAGGGTGTCCCGCAGGGAAGTGTCAGTGTCACACTATTTGCCCTGAGCATCAACGGCATCACCTCGGTGCTGCCGGAAGATGTTTTCGCTACGTTCTACGTGGACGACCTTTCGATTTCTTTTAGCGCGGCCCAGATGCCAACTCTGGAGCGTCGACTCCAACAGGCATTGAACCGCGTCTCTCGCTATGCCGAAGCGCACAGGTTTCGGTTTTATTTGGCCAAGACTAAGGTGGTGCACTTCTGCGCCATCCACGGCTTCACCCCGACCCAGATTTTTTTCTCTAAGGGGTGCACCTGGATGTGGTTGAGTTGCACCGTTTCCTTGGTCTTGTATTCGACCGACGCCTCACCTGGGAGGCTCATATTTGCAGCCTTAGGGTCTGTTGTACCCGCGCCATGGACATTCTTCGTTCCTTGACGTTCAGCGCTTGGGGCGCTGATAGGGCTACTACCTTACTTTTTTATCGATCCTTTGTTCGCTCGAAGCTCGACTACGGATGCGAGTTTTATGCATTCCGCAGCCGAGCGTTTATTGCTGAAGGTGGATTCGATCCACCACACCGGACTTCGCCTTGCGACCGGTGCCTTCCGCACTTCCCCCATTGAGAGCCTGTTGGTCGATGCTGGGGATATGCCACTCGCTCTGCGCCGCGTGCAGTGTATCACTCGACTGTACGCACGAGCCCGGCGCCTCCCTCAGTCGCCAACAGCTCTCACTGCATCCGCAGCTCATCTCGATGGTGCCTATGCCGTCAGGAGACGCTAGTCATACCCTAAGCCTTTTGGGTTTAGGGCCACGAAACTCCTTCGAGAGGTAGATATCGCTCTCGGGCCAGTGGGGTTCCTGGTTTTGCCCAGGACGCCACCCTGGAGGCTACCACATTTGGCTATTTGTCGCCACGCCTCTGCTCCCAAAGCTTGTACTGCGCCGGGAGTATTGCGTTCGACCTTTTTTGAGCACACATCGTGTCACGCTGGAACCGTGCCAGTGTATACGGATGGCTCCAAGTCCCAAGAGGGGGTCGGCTTCCACGCCGTATCCCCTCTGTTTGAAGTCAGCGGGGCTCTACCAGGCGCTGCATCTAATCTTCACGGCCGAGCTGGTGGCAATACACCACTCGGTGCCTGGAGATTACGCGACGTGCCCGGTTCGGAGACCGGATTGTGATCTATAGCGACTCACAAAGCGCCCTGAGTGCTCTCGGGGCATTGAAATCTCCGCATCCCCTGGTTCGCGATATCCGTGACGCCACGGTTTTGGCGAGCCGGGCAGATGTCGAGATTATCTTCTGCTGGGTTCCTGGACATGTAGGAATTGCGGGGAATGAGCGCGCCGATGAGGGCGCCAAAGAGTCCGCGAGGACTCTGCGACCGGCCCAGCGTTTTTTTCTTCCTCACACCGACTACATGGCAGGAATACGGGCAGCTCTTCGGACGGCTTGGCAAAGAAGATGGGAGACGGTCGAAGGGAACTTAAAGTTGCGTGCCATTGCGCCGTGACTGTTCCTATGGACCTATCCCCCAATGCCGCGGCGGCTTCAGGTTTATTCTGTCGTCTTCGAATCGGACACACTCGTGTGACGCATCGCTACTTGATGGAGCGCTCGCATGCGCCCTATTGCAACGACTGCGTCGTCCCCCAGACTGTTCGGCATATTCTTGTCGAATGTCCCAGTCTGGGTGATCTTCGCGCACGATACCTGTCTCGGTACCGTTATGGGTGGGGTCGCTACCGCCTGTCCCTTGTACTCGGGACGAGTGCGTGCACCATGACTGGTGGACTTATTGACTTTTGGGGGTAGGCCGGCCTTCTCCCCTTTATTTAAGGTTCCTTTTTTTGTTATTGTTTTGTTTGTAGGTTGCACTCTCCTGCACCGGGGTGAGGGGGACCTCCCCCCGCTGCCGGAGATTGCTTCGATTGTTAAGTTTTTCCAATTTATATCATTGTTAGGTTTTCATATTTTTACTTTAAAGTAGCCTAGTTCTAGGCTGTCGTGTTTTTCGGCGACTTATGCCCAAGTGGGTAGTTGCCAGATGGGCTCCATAAAATTACAAAAAAAAAAATATATTATCTCGAGACCAGTTTCGGCAAGGAGTTTGTCATGCCAGCCTCCGTCGAACACTAACAATACATGCAGTCACATCAAGCGTACAATATAAATATATATATATATATATATATATATATATATATATATATATATATATATATATATATATATATGGGTTCCTCACTAAGGCCCTTCTTTGCCAATACCTTTTTGTGTCACCACAAAACTCCGTGGCTGGACAAGTGTCCTCTAGAATTCAGGCCTATTGTTTTCAAATGATTTATAGATGACTGTTTCCTAATTTTTAAGCAGAGTGATCAGGCACGTCTATTTCTAAATTATATTAACCAACAACATCCTCACATAAGGTTTTCTATGGCAACATAATAGGACAATAAAATCTCGTTCTTTGATGTCAACGTTGTCCGAACAAGTTCCTCTTACAATGCATCAATTTACAGAAAACCTACCACCTCTAGATTAGGTATACCTTTTTTTAGTAGCTCTTCCAGTCAGTTTAAATTATCCAGTATTAAAAACCGAATTTTTAGAGCCTACCATATATGTTCTAAATGGATATTGTTTAATGAAGAACTGACTTATTTGAAGGATTTCTTCAAATTTAATTATTACCCCGATTTCATCTTCGACCAGTTAGTATCCAAATTTCTCTCAAAAATATAATATCCTCGACCCTTACTTACTACTGTTTCTAAACGGAAGGTTTACATTAGGCTACCCTATCTCGAGCATTTGACATCCGAGTTTAACAAACTCCTTCTCTCTACCCTCAACAATCATTTTCCTCAATGACAATTCATTTGTATAAATTCCAACCCTGTTTCGTTAAATTCCCTTTTCTCCATAAGGAGCCAATCCCTTTGGGCTTGCGATCCTGTATAATTTACAATTATACATGTAGGACCTGCCACAGTCGTTATGTAGTCCAAACTAGCTTACAACTCAAATGCAGGACGCGAAGCACTTGGGTTTGTCTCATAGGACTGGAGTTCCAATTTCTAAACTGAAAGCCTCTTCCATCAGGCAACATTCAGAGTATCACCATCATCCTCTTAATTCTAATTCATTTACTATATTATCTTCAGCCTGAACTTCTCTCGATTTGAAAATCTTAGATTCACTATATATCATTAAAATAAATCCAAACCTAAATAATTACACCTCCTCAATTAAAGTATTCACAATATAACCAACCAACACTTCAATAGATTAACTAGCCAACCGACCAACCGAATAAATTTCGTCAGTAGTTTTATATTTTAGTTAGTTTATTTCTTAACTCCCACGATAAAGGTTAGACACTTTGTTCATTCTGATTTGTTTTTCGGGTTTTTTTTTCTATTTGTTTTTTACAATTACTTTTAATGTTATAATCAAGTTGGTTTGTTATAAATTCACTTTCTATTATTTTTTTTAAATCACACTGGGTAATATTATATAATTCTATATATTGTTATTAGTGTTTTTACTTTAATTTTAATAATTGTCAATTTTATTATTTTAACTTGCCTTCTTCCGCTTTTTTTTAATGTATTCTTTCAAATGTTATTAATAAATGTTCCTTCCCCTTCTCATTAGACGATATAGTCGCTGAAGATGGTCCTAGTAAAGGTCTGAAACGTCCGGCCAATAAATGATTAGTGTAATCACCTGGGTCTTCATATTCCTGCTATATATATATATATATATATATATATATATATATATATATATATATATATATATATATATATATATATATATATATATATATATACATATATATATATACATATATATATATACATATATATATATACATATATATATATACATATATATATATATACATATATATATATATATACATATATATATATATACATATATATATATATACATATATATATATACATATATATATATATACATATATACACATATATACACATATATACACATATATACACATATATATATATATATATATACAGTTAACAGAGATCCAATTGGTGTTCCTAATCTGGGGGCATGAATTCAAGTTCATTAAGGATATTTTTTAAGATTAGATCTTTGACGTAGGGGCTGCATTTAGATTGCCCATCCTAAAGATTAAAGTTGGGGATTTCATCTATAAGAGTGCATTCAATAACGTTTCTTTTGCGGAAGTCCTTGCACGGGTAGATTAGTTTTGCCTGTGCGAAGTCTATCGGGTGATTAAAGTTGTTACTGTGTGTGAAAAGACTATAAGCTCTGTTTCCCCGTCTAATGTCTCCTCTGTGTTCCTACATACTCTTATCCAGGTTTATTCCTGTTTCGCCTATGTAAAATAAAGGGCAGTTAATTTATTTATAGGCGATTAAATAGACTCCTGTGGTAGGGAATGATTTTTTAATGGTCCAAGGGTATTTAAAAATGTTGCGGTTAGGGAAAAGGACACTACTTAAACCTTCTAGTAATGGGGAAAATGGAACCGAGATACTAAAAGAAACTCCCTCTCCCTTCCATTTTCTCCATTACGAGCTACCATCCTCGTGGTCATATAAGCGAGGAGCGCTAGATGACACAGGTTCAAAATACCTTCTTTATTTATTTTTAAATAACGTTTTAAATAGTTTGCCCCATCTTTTCGTTTTCTACATCTCTTATTTTCCTTCTTAAGCTTTCAATGGTTCATGTAATATTCTCCTTAGTGTTTTTCAGGATTGTTTTACCAATTTCCATTTATTTGTGCTTTTAAATAGATCTATATATCAAAGGTCATGTGATTTTCAATTATATATATAAATGCAGATTTTTTTTTCAAAAAGTATATTTCGCTGGCAAGCTTGAAGCTGAGTACGAAGACACTTGGCGCGTATTCTATGTCGGTCGCGTCTATATTGAGATTGACGGTCCGTTGTCTCCCGATCGCGGTCAATTTGAATTTTGCGATGTTGGTCTGGATTTCCAGCGCTTCTCAAAGCTGGATGGGCCTCTCAGATTGGGGAGGTCCAATGGGAATGCTCTTCTGTATGCGGCCCATCAGCCTTAGAAAAGTCTTTCCTGGGTTCAACAGAAACTAGAATAGGAGCAGGTGATACTGTTATCAACATACGGATTTGATCACTGGGCTTCAATAGCTCAGAATGGATTAGTTGGTGTTAGTGAAAAATACATCAGGCTCGGTGAATAAGGTCAAGGTTTCTTTCTCTAGCGCTCATTTTCGTGTAGCCAGCTATCCTATTCCTTGCGTTCAAGTCCCCAGTGAATAGACTAAGGTGCTCTTTATTGAATAGGATGTACAGGTCGTGAATGGGCAGATACTGACAGCTGGGAAGTTAGTACCCCGCACCCAACTCGATGTCCCTTAGAGGGCACCTCAAGACTAACAACAGGAATGATTCGTCCATTGTATTGCCCGATCTGAACTGCAAATCCTTCTTCATCGCTCTCATTGTCCCATTGAATCTCTCTTCTGGGACGTTCGTTTGGATAACATTGTATAAAAAAATTCTCTCGCTGTCGTCATCCCTGATGCCCGTTTCCGACAGCAGCAGAATATCTGGATCCATTTATCTGTAGATGTTGTAGAGGTTATATTTGTTTGTCTTCCAACCCTGTAGGTTGTGTGCTACAATAATAATTCTATTTCTAGCAGCCATCGTGTCTCTTCACTCGGCACGTGGGCTTTTGGTAGCGCGGGGGGCTGTAAGGCCTCCCGGAGCGAAGCTTTTTGTTGAGACATCGCGCGTTAAGTTTGAAGCAGCTGTCGTGTAGTTTGTCTTTTCCCCAATCCAGGCAGCCTTGACTACCGATTCCTCTACGTTTGAGTCGTAACGCCATTTAAAAAAGCCGTGACGCACACCTGTAACCACCTCCTCTGGAGAGATTTTCTTATTTCTTTTTGTGTTGTGAGAGTTTAGCGTGATGGTAAGGTTGATCTCTCTACCATCCAGCTTGAATGTGTTTGTTGCGTCTGATTGAGAGGGTGCTCTTGGCTAACCTCCCGTCGTTTCCTGGTGTTTTCTTTGGTGGTAGATACTTCGGTATTGGTCGAGGCGGGCATGGTCTCCTAGGATTCTGAGGATTATAGGCTTGTCTGTTCCTCTTCTTGCTCCGCGGCTGGTCAAGCAGGGATTGTAGGCTCTGCCAGTTTTTCCGGATGTTTGGCTGCCTGAGAACTTTTGCCGATTGCGGGTTATCTGGGAACTTTATGGGTTCCAGTCTATTTGCAGCTAGCATCTTGTTCATTTCGATGTTAAATGTCCCTAGGGTTGACAGATTCATTACGTGAGCATGCATGATTCTGGCCAGTATCTTGGGTGGCGTCGAGTCCGTGAGCTGTATTATTATTTGAGGGTGGGCGGGTTGTGAAGTTGGTTGTTGGGTTAAGGTTCACTTGCCAGATGACGCGTAGCTGGCACGTGGTTTGTCTGCTGCTGCCCTTTTATTATTAAGGAGTTTTTTTCTGACTGGGCATTGCATGCTCAGGGTTAGCTGTATCCGCGCACAGTTAATACAGAATTTTGTAGTGTACACACAGTGTATCGAGTCAGCTCCCATATGGGAGCATTTGGAGCAAATCTTCAGCTCGTCCTTGCTAGGACAGTTGTGGCTGAATGGTCTTCCGCCTAGTAACATTTGAGGAAGGTTAGTAGCTGTAAGAATCTCTCCCTGTTGATCGGCTCTGGGGAAATTCTCTTGGAAAAGAGTTTCAGCCCTGCTTTCTTTGTATTTGTAGCAATATCCAATTCTACGAACATGACTTGAATACGTGAGTAAGGCTGCGGAACTTTATCACCTCGTGTACCTTTGCCCACTACTCTTTACACTTGAATTCCTGCCTTATATCCTCCACCGATCTTTCTCCAACCCACGGGTGTACTTGCCTGCATATTATGGCCGTTCTTACACTAATAGCCGGTGGGGTCTTAGACTTGAGCCCTATTTTTCTCAGATCCGTGTTTCCTTAGGACGAAATGAGTTTTACCAGGTGCGCCTGAATGTGTCAGATTGCGATATATCCTCCGAAGACTTGAATTAGCTGTTTGAGACGGATTCCCAGCTGGCCAAATATTGTATCCAAACCACGGCATTAGTTGGAATTTCCGTGCCAGTTATCCTCAAAGGGGACCCGTAGGTCCACCGACTCCCTAGCGGCATTCATGGCTGGGTCGTCTTGCCATCATTTGTGACGGAGTCCCAGTTCTCTCCTCTCAAGCAGCTTTGTCCTTCTCCACAGGTGAAATAGAAACAAGAGGAATCTCTAATCACTCTATCCCCACCCCGTAAGGGGCGCGATGATTTGCCATCCTAGCCGCCATGCTGACGGGATCCAGCGCACCGTCCGGCCCCAGCTTAGCCTCTCTTCCTTCCTTCAGATAGCCTGATTTCTCCCCTACCTCGTCCCACAACCTCGTCATACAACCTCTCCCACAACTTTCTCTGGTCAGCCTCTAATTTCACAGGGTAAATGCTGACCTTCTTCTCAAGCCAACCACCCCGGATCGGGGCTGAGGGGGGAGGAAACATTGTTCCCTAACCCCTGAGCTCCGGTTCGGGATGGAGGTTTTTTAACAACCTGCTTCATCCCCACCCATACCTTCCTCACATCCCTTTCCCTCTTCTCTTCACATTCTATAGATTTTACGCCGTGTCCAAGGTGGAGCCGCCATGTCGATGGACTGCCAGGCGACCAGGCGGAAGGGGGGGTCCCGAATGGCGGCGCCTGGCTCTGCCGGGCCTGTAAGCACGTCTTGCAGTGCGGGCTACTTCAAGAGGTAGTGAGCGATTGCGTCCCGTTAAACAAAGAGGGTCACCATGCCCAATGATGCAAAACAAAAACATCTCCCCTTAATTCCCCCTAAAACAACGGAGCCGCACTCGTGCAGCTCCAAAGAAAAGATAAAGGCCCCCCTCCCCCTGTGCTTGCGCAGGGGACCCTCTATACCTCTTTAACTGGAGAGGAGGCTTACTCCTCTCCTACGCCTACGGGTGCAGGGGACTCCCCATCACCCCCTTCTCTGGAGGTGCTTTCGGGCACCTCACTATTTCCAGCGGCAGTCCCTCCTTTGCTTTCTAAGGGGACTGCCAAGAAAGCAAGCAGGCAACCCATTGCCGACCGCCCCTTGTGCAAGCCGCTTAGAAGGGCAGACCCCCTTAGGGGGAGAGGCAAGCCAGGCCCCTTCGGTCGCTTTCCTCAAAAGACCTGCTGGCAAGAATCTTTAACCTTGCCGGGGTCAAGGCCTGTGCCTCTCAACAAAAGACTGGTGAAGCTACCAAGGGGACCTGCGATGTCCTGGGTGGGGATAGCCAACTGGAGGCCCCCTCCTGTGATAGACATGGTCCTTAAGGAAACCCAGCCTGAGAGGCTAGGGCCTTCCATGGGGGGGAATCCGGGCTCAGCTCCCAGCACCGTACCAGAATCCGCCCCTATTCAAGGTCCTCCTCAAATGGCTGGGGCCTCCGAGGCAGCACAAGGAGGGGAGGGATCTACTCTGACCGGTGCCCCTGAGACCACCAGGCCTTTTTCCTTTTCGGAGAAGGACCTGGCTGAGGACGGTCCATCTAGCCTAGGAGCTTCTGTCGGCGGAAGAGAGAAACGGGTTCATTCCCCGCCCTCCTCTCCTAAAAAGAAGAAAAAGACAAGAAAGACTAAGAAGACTCGGGGCTCCTCTCCATCCACGCGGGCTGTGAGGACGGATGGGTCTGCTGCCACTTTGGCAAGCGATCAGGCCAAGACGGCACATCCGGCCCCTCTGCCCCCTCGGGTACGGAGCTTATGACTATGACAAAGCCGAAAAGGGGACAAGGCAGAGCCTCGATGACATCAGGACCCCTGATTCAGAGGTTACCTGGCGTTTTAAAGCCCGCTGGCTTCAAACGCTTCCTTGTTATTCGCTCCACTGATGGTACCATGTTGTCCAAGGGCAACATGATCCATCAGATGAGAGATAAGATAGTGCAATTTGCAAAGAGCCGAAGGTGACCCGTTTCTCGGACGGGAGCCTTCTGGCAAATGCGGCGAATCCCGCCGACACGGCGGGATTCGCCGGCTGTGCCCCCGGGAAGCGTACGGCTATTTCCGTGATGGTCTTCAGTTTGAGGAGGGCCCCCACCTCTCCTCCGAGCTAGGCCTGGAGGGCATATTGCATCAATGGAATTACCGTGGACTCCGGGCCAACTGGGAGGAGCTGAGGAGGCTCGTTTCATCCCGTTCCCCGTTAGCTATCGTTTTAGAGGAGACCATGCTAGGCGCATGCCCCTTGCCTGCCCTCCCGGGGTATAAGGGTCTTGAGACCCCACCACCGTGGGATGGTCGGGCTGGCGGATGCGCGGTTTACACCCGGCATGATGTCCCTCTTCTTCCTTTTTCTTTAGATACCTCCTTTCAGGCAGTGGCTGTGCAGCTGCACATGGATAGGAGGTATGCTCTGATTTCTGCGTACATTTCACCGTCAGCTGTCTTCGACGCGGGGGACTTCCGCCGCGTCGTGGCACGGTCGCCGAGGCCCTATCTCTTGCTTAGAGATCTGAACGGCAGGAATTCTCTCTAGGGAGATTACTCCATAAATCCCAGGGGAAAAGTCCTTGCCGATCTGATCGAATAGCTTGAGATGGGTGTCCTAAACGTTGATGAGTTTACGCATCACTGTCCGAGAACCGCTTCATTATCTTGCCTCGACCTATCTTTGTGCTCTTCGGATGCACAGCCTGATTTCGTTAGGGAGGTGGTCGATGACCTACATGGTAGTGATCACTTTCCCATTCAAATATTATTTCAGGGCAATTGTCGCCTGAGAGACCACCTCGGTGGTGCTTGGCGCGGGCGCGGTAACCTGCATTTTAGGAAATGACTGAATTCTCTATCTCAGACGAGGAGTTTGGGTCAGGAGATGAGGCCGTTGAGTTCTTCTCCGGAAACCTCATCGCCGTGGGCCTGACTACTATTCCTAGGACGTCTGGCCGTTTTGAAAGCTGACTACTCCCATGGTGGTCGGCCGAGTGTGAGACGGCCCTCAAACAGAAGCGTTATGCCTAAAGGCGCTATAAGCGCCGCCTCAACGATTTCACTGTCGCTGAATTTCGTCGGGCTAGGGCTAGGTTTCGGTATATTTCGAAGCACGCTCGCTGCTCTTCTTGGCGGGCATACGTGTCTTCACTTTACAAGAAGACCCCTTTAGCTGAAGTTTGGAAGCGAGTCAATAGGATTCGGGGCAGGTTCTCGCAGGACCCCCCTACCGTTCTCCAGGAGATTAGGACCGCAATCTCGGACCCCGCGTCCGTGGCGGAATTCTTAGCGACCGCTTTTTCCGCATTCTTTAGCCGTGATGCTGCTTCGCAAGCATTCAATGCACGTCGTGATGTCGCGGAAGGCCGCCGGCTGGACTTTACCTCCAGAGGTGGAGAACCCTCCAACGCAAGTTTACTGTGAGTGAGTTGCGTTCCGCTTTCGCTTCGTGCGCGGACACCGCCCATGGTCCCAACGATGTCCCTTACGCCATCCTGCGACACCTGGGTGAGCGAGGCATGGCCTTTCTGTTAGACTTGTTCAACAGGATCTCAGTGGAAGGTTTTCTCCCAAACTCCTGGCGAATTACTACTGTGCTCGCCTTTCGCAAGCCAGGGAGAGATCACTCTACTCCGACTGGTTTCCGCCCAATCTATCCAACCTCTTGCGTGTGCAAGTTGATGGAGAAATTGGTAAATGTTAGATTAGCCTATTTCCTGGACAGCGGAGGCCATCTGTCTTCTGCACAGTGCGGCTTCTGTAAGTTCCACTCCACGTCGTATGCTCTGCTCCGACTGGAAAATGCCGTCTGCGAGGCTTTCCTCCGTAGACAGCACTACGCCACGTTTTTTTTGATCTGGAGAAGGCCTATGATACCGCATGGAGATATGGTATCATGGAGACTCTCGACACGATGGGGGCGAGGGGACGCCTCCCAATGTTTATATCTGAATTTCTGCGAGATCGTCGATTCCGCGTACGGGTGGGGGGAGTCCTCTCCGGCCCAAAGGAAAAGGAAAAGGGTGTCCCGCAGGGAAGTGTCCTCAGTGTCACACCCTTTGCCCTGAGCATCAACGGCATCACCTCGGTGCTTCCGGAAGATGTTTTTGCTACGCTCTACGTGGACGACCTTTCGATCTTTTTTGGCGCGGCCCAGATACCAACTCTGGAGCGTCGGCTCCAAAAGGCCTTGAACCGCGTCTCTCGCTATGTCGAAGCGCACAGGTTTCGGTTTACTTTGGCCAAGACTAAGGTGGTTCATTTTTGCCGCCATCCACGGCTTCAATCTGACACAGATTTGTTTCTTAATGGGGTGCGCCTGGATGTGGTTAAGTCGCACCGTTTCCTTGGTCTTGTATTCGACCGCAGCCTTAACCGGGAAGGCTCATATTTGCTGCCTTAGAGTCTCTTGTACCCGCGCCATGGACATACTCTGTTCAGTGACGTTCAGCTCTTGGGGCGCTGATAGGGCTACTGCCTTACTTTTTTATCGATCCTTTGTTCGCTCGAAGCTCGACTACGGATGCGAGTTTTATGCATCCGCAGCCGAGCATTTATTGCGGAAGGTGGATTCGATCTACCACACCGGCCTTCGCCTTGCGACCGGTGCCTTCCGCACTTTCCCCATTGAGAGCCTGTTGGTCGATGCTGGGGAGATGCCACTCACTCTCCGCCGCGTGCAGTGCATCACTCGCCTGTACGTGCAAGCCCGGCGCCTCCCTCAGTCGCCCTCAGCTCTCATTGCATCCGCAGCTGATCTCGATGGTGCCTATGCCGTCGAGAGACGCCAGTCATACCCTAAGCCCTTTGGGTTCAGGGCCAGGAAACTCCTTCAAGATGTAGGTATAGCTCTCGGGCCCGTGGCGCCCCTGGTTCTGCCCAGGACGCCACCCTGGAGGCTACCACATTCGGCTATTTGTCACCACGCCTCTGCTCCCAAAGCTTGTACTGCGCCGGGAGTATTGCGTTCGACCTTTTTGGAGCACACATCCTGTCACGCTGGTACCGTGACAGTGTATACAGATCGCTCCAAGTCCACAGAAGGGGTTGGCTTTCACGCCGTATCCCCTCTGTTTGAAGTCAGCGGGGCTCTACCAGGCGCTGCGTCTGTCTCCACGGCCGAGCTGGTGGCAATACACCACTCGGTACGGGAGATTACGCGACGTGCCCGGTTCGGAGACAGTATTGTGATCTATATCGACTCAAAAAGCGCCCTGAGTGCTCTCGGGGCATTGGAATCTCCGCATTCCCTAGTTTGCAAAATCCGTGACGCCACGGTTTTGGCGAGCCGCGCAGATGTCGAGATTATCTCCTGCTGGGTTCCTGGACATGTAGGAATTGCGGGAAATGAGGTCGCCAAAGAGTCCGCGAGGACTCAGCGACCGGACTAACGTTTCGCTCTTCCTCACACTGACTACATGGCAGGAATATGGGCAGCTCTTCGGACTGCTTGGCAAAGAAGATGGGAGATGGTCGAAGGGAACTTAAAGTTGCGTGCCATTGCGCCGCGACTGTTCCCATGGACCTATCCCCCAATGCCGCGGCGGCTTCAGGTTGCTTTCTGTCGTCTCCGATCCGGGCACACTCGTGTTCCGCATCGCTATTTGATGGAGCGCTCGCCTGCGCCCTATTGCAATGACTGCGTTGTCCCCCAGACTGTTCGGCACATTCTTGTCGAATGTCCCAGTCTGGGTGATCTTTGCGCACGACACTTGTCTCGGTACCGGGATGAGCGGGGTCGCTACCACCTGTCCCTTGTACTCGGGACGAGTGTGTGCAATTTGACTGGTGGACTTATTGACTTTTTGGGGGAGGCTGGCCTTCTCCCTTTCATTTAACTCGGTTTAATTGTTGTCGTTGTTTTTGTTATTGCTTTGTTATTGTTATTGTTATTCCTTTTTATTGTTGTTTCCTTTCAATTTATAAAGTAGCCTAGAACTAGGCTGTTTGTTTACGGCAACCTATGCCTAAGTCGGCAGTCGCCAGATAGCCCCTTAATTAAAAAAAACAACACTCTATCCCTGCCTATCTAGTCCTTGGCAGGGTCGTCAGAAACAGAAGGTATCTCCAATCAGACCGACAACCTTTTGATCAGCGCGCGAGGGGTAGGGCTGAGTAGACCTCGAAGCCCAGGCGCAGTCTCCCCCTCAAGCCAGGAAGGAACAGGAGAGATCTCCATTCAGCCCACACTAGCTTGGTTACACTACAACTAAGAACGGCAGAAACAGGAGGAATCTTCCATCAGTCCACCGCTTGGTAGCCGGGTTGGTGGCAGAAGCAATCCCTGAGCTTCCCAGGTCCCTTTCGGCAGCTTATGGTCGAGAGTAGAGCCTGATATTCGTGGAATTGAATCGCACAGGCGGTGGGGGTTGTAGTGGTTCACGGGGGTGACGGCTCTTGTTGAACGTCCTTTAATGGGGGTTTGGCTAGGATAGCCTGAGATGGCTTTATCCGGTGTCCTGGGAGGCCGAGATCACTGAGAAGAGGCGGGTCTTTTCATGAGTTCCTAGGTACCCCAAGTGGGGTAAGAGATCTGGGGTCCACTAGGGAAGGCCCCTACGTTATGGCTATACCGTCTTGTATGCCGGAGTACGATCAACACTAACGTTGGAAAAGTCTCTTTCACGGTTTTGGGAAAACTGATTTTAGGGGATATATATTCTTCATCACTTAAACATTATGTCAAGAGAATGGGCCAATCCGCTTACACAGGTGTGGCCCGGTCCCTTGACAACGTTCAAGCGAGGAGGAATAAATATCCTTTAAAATCCGTTTTCTTTTCATTCTGACTCCACCATTCTTCAACGATAAAGGAGGAAAGACACCTTGAAGATGATCGCATAGATCGAAAGCTCACCGATTTAAGTCAAGTTTGCTTTTTACCAAACCTTTCCTTTAAAAAAAGAGATGAACTAAAACGTTTCCAAAGAAAATTAATAAAGGCGAAATATACTATGGTTTTTAACCAATTTTGCGTACAAGAAGGTCTGCTACTCACTTACATTAATATTTAAACCCATGACCTAGCAATGAAAAATGAACCAACCAAAATAGCCTTTTGTCGCCATCTTGTAGAAATGCAAATAGAACTATTAAAGAATACCATCTCCAAACTGGAACGTGATGTCGAGGAAACGCAACACAACTCGATGAGTTCAAAATTCCTCATGAAATACGAGGCTGTATTAAAAACAATTCTTTCCAACAGCGCTTTACAAAAAGAGAACTCTGAAAGAAGCATTAAGACTAAAACAAAGAGCTTAATTAACTATATAAGGGACGAATAATATTGCCGGAAGAAACCACATCATTCACCAATCTCTTCTGGCATACGGTCTTCACCAGCGAAAAAGATCTATATCTCGGTGTGAACTGCCAACTACAAACAAAATTTGATCCGATTTAAAAAAAAGTTGAACAAGAAACCCGGTTCCATTTCCTGTTGAAGCCACAAGAACAATCAATCATTGAAATTCATCCAAACTTAAAAGACCAGCCTTGCGCGGAAGCCACTAAACAAAGGTACTTCAATGGCAGCAAACTCATAACACCAGACATAAGAAAGTCCATCAGCTTTAAAAAACAACCGAGATAGTCCTAAGAAAAGCTGACAAATCGAACATATACGTCATTCTAAAAAAAAGATGAATATAACAGTAGAGTGAGTATCATCTTAAGCAAAACCACTAAATTCAAGCGAATGAAGAAATATCCTCCGAAGACAAATAACTAAAGCTTAGACATTCATTGGAGGACTGTACTTCCAAAAGCTTGTCGGCGATTATACTATTTGAATGGAAAAGTAAAAATACACAAGCCGAACAACCTACTGAGGCCCATTATTTCTCAAGTTACCACACCAACGTACTGTCTAGCTAAAACCTTAAATCAAATAATAAAACCATATATTCCTTCAAAATCTAGTATAATGTCCACGGAGGAATATATCGAGATACTCCAGTCTAAAGATCGACAGGACTAATAGCATCCCTTGATGTAGAAATGCTATATACTAAGGTGCCTATCTCTCAGACCATCGACATCATTAGAGGAAATGTATACCACCATCCTACAATGTCTCTTCCTTACCCTGACCTAAACATCTTAAGGAAGATGCTGCGTTCTTGCACATCAGAGGCTCCGTTCAGGACAAAGGACGGAAATCTCTACACACATCCATAGAGTGGCTATGGGATCGCCCACGGGGTCGACTTTTGCCAACTACTATATAAGTCAACTTTAAATGAGCTTATTAGACAGCGAAAATAAGTCACACAAAAACTACCGATATTTACACGACATCTCCATCAACGTTCAAAATGAAGAACATCTTAAGAACAACAAACAGCAATTTGAGTTGAAGTCTGTTAAAATTCACTTATAAATTGAGCATGTTCAAAAAATTACCTTTTCTAGACGTAGAGGTACAAAACATCAATGGCAATTACGTCACGACGCGTATAGGGAATGTCCTGAAAGGTGCAAAAAATGTATAATCAGCTCATACATCCGCCAAGAATACAAATGCTGCTCCACTTGATAACTGCTCCATCAAGCGATCTCCGCCATAAAACAAGCCCTCGTGAACAACGGTTTCCTGAGTTCTACTGTAGAAATCAGATGTCATCGTCCTACAAATGATACGAAAAACATCAAGCAGATTGTTAAACGTAACATCAAAGTTAAGAAGCAAACGGACAAGATTCAGATGATTATATGCTATAAAACGACAAAACTTAACAATCTCATTATGAAAAACTACCTCTGCCAAAACTTCTCGATCATGAGGTCTATGAATATAATTTACCAGTTTACCTGCCCTAATAAGGACTCTAAGCTTCAAAACAAATCAAAATATGTTGGTATGACTACCACCACACTTTTGAGGCCTTTAACAATACACCAGCCTTATGAAACACCGTAAAATCATATGGAGACTGTGCATAAGATCAGCTTACCCACTGACATATTGATTAATAACACAACGCTAAAAAGAAAAGAGGGAAATAAAGAGTGAACAACTTAAAAGCCATCTTAATTAAAGAAAAAAGCCAGCTATTAACATCTAGACTACGGGCTGAATTCTAACATTAAAGTTGTTTTAAAATTCCGCTCAGACAGGAGAAGCCCCTAAAATCAGGGGTTTTTTTCATTCTGACTCCTCCATTTTTCAACGATAAAGGAGGAACGACACTCCGGAGATAATCGCAGAGATAGAAAGCCCAGCAATTAGAGTCAACTTTGGCTTTATCAAACACATTTCAATTAAAAAAGAATGAACTTAGGAGAAGTTGTTTACTAACTACAAAATGAACTACAAAAGATAATAACAAAAAGCGAAAGTTTCCAAAAAGAAGATTAATAAATGCATAATATACTATGGTTTTTAACTAAATCTGCATATGAGAAGGTCGGCTACCCATTTAAACTAATATATATATATATATATATATATATATATATATATATATATATATATATTGTATATTGCCACGGGGGACGGTGTTCTCTTGCTATGGATGTAACTTTTACATCTATCTCCGTCTACCACTGGATCAAGAGCTGCTGGATTCTGCATGTGGATGATTTACTCTAACCCAGCTCTAAAGATCTGTCCTCTTTTCTGAAAAATGGTGTGAAGAGTAACCATTCCAGTTTCTTCATGGAAGCTTCTCGAGGACCGATAATTTTTGCATCTAGAGTTGATAAAATTACGGACGCCTTGATTTTGCACCCACTACACTGTAGTCTTGACATCTTTCTTTCAGAAGCCGCCTTAAGGGGTATAGTAGGCTACACCTGTTTAGATCTAACTAAGCTGGTGTATAGTTTATTTTTGTTGGATCAGTTAAATTTCTAAATCGGTGGAATTCGTCAAGTTCGGTTCTTGCACCTTCGATCCTAGATCCGATATGTCCGGTCACGCAGGTGCTGGTTAGTTTGAATCCGAAGATTGGCACATGCGGCGAGTAATCAATTACTGTAATATCTGCGTTGAGGTGGACGGTCTGATTTCTTCTTATTGCGGTTGCCTTGAAATTCTACACGTTGGTTTTGAACTTCCAGCGGTTTTTGGAACCGGTGATGCTCTCATCCTCAGTGGCTGTGGCTCTGGCCATAATCCTTGCTTGGTGTCGCAGAGTCAAAGTCGTTGAGTGACCTTGTACTGACTCATCTCAGACGGACCCGGGGGGAGTCGAAAGAATGAAGAGAATCGGATTGCGTGAGACAAACAATAAAAAACTGAATGCGATAGTTGGCCTAAGTTGAAAACTCGGAGGGGTTTTGCGTTGAGAGAAACTGGTTATAGAAAAATACTTTACTATATACAAAAATAAGGAAAAAAACCTAATTCTACAATGGATAAGCAACACAAATTAAGGCGGGGTAAGAAAGTACAGAATCCAGAGCATGTAGACTCGGGGTATAACGGGGCTCGATAAGGCTCGTTCACTGGAAGTAGGAACGAACTCTTGAAGGAAACCGGGTAGCCTGAGTTCCTCGAGAAACTCAAGTAAATCGGATAGGCTGCGGCCTAAAGAGGACAGTGGTTTACAATGACTGATTGTAAACACTGTTTCACCTAACTGAAGATGAACGAAGGAGGAAGGAACCGATCCTAGGTTGATAGATGTTTGTCTGTAGAATAGCGTATATCTTTTGGCGAAAGGTCTTGTCTTCGGCTGCGAGCCAAACATTTTAACACTGCCCATGGCAGCCTTTTTTCAAGTTATTTTAGCCACACGAAGACCAACCAGAAGTTCTTCAAATATTTTTATTTAGCAGGCGCCCATGAAGAAATCATTCACTACTGCAGGCCTCGCGACATCTGGCAAAAAACTGCCGTCAAAGGACAAGTTAAACCCGAACCATTGGAGAGAGGACCCCTAATCTCAAAGTCATTTTCCTCTGTGGCAATTGACTCATAGGTCCTTCTCCCCTCTCTTCGAGTGAAGGTCACAGTTACGTGCTAAATTAGTGGATTTTGTCACCCAGTTCCCCAAGGCCAATTCATTGAAGAATATAGACAGTATCTCCTGCGCGAAAGCAATAATCTCCATCTTCTCCCGCATTGGATTACCCAAAGAAATGCTATCTGATCGTGGCTGGTAATTCACGTCGCAACTGATGGAGTACGCTGGCGAGCTCCTGAAAATAAAACCCCTTTTTACCATCCCTTTTCAGCCAGCTGGTAACGGGATGTGTGAGAGGCACAACGGCTAACTCAAATCCATCTTCATGAAACTATGCGCCGAACAACCCCGAGAATGGTACCGTTTCTTGCCGGTAGCCCTTTTCGCATTACTGGAACTTCCTCATCGCACCTTGGGTTTTGCCCCATTTTAGCTTCTCAATGGAGGTAATGTTAGAGGGCCCTGTCAGTATTCTAAAGCTGCTCTTCTGCAATTCAAAATTAGACCAGGAGATTTAATCCTCCTACGCTTAACTCCTAGACCTGAGACAGAGGTTAGGAAAGTGGGCAGAGTTTGCACATCAGATCGCCGAGACAAACTTGGGCAAGTATAAAACCTACTTCGACCTTAAGTCCCAAGAACGAAAACTTAAACCCGGTGACGAAGTCGTTTTACTACTCCCCACGGAGAACAATAAACTTTTGAGCCAATCAAGAGCCCCTTCACAGTGATCGAGAGACGCGACCCCGTCGACTACTTGATCCAAACCCCGTCTGGCACTAAGTTATTCCACCTGAACATGCTTAAAATTTACCATCGACGGCCTTGAGCCAATCAACTTGTGGCCCTGGATGAAGAATCTGCCTTGGAGGCTGGCTACCCGCTTGACCCCTTGGTCGTGATACAAGTCACCTAGGTAGAACAAAACTCGGAATATCCTCTTCACGTCTTGCTAGATACCCATGATTCCCCATTAACCGATTTGAGCATAACCCCTTAGCTTCCGATCCCCCAGAAGACCCAGTTATAAGCGTTACTCACCGTATTGACCGATGTAATCTCAGAAACATCTTGGCTCCCCAGGTGACAAAATCAAGGCAATGGTCGAAAATCCACTGCTGCAACAAAGAAGCAGTTGAGGTCCTTCATTGGGTCCGCCTCCTTCTACTGACATTTTATTATTAACCCCGCCTCAATCGCCGCGCCACTGTGTGATCTCAAGAAAAAGCCCATCCCCGTGAGTGCCCCGAAAGGACACCCTGTTCGATCGCTAACTTTGTCCAGCTTAAAGGAAAGTTAGCTTAAACATCAATCCTCCGCTCACCCAACGCACTTAAACATTTTTGCATACGGACTGACGCGAGGAACGATATCATAGGTTGTGTTCTCGTCCAGTATAGTGACCATGGCGAAAGGTTCCTCATCTCGTTTGCGAACCGTGAACTCCTTCCCCGCAAGAAAAACTATGCGATAGTCGAGCGAGAGGCTCTTGCTATCGTTTGGAACAACTACAATTTCAGTATTTCTCTTAGGTTAAAAAAATCATTATTGAAAGCGACCATAAATCCCTCTCTTACCTAGGTAATGTTAAGAACAATAATGGTAGCATCTTGAGGTAGTCTCTCTCTCTCCAAGAATTCAAATTTAAAATTGTATATATAAAGGGTTTTAAAAATTGCCTGGTGGACAGCTTAAGCAGAAATCATCTCCAATTTTCCCCAGAGTAATTTCCCCAAAATGGTAAAGTTAAATGGATCACTTTTATATATATTCCTGAATAATATTTATAGTATTGTGTAATGCTATATAAGAAAATAACCATTATTTTTTTTCTTATTGTGTATATATCTTTGATGAGTTACCCTGTTCTTATGTACCTTTTTTTGGCATTGTGGGACTTCTCTTTTTTTATATCCTTGTTTGTATACCCCTGTTTAACGAGACTATGTTGACCACGGCTATTAATAACTATTCTGTCTGTCTTATTGTATTATTAATGTTATTTCTTCTTTTTCCTTTTTCTTGACGTGTTCGGTATGGGAATACGAGCATTTCCTTAGTTCCCTTTATTTGACTTATTTTTGTGCAAATACCCCCTCCTGGCGCGCCAATCTATTGAGATCCCCGACTCATTTGAAGGTCCCCCAGCGACCGGCTTCTTCCGAGGCAGATAAATACTTAGAGAAGAGCTTTGAGAAATCAGTATCATACAGCCCCGTCTTGGCTAGCAGTAACGTACAGTCTCGTACGCACTGCTTTACCTCCCAACGTCTTCCAGCTACAAACCCGATACGCCAATTTTCTACTCCGTTATTGTTATATTTATAAAATCTTGAAAGATCATATTTAAAAAGTCAACAATCATCAAGAAACCAGAAGTATATTCGTGGAAATAAATGGCCCTGTAATTGCATTTTAGTTTCTTCTTATCACATTTGTTACCCCGTAAGGGGCGCGGCGATTTGCCATTCTGGCCGCGGTGCTGACGGGATCCAGCGCTCCGTCCGGCCCCAGCTTAGCCTCTCTTCCTTCCTTCAGATAGCCCGATTTCTCCCCTACCTCGTCGCTTTACATACAACCTCTCCCACAACTTTCTCTGGTAAGCCTCTAACTTCACAGGGTAGAATGCTGACCTTCTTCTCAAGCCAACTACCCCAGATCGAGGGTGAATGGGGAGGGGAGATTGTTCCCTAACCCATTAGCTCCGGTTCGGGATGGGTTTTTTTTAACAACCTGTTTCATTCCCACCAATACATTCCTCACATCCCTTTTCCTGTCCTCTTCAAAATCTATCTTTTTTACACCGTGTTCAAGGTGGAGCTGCCATGCCGAAGGACTGCCAGGCCACCAGGCGAGAGGGGTAGTCCCAAATAACAAGGCCGGGCTCTGGCGGGCCTGCTAGCACCTCTTGAGGTGCGGGCTACTGCAAGTGGTGGTGAGCGATTGCGTCCCGTAAAACAAAGAGGGTCACCATGCCCAATGATGAAAAAAAAACACATCTCCCCTTAATTCCCCCTAAAACAACGGAGCCGCCCTCGTGCAGCTCCACAGAAAAGATGGAGGTCACCCCCCCCTGAGCTTGCGCAGGGGCCCCTGCATACCTCTTAAACCGGAGAGGAGGCTTACTCCTCTTCTACGCCTACGGGTGTAGGGGACTCCCCCTCACCCCCTTCTCTGGAGATGCTTTTAGGCACCTCCCTATCTCCAGCGGCAGTCCCTCCTTTGCTTTCTAAGGGGACTGCCAAGAAAGCCAGCAGGCAGCCCATTGCCGACCGCCCTCGTGCAAGCGGCTCGGTAGGGCCAACCCCCTTAGGGGGAAAAGGGAATCCAGGCCCCTTCGTTCGCTTCCCTCAAAAGATCTGCTGGCAAAAATATTAAACCTTGCCGGGGTCAAGGCCTGTGCCTCCCCACTAAAGACTTATGACGCTGCCAAGGGGACCTGCGATGTCCTGGGAGGGGATGACCAACTGGAGGCCCCTCCTGTTATAGACATGGTCCTTGAGGAAAACCAGCCTCAGACGGTAGGGCCTTCCATGGGGGGGAATCCGGGCTCGGCGCCAAGCACCGAACCCGAATCCGCCCCTATGCAAGGTCATCATCAAACGGCTGTGGATTCTCAAGCAGTACAAGGAGGAGAGGGATCTCCTTCAGATGATGCCCCTGCAACCACCAGTACCTTCTCCATTTTGGAGAAGGACCTGGATAAGGCTGGTCCATCTGGCCTGGGGGCTTCTACCGGCGGGGATGAGAAGCCGGTTTAATCCCCGCCCGCCTCTCCAAAAAAGAAAAGGACGAAAAAGACCAAAAAGACGAAGAAGACTCGGGGCTCCTCTCCATCCGTGGGAGCTACAGGGCCAGATTGGTCTGCTGCCACTTTGGCAAGCAACCAAGCGAAGATCGGCACATCCGGCCCCTCTGCCCCCCGGGTACGGAGCTCCTGAGGATGACAAAGACCAAAAGTGCACAAAGCGGAACCTCGATAACATCGGGGGGCCCTCATTCAGAGGTTACCTGGCGTTTTCGAGTCCGCTGCCTTCAAACGCTTCCTCGTTATTCGCTCCACTAATGGCACCATGTTGTCCAAGGGAAACATGATCTATCAGAGGAGAGGATTAGCTTGTGCAATTGGTAGAGAGCTGAAGGTAACCCGTTTCTAGGATGGGGCCTTCTGGCAAATGCAGTGAATCCCGCCGAGGCAGCATGATAAGTGCTCTTCGGACACTTCATAGGCACCCCGGTGAGTGTGACGCCGCACTCTACCATGAACTTTGAGAAAGGAGTAGTTTATGCGAGGAAACTCGTTGACTACTCCATTGAGGACATCACCCTAGAGCTGGCCGACCATGGATGGGTCAAGGTCGAACGTGTTTTGAAAAAAACAGGGAGGAGCCTCGAGACCCACCTCTACACTCTTTGTCACGTTCGACTGTGACAAGCTCCCTGAGTCTGTGCGTGCCGGTTGGTACCGCTACCGCGTGGAGGCATTCGTGCCACTGCCGTGGCGGTGCTATTACTGTCACCGCTTCGGCCATACGAATCGCTCATGTAGACGTGCAAAGTCGGAGTCACCCAAAGTATGTGTAAATTGCTCCAAGGTCGCACACGATAAGTCCAAATCGTATGTGGCCAAGTGTGTCAATTGCGGAGAGCTGCATCCTGCTTCTTCGAAGCAATGTGGTGCATATCTCCTTGAAAAAGAAATCCTGGCCGTTCAGGCCCAGGATCGACTATCATTCCGCGAGGCAAAGGACTTGGTCCTGGCGCGCCCGGCTCTGCCTGGGACGTCATGCCTCAATACTTAGAAAAGCACCCTCTGCTCCTGGTGCATCCAGGCCAACGAGCAAGGTTGTTTACGCGCCCATTCGGAGCTTTTCTGCGGGCTCAACCCAACCTGGGCGCTCCCCTAGGGAGGCTGGCGGAAAAAAGGGTTCATACCCAGCCCCGGCTAAAACCAGGGCTCCCCCCTCTTCCCCTAGCGTGACCGTTTCTCGTAAGGCGAAACGGCCACGCGCCTCCACCGAGTCATTAGACTCACAGGAGGCAACACCCCTGAAGATGGTCGCTAGGCCATCTTCGGGGGTTCCTAAAGCTGTCCCCCGAAAGGAGGACAGCAACAAAAAAGCTTCAGCACCTTCGCCCACGCCCCGAGGTGGAGCGAGTGGCTCGGAGACGGTGGTTCCTCGAAAAGAGGGCTCCCCGCCTCCGAAGCCGCAACGCCCGCCTAAGGTTTCGAGGCGGAGGGAGGAAAAGACTCGCATGGCAAGCCCAACCTCCCCCAATAAGTCCTCGAAGGCGACAGCGCCTTCAGCGCTTTGTCTGGTCAACAGCGCCCGGGGTTCTGCCCCCGGGAAACGTACGGCCATTCCCGTGAGGGTCTTCAATTCGAGGAGGGCCACCGCGTCTCCTCCGAGCTAGGCCTGAAGGGCATATTCCTTCAATGGAATTGCCGTTGACTCCGGGCCAACTGGGAGGAGCTGCGGAGGCTCGTCTCGTCCCGTTCCCCGTTAGGTATTTTTTTGCAGGAGACTATGCTAGGCGCGTGCCCGCTGCCTGCCATCCCGGGGAATGAGGGTCTTGCGACCCCACCACCGCAGGATGGCCGGGCTGGATGATGCGCGGTTTACACCCGGCATGATGTCTCCATTCTTCCTTTCTCTTTAGATACCTCCTTTCTGGCAGTAGCTGTGCAGTTGCACCTGAAGAGGAAAGAAACTATCATTTCTGCGTACATTCCACCGTCAGCTGACTTCGACGCGGGGGGACTTCCGCCGCGTCGTGGCACGGTTGCCGAGGCCCTATCTCTTGCTTGGAGATCTGAACGGCAGGCATCCTCTCTGGGGAGATTACTCCATAAATCCCAGGGGACAAGTCCTTGCCGATCTGATCGAAGAGCTTGAGATGGCTGTCCTAAACGTGTATGAGTTTACGCATCACTGTCCGAGAACCGCTTCATTTTCTTGCCTTGACCTATCTCTGTGCTCTTCGGATGCACAGCCTGATTTTGATTGGGGGGTGGTCGATGACCTCCATGATAGTGATCACTCTTCCATTCAAATATCGATTTCAGGGCAACTGCCACCTGAGAGACCACCTCGGTGGTGCTTGGCGTGGGCGCGGTGGCCTGCATTTCAGGAAATGACTGAATTCTCTATCTCAGTCGAGGAGTTTAGGTTGGTTGATGAGGCCGTTGAGTTCTCCGGCATCCTCATCGCCGTGGGCCTGACTACTATTCCTAGGACGTCTGGCCGTTTTGCACGCCGACCACTGCCATGATTGTCGGCCGAGTGCGAGTCGGCCCTCAATCAGAAGCATTATGCCTACATGCGCTATAAGCGCCGCTTGAACGATTTTAATCTCGCTGAATTTCGTCGAGCTAGGGCTAGGTTCCGGTCAATTTCGAAGCACGCACGCCGCTCTTCTTGGCGGGCATACGTGTTTTCACTTAACGGGAAGACCACTTTAGCTGAGGTGTGGAGGCGAGTCAAAAGGATTCGGGGCAAGTTCACGCAGGACCCCCTTCCCGTTCTTTAGGAGAATGGGACCGCAATCTCAGACCCCGCGTCTGTGGTGGAATCCTTAGGGGCCGCCTTTTTCGAATTCTCTAGCCGTGATGCTGCTCCGCTAGCATTCAATGCACGTCGTGATGTCGCGGAAGACCCCTTGCTGGACTTTACCTCCAGAGGCGGAGAACCGTTCAACGACAAGTTTACTATGAGTTAGTTGCGTTCCGCTTTCGCTTTCTGTGCGGACACCGCCCATGGTCCGGACGATATCCCGTACGCCATGCTTCGACAACTCAGTCAGCGGGGCATGGCTTTTCTGTTAGATTTGTTCAACAGAATCTGGGTGGAAGGTCTTCTCCCAGATTTCTGGCGAATCACTACTGTGCTCGCCTTCGTAGACAGCACTACGCCACGGTCTTTTTCGATCTGGAGAAGGCCTATGATATTGCATAGCGATACGGTATAATGAAGACTCTCCACACTATGGGGGCGAGGGGACGCCTCCCAATGTTTATATCTGAATTTTTGCGAGATCGACCATTCCGCGTACGGGTGATGGGAGCCCTCTCCAGCCATAATGAGCAAGAAGAGGGTGTCCCGCAGGTAAGTGTCCTTGGTGTCACACTCTTTGCTCTGAGTATCAACGGCATCACTTCGGTGCTGCCAGAAGATGTTCTCGCTCCGCTCTACGTAGACGACCCTTTTGATCTCTTTTGGCGCGGCCCAGATGCCAACTCTGGAGCGTAGACTTCAACAGGCATTCAACCGCGTCTCTTGCTATGCGGAAGCGCACAGGTTTCGGTTTTCTGTGGCCAAGACTAAGGTGATGCACTTCTGTGGCAATCCATGGCTTCATCCCGACCAAGAATTGTTTCTTAATGGGTTGCGCCTGAATGTGGTTCAGTCGCACCGTTTCCTTGGTCTTGTATTCAACCGACGCCTCACCTGGGAGGCTCATATTCGCAGCCTTAGGGGTTCCTGTACCCGCGCCATGGACATTCTCCGTTCCGTGACGTTCAGCGCTTGGGGCGCTGATAGGACTACTGCCCTACTTTTTTATCGATCCTTTGTTCGTTCGAAGCTCGACTACGGATGCGAGTTTTATGTATCTGCAGTCGAGCATTTATTGCGGAAGGTGGATTCGATCCACCACACCGGCCTTCGCCTTCGACCGGTTTCTTCCGCACTTTCCCCATTGAGAGCGTGTTAGTCGATGCTGGGGAGATGCCACTCGCTTTGCGCTCCGTGCAGTCAATCACTCGCCTGTACGCGCAAGCTTGGCGCATCCCTCAGTCGCCAGCAGCTCTCACTGCATCCGCAGCTGATCTTGATGGTGCCTATGCCGCCGAGAGACGCAAGTCATACCCTAAGCCCTTTGGGTTTAGGGCCAGGAAACTCTTTTGAGAGGTAGATATAGCTCTCAGACTGGTGGCGCCCCTGATTCTGCCTAGGACGCCACCCTGGATGGTACCACATTAATCTAGTTGTTGCCACGCCTCTGCTCCCAAAGCTTGTACTGCGCCGGGAGAATTGCGTTCGACCTTTTTGCAACACACATCGTGTCACGCTGGAACCGTGCCAGTGTATACGGATGGCTCCAAGTCCCAAGAGGGCGTCGGCTTCCACGCCGTATCTCCTCTGTTTGAAGTCAGCGGGGCTCTACCAGGCGCTGCGTCTGTCTTGACGACCGAGTTGGTCACAATACACCACTCGGTACGGGAGATTACGCGACGTGCCTGTTTTATAGACCATATTGTGATCTATAGCTACTCACAAAGTGCCCTGAGTGCTCTCGGGGCATTGGAATTTCCGCATCTGCTGGTTCGCGAAATCCGTGACGCCACGGTTTTGGGGAGCCGGGCAGATGTCGAGATTATCTTCTGCTGGGTTCCTAAACATGTAGGAATTGCGAGGAATGAGCACACCTATGAGGGCGCCAAAGAGTCCGCGAAGACTCTGCGACCGGACCAGCGTTTCGCTCTTCCTCACACCGACAACACGGCAGGAATACGGGCAGCTCTTCGGAATGCTTGGCAAAGAAGATGGGAGACGGTCGAAGGGAACTTAAAGTTGCGTGCCATTGCGCCGCGACTGTTCCCATAGACCTATTCTCCAATGCTGCGGTGGCTTCAGGTTGCTTTCTGACGTGGCTGAATCAACAACACTCTTGTGACACATCGCTATTTGATGGAACGCTCGCCTGCGCCCTATTGCAACGACTGCGTCGTCCCGCAACTGTTCTGCACATTCTTGTCGAATGTCCCAGTCTTGGTGATCTTTGCGCACGATACCTGTCCCGGTACCGGGATGGGCAGGGTCGCTACCGCCTGTCCCTTTTACTTGGGACAGATTCGTGCACATTGACTTGTGGACTTGTTGACTTTTGGTGGCTTTCGGCCTCCTCCCTTGTATTTAACTTTTGGGTTTTTTTGTTATTGTTGTTTTCTTTTTGTTTTGTTTTTGGTAGGTCACAGCCTCCTGCGCCGGGGGAAGGGGGACCTTATTTCGACGCCGGAGCTTGCTCCCTGATTGTTATCCCCTTTTTATTGTTGTTTCTGTTTGTTTGCGGTGACTTATGCCCAAGTTGGCAGTCGTTAGATAGCCCCTTGAGAGATAAAAAAAAAATCGTCTACTTAAGAAGCAGTAGCTGATCGCAGATGGTCAGTAATACATTTTTTAACAATGGAGAAAGTTGAGCACGGTGCAGTGATCAAATTTCTGACCAAGGAAGGCAAAAATGCAAATGAGATCCATTAACGCATAGATGCAGTGTACACCGACACCGCTCCTTCCTATGCAACCAGTGATCGCTGGAAAAGGGAGTTGCGCTATGTTCGTGAGTCCCTTGAAGATGAACCCGGTCCAGGACGCCCGCAGAGGTGACCAACGAGAACAATGTGGTCTGTGTGGAGAGGATAATCCACGAAAACCGACGGGTGAAGGTCGAAGAAATCGATCGACAACTTAAAATATCACATGGAAATGTTATCAACATCGTCCACGACAATTTGACCATGACCAAGTTCTCTGCCCGTTTGGTAACTAAAAACCTCACTCCCCATGATCGACTTCCACGTCGTCAAAGTCCACAAGGCCAGAGTTGCACAAGCTGCCCTGCGCGAGTGCGGATTCGACGAGCTCAACCATCCCCCCTACATTCCAGATCTGGCTCCTACCGATTACGTTTTATTCATCCAGCTCGAAGCTGCACTGCGTGGACGCCGGTTTGGGGGCGATGAAGATGTCCAGCTCGCCGCCCTTGAGTGGATTAAACAGCAGTCGGGAGATTTCTGGTTTTCGGGAATTCGAAACTTCAGGGACAAGTGTCGCAAGTGTATTGAAGTCGAGGGTAGTTATATTGAAAAATAATAACACTTTTGCTCATATCTCGTTTCATTATATCCGAATTGCAAAACTTATTGACCACCCCTCTTATCACTAAATTCTAGCCTCCAATCATTTGAAAACTGAAAGCTGCCCTGCTTAGGATTCCCGCCGAGAGCTCAAATGCAAAGACCTCCGAGTGCTTGAGTGCCAATATGAAGACGATGCAGAGGACCAGTAAAGAGTTAAATAAGTAAGGCTTTGATGACGAGGGTTCTGCTTCTTGAAAACCTCATTCTAAGCCTTCTCATACTTGAAAATCAAGAATTTTTTCTAACAAACTAGGACAATGATCCCAACAAGTCAATGAGGTTCATAGACAGGAATGAGAAAGTGTCAAGATTAGTTACTGAGGATATCTGTAACTACTTAATCAAAATGAGAAAGGACCAGCTTTTGTCGCAGAAGATCAATGGCAATGCATGGAAAGTGATGCAAAACTTGTGAACAAACTGAAGCATGCCCTCATGCCTGGCATGCTTTGGTAAACTCGCAAAACAACTCCTGTCTGGCTGTGTCCTGCAAAGGTGTATCAAGAGTCATAAAGACGAAGGTTTTGGAATCACATCATTGTGTTTGAGGTGATCAATAGTGAGGGCCACCATATTCTCTAGTTTCTCTTTCCCCAAAAGTACATCAAGTTCCTGGATGAGTTGGTATTGAAAGGCCGTTGTAGGGGTGTACGTGTTGCGGCGCGATAATGCACCAAGCCACACAAAATGGAGGACTCATTCTTGGATTTCAGCCTTTTCTTTCATCTCATCATTCCTTGTATTTAGCCTACAACTTCCAGGAATGCAAGCTCCTGGAAGGTCATTAAATAAGAGTAGGTATGAAAACATTAGAGATGCTGTGGAAGGAAGTAATGCATTAACTATTTTATACTATATTAAAAACACCAACCATATAATAGATTTCTTTCGTGTCAAAATAATTTTCAATTGTTAAGATTTTCTAAAAACAAATATTTAATTTTCCTTAAGTAAAGAAACATACTCCTGAAATTATTGTTGATGACCCTCTTGCCAACGCTTTCAACGATCAACGATCATAAATTCAGTATTAGTAGGATTACAGATGGAAAACTCCCTATCGAACCAATTCCCGTGTCAATCAACTTTATTTTAGGCTACAGTGGGTTATTTTCATACATACATAGAAAGAAAAGATAAGGATAGCAACTAGGGCTCGTCAAATTCATCGCAGTCAGATCATCACAAAAAATATCAAGTCACAAACATGCTATAATTTGCATTCACTGGATTGCGATGTCTAGCACATTCCAGCAGCTTGTCATATCGAGTTCATATTCCAAGACTGAAAGCGCTAAATGAAAAAATATAAATATATGCATATAAGTATACAAAATCAGGCTTTTCCACATATGATCTTCCCTTATATACGTGTCTATCTTTTTAATGATGATGGAAAACTAGCTTTTTATAAGATCCACAGGAAATGCATTCCAAGAATCCACGACTCTATTACTGAAATAATAATTCCTAAGGTCCAGCCTGAATCAAGAAATTTTAATTTTCAAACAGTAACCACTTATATTATCATCAGTCTCAAGCTCGAAAAACTTCCATTTTGAATTTGTCAACCCCCTCATTACAATTTTTAAAAAGCTGGATTATATCAAACTCTATTGTCCTTTCAAATCAAAACATGTTAAGTGACCGCAACCTTTCAAAATAATCAAGATCTTTTAAGGAATGTATCATTTGTTTTTCTTTTCCGTACTCTCACAAGAATGTTGATATCCTGTCTGTGATGTGGGGATCTTGCGTTAATATAATATTCTCGCCGTGGTCTAACAGGCCATTTATATGCTCGTTACTTTTCTAATTAAAATTCTAGTGGTAAAGCCTAATACTCTATTTGCATTTTTTTTAGCCTTAACAAAGTACTTAGAGAACCTTAATGACCGATATTTTACTATTTCTAAATCCCTCTCCTTTTCAACCGGGTGCAACCAGCATCCTTCTATTTCATAAATTGATTCCATATAATGGTTGATCATATAAAAACTTTGCATTATGGAAGGTAAACTTCATCCAAAATGTCTATGATCCTGCAACTAGTCTATTTTAATCAGTTTGAATAGTGTAATTTTCCTTTATTATTGCCACATTGGATGCTAACTCCTTATCATCATTTTAACCCTTACTTCTAGGTAGTTAATGCAAATCAAAAATAATTATGGCCGCAGAATAAATCCATGACGTACCCCACTAATCAGATTTATAACCAAATCAATTATAGAATGGTTCGTTTTTTATAAAATGCTTCTATCCTTACATCGTGTCTTTTAGTAGCTCCAAAATTTAACCACAGCGAATACAATATTTTGTCATGCCATATTGTATTTTTCACATAATTAATTAGGCCTCCTCCAATCCTTCTAGGCCTTTTGTTAATATTCTACCTACTGTAATCATTTATTCAATATTCGTGACTACTTTTATTAAGTTTGGCTTGATTTATATGTACGCATTTCATTGTACAATAGTTTACTCGCTATTGGGGAAAACAGTGTCTTCACAGTATATCTTTATTCTTCTAGCATAAATAAATTTTCCCTGTAATTTCGACGGCTGTTGTATGACAATAAAAACACTTTAGCCTTTTAATCATAGAGATATCTTTTGTATGCTTAATTCAGGTTTTGTGGTATAACACTATTTCCTAATTTCCCCTACTAGTATTATTCTATTATTTCTAATTTACATTCTAATAATGGCCTCACCTCTAACATTTCCGAGTTTCTTGCCTGTGACATGACCATACTGCTTCTACATCACCTTATACCTCATTCCTACTTAAATTCAATCCAAACATAACTTACAGTTCTTGCTTATCATGAAATCTATCCCACATATTAGCAAAACGTCCAGGGGCGCGGCGATTTGCCATCCTGGCCGCTGTGCGGACGGGATCCAGCGCTCCGTCCGGCCCCAGCTTAGCCTCTTTTCCTTCCTTCAGATAGCCCGATTTCTCCCCTACCTCGTCGCTTTTCATACAACCTCTCCCACAACTTTCTCTGGTCAGCCTCTAATTTCACAGGGTGGATGCTGACCTTCTTCTCAGCCAACCGTCCCGGATCGGGGCTGAGGGGGGAGGGGACAGTATTCCCTAACCCCTTAGCTCCGGTCTGGAGTGGTGGGCTTTTAACAACCTGCTTCATCCCCACCCATACCTTCCTCACATCCCTTTTCCTCTCCTCCTCAAAATCTATTAATTTTTACGCCGTGTTCAAGGTTGAGCCGCCATGCCGATGGACTGCCAGGCCACCAGGAAGGAGGGGTGGTCCCAAATGGCGGCACCTGGCTCTGCCAGGCCTGTAAGCACCTCTTGCAGTGCGGGCAACTGCAAGAGGTGATGAGCTATTGCGACCCGTATTAAAAAGAGGGTCACCATGCCCATGTATGAAAAAAAACAAAAACCCCAACCCCCAACTTCCCCAAAAACATCTACGGAGCCGCCCTTGGGCAGCTCCACCGAGAAAATGGAGGTCCCCCCCTTGTGCTTGCGCAGGGGACCCTCCATACTTCTTTAACCGGAGAGGAGGCTTACTCCTCGCCTACGGGTGTAGGGGACACCCCCTCACCCCCTTCTCTGAAGGTGCTTTCGGGCACCTCCCTATCTCCAGCGGCAGTCCCTCCTTTGCTTTTTAAAGGGACTGCCAAGAAAGCCAGCAGACAGCCCATTGCCGACCGCCCCTCGTGCAAGCGGCTCGGTAGGGCAAACCGCCTCAGGGGGGAGAGGGAAGCCAGGCCCCTTCGGTCGATTGCCTCAAAAGACCTGCTGGCAAGAATTTTAAACCTTGCTGTGGGCAAGGCCTGTGCCTCCCCACACAAGACTGGCGACACTGCCAAGGGGACCTGCGATGTCCTGGGAAGGGATGGCCAACTGGAGGCCCCTCCTGTGATAGACATGGTCCTTGAGGATACCCAGCCTCAGACGGTAGGGCCTTCCATGGGGGGGAATCCGGGCTCGGCGCCAAGCACCGAACCCGAATCCGCCCCTATGCAAGGTCCCCCTCAAATGGCCGAGGTCTCCGAGGCAGTAAAAGGAGGGGAGGGATCTCCTCTGAGAGGTGCCCCTACGACTACCAGGACCTTCTCTATTTTGGAGAGGGACCTGGCTGAGGCCGGCCCATCTGGCATGGGGGCTTCTGCCAGGGGAGGTGAGAAGCGGGTTCATTCCCCGCCCTCCTCTCCTAAAAAGAAAAAGACTAAAAAGACGAAGAAGACTAGGGGCTCCTCTCCATCCGCGGGGGCTGCGGGGACAGGTGGGTCTGCTACCACTTTGGTAGCACGACCAAGCCAAGATCGGCAAATCCGGCCCCTCTACCCCCTCGTGTGCGGAGCCCCTGACTAAGACTAACACCAAGAATGCACAGGGCGGAGCCTCGATGACATCGGGGCCCCTGATTCAGAGGTTACCTGGCGTTTTCGAGCCCGCTGGCTTCAAACGCTTCCTCGTTATTTGCTCCACTGATGGCACCATGTTGTCCAAGGCCAACATGATCCATCAGAAGAGAGGATTAGCTAGTGCAATTGGTAGAGAGCCGAAGGTAACCCGTTTCTCGGACGGGAGCCTTCTGGCGAATGCGGCGAATCCTGCCGAGGCGGCCAAGATAAGTGCTCTTCGGACACTTCATGGCACCCCGGTGAGTGTGACGCCGCACTCTACCATGAACTTTGTAAAAGGAGTAGTTTATGCGAGGGAACTCGTTGACTACTCCATTGAGGACATCACCCTAGAGCTGGCCGACCATGGGGCGGTCAAGGTCGAACGTGTGATGAGAAAACAGGGAGGGGCCTCGAGACCCACCCCTACACTCTTCGTCACGTTCGACTGTGACAAGCTCCCTGAGTCGGTGCGTGCCGGTTGGTACCGCTACCGCGTGAAGGCATTCGTGCCACTGCCACGGCGGTGCTATTACTGTCACCGCTTTGGCCATACGAATCGATCATGTAGACGTGCAAAATCGGGGTCACCCGAAGTCTGTGTAAATTGCTCCAAGGTCGCACACGATAAGTCCAAATCGTGTGTGGCCAAGTGTGTCAATTGCGGAAAGCCGCACCCTGCTTCTTCGAAGCAATGTGGTGCATATCTCCTTGAGAAAGAAATCCTGGCCGTTAAGGCCCAGGATCGAAAAAGGGTTCACACCCAGCCGCGGCTAAAATCAGGGCTCCCCCCTCTTCCCCAAGCGTGACCGTTTCCCGTAAGGCGAAACGGTAAGGCTCGTCTCGTCCCGTTCCCCGTTAGCTATTTATTTGCAGGATACCATGCTAGGCGCCTGCCCGCTGCCTGCCCTCCCGGGTTATAAGGGTCTTGCGACCCCACCACCGCGGGATGGCCAGGCTGGGGGATACGCGGTTTACACCCGGCATGATTTCTCCGTTCTTCCTTTCTCTTTAGATACCTTTCTTCAGGCAGTGGCTGTGCAGCTGCACCTAGATAGGAGATATCCTATCATTTCTGCGTACATTCCACCATCAGCTGACTTCGACGCGGGGGACTTTCGCCGCGTCGTGGCACGGTTGCCGAGGCCCTATCTCTTGCTTGGAGATCTGAACGCCAGGCATCCTCCCCTGGGGAGATTACTCCATAAATCCCATGGTACAAGTCCTTGCCGATCTGATCGAAGAGCTTAAGATGGCTGTCCTAAACGTGGATGAGTTTACGCATCACTGTCCGAGAACCGCTTCATTTTCTTGCCTTGACCTATCTTTGTGCTCTTCGGATGCAAAGCCTAATTTTGATTGGAGGGTGGTCGATGACCTCCATGGTAGTGATCACTTTCCCATTCAAATATCATTTTCAGGGCAACTGCCGCCTGAGAGACCACCTCGGTGGTGCTTGGCAGGGCGCGGTGGCCTGCATTTCAGGAAATGACTAAATTCTCTATCTCAGTCGAGGAGTTTAGGTCGGTAGATGAGGCCGTTGAGTTCTTCTCCGGCAACCTCATCGCCGTGGGCCTGACTACGATTCCTAGGACGTCTGGCCGTTTTGCACGCTAACCACTCACATGGTGGTCAGCCGAGTGTGAGACGGCCCTCAAACAGAAGCGTTATGCCTACATGCGCTATAAGCGCCGCCCAAACGATTTCACTGTCGCTGAATTTCGTCGGGCTAGGGCTAGGTTCCGGTAAATTTCGAAGCACACCCGCCGCTCTTCTTGGCGGGCATACGTGTCTTCACTTAACAGGATGACTCCTTTAGCTGAGGTGTGGAAGCGAGTCAAAAGGATTCGGGGCAAGTTCTCGCAGGACCCCCCTTCCGTTCTCCAGGAGAATGGGACCGCAATCTCGGACCCCGCGTCCGTGCTGGAATCCTTAGCGACCGCCTTTTCCGCATTCTCTAGCCGTGATGCTGCTCCGCCAGCATTCAATGCACGTCGTGATGTCGCCGAAGGCCGCCGGTTGGACTTTACATCCAGAGGCGGAGAACCCTTCAACGACAAGTTTACTGTGAGTGAGTTGCGTTCCGCTCTCGCTTCGTGCGCGGACACCGCCCATGGTCCCAACGATGTCCCGTACGCCATGCTTTGACATCTGGGTGAGCTAGGCATGGCCTTTCTGTTAGATTTGTTCAACAGGATCTGGGTCGAAGGTCTTCTCCCAGACTCCTGGCGAATCGCTACTGTGCTCGCCTCTCGCAAGCTGGGAAGAGATCACTCTACTCCGACCGGTTTCCGCCCAATCTCTCTAACCTCTTGCGTGTGCAAGTTGATGGATAAATTTGTAAATGTTAGATTAGCCTATTTCCTGGACAGCGGAGGCCATCTGTCTTCTGCACAGTGCGGCTTCCGTAAGTTCCACTCCACGTCGGATGCTCTGCTCTGACTGGAAAATGCCGTCTGCGAGGCATTCCTTCGTAGACAGCACTACGCCACGGTCTTTTTCGATCTGGAGAAGGCCTGTGATACCGCACTGCAATACGGTATCATGGAGACTCTCTACACGATGGGGGCGAGAGACGCCCCCTCATGTTTATAACTGAATTTTTGCGAGATCGTCGATTCCGCGTACGGGTGGGGGGAGCCCTCTTTGGCCCGAAGGAGCAGGAAGAGGGTGTCCCACAGGGAAGTGTCCTCAGTGTCACACTCTCTGCCCTGAGCATCAACGGCAACACCTCGGTACTGCCGGAAGATGTTCTCGCTACGCTCTACGTGGACGACCTTTCGATCTCTTTTGGCGCGGCCCAGATGCCAACTCTGGAGCGTCGACTCCAACAGGCATTGAACCACGTCTCTCGCCATGCCGAAGCGCACAGGTTTCGTTTTTAGCCAAGACTAAGGTGGTGCACTTCTGCCGCCATCCACGGCTTCACCCCGACCCAGATTTGTTTCTTAATGGGGTGCGCCTGGATGTGGTTGAGTCGCACCGTTTCCTTGGTCTTGTATTCGACCGACGCCTCACCTGGGAGGCTCATATTCGCAGTCTTAGTGTCTCTTGTACCCGCGCTATGGACATTCTCCGTTCCGTGACGTTTAGCGCTTGGGGCGCTGATAGGGCTACTGCCTTACTTTTTTATCGATCCTTTGTTCGCTCGAAGCTCGACTACGGATGCGAGTTTTACGCATCCGCAGCCGAGCGTTTATTGCGGAAGGTGGATTCGATCCACCACACCGGCCTTCGCCTTGCGACCGATGCCTTCCGCACTTCCCCCATTGAGAGCCTGTTGGTCGATGCTGGGGAGATGCCACTCGCTCTGCGCCGCGTGCAGTGCATCACTCGCCTGTACGCGCGAGCCCGGCGCCTCCCCCAGTCGCCAACAGCTCTCACTGCATCCGCAGCTGATCTCGATGGTGCCTATTCCGCCGAGAGACGCCAGTCATACCCTAAGCCCTTTGGTTTAGGGCCAGGAAACTCCTTCGAGAGCTAGATATAGCTCTCGGGCCGGTGGCGCCCCTGGTTCTGCCCAGGACGCCACCCTGGAGGGTACCACATTTGGCTATTTGTCGCCACGCCTCTGCTCCCAAAGCTTGTACTGCGCCGGGAGTATTGCGTTCGACCTTTTTGGAGCACACATCGTGTCACGCTGGTACCGTGCCAGTGTATACGGATGGCTCCAAGTCCCAAGAGGGGGGCGGCTTCCACGCCGTATTTCCTCTGTTTGAAGTCAGCGGGGCTCTACCAGGCGCTGCGTCTGTCTTCACGGCCGAGCTGGTGGCAATACACCACTCGGTACGGGAGATTACGCGACGTGCCCGGTTCGGAGACCGTATTGTGATCTACATATAGCGACTCACAAAGCGCCCTGAGTGCTCTCGGGGCATTGGAATCTCCGCATCCCCTGGTTCGCGATATCCGTGACGCCACGGTTTTGGCGAGCCGGGCAGATGTCGAGATTATCTTCTGCTGGGTTCCTGGACATGTAGGAATTGCGGGGAATGAGCGCGCCGATGAGGGCGCCAAAGAGTCCGCGAGGACTCTGAGACCGGACCAGCGTTTTGTTCTTCCTCACACCGACTACATGGCAGGAATACGGGCAGCTCTTTGGACTGCTTGGCAAAGAAGATGGGAGACGGTCGTAGGGAACTTAAAGTTGCGTGCCATTGCTCCGCGACTGTTCCCATGGACCTATCCCCCAATGCCACGGCGGCTTCAGGTTGCTTTCTGTCGTCTCCGAATCGGCCACATTCGTGTGACGCATCGCTATTTGATGGAGGGCTCGCCTGCGCCCTATTGCAACGACTGCGTCGTCCCCCAGACTGTTCGGCACATTTTTGTCGAATGTCCTAGTCTGGGTGATCTTCGCGCACGATACCTGTCCCAGTACCGGGATGAGCGGGGTCACTACCGCCTGTCCCATGTGCTCGGTTCAGATTCGTGCACATTGACTTGTGGACTTGTTGACTTCTTGGGGGAGGCCGTTCTTCTCCCTATTATTTAAGCGAGGTTTGTTTTTATTTGTTTTTTTTGTTGTTTTTTTTTGCATTTGTTTTTTTTTTTGTTAGATTTTTCCTTTAGTTGCACGCTCCTGCGCCGGGGGGACCTCTTCCCGACGCACCAGCTTGCTTTCTTTTCCCCTTTTGGGGTGTTGTATTTTTTTTCTCTTTAATTTTATTTTAAAGTAGCCTAGAACTAAGCCAGTTTTAATACGGCGACTACTGCCCAAGTAGGCAGTCGCCAGATGAGCTCTTAAAAAAAAAAATAGCAAAACTTCCCACCTTCCTTCTCACGCGCACTTGCCACATATTCATTCAACACATTGCAAGATATATCCATTCTATTACAACATTCTTTTTTGGTAGTACATCTGATACATCCTTCATTTTACTTTCGTTCAACTTTTTAATCAACATCTCATACATTTCAGAAAACTCAAGTGAACCACTCTCCTAACACCATTCACTCGTAAATGAGTGATCGCGATTGAATCCATCTCGCGATCAGACACCCGCCTTTCATATTTCTCAGACCTATCAGATATTCAGTACCTTTCAAACATACACTCAAACACTTTCCTCTATCTACTTACTAGCAGTCAACTTTTTATCTAAATATATATTACGAAAATATCTCACTACAAAGACTTCCGTTAGACTCTAATTACTAAGTCCTTAAAACCTAATTCTATCCACACTCCTCCTATTCACCTTCAAAGTTCCAACAACATCAAAATTCAGACTAGCATCCAAATTATTAGTCAAGTTCATTTCAGTAACTGCGCTCAGGACGTTGAAGGTATCGGTTAAGTTAACTGGTTCTGTGTCCCTCAGTTTCATAGAGCTAACCTGTCCTGATGTATCTATTGTATAAACATTCACCCACATTTTACTTTCTTTCCATTTTTCAATTCGTTTCCCAACCGTATACCGAGTCCCAAAGGCAAAAACATTCTCTACCTGGCCTACTACTATTGAATCCCTAATAATTTAAGATGCATGAAATCATTCATTGCCCTATTCCATTGTGAATCAGTATGTCTTTCATCATATTTACTCGTATCTAAACTATAGCTAAACCTGGCCAGCAGTTCTCTAAACATTCCTCCCAATAACGCTAGTAAGTTCTTTGAGTTCTAGGCTATGAAATGTATTCTCACTCATTACAGAGTTGACGAACTACTGATGAAACCTTGCATTCCTCAATCCTCCACATATCTGCCATATGTGTCTCGCCTTCTTTCAAATAGAATTTAAATAACAAAACAAACCTATAAAAAGAAAACAAGATCTAGCAGGAGCAAACTTGGCTCGACTTAAATGTACACAACAGTTTTACAAAATTATATTAAGTTAAATGAATTAACTTTACGTTTTACTCGTAGATTTTAACCCACCAGTTAAAAAAACACGCAAGTTTTCCGCCTCGGGCCCGATGCGAGGTCAGAATAGCTTCCTACATTTTTTCGTATAGAAACAGAGTCAGAGCTGAGGAAAGCCCTAGGATAGTTTTAAAAAACTAAGTAGAAAAAATAATAATATTTTAATGCGTACTTAGTATGACCACCGGTTCCATGTTTCTAAAATGTTCAACACTTTAAAGTTAATTTATTTAGTTTTTTGTAATAATTTCCAATTAAATAACCTATATTGTCGTGGTACACCACTCTATACGATACACTACTGCATCGTGAACCGTTAAAGGACTGTTGGCAGGGATTAACGACCGTCTAAGAGCTCAAACTTGAGGCGTTGGGTTTTAAATCCTTAATAATCAGACATCGTGCATAATTGGTTGGCGAGATGTACTTGAATAGCTCGAGAGTATCGTTCAAAGTAAGTTAAAGATGAAATAACAAAAATATAGTTTAATTTACAAAAATCAAAATACGAATAAAAAATAGGCAAAGAGTAATTATTTAAATTGAAATAGTCTCTTGATAATTATTATGAGGAAGGATTCTCAAATAGAATTACTAATAATGGAGGGGAGTTTCGGTCTTATGGGTCGGTGACTTCGAGGAAAGTCCTTGAGATGAGGGGAGTGGGGAACGAGCTAATGAGGCAAGTGGGGTACGATCCGATGAGGCAAGTGGGGCACCATCCAAAGGAGACAGATGGGGCATGATTCCAACTAACCTTCCGATGAAGATAGCCAATCTTTAAAGATGCCGTTCGACGGGAAATGTGGGATTACTCGTAATTTTACTGGAAGAGGAAACTAATTTCCCTCAAATGTAATCGATGAAGATTTTCTTGAACTCGATTAAACGAAGGGAGCCTGTTGCGCAAATTCGAAGGCTTGCAGATCAAAGAAGCTACCAATTGACTGGGGTAGAATCACGGCGGAGAAATTCTGCTGTCTGATGAATGCTCACGGGACGAGATAATAAGGACGGCCTTGAGGTGCATGCTGGACTCCAGGAAATACAGTAAAACTAGTATTTGTATGCCTGATTCTGAGGGTAAAGGGGGAATTTGAAGAAAGGAGTCACACGCTACAGACATCTTATTCCGGAGTCGGGCTTGAGTCATCATTTAACAGCTAGGTGCGAAACACACCTGCTCTTTCTCGCCTCGTCACCGGGTGGGAAGAGGATTGGGACGGGTTCGCAGGATTGGGAATATTTCTCCAATGCACGCTGGAGTCGATAATTCGGGATTGTTCCCCAACAGGATGTGACATTTCCCATGGAGGGATACGATCACACATGTTTTTCAATAAATTAGGTTAGGAGGGCGTCAGTGTTCTTTTAGATGTATTTATAGGGTCTCTTTAAAATTTGTTGTGGATTTTACAATAATCAGATAACCAAAGGCATATAAAAAAAATAGAATAAAACGACATAATTAGTTGTTGGATTGAGCAAACTTCAAACGCAATTTCCATCCATCAATCTACCCTTAACCATCAAATAGATTGGCCTTATACGAAGTCATTTGTCTTTCTGCCCAATGGTATCGAAAGTAATTTGGTAAATTCTCTTAAGAAATTAATTTCAACTTAAGCCAGTGTTTATTAAAAACTAAACAGCTTCCTTAGTATTAATTAATTTTTTGCAATATAAGTTTGAAATATTATAATAATCTCTCATTTGTATTACTTTCCTTTCTTTCGAACGATTGACTTTGTTTGGTTCGTCAGTCCGTGAATGATTTCAGTTTTTTTACATTTCCTCAAATATTTCTATCGTTTCATTTAATCTGCCTCCACCCCTGTTGATACAAACACGAAATCACACGTTTTTATACTGAATTATTTTCCTATGTGATCGATCGTTCAAGCATATATATATATATATATATATATATATATAAAATAAGATCTGGTGTCAGGTTTAGTAGGGTTTTTAAATTAATTTTAAGGTCTTTTCAAAAAGTTCCTTCTATTTTCTTATATTTTCTTAATGCTCAGTAGCGTTTAAGTTATTTTTAGTTTCGTGGAACGACTTTTCCATAGTTAATAGTTGTCTGTCTATCTGGAACGTGAACGTTTTAACTCAAATTGCTGGAGAATTAGCTTCTTCTTTGGTTCTTTTTAATCCACAAGAAGGTTATTAGCATCTTTAGTACTTCTTAACCCGTGAAGGCTAAAATTTTTGATTTGTCTGAATTTTGGAGTATTGTAGATTGTATTTAACGAAGCAAGGATTCCACGTCGTTTAGGGCATATTCTTTTGGTGTAAGTATCTTTGCGCTTATCCAGATCGTTAACCCATAAGCGTGCCTATGGCCAACTAAATCTCTACACAAAATGTCCTCTTTTGACAAAATTAAATTGCTAGGCGAAGCCCTTGGATTAATCGCAAAGACTTGATTTCATACATCCAGGAAGAAGATAGGCATGATTGAGCAGAAAAATGAGAGAGAAGAGCAAGAAAGAGCATAAAAAAGAGGAAAAAAAGAGAGAAAAGGAGGAAGAGAAGAGCAAGAAAGAGCAAAAAAAGAGAAGAAGCAGAGAGAAAAAGAGAACGAGAAGAGCAAGAAAGAGCGAACAGAAGAGATTGAGAAATTCGAGAGAGTGAAGAGAGAGAGAGAGAATCCGACAGCATGAACTGGAGCTACATCGTGCCCGGAGTGAGACCCTCTACATTAACTCGCGTACGGAAGCCCGCCAGTCCGCGTCAGTCAAGCTTCCCACGTTCAAAGAAGGTGAGGACTCTGGATCCTATCTTACGCGCTTCGAGAAAATATTCGAAGTCAATCATTGGGACATCGAGGCAGACAGTGTTGGTAAATTACTACCCCTCCTCAGCCCCCAGCATTTGGATATTTTTCTTTCTCCTTCCTCGACAAGAAAATAAATGACCTCCGACTTTTACCTTTTAAAATTTCGACACTTTGACTACACCCTCCAGCGAAATTTTAATTTTATGAGTCTTTAGTTGCTTTGTCATTAGGGATCAGTTATTGGCTGCGCTGTCCACAGATATGCGCACATTAGTGAAGGACTGTAGGTGCTACACCTTCAAACAGTGGATTGAAGATCGGATGTCTATGTCGCAAGCCATAACCTCTATCCCAAACACAAAAAGAAGACTCCAACTTCAACTCCCAAACCAAGAATGATAACTCACGATTCCCTCTGCGTAACCCCCATAAATTCGTTAATATATCGGGCCCCTCTAAACCCATATTTTTTTCCACAGCGGAATCCAGAGATATCAAACCTCTTATTCCCTATTTCCCTGCGTTGTAATACTCCAGGAGACCGATAGTTTGTTCTACGTGAGTGGTGGAAGGGCACTTGCGTCCAAACTGCCCTCAGAATTCCCAGCACGGCAATAACTCCGCTCACCGAGTACACCAAGTGAACGCCGGTCCTACTTTCCCATCATCTCACCCTGAAAACCCTACTTCTCTCTCGCCTTTCAGCCCCCTCCCCCGCCCGGACATCAGGTCAATTTTCTCTTTCTTTGATAAAAGCTCACCTGGAGGCATAAAATTTGAAAACGGAGTCCTAAATGGATGCCGAGTATCCACTTTCGTTCAAGATATAGGCTACATGTGTATCGTAGTGACAAAAGAACTACGTACCCCAGTGGCCCCTGACCACAAAAGGTTTACAGTAGTCGTTTCAGCCCCTATTCAGTTTTGCTCATTCTTGATCGAACAGTGTCCCCAAGTGTCCTCCACCCCTGTGGCTCAGCCCGTGGTTATGCGGGTCCAGGCAAAGAGAGAACCAGAGACACAGGCTCCCCTTGAAGCGAAGAATTCGCTCGAGCATTGGAGTGCGAAAGCCTCCTTCCCCTGTGGGAGAAAGCTCGGAGCCACGAGTAAAATTCTGCCGGCGGCCACAAAACGGTATCTAACCTCATAAAAGAAGGCCTTTTGTACCGAGCCTGCTCGGGTGGTAATAACACCGAGGCTCATTCGCTGTGCGTTCCACGTCGTCACGTCTTGCCCGTTAAGACAATTTGTTCCCTGGCCATTTTTGCCACAATATTGGAAAATTGCTAATGGTAAAAACTCCTTTTACCAACTCGTTCCTCTCCGTCACAAACAGTATTCGCACATAATTAAATGGGACTTTAAAGCCCATTTCAAAGAAGTTATTCGATGTAGAATTAGCTATGGAGACTGATTACCTCAGGGACTCCCTTAATATAATACGAGTCGTTTGCGTGGAGCAGGATAAGGATTGTCCTCTCCCTACCTTGCCCGGCGGCTCAGAACTGCCTCCTACTGGAGTCAGCTGCAGCATATTTTAAATAGCTTTGAAGACGTAATCTCTGAAGTCCCCGGTTGTGCTACCCAATTTGAGCATGACATCACTGTTATTACCCTAGAGGCTATCCGTTCTAAGCCGTATCCTCTACCTATTTACTTGAGGCAAGCATTTAATTCGGAGGTTGATAAATTGCTGAAGCTTAATATCATCTGGCCCTCCAATTCCAGTTAAGCTTCCCCTATCCTGTTGGTAAGGAGGCCTGATCGTACGTACCGTATGTGCGAAGATTTTCGCAAGTTAAATTCTGATACTGCCTTCGATGTTGAAACAATCCAACACTGGCATCTCTTTGAGGAAGCACAAATGATCTCTGAGTTAGACCTTTGCAAGGACTCTTACCAAATTCTACTTTGGAAGAGCATACGAAAATATATGGCAGTTTCAACCGATAAAGTTATTATGAAGTTCCGTCGACTCCCATTTGGATTAGTAACGGCCTGCATTAACTATAATAGGATGATTCGTAGAATCCTAGACGGGTTGCCAAACGTCTTCTTTTATTTCGACAACATATGCCTTGCCACTAGCAATAGGGACCAGCAATTATTCTCTTTCCAATTACTGTTAAGTAGGCTTTGCGAGCATGGCCTCACAATTGGCTCCAGCAAGTGCTACTTTACCTATGAAACCATTAAGTATCTGGATTTTAATATAGGAAAAAAACAGATTAGGCTCCAAGAGGATAAGGTCAAGGCCTTAGTCGAGATGCACCTCCCGTGTATTGAGAAAAAAATCAGATATTTCATGGGATCTGCCTCTTTTTACAGGCTATTCCTCCCTAATTTTGCGACACTTGCATCTCATTTATGTGCGCTCTTCCAGAAGAAGTCTCCGAATTGCATCGTGTGAAATTCCAAGAATACTTTCCACTTTCACCAGTTAAAAGGCAAATTAGCGTCTGCCCCCATCCTGAGACTGCCGAACCCTAATAAGCCGTTCGGACTCAGGACGGACCCGAGTAACGAGAGCATTAGTTTTGGGCTCCTGCAGTATGGTGACGATGGCGAGAGCTACCCTGTAGCTTACGCGAGTCACAAATTATTACTGCGCGAAAAGAATTATGCCGGCATAGAAAACGAAGCTTTGGCTATCGTATGGACTGTTCACCCAGCAGTCTCCAAAAAGGAAAGATAGCTCAGTCACGCCCTTCTAATGGCTGTTCGCACGAGTAAAAGTACTATTATTTAAAAACATACATTTATCCCTCTTTATTCCGGATTCACCTTAATCTTATTTACGTCACGAGTCCGTGCCTGGTCCTTAAATCCTTCTGTACAATCAAACGTAGAGAGAGAGTTAGAACGATTTCGTGTAACAGTCGACTATCTCGCTTTTCCAAATTAAGGTTGACCTAAGCCAAGAATAAAGTCTACAAAACCCCATTTTCCTTTTGAGTTATTCCTTTAACCCAGAGATAACCAAGTTACCTTTCGAATCCAGCCTATAAACCGATTTTCCATAAGAACTTTGGGAGTGAGAGCATACTCGACGGTGACGTCACAAATGCTTCGTCCGATACCGATTTACGGGTAACCCAGGCTCACCCCCAAGTTATTCATTTTCTAAGCTGGTACTTGCTCAGCATATTATAAACTAAGCGACTCATTATATACTCAGTGACACCATAAACTGGTAACCATCGCGAATAACATCTATAGATTTAAGAAAATAGATTTTCTCAAGCGCTTTTAATTTCTAATGCCAATTATAGCTAATTACTGCCGAGAGCTTATTATATCTTTATTTCTGCTCGTCTGTTTTATTCTTTGATATTCAATAAAGCCCATTCTTAATTTTCCTTCTGTGAAGTTCTGCGAACAAAGGTTTGATATCGAGTGTCTCTACCTAATCCTATTTGTCAGAAACTGGCACAGAGCAAAGACAAGTTTCATTTAAATACAGATAAAAACCAACCTCAGAAAAGGGGAATGAAATTATTGAGCACTAAGGTTAAAATGTAATAGGCAAGTGGTTTTCAAAGTGTAGGATTGCAAGCTTGAAGATTAAGAAATAGAAAAAAGCGAAGTTCAATACATTGTAAAAACAATGTATAGTGTAATCTCGTTTCGCTATTGACGCGAAAGTAGCTCAAATGATAATGCGATTAGAAAACTGATGAAAATTATAGGATAATACTTCAGCAAATATATCACCCAAATGTCGCTATATCGCTAGGTGTGCACTTTTATCTGCCTAAGAACACCTGCCTTTCTTGCATGTTTAGAAGAATATCCGTCTCTATTGTCTCTTATATTATATGAATCATCGTTTTATTCTACCTGGTACAGATGACCTTTTATTTTTAGTTAATTTTTAAATAAATAAGTGTGTGTTGTATTGATAAATTTCTCTTTACTTTAACTCTTGCAATAACCGTAAAAAAATACTCAGGGATGAAGATATCATACCTGAAATATTAAATTTTAGATCGAAGTTAACAAAGATAAAAATGCCGTACTTTGCCCAAGGAAAATATAAAGTGCCAGAAGAAATGTCTCATGTTGATTCATTCTCGGAAATGATTACTCTCAGTCATTCAAAACATGTGTCGCTTTTTATTGTCCCTATTATGAGATAAGGTTGTAATCTTTTAAAAGATTATAATTGAATAATACGTTTAGAACACTAATCATTTCTTAATTTTACGATTTTCACCGAGGGTAGATTGTTATTAAGCTGGCTTTGTAAAAAAATATATGGATTCTAAGAATCGACCTTTTCAATCTCTCGAGAGAGTGAAAACAGAATGTTATATTGATTAACAGAAATTGATAGAGCTAATGCTTTCTGATAGAAGTTTCTCGCGGATGGAAGATCTTTCGAGAAAATCATTCATTCAAAAACTTAATTTGACTGCACATAAAAACAAAAGTAGAGCATGTACCGCTGGAAACTATTGTAGTGATTCACCCTTTGAAAATGAAGGGACGTCTATTAATATTCAATGGTTCAATTTGTACAAACTTGAGGTAAGCAATAATTGAACAGGAAACTGTTGCATATCTGTTGGAGAAAGATATCTTCCCTTTTCGAAGAGAGAAAGCTGTGTAAACATACCTCTGTGATAATGCTTTGTCTGTCCTATATAAATGGAACTACCATTGGCCCATTACAATAAGCTCTATGAGAGAGGTAATCATAACAACTATGCTGTACGATCAAGAGCTATTCTACCTTAGCAGTGATACTATCTAGCCACACGTCTTGCTGGATTGCAAAAGCACTGCTTTGCAAGTTGATAATCAATTCAATTCGTGAATCTTCGTAGTGTACACAGACTTTCTTTTATGTTTCACACTAACCTATTACTTCGTTAATATTCAGTCATCAATCCAATGCCCTCATTAACGCCAGCACGTAATGCCAATACCAATTACGTTGCGACCTTATAAGCCAGAATCTTACATCTCATTTAATGACCAAAGCCAAGCGAAAGAATTTCACATAAAACTCGCTAATACTTCTCAATCTATCTTGGTGACCGCTATGCAGCAGATTCTTAACTGACGACCAATATACAGTCATGACTAAAGAATTTTAGATTGTTTATTTCTAAGCTATATTGTTCCAACTTATTCGACTGGGCTAATTACATATTCTAGGGGCATGTTACAAGACAATCAAACCTTTGCTTGAAGTGACCAGACCGTCACTTGTGCTAGAAAAACGCCTGCATCATCACAAAAAATGCATCTGGATTATTCGTAGGAGTTACTCTCAGTGGAAATTTGGGTATAAGTCTTTATGTATTTATTCATGTTCTTTAGGATTAAAGATGCCTGTGCAAAAATTTGGACCGTAAATGAACTCTATAGTCTCACAAACCGAGTGCTATACGCAAGGATCTCAAGTGACGACTACTATATTACAGAATGTTGCCTGATGACTGCCTCTGCCAAATTTCGGCCGTGAAGGTATGCCATAATTTCAAATGTTACGGGCAGGGTAAAGTCCCACGACACTAAAGAAAATAATAAGAACTGTATTATGAACACGAGATTACAGAAGGCAAATTATAGGCTAAGCTGGACTCTATGCCAGTCTTAAGAAACCCTAGATGTGTACAAACAGTTAAATAACAATGATAAGTTACATTAATTGCTTAAATCAGAGTTCAAATTATGCCAATCAATCTTAAAGGATTATTCATAATCCTAGATTTTTCCTTCATATATATCATAAACTAGTATTGGTAAAGGCAAAACAAAGAAAATATAGAAAATTAATATATTAAAGTTATTATTATAGTTATTATTATCAGCAACAATGAGAGCAGTTTAAATAATAAGTCAAAGCTTGTAATTTGGCAGTTTTTCTTTTACTTAATTAAAAATAAATATATGAGGTTTGGAGAAACATGAATATCATATTTACAAATATATAGTTTATACAATGCATACAAATAAAAAATCTTAATAATACTTATCACACGTTGAGAAAGAGGTATAAGGTACATAGGAGCTGAATTTGACAACTATAAGAGACTTACATTGCAGTAGAGGTGCACTGAATAATCACACAAAAGTTAGAGCACATTAATTAACTAATTACACAAAATCTAGAACAAATCAATTCCAGTAGGAGTGCGTTAAGTGGTTGGAGTTGAACTGCCTAAAATTGGGGAAATATAAACTTAAATAAGTATTGGTAGCAAGTTACTTGGTTGTGTGGGACGAGGTTAGTTGGTTGTATTATAAGTAATCACTAAAGGAGTTGGAGATGATGTTTCTATATTAAATAAATATATACATTACAAATAAATATTTATTACATTTCAAGTAAACATTACAAATAAATTACAAATAGATACACAATTACATAAATATATACATTACAAATAAATATATATTACAATTACATAAATTTACATTATGAAACATTTTAACTAGTAGTTAACATAACACAAATAACCTAAGGAACTCAGTGACCCCGCTATATGACAGAATGTCATCTGACAAGTGCATCTGCTAAAATTTTGGGCGATGAAGAAACGCTTAATCTTTGTTCTGAAGGCCTTACGCAAGGATCTCAACTCAAGACCGTTATATGAGAGAAAGTCACAAGACGACTCTTCTCTCAAAATGTGGGCCATAAGGAAACGCCATAATCTGACAAATAAAATGATATACGCAAGGATTTCACCTGACGACCTCTATATAACAGAATGTCAACTAACGACTGCCTCTGCTATAAATGTGGGTCAAGAAGGCAAGCCATAATCTCACATAACGACTACTCTACTGACGACCGTTATGTTTATGACAAAAGGCGACCTGACGACTTCCATACGATCGCCTGTCTCCTAACGACGCAAACTGCACAAATTTCATCCTATCTGACCAAAAACTTTCACAAAAATCTCACTTGAGAAATGATATGCACCAAAATCTAACATGAGCATCGCCGGACGCCATAATCTCACCTGCCAAATACTATACGCAAGAATCTTAACTGAGGACAACTATACACCAGGGTGGCTCTAAGAATACACTCTTATCTGACGCAGCCTATAAAACAGTTTTATTTGACAACTACTACATATATAAAATAATTTATTTTTTTGTTCTATAAATGCAAAAAATCTCCTAATTTATCCTCTACATTTCTTTCTGCTACCATCTATTGCCAACCATTTATACTCTAACTAAAGATCGAGCGAGTTTGACTTGCGGCTATCTTAACCTCCAACTGAATTATCTATTATTGTTCTCTGTGTTTATCTTTTTTAATTTCTCTAACTTACCTAGGCAAATTTTATTTATCAACAAATAAATTCATACGTTAAGTGTGTATATATTATCATTCACCTTTGAGATAGTAAAGATATGTTTATTCGTGGTTAAACCCATTTATTATTCGCCAAGTAATTTCATTTCCCATAATATGCATATTATTCGGCTTGGTTAAAATGGACGTGTGGAGGGAAAAAGATGTTTTAAACTATACCGAATTATATAAAAGAATAAAGAGGTTGACCTAAGAAATTAGCTACAAGATTCTTTCTTTGCAGATGGAAGAGGCATATAGGTGTTGATATTGCCTATCCAAGATGTGGATATAAAAAAGCTCACAACCAGCAGTCCAGAATGAGAGAATCTATATTATGAATGGTTAAGCTGTTTGGAAAAGTACACGATCCGTCTTGGTAAAACTAATTCTTAATTCACAAAAATATATTTGTATAATTGAAGGACAAGTGGAAATATTCTCACGAGTTCAAATTGAAAGAAGGAATTGTCATGTTTGTTTTTTTTAAACTATACTGCGCTAATATGGCAGCCACCAGTGATAATTTAGCCACTAAAAACAATAAATAAAAATAAAAATATTATACGCAATAAACTTTATAAAATCAACAATTATTAATAAAAACAAAACATATGGTGGCACGCCTAAATATCAAAAGTGACGCCTGTTTCTGACAGGCAGTCAAACGAGCTGCCAATCACTCTATACAGATTTAAATAATAATAATAGTAATAGTGGATTTATATGGCGCCTTTCAAGAACTTGAAGAATTTGTAGGGCACCATCCTTCAGCTAGAAAAGAGCAGGACACAAGAGGAACAGTTACGATACACGAAGTTTCCCTAGACTAAGATATCCAACTAAAACGTGGCCTAGAGTCTGGGGGAAGATGCAGCCTTGCACGAAGCGTAACGGCTGGCACTACATCAGAAGGGCTGCGTCACGCAATTATCATATTCAGAGAAGACAAAAAATAATAATGATACTATCAAGGCACTTAGTACAGGGTCCTAGGAAATAGTTGGGGCTTACAAATTCATGAATGCCGTCTCTATTCTTATTTATTATGCAGCTAGAACGGATGACTTAATCCCTGTCATTATTCAGAAATGGGAAGAACGAAACGTATGGCCGGGGGCTCAGGCTGTGCAGGCAGGCTGATTACCTCATCAGCGCACCCGATGACATTAATAAATCCACGAGCAGAAACATAAGAGAAGAAATCGTCGATGTCAGGGATAATGTGAAATAGGAAGTGTGATGAATTCCATGTGTCAAAGGGGTTCATTTATCTACGCCTTGCTATGGGTTTCCAAATGTTCTCCATACAGGGCACGGTACGTATATTGAAATCAGCTTGGTTGTTAAAACACGCACAACCCTGTAGAGCACCTGTGACTTTACACAATAGGGTGGTATCATAGAATCTCCGACTCCTGTTTAAGACTACGAGCTAGCTGTTTATGGATCATATATGACTAGTTGCCTGCTCCAAAAAGTGTGAATGCAATACTCCCGGTGCTTTGAAAGTCTTGAAAGCCAAGGAGTGGAGACAAGCTTTCAAACGTGGTATCCTTCATAATGGCATTTTAGGCATAACTATCACCACTGCCGGTCTTATAAGTTCACTGATATTTCACAATATTTTCCTAAGTCCTAACCCCAAAGAATTATGGCTTTATATAGCTTTATAGAGTCACTCGCCAACATAGGCAATGTTGAGAGTACTGCAGTTGAAATGAAAATCATTGATAAGGGGGTTCTCTTTCAGGAAGATAAGGAAAGTACCATTTTTCAACAGGAGATCCCTTTGCTGGAGTGATATCCATCAGGCAATATACTCTTAGATCTAGTGAATAAATCTCTTATACGTAGTAAAGCTTCAAGCAAACTAAAGATCAGTAAAATAGAATTGGAGTAGCCCTATGATCAGCCAATGTAATGGTAACACCAGTGTGCTTGTAGAGGAATTATAACCTATCTGCACCCAGAGGGCCAAGTGTACATATAGGTTAAAGTCCCGCTTCGGAGACAGTGATAATAACGTACATAAAGAGGAGGGGCGTGAGAACGTTAGTTGTCGGACTAACAGCCAAACTACCGAAGCTTTGATCTCCCCACCGCATAGGTATTCGTGAGCGAGCTGCTTTACCAAGATAACCACTAAAGGCCATTACACAGCTCTTAAAAGATCCGATTACCTACGATACCCAGAGGCCCGCGGTTAAAGCGCCCCAAAAGCGGTGTCAGATCAAAAAGAACACCAAAGATTGTGACGGTCGTCGGTGCCTTGGATTAAGAAGCCGACCTGGGGTCCGCGGTGCCACCCTCTCCTTACCCCTCGCACTAACCTCAGTGGCCTCGCACCCTCCACTTATGGTGGGGTGGTCGGTAGACTATAAATAAGCCTCAAAAGAAAGAAAGAATATTATTATTCGGGAGAGAAGATAGAGGACCAGATCTAGGAGATCGCTCCTTCACCCAGTTTCGAAATCATTCTTCTACAACTTAGAAAACGTCACGTTCTTGTATCGATGCCATACCGAAGTATCCTTCTCAGGTTTATTAAGAAGTTTGGCTGGACCAGCATTCTAGTACCAAACAGGAATTTCGCAAGTAAGAGAAAAGAATACCCGGTCACCCTTGAGTGACTCTCAAATTGTGATCTCAATAACTGAGAGAGAAGAAGAATCAATACCCGAGAAAGTTCTATTTTTCAAGTACTTTCAAAATTACCTCGTATACCCCAGAATACAAAAAGGCTTGAAGAGCTACCCAGAAGAGTACTCCTTGAGCCAGAGAGTACAACTCCTCTCCCCACTTTTTAACGTAGAACCGAGGAATTTGACATCCTGCCCCCCCCCCCCCACCATCTCGTGGAAAACTACAATCGGCCTCTGCAACTCCTCGAAGCGGGATAAAGCCAATATAGTGACATCCGTCAACCCCTGATCATTTCAAGGTCATGTAAGTCAGAATAACTAGTTACATTCGTTTCGATTAAGTAGGATTTTTAATACTATACCGAAGTTAATTAAAGGAGAAATATTATTTAGTGATTCCTGTCATATTGTTAGGTAAGCATAGTGGAACGTATATTGCGGATAAATTATGTACAAAAAGGTCTACCTAAATTAACTAACTGGCAATTGGTTTATTTACCAGGAGCCTACCTTCTTTTCGTTGAGAAGAAATCACATGAGAAATAGGCCATAGTTCAAAGCTAGATAACTATATTAAGCCTTTAGAATCTAGTGTAAATATTTTGTGAGTTTATTGGTAAATTTAAAATATAGATTTATTTTTGTATAATTCCTGGTGTTTCACTGGAGCCTTTACGCGTTGAATGGCTCTTTCCTTAAAACGGATTAAACGCTGTGGCACTCTCAATAATACGGTAATTAAAAAGTCCACTCAGCTAGCCTAGATATTGTTTCCCTCCCTGTTATTAGTGCCAGACGGGTGCGCTGATATATGGATCTCTGACTAAAAAAAAAATAGGAGGGAACTCAACAACTACAATTTCACCACACTCCTTATAATTTTGGGGGGGAGAGTTATAATACTCGAAAGCTGTGAATATGTGCCTCTTAGTTGACGACTTGCTCGGAGTTGAGATGCTGCCCACGACAAAGGAAGAAGTGCTGGACATTGATCTTCGCCAAGAAAACTGAAACCTATTCATTTTGCCTTAACGAGTGGAGCATCTAAAGGCCTGCTCGAGCCGAGTGTTCAGAGGAGACATCTGAAACGCGTGAAAATAGATCGAAATGTGCAGAGAGCATGGCAAGAACATCTACTAGAAACACTGATGTGATGCTGAAATGCTCACAGCAAAGTGAGTGCAATGAAGAGATTTCGCTGCTGAACATCTTGCGCTTGACATACGGGCTTGTAGAAACATCCTTCCCAGATCATGTACGTAAAATTTACGATCTCGTTGGAACTAAGACAGAAAAACTGAGAGTCCTCCGATCGCTCCCATTAAATGTATGGTTTCTATAATACTGTATTGCCATGCTCTATCATACTTCTTTTTCCTAATCAATTTTCTCACAATAAACAAGTAATTAAAGGGTTTTCGTCTCCAGAGATAAAGTTTATTTTGCAGATCTCAGCCATCTAAGATTCAGCCACGGACAGGAGGCTTGAGATGATGGTCTCGTCATCCTGTAAAAAAAGAGGAAAGGTCTATTTGGACTTTCCATGAATAATTTTGACAGAACTCTACACCTCTACAAGAGGTGTCTTCGTATTTTATGAAGAGACGTTTACCAGACATGAAAAGCAGAGGGGCGGGTGAAAAGGAAAGGGGAAGCAGATAGTGGATGGGAGGGAAAGAGGGGAAGAAAATGGTGCATGGTAGGGAAAGAGGGGAAGTGGAGAGAGGGATGAGGAGGGGAATAAGGAGAGTGAGGGTTAGACACAAATATAGACATACAGGGAAACCCAGAGGCAAAAGGATACAGACATAAACAGTCAGATTGAGAGAGAGAGACAGAGAGAGAAGAGGGGGGGGAGAAAGAAAGAAGCAGACAGCCACCAAGTTAGAGAGACATTATTAGGCAGAACGAGAGAGTAAAAGAGATATGATACGAATTTCTGGCCTTTGCGGAGATTCTTTATTAGTCGTTTTTGAAAAGGATTCCTAATTTAGGAGCATATATATCCCATTAGATGAAAACTGACCTTGCATACCAGCAAATATCTATTCCGTGCCTACAGGATTACTTTAATTAGCACATATCTCAGGCTAATCAATAGATGGAATTACACTTCCACGGGAGATTAGGGAAAATGCTTGTGTAGATGTTTTAGAGTGGAATATCGTTACGATTGATGAAAACCTAATAACCAGTGGTATAGTGTTTTGTGCATACCTATAGCGTGAGAAAGATTATTGTGCACTTGTGCAAGAAGCTTTTGATAAGCGAATAAGCTTATCTGTATCGGACGGGAAAGGGAAGAAGGTTGAACTAGGTTGATAAAAGATTGTTAGTTGGTAAAATAAAATGCATAGAGGCATCCCTTTTAAATGAAGATCAATATTTAAAATGAATAATCGAATTGCCAGAAAGGAAGCCAATGGCCAAAGTGACCCAAAGATAAAATTATAAAAATTAATCTTTCCGAATGAAAAAGAATAGGCGATTCTTTCAATTATATTTAATAATTTTAGTATATCCACATTTTGATCAGAAATCAAAGAAAAACAAAAGTAATATTCAATTGCATATTAAGATTTCATGGCTGCATGATTACATATCGAGTGTTTAAAAAGCTGTAACTATTCGATGAAAAGATTGCTGTACTTCAGTAACTGCAAGACAAATCAAGGAAAATTACTGCTAATGAGAAAAATGTTTCTGGCTTACACCATATATGAATTGGTTCTCTTCGATAGCCAGTCAGGCCATACATGTAGTAAGAAATGTAGAGTGCCGATTTGAGGCAATATATATTTTAACAAAATAGAGAGAAGAAAAAGAGATTGCAGAGCTTTTTCGATCATATTAGGAGGCCCTTAGAGAGAAGATGTATATATACGAGTGAATTATTCTACTGAACTTAGCTTGAAAGCGTATAGATTAATATATGAAATAATTCAATTGACAAATATCTGTTATTTAGATCGATCAACAAAGTAAAAGAGGAGAATAGTAATTGTTCTAAAGAGATTTCCTAAAGAAAGAACGTTTCCTTTCTTTAGAACATCTCTGTGAAGTTGTAACAAGAAAATTAACTTTACAAAATATTTTAGCTTTCGAAATATTTTATTTGAATTTAGCTAAATACTTTAAGGTACTCAATTTCAGAGCTCAAAACTAGAGAGATTGGAACCCATGATAAGTTCTATCTGTCCCCTTATATTTAAACATTAATCTACATGTCGCTCTGTACGTCTTCTCAACTTATCAATGTTTATTGATCTCATTATCATATTGGATTAAGCTTTACTCTTCAATTTCCTTATAATACACTCGCATCGATTCGCAATTTAATAGAAAATCAAAACAGAAGTGGAGTTTAATAATTTCTACAATTTCTCATACACAGGTTAAATAAATCAAGTGAAGTGCCTCAAATTTCTATGTATAAATCAATGTAATAAAATATGTTTAAGGGTTAAAGAAGATATTTATTTTCATTTATTCTTCAAAAGATTTCAAAGGTAATTGGAAAAATCATATTGAGTTAATGACCCAATTTTTTGCCATGCTACTAGAATTAATATAAATTTTCAAATCGCTTCCCAAAATACTTACTTCATCTCATCTCTTCCTATCCTATTCCAATTTGCTCGGAAATCTCCCTTCCTTTTTATTTCTATATTCATATCTTATTACACTGTTTAAGGGTGTAATGTATTCTATTTTCATACTCTCTCTCACTACCTTAACAGTAATTAGATGTCATATAAAGTAAATCTTAAACACTGATTCATTTTAATAAATAGGAAACCCTAGAGATGAAGACGAATCGGGTTGATTTGAGCCAACCATAACCTACAAAAACGTTCGACTTTGTAATTGAAGTAGTCAAAATAAATTTTGGAATATTCCTTTGAATACCTCCCTCAATGGTGAACGGTATGGATAACTTTCGAATTGATTTGGGAAGCTCTGTACGGTAAAATACTTTGCAGCAAATCTATTGCTACCATCTGATCCTGTAATGTTCAAAGTACTCTTGAATAAGAACAAAAACATGGAGAGGTTAGAACTAACAAAGTTCTTTATCCCTCGTTTCACTTCCATTTGCAACAATTTTTTACTTCTCTGCAACTCACCCAAATTTATTTCCACCCTTACTCGGGGCGGACTTTCTGGAGTTGACCGGGAAGAGTGTCTCTCATTATTACCATTGTTGTCAGTTTTGAACTTTCTCGCTCGGTTGTTTTTTGTGCTTTTATAGTTTCTGCCTTTTATTGAGATTTATCTACTTCGGAGAGACGGTACTGTTTAATTTTTCGTCAGAAGGGAGATCGACTGCGGAATTCACCTGTTTAAATTCTTTTTGGTAACTTCGTGTTTGATAGTTTGGCCTAAAACAGTGTGGATGTGGTAGCAATTTTATTTGATATAGATTCAAGAGATACCTGTTTTTCAAATTCCACATAAAGGTTGCTTCAATTGGTAAAAGAAAAAAATATTGAAGGGAGGCTATGAAGCAAATTGAGTGCAGAATAAAAGATGGTATGAAAGTTTGATAAAGTGAAATGAATGTACTGTACAACACTGGAAAGAATTTAGGTTTCCAGTTTCATTCATGATTAAATGCTGTAATCTAGAAGCTTAGGATTTTTTATACAACTTGGACTACTTCTTTTACATTCATTTGGACAAGAGCCAATAAGTAGGGCAAGAAGAGATTGGTTATATAATTCATGCACTTCCTTGAAAGCTATTTTACACCACTCATTCTGCTCGGGATTACCCTCAATTATACCTCTAGTGTATAAAAATAATATCTTTCCTGGTACACCTATTTTCGCAACTCCTTTAATCTTGAGGTTTTTACAGGAATTAATTGTCTCAGTAAGAAACTTTAAATTTCCAACAAAAACCCCACCGTTTAATATTGCATTAAATATGACAATTTTTTCCGCACATTAATGACACTGGATGGTGAGTTAAATATGAATATATAATTAGGAAAAGACAAATTTAAAGATTTTAAAGGTGGAAGCTCGCATGAAGATTTAATAATACAGGTAATTAATGCAAAAACAAATTTACCCCCACCCTTGCCTAGTAATAACCTATAAAATAAAAGGCAAAGATGTAAATATAACAATATAAGTAAGAATGAGGAGGGATTAGAGTAAAACTTACATAGATGCATTCCAAACACGAAGCAAACCGGGAAACCCGAAGATCTGAAAAATGACTAAGTAAATTTTAAGGAAAAGATTTTAAGGAAATTGTTTAATCTTTTAGGGAGGAAAACCAAAAACATCGACTGTTTGTTTAGTGGTAAGATAACTTAATTAAAAAACTGAGTCAAAGAGAGCTTGTTAACGGCTTTTGTAAACAGGTTTGCATATAATGCGTTAAGCGACATACAAATTTATTGAAGATAAATATTCCGCTTTGATTTAAATCCCTTGTATTAGCTTCAATTGGACAACGAAAATAATGGTAACCAGGTGCATTTGTCACAATCCATGGGTTTGTAGCTTCAGGAAAGTGAATTCTTTGGAGAAAATAAAGGATTTATTTGTAATTCGCTTGCATAATAGATAGAGGGAGAGATTACATCGAGGTTACATCGAATATTGATAGCAACAGATCATCTGATCCTTACTAGGCGACCAGGAGCATTATAGAAAAAAAGGAGGTTTATTATGAGAAAATGCAAAGTTAAACAGAGGCAAGAAATTTTCTACAAAAGCAGATTGCAAGCTTATTAGATATTTTTTTCCATTGCGTTTTTTTATCTTTTGTAAAACAAGTCTTCGTTAGGAATAGGCATCATCCATTTATCTAGTCTGTCTTTATATGAATCTATACTTGCTGCGTTAACCAGGCAATCTGATAGGTTATTCCAGATTCTTATGGTTCTGTTTAAGAAGAATTACTGCAGTTTTGTCTGCTGGAATGTGACTTGCCTCAAGCTTAAGATTGTAACCACGCGTTGATTCATTTGATATAAATATTACAAATTTTACTTTGTCTATATTTTATATTTTTAATATATTTTTTCTTTTTTCTCAAATGAGGAATCATATTGGTCATTCAAAGCTGGGCAGAGAAAGAGAATAGGAATGAAAAATCAATATTAAATCTCTGTTGATTTGAGCATATGGATAATAAAATCTAAGTAACTTGTCAATATTAGGAATATTTGGGGGGGATATGTTTCTTCCAGATGAGTTCAACATATAAGCTGTCATACCGCGTCAGGCGAGGTCTGATAGACATGTTTCCCACTAACTCAATTGAGGACGCGGAATCGTCCCAGAATCCCCATTACTTGGGTCTTTCTTCCCTCGGAGCTCTTAAAACATTTTGCTTTAGTTTTATTCAGTTCATCGTTATTTAGTGTCAACGTCCGTACTTCTCATGTGAGAGGTTGCTAGCTTGAACACGGGTATAATTCTTAAAGACTTCAGGCTTCCTTTCATTTTATTTCCCTTCAGTCAGCGGTAGGAAAGTCCTTCCCGAGCTTTAGCTTTTCTTAGCTCCTTCGTGCCTCCGTGATAAAAGGCTCGTGTCTCATAAGAGGGTTCTCTAGTTGTAGCTTATTTAAAAATTGATTATTCAATGTTTCTCCCAGATATTTTTGTTATGGGAGAAATTTACCCATTTGACTATAAATGTAGTCACGGCCTTCGCAAGTCACGAATCTGCATTATAAAGAACTAGAATTGAATATGTAGAGAGATGATATTTGATTACTCCAAGGGGCAAATGAACCCTGCTTCCTCCGATTGCTGGGAAGATCAAGGAAGAAAGCCTTTGATCCCACAGGCTGTGCTGTAGCCCCCCTTAACGTGACCACAATTAGGAAGGGCCGCGCTTTCTGAAAAGCTGTCCTGAGACAAAAGGTTAGAGTGATTGGAGGCTGTTACATGCTGTAGGAATTTTATAGCCCCCTTTCTTCCGTTTTAGCGGTCCATTTAACAGCAAAAAAGTGGGAGTTGAATTCCAGCTTAACCTCAAGTGGAAGACATCCAAGTGGATTGCATCCAGGTGGGTTAGTAATGTCTACAACTCTATTTAACTTGCCCTACAGCTAGATAGCAATGGTGATAAAGGTATAGGAATAATCTAATTTACTAGAACTTATACCACTAGCTGCCCAAACTAGAAACGGGCGATGGTTTTGGAAACCATCAGAATGGCTTCGAACTAAACAAAAACTACTAAATCTAAAGTCTATTTCTGGATTGTACAGTCTTTGGCATCTTTAGTTCTACAAGTGAATGTAGTTATAGTAGGAGTAGTAGAACTAGGGTTAAAAATACATGCTGTAAGTGATACAGGTGTTTTATCCCATAAAAGGAGTATTTCATTTTATTTTGTTTTGGAATGCCTCTATATCCTCCAGATATAGGTCTAATATATATACTTTTTAGCGTCAATTTATAAAGAAACTTTTGCTCTATTTAATGTCTTGTTTGGATTTATTAATTTATTATTACTATTATTATTATTATTGACCCCGACTCGATAAATAAAATAACATAGGGTGTTTCAATCACTTGCAAAGCCAAGGTCATAAGGCTTCGCTCCTCGTTTAGGGAAGAGGAGGGAAAGAGTAAAGGTGGTACTGTGTTTGGAACATTTCGTGTGGCAAGGGAGTTCCTTGATAATGACCCCCGTCCAGGACGCACGAGAACAATGTGGCCCGTGTGGAGAGGATGATCCTCGAAAATCGACAGGTGGAGGTCGAAGAAATCGAGCGAGAACTTGGAATATCACATGGAAGTGTTATCAACATCATCCACGACAATTTGGCTATGACCAAAGTCTCTTCCCGTTGGGTCCCTAGAAACCTCACACCCCATGATCGACTTCAACGTCGTAAAAGTCTGCAAGGCCAGAGTTGCACAAGCTGCCCTGCGTGAGTGTGGATTTAAGGAGCTCAACCATCTCCCCTACAGTCCACATCTGGCCCCTAGCGACTACTTTTTATTCCGCCAGCTCAAGGCGCCACTTCGTGGACGCTGGTTTGGGGACGATAAAGATGTCCAGCTTGCCGTCCAAGAGTGGATTGGACAGCAGTCGGTAATTCGAAGCCTCAGGGACAAGTGGCGCAATTAAATTGAAGTCGAGGGTAGTTATATTGAAAAATAATAAAACACTTTTCCTTCTATCTCGTTTCCTTATATCCGAATTGCAAAACTTGTTGACCGCCCCTCGTATGTAACCGAAACTTCATTCCCGCATCAGCCAGATTTGGAGCGTGACACGTGATTGGCGGGACCTCCCAGCCACCGGCCAATGTTTTGTGTACGCCCTCACCTTGAAATGAACCGAGTACTGTGCATAAATTTTGATCTCATTATCCGCAGGACTACGAGGGCCTCAGTCTTTCCTTAACACGGATTAATAGAATACCATTTGTATAATCCTTTTCACACTGATGCCCCTGGTGAGCGAATTGAAGTCCCCATTGAGATGAACCGAGTATTAAATATGGAGAAAGAAAAACGTGAGGATATGAAATAACAAAGAAAGAGGGAGCATAATTCATTAGGAATCAGGACCCAATTTTATTAAAAAATAAAATGAAAGAGTTTGTATGAAAAAGTTAATAAAAAAAGTGGGGAATTAGGAAAATTGAAAACTTGAGAGGGGTACAGATCCCGAAGATTGGACTGCTGGGTAAGCTTGATAACGAGAGAGTAGGTAGAGGTTCTGTACCCACTGCTTTTCTTTATTCTTTAGAATGTTATAACAAGAAAATATAATAAATTCAACAGATGCCCTAAAATATAAAGCTTCAATGAAGACATTAAATGGCCGAATTATGAGCCTAATTAATAAATAAAGTCCTGAAACTCCCTATTATTAAAGCGAAACACAAACCAATAATTTCCTCTCGCTGACCTTCGTGTCTGTAAGTTTATAATGAAATTAGTTTCTATGATGCTCGCTCACGTCTCTTTGGCAGAACTTCTCTGAGGTAATCAAGCGACCATTTTCATCCAAGATTTGATTAATAACTGTCCCAAAATAACTAGCAAATAGTTATTTTGAATGTGCCTACATGAATGCATCAGTAAACTACTAATTATAAATTCCCGTAGTGTAATTAGCTCATGGCTCACAAAATTGACATTTTAATAATTCCTGAGTAAAAAAGGCTTCGAACTATATTTAAGTTGAGTTGATCATCATCAAACCTAGTTTATTATGATGTATTATGTCGGTGCTACGTGTGCGCTGCAGATGAGTAGAAGGTTGTTGAAATAGAGGAGGCTGTAATGTAAAAAAGGGGAGAAGTTGACACCCGGCAGTCGGTAAAGAGGATAATTGACAATGACAACATATATTGAAGGAGTGCCAAAAAGAGTTGATTTATAGATGTCTGTATTAATGGAGAAGGGGTTGGGGAGAGGGGAAGACTTTCCTTACTACGGCCTGTAGGGAATAGAAGCAGATGAGATATGAGATCGAGCAATCTAAATTAACACTAAAGAAGGATAACAAATTCGGACGCGTTGTACTCGCCTTCTTATCTAATTGAAGACTCATGACAATCGATTTCAAATTTTTATTTGATGATAAAACCTTAATCATCGATCCGGTCCGTTACATGTCCAAAACCAAATACCTGGCCTCCCGTAATGATGCTCAGGGTCTTGTCTTTGATTGGCGAGAAAATGCCGCCGGTGTATTCATGATGGTTTCCTGACTGACCGCGGGCGATTACCGGAAATTTATGTGACCAAAGTCCTTTCCTGGGAGAGAAAGTTGACGAAGAAGGCTGAGTACGTCTTTTGGCAGGACGGTACCCAGCCCACACGTCCAGGACCGTGTAAGAGTGGTTAGATTCAAACATGAATTTTGGTTGAATGAATTTTGCCCACAGCAGTCGCCTGACCTCAATCACCTCATCTACAGCTTGTGGGCGTCTGTCGAGGGCAAGGCCTGCAAGGTCAACCACAGCATCTTGATGGGCTGAAGTCTTCTGTCAACCGCTTGTGTCCCAACAAGAGGAAAGCCTAAGTTTGCAACGTTTGAGCGGCCTGCAAGCACTCGCCTGGAGCGAGTGCTTGCATGCAAAGAAGCACTATTGATCATTATTAAATTTTAACAGATATTTTTATGTTAAACAATAAAATCGTGTCTATCTGCCTTAAGACTATCATTCTGTCTTTTTTTGAGAGCATCATAACGGGTGTAACAGGCATCTAGTAATTTTCTGTATTTATAATGCGTGATAAAACATCACGGAACGGCCGATTGAAAGGTTTCCCATTACTGGGTAGTAAGGGTTGATTTGTCTCAGGTACCCATTTATTAGCCCGATATGGACAGAATTAAATTCCCTTGATTCCCCCACAAAATTATAGCTTTTCTGTGTTATTTAGGCTTCATGAAATAAATATTTGGGTTTAATAATAAAAAAAAACCATTTATAATTATTTTATTGAAACGTGACAAATTCGTCACAGTGGTCATCTAGGCTATTATATAATATGAAATATCTCTTAATATATATTATAAATTGCAATGTAGATCTCAAACCAAACTTATTCAGCGACCTTTAAGCCAATATATAAAGTCAACATAAGTAGATAACTTTGTTTGTGTATAAAAAATAAATCCTTTTAGGTAAAGAACAATGAAATTTATACATAAATTATCCTTTGTGAAAGTTTCTGAAACAATTTATCTTCTTAATAATATATAAATACCCTAGACTTTTGGCAAAACAAATTCGGCATATTCTTACAGTTAAGGACCTTGCACCGTCCTCGTTTCTCCTGAACTATCGGAAAATGGTCAACCTTATCCTGTCTAATGGCTTTTTGTGGGATAGGTTTTGTGTTATGAACAATGCTTTTCATCTCAGCATGTTCTCTTTTGAGGGGTGTTGCAGGCCTACCTCTCCTGTCTTGCTAGTCCTACAGAGAGCATCAGCAACTCATTGCATTCCCTTCTGTACAATAGCCAGGAATTTACTACTGTTATGTCGATGAAATGGAAAAAGATTCTATGATAGTACTTCTTAGATCTAAGTGTTATTCTGTAGAGACCGATCAAAAAGTCTAACAGATCAACCCCACTTATACACTGATTGTAAATATCTAAAGTATTAGGCAGAGGTACATCAATTTTTGTTTTATTTTTTTATCCCCCCTCTTTACTGTCACGATTGGGTTTGCTGAATCAAAGGTTGAAAGGAGAGTCACAGCTCTATTATCAATCCACTTCTAAACCCTCACACGTGTGTTATCCAGAGCAGCCTCGTTTCCCTCATATGCTGCTCTTCCTATTTTCTGTAATCCTTTATCTGGCGTGAATTCACACCCACGTATCCTATTTTCCCGCACTGTCCCAAAATAGTAAATGTTGATTTTCGAAATAACTAGTTATTGAAATAAAGTAGATGTTTTTTATGCACAAGAATGAGAAGAAACAACTCCAAAACTATGTTTAAACTTGCTCCAATATCGATACCATTGACTGGCAACACATTTCTACCGTTGTAAAGTTCAAAGTTGTAAGCAATACCCTTGCCATCACTAAGCACAAAAACTTTATACCCATATTTTGGGGTATTCTAGGAATATATTGTTTGAGAGTTGAGGATTTTTGAAGGGAATCATTTGCTCATCTATGCAAATCATTTGGTCAAAAGGAATCTGATTATACTTTTGACGCAAATGTGTCAGAAGAGGCCGCACTTTGAATAGTTTATCAAAATTTTGTTTTACTCGAAAAGGCATCAAGGTATTATCATTGAAGTGAATAAACCTTTTAATTTGTTTAAAGCGATATCTACTTAGAGTGTTACAAATCCTATCATTACCAAACTTCTGAGACCAATAAAGGCGTGTGCGTGGAAGAACATTAATCGGCATAATAATCACTACTACAAGAAAGTGTTCGAATTCACCTTTGGTAAGATTAATTGGCTTAGGAGGATCTGTTTGAGAATCATATATATTAGAATGATTGACAATATGATTTACAATCGAGCTATCAAAAAAGGACAAACAGCAATCAATGAGAGATAAGATTGTCATTGAGTTGGGTAGGTTTCCTTGCCATTCAGGGACACCTAGAGGAGCCGACTTATCTGATACCACTTTCCAGATAATCCCTTTTTGCTGTGTTGAGCATCAGTATCCATTGTGGGTAAACTTTCTTCATCTGTAAGAAAGAATGGCAATATTATAAATGGACTCTCAATAACTTGTCATATTTGTGTGCTTAGTAATAATAGGTGTTAATCTGTTTCTATGCGAGTTCAGAATTATCGCTTAAAAATGACATATAAGACTAACTGATCCATAATTTTCTTCCTAGCAATAGCCATTGTTGATATGTATAGCTTACTGTAAAGACACATCAAATTACGCCTACCTGTGTAGCAATATGTTTGGGAGGGGTCAGAGAGTCAAAAAATTTAGAAACATCATTATGAAGAGAAAAAGGTATCAAATTGTATGAATGGCCAGAATACTTAGCTACACGAAACAAAATGCATAAGTACCTGAATCACTGCTGCATTCGCTGTCTTTATCTTAATGTACAGTAGTATTTGGTGGAATACATTCAACATCAGATTATTCATCATCCAACAATTCGTCGTCACTTTCTCCATTTGCTCCTCCAACAGTAGCTGCTATTTTATATCTTCCATAAAATACATCGGCGTCCATGTCTGTAAAATGCATAATAATATAAAATTTCAAAGCAATATATATGTCGATATATATATACAGACAAATTTTATTGAAGAACTATGTATATTTTGTGTTAATTAGTTTCGTTTGGCAACTTTCTCTCCTTCTAAATATCTTTTATTATTTTATCTTGTAGATTATGGATTACTTGTCCAGTATTCATCTCTTTTTTTGAAATGAATGTGTTTAGGAAAAAACAAATTTAGTTAGGTTTTTACCAAACACATTCATTTAAAAAAAGAGATGAATACTGGACAAGTAATCCACCATCTACAAGATGGAATAAAAAAGATAGTTAGAAGATAAGAAAGTTGACAAAGTAAATTAATTAGGGCAAATTACACAATGGTCTTCAACAAAATTTGCATTCAAGAAAGACTGCTACCTAACTACAATAATATATATATATATATATATATATATATATATATATATATATATATATATATATATGAAAATTAACCCATAGGAAAATTAAAATATGAATTCAAGCACTTTCGAACTATATTTGCCAGTTCATTCCTTGAAAATGAACTTGCAAATATAGTTCGGAAGTGCTAGGATTCATCTTTTCATTTTCCTGTGGGTTAATTTTCATATTATGGCTTTCCTCACGTGCCACTTTGTGAGTTTTTATTATATATATATATATATATATATATATATATATATATATATATATATATATATATATATATATATATATATATACATATATATACCGACAAAGGAAAAGTGAGAAACGATTCCTAGCGCTTTCGTCTTTATTCTTAAAGACCTTTTCAAGGAATGAACAGGAGGATGGACATACATTGCCTTAAATTGTTGAAGGTGGGATTAGACTACCCACCTTTGAACCCTAATTAGGGGGTAAAAAATCCTGAAACAACTTTATTTGAGATTTTACGTATATAGTGATAATACGGTCTAGCGTGAACAAACTAGGGCTAAAATTCAAATTTGGGAACGCGTTAATGGAGATACATTCTAATATATTTCTTGCAATATACTTACTGCATTTCATGACAGGTTTGGCACTGTTCTAGTTAATGCTATAGTTAAGATTGTGCATATGTAGAAAAAGTTCAGATTGTCTACTGTGATTACGTACATTGGTTTGCTGTTGCTTAACCCGGACATCTAGTTCTTTCCCGGTTTGTCCATAATAATATTTTTGGCACTTGTTTCAGCCTATCGAATAAACAATGCCAGGTTGGGGGGGATGGGAATTTTTGACAAGGTGCAATAAATTGTAGTTTCGTACTTAAAAATAACTTTTATGTTCAAACGCCTAAGTAAACGAAGTAATTTAATGAAAATATGGTTAGAGGATAAAACTAATAACATTTTGGCCTGAAACTTAGGGATATTAACATTAGTTTGGTAATAGGAACGCTTGGCGCAATTATGACAATTTTCGACTGTGATATGTTGATGACATCCTTTGCCTTTGGCCTAATAATTTAAATAATTTACCAAAGAGTGACATTTTTAAATAATTTCCTCCCAAGATATATATAAATGGAATTAATAAATTGCATGAAACACAATAATACAATAGTTTTTCTTGCCTACTTTATAATTACCAACATGTTACCAGTTTTAGACCAGAGTTCACTTGTCTAATTTTGTAATATTTTGCCCAATGAAAACTTACATATTTTCTGTTAATATAAGAAACTCATGGCTTCTTTCAAGCACCACGTTTTATAAAACGTTTTTAAGCACTATTTTTCCTTGCTACAAAGCTCTTCGTATATTGTTAGCCTTTTATAATGATTTACAATATATTTTGAACGATTTATTTTTTAGCAATTTCTTCTTGTATAAGGAGAAATTGGATTTGTGCTTCTATGCTTTAATAAATTCTTCAATGTTAGTCAAATTAATTATTTATAACGATATTGAATACATAATAGATATAAATTTAAGCTTAAATAAAGGAAATATTGGTTAAATTTAATAAAATAGCAAGTAATTGAAACATATTAACAAAATATTCCAACATATTAGTAAAAATAGATTATTATCATACATATTTATGCTAAATGTTAAAAAGCTTGATTAAATATCTTAAAAATATGAAAGTTGCATTATACTTTTGGCTAATGGTGTACTTATAATTCATCTGCCACTTTGTTTTATCTAGAGCATAATTTTTTCTAGGTGTTCTTGAAGGGTACCCTGATTATATTTAAAAACTGCGATGTTTCCAAACTTCTCATCTGTGAATTTTTAGATGTTTCTATGTAAATCCTTATCAAAGATTTTTATGCAAACCATTCACAAAATTGGGCCTAGATTTGCTCCGTTATGAATTCCGCTATTAAATGGGGCCCAGACTGAATCTCTTTCGTTTACAACTATACTGCCAATAATTTGGAAGCCAAATTTCTATTCAAGTAACTTGACATAATTAGAGTATAAATAAGAACAGAGGGATTATTGTGGTATACCATAGATATCGAGAAATGAGAGAGAGGAAAATGATACGAAAAGAATTCAATAGGGGAGGATAAAGCTAAGATCATTGTATTTTTAGTGTATGTTGTCGTATTGGACTGGGTTGGCAAAAGGGGAGCGCATTGATGAGGCGCAAGTAGAGAAATTGTGATACTCATGGTGTTGTTATTTTATGTGAAGATGGGTGTTATTTGTGGTTAATCGTGTAATGCTGATTATTTCAACGCCAACGCAGCAGGTTATCTGGCGTGTACATGGATGTACGTAGATTGATATAAAATTATGCCATTATAGTTTATTTGGCATTTCCTGTCGGTAAGGTAGTGTGAGAGAAGCAATCTAGTACTGACATTTACCTCCGTATTCTTAGCTAGTTTGCAACGAAGTCACTCGTGCCACACATTGTCAAATGCCTTCTTCACATCCTTGCTGATGGAGATTCTTCCTTCTGACTTGTCGTGCTTTTTGTATCAAGTCGCGATCGATGATCATAACCACTTGAGTGGCCCAGCATCGTCAAATGTGGATATTAGCAGGCGAATAACCAGTCACGCTGATCCAGTACATTCCGGAGCGCGTGTTTATCATGCGTTCATTTATTTTGCTTAGGTGCTCTAAAAGAGCAATAAGGCTTTACAGTAGTTGTTTGTGTGTTTTGAATTTTTTATTGAATATCTGGAAAATGATAAGTGGTGAGCAAAGCGTTGAATGGTTATATTACTATTCGAAATATGTTTAGAGCTAAGTGCTGAAATATTGTGGCTGGGAGAGCAGATGGTCCAGTGGTGCATTTAAGAATTGTTTGGATGTAGTGTTTTGTTTTCTCAACGGTGATATAAGTTTTTAGTGTGGTGGAGTTGCATAGCACCTAGGTTTCAATCTCGAGGCTTAGGGCTCAGGACCAAACACTTTGGCATGGTCCCGACACCATTCCCGGATTTCCAGTAAGTGTTCTTGTGCGTGTGGTTATTGGTTGCTGTGTGTGTGCGCACTTGTCCCAATGGGAATTGAATAAATCGATGATGTGAGTAGAGTTGGGGTGAAGTGGTCATCTTGTAGGGCTATGAATTGGGGTGAAGTTGTCATCTTGTAGGGCTATGGGTTTGGTGGGATTGGATCTGTGCCTTACATCGTTTTTTCGCGCCATCAGATGAAGGAAGGGTCATTGCAGCGAGCATCTTCCTCTATTCGGGTCACCTCGGGCCACTGACACTTCTGATCTAGTTGCAAGCATTGGATAATACGAGAACGTAGTAGTGTAATGTTTTGTTGGTGGAGGCCTTGGCCGTAGTGATTATTATATATAATGATGAGTTTTTTTAATTTATGGAGATTGTGAATTGATTAATGCCAATTTGTATTTTACGTGTTTTGTTCCTTTTTCCTGTTCTATTCATTATGTCCATCAGTGTTCTCCGGTTGTTGTTTATATGTGTTTCTTGGAGTTCTGGAAATTCTGCAGTGAGCTAGTGGAGCTGTCTTCTGAACGCTTCCCAGTTTGTATGTAAGTACGCACCTTCATAATAGGGTGGTGTGGGTAGGAAGAGGGGAGAAGATGAAACGATGCGGAATATGGGAATGTGGTCAAAAAATAGGTGGGAGTCCGGGATATCTGCATGAAAATATGTAACGTGGCCGTTGTCAAGACTATAACTAGAGACGAAGTCCCTCCACAATGACCAAAGAATATGGTAAATGTCGAACCTATGTTCTTGCAGTGAAATTGGCACAGTGCATCGCTTAGGTACCTATCCGCGTTATTCGTTTGGCAACAAAACAGTATTAAATGGTGTGTATTCATGTCCGTCATAAAGATAGTAAAATACTATGGTTTGATATCGCCTGGCGATGGATGTCTATATGTAGCTGGTCTTTTTATTGGTGCCAGAGCCGAGGGTATGACAGGGGCAAGAGGAGTAGGGAGGGTCGGATAGGAGGCAGAGGAAGTGGTTATGGGGATGATAAGCTAGAGAAAGAGGAAGTGTGTAGTTCCTGGGATCGTGTAATCTGGTGTCGTACGAAATGTTGGGCTTCTATTTTGGTCATGTACATAATTAAGCGAATGCCGTCTCCGGGGGGATAATCTGCCCTAGTGGATTTGCAACAACGTACAGCTGGTTTAGTGGGATGTCATAAAATCTTGGATAGCCCGCACTCATGCATTTTGCAACTGCGAAAAGCACTATTGCCAACTGTGTTTTGGTGTTGCCTTGTGAATCTGTGTCTCTGTCAGTATGGGAGCCTGGCTGGTCCCTGGATTGCCAGCAGCAGCGGTATTTGATCATGTGATGGTAAAAAGGGCAGGGATTCAGACGGTAGTGGTGATGAGGTTGCGTTAAGTGAAGGTGTGTGAATGTATGGTGTATTGATGCCTCATTAGGTTCATAATGACAGTGGGAGGCTTTTCCACGAGGTGCGAGTATATACAACTTATATTTATGAAGACGAAGCATCCGCCGCAATTTCTGCATGGATGCTGGAATTGTTACAGTTGGTGTAAGAATGTCTACTTACGCCATCTTGGAGCAGACAAGTTTTGCTTTGCATGAGCTCTTCTGCTCTCCAGTCCCTTAAAAGCGTAGGTTTTAGTGTAGCTGCATTTTTTTCATGCTTTAATGTGCTGTGCCTATGTGTGTGTTCTAAGATCCTTGACCCATTCGTCTATCAAGTAAATTAGCGTTTCTTTCCTCGCACAATGTAATGGACACCAATTATTTGGTGCGGTTGGCCTGTATGCCCTATTCGTGTCTGATTTCAATGAGTTTTTTATTTGTGATGAATTCCAGGTACGGATAGCTGGTCATCCTTATGCGCACTTTGTGTGTTTTAGTTATAGTCTCTGGCTGGTTAGTGTGGTTGAGTTTCTCACCAGTGAGTAGTTGGCCTGTGTATGATTATTTAAGGCGACTGAAGATAGGTATCTGATTTATGTTTGTATTTATTGTTTGTGATTGGGTTGTCGAGTGTGTTAAAGATTTTATACTTTTTAAAAAATAAACGTTTTTAGTTTTAAAAATGATGCTTACTGAGGCCATTTTTAAGTTGTGGAACTTAATAAAAACGTAGTTATTCACTTTTCGAAATTATATTGCTATTTAGCTAAATTCGAATATTTCTGCGTCATTTTTGTCGTACAATAGGGTCAAGTTAACCTTTTCTGCTTTTTGATTGCGAGATACTTTTATTATATATGCACAGTGCAAATTAACAGAATGTAGGTTAGCAAATAGTCGACTATCTTAAAGGTTCCGTGATAACAGAAGAACGGGTACAATAATAAATTTACTAATAGGCAAATCAATATTAATTTTTAAGGTTAAATGGAGTTTTACGGGTATCAGCGGCTAAAAGATGGGCAGACTTAGGGGGGACGGTCACCATAGAAACAAAGGAACATTATTGACCGAGGGTCGCTCGAGGAAGGCTAACAAATAATAGTCTCTTGACACTGACTATTACAAGAGGAACTTAGATCTTGCTTTCGAATAAAACATGAATCGAGACTCAGCTTGCTGCCTTTGACCACAGTCGATACAGAAGAGCTTGAAGGGTTGTCAAATGTTGATCCCAATCTTCGGTGGCCACATAAACATTATCGAAATAGAAGGTGACTTTGGGTAAGCCTTCTAAAATACTCATCATCATCAGGTTATAATTGCTGCAAACCGTCACCAGACAAAAATGGCGCCGTTGGAGCTACGAAAGGCCTTTCTCAGTGGAAAAAGCAGTAAATTTCTTCACTTCCTCCCTCAGAAGGATCTTATAATATTCCTTGCATAAATCTAAATTAGAGATGACCTTGGCGTGCTCAAAAAGGTAGAGTTTCTGATCTATGGTGGGGATGGTTGCGGCATCAAATACGGGAATCGAATTTAGCTTTCTAAATTAGATGCATATTCGATAAGAACCATCGGCATTCTTTACTATGCCGACCGGGAAAGATTAGCTTCACTGCAAAGGTTGAATGATCTTAAACCTTAGAAGTTTATTGAATACTTCTCAAAGGTCTATAGGCAGGAGGCATGGTTTGGAACGGAAGGGTTCCAGGGTGGTTAGTTCAATATGCTGCTCAAAGTAGATAGCACAACTGAGGATCTGGGGGATGAAGTCATCAAAACAACTCAGGAGCACTTTGAAGAGGTGATAGCTGGTCGCAAATATTTATTTCCGCAGGCGGGGAATTATTAAAGTCGGGCAAGACATGCAAATGTTATCAAAGGTCTTGCTCCACGCAGGCGATTTGGATTACGCAAAAGTGGTCCATGGGGTAGCTTGATTCCATTGCGGATTCTTCGTCGATTGCAACTATCTGGTTGATCCTCGCGCGATGGTGGTACCGCTTGAGCTGAATAATATGGAAAAGCTTTCTTCCTGAGTGGTTTTCAATAGAGTAAACGACGGGACCACGCTTCTCGAATACGTGGTAGGGGCCATTTTACTTGTTCAACAATTTGGTGTTGTCCGTGGAGAGTAGAAGCAAAACTTCTTCTCCGGGGTTAAATTTCCTTTCTTTGGACTTGCAATTGCAATATGTCTCATACTTGTCAAAATTGAAGTCGGCGTTCTGTAACGCAAATTCGGCGCACTTTTTTCGCCTCCTTCTTAAATCCAGTAGATATGAATAAGAAGTCTGGAATTTTGATCCAATTTCTAATTGGAATAAAGTTTCTTTAGGATACTCAGGAGGCCTATCAAATTGCTAACATATAAAAGTTTAATTGGGGCGAGTTCTAATGTACGATGGGGAACTTTACGCTAGGCAACGAGGGCTACTGGAAAGAAGTGGTTCCATTCAGTCGGCTGATCTACATACAACATCCTGAGAATGGCCTTGACGCTTCCATTTAGCCTTTCGCTCATTCTCATCCCACTCGGGTGAAAAGTTGTTGTGAACAGGGGCTTGATCATCAATAATTAATTTATCAACGTACTCCATTAATTCGGAGGTGAAGTGACGAGCACGATCACAGAGAAATTCTTTGGGCAGCCCCACACAGGAAAAGATAGAAAAAAGCGCTGCGGCGCAAGAGTTGATGTCGATTATCTTGAGAGCCACAGCCTCTGACAATCGAGGTGCAAAGTCAAAATACGTTAATACGTTAATATGGCCTTCCCTCAACGGGGGATGGATCGATCTAATCAGGTCGATAACTACTCGGAAGAAGGATTCAGAGAGTAATGGTCCCTTCTGCAAAGACGCAGGTCTGACTCGTCATTTTGTTGCCGTCTTTTGGCAAATCTAGCAAGAACGACAATATCGCATAATTTCGTCGGTCGGCCAGGCCAATAATAATATTTCAAGATCCTCTGAGCGGTCTTTGTGTGACTAACGTGACCAGCAAATAGGCAATCTTGAGCCGTTGGCAGGATTGGAGTGACAGGGGAGCAGAGTACACATAGTTTGCGGGACTTGGTATCATTTTCTTCGGCGCACACTCGATAGGGGAGGTCATCCTTGATGAGGAAAGAAATCACCTTATTTCCTTTGACGTTTTGGGGTGTTATGTTCTGGGCTTTGGACCACAAGGGACAAAGAGATTCACATTACCGCTGCCCTTTGGCAAAGTCACAGGTCATCGCACTCTGAAATTCGGGAGAACGCTGGGATTCCAGAGGTGTAGGAGCTTCCAGTTCATTTTTCGCGCGGGAACGGGTTGAGCAACGGGGGCGACGAAAACCCTGGAAAAGTGACCAAATAAGACAAGGCAAAACCTGATGTGTGCTGCCACAAATTCAGCACAACCCATAAAATGCACGCACTCAATGTAGCAGTGAACAATCGGGAATTTATTGAGGTGCCCCACGTAATGATGCAATGCGTCAGACTTATCGTTGTCCGAAGCCCCTGGGATGAGTAGTGCATCAGATACAACAATACACATGCACCCTGTGTTACATAAGAAGATGGAGATCCGGCACTCATTTTCTCCTCGAGTTTCAAATTGGAGGGCCCCAGGGGTACTTTTATCGAACAAAAAGTGTACCTTGTGGATAGCAGTACTCGGCGGGTTTGAAGAAGAGGGAGCTTCATTTTGCGACGTTAGGATCGTAGAAATGGCACTGATCTGGTGTACCTGGTGAGAAGGAGGGGTAGTTCTAAACTGCTAGTTTTGGGGGCAGTTGGAGCTCACGCGGCCAGGAACTTAAGAGAAATAGCACACGATGGCTCTCCTTGGAAACGACGAAGCAGTGGGTTTGAGAGAAAAGAGCATTTGGGTTTAAAGGGCCTAGTCACCTCAATGACCTTATTCCTATTATTAGGAACAAATTTGTTATTGCTGGTTTTGGATTTAGTAGATGGGGGTTCTGATTTTTCCTTTCCTTCGATAGCATTTGTGCCTAGCCGCGAAAGACGTCTGCCTCCTCGATGCATTCCTTGAGAGTACGGCACCTCCGGTCATTTACGAAGGATCTAATTTCCAAAGGAAGCCAAGCAAGAAATTGGTCCTTGGGGACGAAATCGACCAGAGCGTCGTATTCATGAGGCACCTTGGAAGATTTAATACAAAAATTAAAATGACTCTGAAGAAAGTAGCCAAATTGTCGGAAGGTCTGAGTCGGTTGAAAATCAGATAAAAATCTAGGGTCATGTTATAAGCGGCAAGTAACTCGGCTTTTAACGATGAGTAATCATGTGTTGCTTCTGATGGGAGGGAGATAATAACATCCCTGAGTTGAAATTCCAACAGGAGCAATAATTCTGATACGCCGTCCTTTGCGATGTCTACTAGTTCACTCGAAGAGCTTTTAGAAGTGAGTGAGATGAAACCCCTATTCTTCGCTTTTTTTAAAGACAGGAAGTTTTATGGTCACAGACTGCTGTGCGTCTAGTCTAGCACTTGATGATTTTATTGGGAGCGTCTCGTTCTTGGCTTTTCTCATTTCGAATTCGTGAGAGTAAATTTTCTCTTTCTTCCCGTTTGTTTTCTTCTCTTCTTTTTTCTCGTTCCTTTTTTCTTTCTCGTTTTTCTCATTCATTTTCTCTTTCATTGGCTCTTTCTCTTTTTTATTCTTTCTGGATGTAGGCCGGCAGATCTTTGCCACTGAGTCCAAGTCACTCAGCTTGGACCTTGAAAATTTCAAACGGCAACATGCTGCTGGCTTACGCGATGGGCACAACAACAAGAATTAAATTAACGCACGACAATGAATATGACAGAATAAAGGATTCCTTTGCGCATGAAGTGGAGTGCGAATGGTTTTGCTAACAAACGATCCAACATCAACAACAAAGGGGGTGCGAAACACTCGCGAGAGAGCTTTTGTGGTCGAGATTTTCCTGTATTTGAGTCGAAAGTTACAGCACACTGATACAATCAATTACAAGAATAATACTAGTTTCTATGCCTTTAACTTATGGCACGAGTTGAAGCCTTGAAGAACAACAATTCTATTCCGTATGGGAATAAAGTAATAGTTAAACAAAGGTTACTTGACAATCAATTCACCCCCCAAAAATAAATGGAAACGGGAACAAATACGCTTTGCAAATAGGTATGCAATAGTTATTTATCCCATTTTGAATTCCAGAACTGGAACCAAGATTAACCACCAATTTATAATTGATCCAATTTTAACCAATAGATTGAGCAAATTCCAATCAATTGATTTACCAAGATAAACCCCATTAACCTGACACCAGTTTAATAGAAATGTCGTAGAATAGAGCCAAGTTAACCATTTTTGCGTTTCGAGTGCAAGGCAGTTATATTATATAAGCAGACTGCAAATTAACATAATGTAGGTTAGCAAATAGTCGACTACTTTGTAAGTTACGAGATAACTGAAAAACGGGTACAAAAATAACTTTACTAATATGCAAATTAATATTATATTACAAGGTTAAAAAGAGTTTCAAAACAATCTATATACACATTACAGGGATCTCAATGCGGTAAAAGGAGGGATAATTGGTGGGGACGGTCACCGTAGAAAGAAAGGAACAATATGGAACAAGGGTCACTCGAATGACCTTGAGCGTTTATGAAACCGAAGTGGAAGACTTACACGATATGAGGGGGAGGGGAGGGAAGTGAAGAGAGAGAGAGAGAGAGCACTCCCACAGAAGAGTTGTGCGTCGTTGTTACTTCGAAGATTTGGTCCGAGGGACTAATCCTTGCCTTGGCGTAAAGTTCAAATAATATTCTCTTGGCACTGACTAATACGAGAGGAACATAGATTTCGCTTTCGAGTAAAACCCAAATTGAGACTAAGCCCGCTGCTTTTAAGCAGCAGGGAGAACTAGTCGAGGTAGACTTACGTGAATTAATGAGAATACCGGGAGCTTGAGGGGGTCTGCGAGAATTGTGCAAAGTCTAACGATAGATTAGAGCGGGCGGTGGATACTGACTTCCAACACTTGCACCGGAGCATTTATAGTATGCTCGAATGCCTCCCCCCTCCGTCTAAAGAGAGGGTGGTCCAGAGTCAGACGTCACGGGAGACGAAAATCTCACCCTTTTTGCGCTATCGGGAGAAGGTTCCTAAGCCGGCGAAGCGAAACTTTGTCTGACTTCAGATGGGACCTTTTGGGCTCTCAAACTTGTCGCAGCTTTTTGAGATGGCGGCATTTCAGGTCATGGCTTTTGTCTCATGACGTCTCACGGTGTCTCATAATTTCGCTCCTCCATTAGCGCAGACAAAAAGGCTCGCCCAGTTGTCTATTCTCTCTCTCTCTCTCTCTCTCTCTCTCTCTCTCTCTCTCTCTTATTATCTCTAACAATTTTCGACCTAGCTCCTACAACTTTTATCTTAAGTCAAGCACCTAGACATGGGCTTTTGAGATATAAAGATGATTTGTGCATGCGCATGCGCATGCGCGTTTTGGCGATATTCAACTAATACCTTTTTTTTAGATCTTGAAGCCAACTGCGCATGCGTTTTCTACTTTCTTAACCAATCATACGCTTCGTTATATTTTCATTTATTCTGGATGCTTCGCAGGTTTCCGTGTTTTTAGTTTCTTTGGTATAGTGGCGTCTGCCGACTATGATAGATCGCAATACCAACTCATACGAGAACTTTTCGATGACGATTGCTCGGCCTAGAGAAATATATAGGGTGAAGATTCTTTTTAAAGAATCTTAACTCATCTATTTATAAACTGTTTTCTGCACAAAGCTTTGATTCAAACTAGAGGCGAGGGCTACCGAAATTTTAATTCAAATCCGATGGTAGGCTTTCGAAGTAGGAATATTACGATTTTTTTTAAATGTTTCCTGGGGGTGGGTGGGTATAGGGGCGAAGCTCCTCATTCAAAAGTACCTAAAAATGTTCATTTTGCGCTGAAGTAGCCAAAAGTAGGCGGTGCTATTGGTTTCTTAAATTGACAGATTAGTTATGGTCTCGATCTTTTAAATGAATTTAGAAATGTTTTATTCTTATGCAATTTTATGTGTACTTTTCAGATCTGAAGCTCGTTTTTCCTGGAAATGCTTAGTTTTCCTAGTATGGACTTCGGTCTATTATGTGAAAAGTATCCATTTCCGGGTAAAACGAGTATTATATCTGAAGAGTATTCCTTAAAACCGCCTAAGATAAATACCTTTTAAAATTCATTCACAAAAAATGTGTTATAACGCAACTTTACCACTGTTTTAATGTTTCGGTGCTTGATAGTGAGTATTGTTTGGTTTCAGTCTGTTGTAGACGTATGTTTTTTTCAACATACTTAGCGTTTACAGGAGTGTGTATATGAAAAATCTGACTTCTTTATGAATCCAAAATAATTCTCCTTCACCCGTTGCTGACTGTAGCTATGAATTACTACTCCCGATTAATAATGAAGTCGATGAGTATGGACCGAGATGGGCTATTCTGAAGGGATGACACGTAGCAAACTTAATGAGGATAAAGGGTGAATCAACGACTTTCTTCCGGTTTGCCGCCCCCTCAAGGGCTTGGTTATCAGAGTAGAGTCCAGCATACACAGAGACGGTTGGAATTATTTCTGTGGCTTTGACCACACCTACAATTGAGGGTGATTACTGTCCCCTCAGGTTGTAACTCCGTCCCACTCCAGGATGCTTGCAGAGTTTATTTTGGCAGTGGGGTTGACAAAAATCCTGCTTTCCCAGGAGCGTTCAATTATTCCAATTTAAAAGGAACAGATCTAAAAAAGTTGTTGATCTTTTTGAGGTTAGAGAAGGAGAGGGTGCAGCGGCAAAGCTGTTCTCTTTTTGAAGATCCGATTTAGGTGGCACTTTCCTCCATCTTTCCTTGTTTCTTACCTCCTGAGATACGAGCTCTCAGCTGGCCAGCAATGAGCGAACGTATCAGAGTCTGGTCGAATGACACAAGTAAGAATTTTGCCTTGTCGTAGAAAAGGCTCCCGACGATATACTATATATCTATTCTTTGTGTGGATTATTTTATATTGGAGTGCGGGGTTGATCAGATGGCGGAGAATGACTCTACGTTAATCAATAGGCCTGGAGAGGGCTTATATATCTTCAATATACTTAAGAAGTGGAACGGAGCCCAAGGCTAAATAATATTGTAAACATTAATAAAATAGAATTTTTTTAATTAATCTAACAAAACAACACATGGAAAATATTTACATATCCGGGGATTTCAAAATGGGAGATACACATGAAACGAAAAAGGTCATGGGATAAATTTGACTAAGCAGAGGATTAAGATTTGGAGGGATTTACAATGGCAAAACAAACAAGAAGGAAAAGGGGCGGCTAGATCCGTGTTAAAGCATTGAGTTACTTTGATACAAAGTTAAGTAGTTAAATGCAATTCGTAGCTTACGTATTTATAAGGTCGTCGTGCAGAGGAAGGCGATTTGAAGGAATGGCTTCGTTCCGACTGGCGATTTCCCTCCCAGGAGGAAGGGTTTTTAGGGGGGTTGTCCTTAACAAGGGGGTAATGACTGACTTCGAGGAGTGAGAGTGAAGTGGGGCTCGGAAGTACGAGCCATCCTTGAGACAGGATATCGGAGAGGTTCTGGATGAACAATCGAGGTTATTGGTGTAACCAAGCGTTCTCTTGAAGAACGTTAAAAGGGGGGAATTAAATTACCACTGACGTGGTATGAGGGGGGTGAGAACCTTTTCTTGTCGAACGGGATCGAAGAACAATGACTGTTCTAATGTTGTTCTCTTTCTGAAAAACAAGGGGGCCCTGTTGACTTGGCATCTCGAGGGGCACGAACCTTGGCACTCAAGGATATTGTCCTCTTCTGGACAATAAGGGGGTTCTCGAGGTAGAGTTCCTAGTTGCACAAAGGACACTGGATCGGCGTGATGCCTCGTGAAGATAATCGGGATCTGCTTCAAACGCAAAATTCTATCGCATAAATAGCCGGAGCCAGGCCTTAGGGGGAGGGGACAATGAGGGACTTCCATGGAATGTCCCGTAGCGCTTGGAAAAATCTTATCTTCACATAAGCCTAATTCAATCTGGCCAGATCAACGCCTGGAGGCCAACGAGGGATTGAACCTCCTTGATTAAACTTGAAGCAGGGGAAGATAATACTCGGGAATGGTGGGCGATAAGAACGCCGTTCTACTCTCTCTCGCAGGGTGCACGTGGGAAGCATAAGTTTCAATATGTGATAGAAGCGAGGCGCGGCCACCTTAATCAATTCTATCACACACCACATTCCATTTTTTAAAATATTTTATAACACCATCTTATGTGTAACATTATGAAAGACTTTTAGACTTCTAGGTAAAAAATATCCACCTTTTTTCCCATCGTAGATTGAAATAATTTTCTGAAAAAAATCGAATAGCCAATTAAGGGTAGGATCCTTAATTAACTCCATGATGTATTTAATTAAATTATCGGAATCGAAATTATCCACTTCCCTCTCACTTATTTTGAATCTGAATTTTTAACAATACCTTTAATTCTACTTGTTGAGAGACTTGGATCAGTTTTCAGCCGTGCTTTAAGGAACAGTAAGATTATTTATTTTAAACATTGCTGGAAGTACCACATACTTTGAGTCCGGTTAAAGATTCGACATACTGACTTGCCTAATTCGATCTGTATATCTTATAAGTGATTTGAATAAAGGAAATCTTTCGCTGTTAGTTTAAATTGTTTCATCTTATATGTATTTGTGTAGAGAGCACAACAATGCTGAGACTAGTTTAAAGAAATTGATAACTATATTTTTCACACTTTCTCTTCCAGAACTTGCAAAAAAAATGTCGAAGAAGTATTCTAGTAATGTATCTTGTTGGCGATGGAAAAGTAGCAATTAGCGGTGAAAGTTATTTGCAATTTCTGCGGTGAAAAAAAATGTCCTGTGAGGTAGATGTTACTTCTACTCATCTCGATTTTTGAAAGAAGTGGATTGAAGAATGATATGAACTGCTTAGAAGCTCCGAAATAAAATGGATCTCGGGCTTCACGCTATCTGATTTTTATCTCCTTAAATTAGTGTCTTGTATTTCCTGGCTTGGATAGGAATTTCATTCCCAGAGAAAGTTGTTTCCGTCAGAAATCAAAAAGAAAATAGGAAACGTCTTATGTGCTGAAACTACGAAGATATATCCCTTCCTCCTCTAGTGTCATCCAGAATCCAAGCCAAATTTCTCCTTGTTCACTCAACCATGTCATATGCGCGTGGGAAAGGCAGCAACGGTGTCCTTCTCATATGTATATTTCCCATCGTTTACACGCGTACCGTTGTTTCCTAAACTGGAATGCCTCTCTTAGAAGGTAGCCGTGGAAACTTTCAATTTAAATTCTTTAGAATGAATTTCAGTTTATCATTAAAAATTCATTATATACTTCTATTAGGTTTTATAACATCATTTCTGGTCCTTATAGAACGAATTAGGGTCGTATTGGAATTGCGTTGAAGCTCATTTTAACATTCCCTTTCGCTTCCCCGAGGTTCATCTTGAGCAGCTCAGGATATAGGAGACATCTTGATCGAATAAATACTGTGTTGTTTTTAAAGCAGTGTATTATTCGTTTTTTTCCCAAACGCATTTTTTTACAAATATTATTTTTTATTGATTTATATGCACATCTACTTAACTAACTCGAATCTATAGTCAACTCTAATCGAAGTAAATCTAAATGCATATTTTGTGTCATCAGTCAATTTTCTTTACTCGATCGCGAAAAGTTTTTAGCTACATCTACCTAAAAATTATATTAATTATTTTATCACATTTGCTCTGTTTATTTACTGAATTTATTTGTAAACTTAGCTCGACCATTTGCAAGTAGTTGCTTACCTATGTACTTGAACCTTTTACACCAAGTACACCTTCGTTATCTTTTCGCTTCGTGCGGGTTCCTCGACCTTTTAAAAAAAACTTCTCTGTAGAATAGTAATCTCCCTCCTTCTTTTAAGATGTAGTCGCTATAAAGCAGTGGTCGGGGAACAGGGATAAATTACCCCAAATAGGGTGATTTAGAAAAATCGGGGGTAATGGATGTGCTATGGATGTGGATGTGCTAAGTGAGGGAAACGAATATGAAAGTTGGAGAAAAAGAATGCATCGAAGAGCCTTTCTTCTATTTTTTGATAAAATCTTGCAATATTTCTCCTAATTAAGTAGCATGTTTTGAACATGCCTCTTTCAGAGTAGTTGATAAATTAGTAGAGCTGATCAAGTGATATAATAATTATTTACATAAGGTGAGTTATGATATAATCTATAATAATTACGTTTTTGTATAGACTTTTGCGATTAAAATTCAACAAAAGGTAAATATATAGATATAAGATTAGTTTAGACTTTAGGATATTTTAGTTTATTTGTAAGGGGCCTAATTGTTTCATGGGCTGTTTAGTCGCCAGTTCCTCACTTTTTTAGGAGTAACTATTATATTTTTCATTTCTTTATTTATTTTTATTTTAATAAATTACTTTATATTAAAAGTAAGTTTTAAAGAGTTTAACTCAATTTAAGAAGATTTTTATGCAGCCCCTACAGATGTAATATTGAATTTTATGGATGTGAGTTGTGGTTGGATTTTATGTTATGCTATTTTGAAGTTTTAATTTGAACTCTTAAATTCGTCACTAAATATTTTTTTTATTTTTTAAAAATTGAAGTCAAAAGACCTTAAAAATGTGATAGATTTGTCTTTCATTTTCAGATGACATCAGCAAGGTAAAGGACATATCAGGCAGAGTTCCTTGATTATGGCTTCACAGAAATAGAGAACAAAGGGAAAATGAAACCTCAATATTTCGTCTGTATGAAAGTACTGACTGCAGAGTCGTTCAAAAAGCATCAACTTAAGAAACACTTAGACAAGTTTCATTCACATCTGACTTGAAAACCAGGGGAATACTTTGAGAATCTAGAAAAAATCGTCACAAGACAGAGATTGGAAAATAACAAAAGTGCAACGCTTGACCAACGTTCAGCAGCAATAGCTCGTTTTGAAGTGGCGTGGCTGGTTGCTCGAAACAAGCAACCACATACTTTTGGTGAAGACTTAATTAAACCGGCGGCTGTGAAAATGGCAGAAATAATGTGCGGGCAGAAAGTAGCTAAACAACTAAATACAGTGCCTTTGTCTGCAAGAGTTATTAAAGTAAGAATTTCCATCTTGCAGAAAATGTGAGAGAACAAGTGATTTCTTCAGTAAAAAAGAGTAAAGAGTTTGTAATTCAACTTGATGAGACTACCTATGTCAGTAGCAATTTGCAGCTGATGGTATACGTTCGATACATAAGTTCCGATGAAATTGAAGCTGAAATGTTGCTATGTTCTCCTCTTGAGTTGAGAACTCTCGGTATTGATGTGTTCGATAAGATTGATGCATACTTCAAAAAACAAGTGTTGATTTGAAGTGGGAAGATTGTATTGCAGTATCAGTCAATGAAGCTCCTGCCATGCTTGGTCACGTCACTGGTTTTGGGGCTTTGGCCAAACAACAAAATCCAAATATTTATGTCATCCATTGTACAATACATCGCCAGGCATTAGTTGCGAAGGATTTGGAACCAGGATTGGAAACTGTGTTGAATGATGTAATTAAGATTGTCAATGTTGTAAAAGAGCATGCACTAAACACGAGGATGTTTCGTGATTTATTTGAAGATAGAGAGGCTTAATATTCCTCCTCCTTTTTCATACGGAAATGAGGTGGCTTTCACGTGGAAATGTCCTGAATAGAGTGTGGGCTCTTAAAACCTAACTTGAAATATTTCTGACTGATCAAAAACACACACTTGCAGAGAAGTTCAGAAAATCAACCTGGCTAGCTCTTCTTGCATACTTAGCTGACATTTTTAGGCATGTTAATGAGCCGAACAAGGAATTGCAAGGGAAGAAAATAAATCTCATCTTAGCAAGGGAAAAAATGTCAGCATTTGTATCAAAGCTTCAGTATTTGAACCAAAAAGTAAATGACAATAAGATTGCTTTTTTTCCAAACCTGGCAGAGTTTTTTGGAACAATATGAAGACTGCAGTCTTAGTGACATGAAGGAATCAGTCACAAATCATCTGACCAAACTTAGGAATAGGTTCTGTGACTACTTTCCAGAGTTTGATTCACAAACTGTCAGCTGGGTTGTAAATCCCTTCAAATGTGAACTGGCTGATTTGCCTGAAGAGCCTGAAGGATTGGCAGAAGAGCTTATTGAACTGCGTTCCAACAGTGAAACAAGGATGGAATTTAAGACCAAGGATGACCTCTCTAGTTTTGGGATGTTAAAAGCTGCAAAAGCTTATAAAACTTCAGATTTGGAAGCAACTAAATTTCTACTACCTTTGGCAACAACCTAACTTTGCGAACAAGGTTTTTATACCCTTGTAAATCTAAAAGCAAAATAAAGAAACGGGTTGGATCCTGAAAACAGCTTCAAAGTAGCAGTGACATCAAAATTCCCTGATATTGAAATTGTTGTATCAAAGATGAAACAGTATCATTTTTAAAAAGCCTGAGGAAGCTGATATATTCAAGTTTTCAATAATTTTTCATTAGTTTTATTTGCATACCATTCTTATGCCAGAAGGGTAAACATTTTTTCCCCATAATAGTGGATTCAATAACATTTTCCTAATTTGTTTTTGTACGAATTTTAAATATATGATAGTGACATATTCAATAATTTTGCTTGTATGTCATGTAATGCTAAAAAGTGACTTATTTCTATTTATAAATATATAATTTCCTACATTTATTTCTTGTGCGCTGTTTCCATGCGAAAAGACGGACTTTTATTTTCTAATGATAGATAAAATAAAAAATTAAACATTATCCCAATATAAATTTTTTGTATCTTTATTATCCATGATTTTTATAAGTAAATTGGGTTGTCCCCCAGAGTACTTCAAAGTTAGGGGTAAATTTATTTTACTACAAATTCTTTTGGGGTAACACCCACAAAAGTTACCCGACCCCTGCTATAGAGTCAAATTATGTGTAGTTAAGTTCTTCAAATCTTTTCAGTTTATATTTCTTAAATAAAAAGAATAGTGCCTGTTATAATAGATTTCGAGATGAAATTGTAGTCTATAAATAATTAGGATATTAATATTAATATTTACAAACTAAAACTTTGCCACTAATAATTCGGCCAAAATTGTTTCTTTCAAAGATACTATTACTCATTTTATTGTTTTTGTTTTATTCAAACATCACATATCCACCCAACCTCGCATTCAGGCATTACCGAGCATTTTATAAGGTCACTAATCTCAGTATGTAGCCATTACTCATCTATATCGGGTGAATTCAAATTAGTGTTTTTATAAAGAAATCTCGATTATTTGATTTCCCTGTCCCTTTCACTAATTTCCTTTGCCCGTCAAGCGATTCTCGGCTACCTATCATATGTGTGAGTTTCTCTTCTCGTAGCATTCCGTGCCTCTCCTGGGGCATATAGTTTCTGGGTGGTTTAATATAAAAATCAGTTAAGGTGAACATCACCAATTTGATATAAGCGAAATTGTTTTCTCATTATTAGAGCAGGATTCTAAAATTCCATCCAATAAATTAAAATTTTCCCCTTCATTCATTTACAAAGACATTTTGAGACTCATTAATGAAATAAAGGTTTGAATGAAGTTTTAATGTTGCCTAGATAATAAAGATTGATCCTAATTGCCGTAATACAATATAATTTATTAGTCCTAACAGATAGTTTTAAAAGTTAAACATTGCAGGGCCTTTACAAATTTCTAATTAAGTAAAACTTTCCGTTTCTAGGAAATAGCTGAATGCTTTTTATTTAAAAGTGGATCATTCTATAGTTGAAGATATTGGCAGTCGAATCGCTTTTCAGGTCCTAATGTTAGGAGTTTCACGAGCTGACGATGTGGTGCTGAAGGTTAATTTCCCGATCGATGTCTTATATATTGACTTCAAAAGCACTGCGGAGTCCTCTTGTTGGTATCATGCTCGGAAAATGAAACTAATTTTTTGCCAGATTGTTCGACATACAAAATAATTTATATTTAAATTTATTATTCAAGTTTCCTTCACTATTCTAAGCAAAAAAAATTCAATTTGTTTATTCTTTCCTATTAATTAATCTGTTTACTCTCCCTTATATTTTTGTAACGGCAGTGTACTTGCCCTAATCTAAGATAGACCGAAATAATGAGGTATATAGATTTACCATGATATCAGTCTTTCTACTTGAGCCGTACTGCTTAATTTTTAATGCTACACTAGTTGCTTTGTCTCTAACTGCACTTCCATGAATAAACATAAGATCCTTTATTATCGATTTTGAATCTCAAGTATAATTTCTCAGTTACTTCTTCGATCTTATTACCCTTGATAAAAAATTCAAAGTTCGGATTATTTATACATGGTGTAACACGCTGCAGTTCAAACCATTAATTATGTTCCCATCGATGTTGTACCATACAAATAACATATATATTCACGTTTGCAGTATATTTACATTATTTTTATTTTATTCTGTTAATTTTTAAAATGAACAAAGTCCAAGGTAAAGATACTTATCTTTGTAAAACTGCACAAGTGGCTGGTATCCAGTCAGTTTAATCCTATTTAGAATTATTATTTGCTTAAGATTTTTTTACCATTTTCTAAAAAAATTATGGTATTGTTACCACTTTATATATGGTCTAATTTTGAGTCATGAATAATATAATGAAATTTATCAAACGTTATAGTACTCTAAATATATAACCTTACTTAAACCCGAAGCGACAGCATTTGTCAAAATATAAAATAGAAATGGACTTAAAAATCGAGAAATTTGTCTTATGCGATAGTTTTGATGTTAACTGACATAATTAAACAAATACGCATGGATAACGCCTTGTTTGATTCTTTCAGATTACACTCATAAATTCTATCAACCTCAAAAGCTTTATCTAAGCGAATTTTATTATTACGTTTCGCACATCTTGGGTTGTAAATATTTTATCGTTCATTATTATGTAGTTAATGTTATTATTCCTGCTTTCTAATATTAATATTAGAAGTATATTTTCTAAACACACGAAAGCATTAATTAAAAAATTCCTTTACCCATATCATATTGAACAAATATATCTAGCACCGGGGTTGTAGCTCGATGATTGCGCATCGTCAATGAATGATTCCAAAGAACTCATATGATGCCGCGTGAATACTTTTTGTATTGCGTGGGCTTCCCTGACTGGGGAGCAACGGCGAGAGAGCTCGTGGCCCGAAAGCTCAAAGAATTCTTTCACGATTATCCTCGGGATGGAGAATCAGTGGTGAAAGATGTAACGTCATAAACGGGACGCGCTTCTGGCGTGTTATCGCTCAGGAAGTTTACCGAAAGTCTAAAAGCAAGGCTACTTCGCTTGGAACCCCTTCTCGTGACTCCAACACACCCACCCTCTCTCATTTTTTCACATATCCCCCCACTTTAAGATGGAACGTCTGAAGGGGTAGAGACATCTCAAGTTTTAAACAAAATAAAAAATGTACAATATCTCGAGTAGCTCGAAAAAAAAATAAATAAAACGATTTACAACACAAGAAAATAGCAATGGTATAAAAGAATACATATAAGCACAAGAGAATAATAATTACATAAATACATGGAAAAAGTTGGCAGTATCAGGAGCTAATAATCAACAAACAAACAGGAATTTCAGCTGATGAATACCGGGCATGAGTCACAAAGAAGAGGGAACGAATATATATACATACAATCATGGGAAAAAGACCTAAATTTACGGAGACCTATTTACAAGAGACAAAATTAGTAGGCTCATTTTCTTCGGGAGCGGAATCACAGGATTCCCACTTAGGCTTTCAGCCATACAATTCTCCGAGCCTTTTAAATACACTATCTAAAATCGAAATTCTTGAAAGAAACAGTCTCCAAGGCAGAAGTCTCCCATTGTTAATTTTAATGTTTTTAAGATACGCTAGTGGCTTGTGATCGGTTTCAATTATAAATTCCTTGCCTAATGGGTAAGTTTCAAAATTTCTTATTTCCCCATATAATTGCTAGTGCCTCGCGTTCAATTAACACATAGTTACTTTCGCGAGGTAATACTTTTCGGCTGGCGTACGCAATAGGGAAACTCTCCTCATTAGGTCCGTATTGAACCAATACGCAACCTATGCCTTCATTACTGGCAGCGGTTCTAATTCCAAATGATGGTTCGGTGGGATTAGGTAATCTGGGATTGGAGCTGATGCGAGCTTACCTTTAAGCTGTTTGAAGCTTGCGATGGAGGATGGGGCCCAGACCAATCGCTCGGGAGATCGTTGCTTTAGGAGATCGCATAGGGGAGAGGAAAGTTTGGCAAAATTAAATGGGAAGATTACTGTTTTCTCGTAATTCTTAACCGTCAAATTTAGAAGCCCTTAAATTTAATCCTTAGGATTCAGGTAGTTTTTCGGAACCCTTTTGACTCCCTCGCCTAATTATGCAGGGGAAGCAAGAGAACAGCTCAGATTGGGGGGAAAAGTTTTTCCGAGAGTGCGATTTGGGGATTTTAAATGGCGAGAATGAATTTCTCGTGGCCGGTATTGATAATATTTACTAAGGCTTTGTTTTGTTAGTCGGAGGATTTAAACAGGACAACATAAAAAATCATTTAATCTTATACAAACAACAATATAGTTATACAGAATAATATACAAACGATTTAGTTAACACCGTTATTAATTTGATGAAATTGAAATTAAAATAGGACTCGTTTCAGCCGTACTAGGCTCAATAATTACACTATTTACCCAAAGGAAATCGGCAGGTAACTAATAAGTTAGTATTAGCTGTATGAGGCTCGATAATTACATTAATTACCCGACTGACAAATGGAAGTGTCTTCTAGGTAGGTCTTAGCCGTATGAGGCTCAATAATTATCACAGTAATTATCGGAGAGGGAACGGGAGGCGATCGCGGGCCGAAATACTTCGTTGGAGAGCGTCACGAATCTTCAACGATGAAGGAAAATGTACTCGTAAGCGTTACGATTTTCTTGAGAAGACCACGAGTATGGAGACTCAAGGTAAGGTATTTCTTCAAGGAGGAGTGTTAAGCGCGATGATCGAACGAAGTTATCGGTTCGGTTCCACAACCTCGATGGTGTGAATCAGCCGTGTAGGATCTAATGCCATAAAAGGGATGAGTTTCTAGCGCGTTATCTCTCGTGAAGTTAATCGAAGGTCTGGAAGCAAGGCTACTTCGCTCGAAATCCCTTATTGTGCCTCGATCACACCTGCTCGCTCACTCTCTATCTCTCATTTCTTGACACTGATTAACCTCATAAAAATGCTTGATACATTTCGGAATACTATCAATAGTTGAACTGCCTCTCACACTCTCTCTCTATGAAATTAAATCTTTTGAATTATCCCTTAGACTATTTGCGAATGCCTATATAGTAGTGGTGGTATTATTATGTATTTTTCCAAAATTGGACTTTTTTTTACAAAAGAGCCATTGAAAAAAAGCCATTGAAACTAAGTTCATTGATTTCAGATTGATTTATTTTATGCACCAACACCGAGAAGCTATTTAACTTTTATTTTCGGGAGCCTTCGATTACTTTTTGGGTATAATTAGTAAGACTGAAGGAACAACACTGCATCGGACCATTGAATGATGTCACAGCTAGTTGTTTGAGTCATTAGTATCTTGGCTTTAGAGTGTAAATTTAATGGTTTCTGTTATTTTTTCATTAATGTGGTTTTGGATATTTTCGACAGGTTATTAGTTATTTTGATAGTTTGATTTTGTGTGTTTCAGTTAGATTTTAGCTATAAATGAATTATCCCCAATGGGTAAACATAGTTATTTGAGTGCTCGAGAATTTTGCAAATAAACGTTTTACTGAAAGAAAATAAATTAAGTCAAAAAGAAATAGCATATATAGTAGGTGTTTCAATCGAGCAGTCAGTGTTATTGAGAAAAAATATTGCAACGAACAAGATTTACACTCCAAAAGGGTTGGAAAATGTGGACAAAAACGAAAAAACTCCAAGAACAGTTAGAAAATTCATGCAACAGGCTCTTAAGAACAGAAGAACATCTAACAGGGAGATTTCTATAGAGCTAGTAGGAGAGTGAATGATGTTTCTTATAGAAGCTAGATTGAAATTATATCACCGAGAAAGAAGCATTGACTTACAGAAACAATGATGAAGGCACACAATTCCTGGGCAAAGAATCACCTTGAGTGGACTTCAGAAAAAAGGGGAAAGTTAAGAATGACACCTCTAGGTAATCAGTTAGCTGTAATTCATAAAGAATCATCAATACCTAATAACTTTAACAATGTAGCATTTTTGCAATGGACCCAATCTTTTCAAACCATAAAGTTTATTTGATACTTAATTTATTCAATGTTGATTCCAAAACTTCATGGGCTGCTTAACTACATATATTGTATTTTTCACTATTGCTGGTAGTTTGCTCTTACGAATCAACCATTGCAGTGTTAGATAACCGCGAACAGGGTGTAAGAAAGTGGCCTTGAAAAGAATTTATGGCTGAATGTCTGTGGAAAACTAAAAATTTCCAACCTAAATCATGGTGTGGGGAGCCATTTCGGTGCATGGAACAAGTAATTTCCACAATATTGAGAAAACTATGAACCTAGGAAAATAAATAGTAGTTCTTAAAGGTCTCTTACTACCTCAAATAAGGGAAGGGTATGGCGACACACCTTCAATATTCCAACAAGACTCGGCCCAATGGCATGCAGCAAAATCAGAGAAGGCATGCTGTGCACAAAATGAAGTTCAGCTGCTTCCATGGCCGGAAAATCGCCGGACCTAAATCCGATTTAGATTATATGGTGTGTATTGAAAAAGGAAATACACATGGATCCCATTACGACCAAATAACACCTCGTAAGCCGTCTCATTAAAGTTTGCTTAAGATCTAATCGAATCCAGCAAATGTGGAAAACATTGATCAATGCATGCTAAGGGTGGTCAAACTGTTTAATAATGAATGTTGAAGACTTAACACTCTGCCAGTGTGCCGAAATAAATCTATTTTGAATATTTTGAAAAATCTATAATTTTCAGCCATATAATAACACCTGTATCGCGACTGTCCTGTTTAATTTTTAAGAATTTTGAAATTGGTCACTGAGAACAATTTGAACAAGAAATTGCTTGAAGAATAATTAAATTAGATTTTAAATGAAAAATAATGGCTGTAATATAAACTTAGTAAAAGAATAAATCTCCATTTACTTGCTGTAATATCAGGTGGTATTAAATATCCCATTCACAGTGTCTAAGTATAATATGCCTAAAGGATCCTAATAGGTAGCTATTATAAATAAATGACAGCTAAATATATACTTAGCCTGTGAAATGGTGATTAATCTTGATCTTGGAGTGAGATAATGGCTTATTTATTCATTAATATTTATGAAATTTATTCCAAATAGCTAAATTATTATCAGACGTCTTTGTACACCATATGAACCAATTCCTTAAATATATACTTAGCCTGAGAAATGGTGATTAATCTTGATCTTGGAGTGAGATAATGGCTTATTTATCCATTAATATTTATGAAACTTACTCCAAATATCTAAATTATTATCATACGTCTTTGCACACCATATGAACCAATACTTAATAACTTGCGGATTCTTTAGTAGATATTTAAAAGGGTCTGTATTTACGTCTTGACACTGAGTCGTAGTAGCAGAGAAGCTAATTGCTTCTCGCTTCCCTAGGAGCCGTGCTAGGTGGCTACTCGAAACAATAAACTTTTGCAAAGCGAAACGACGACCACCAATTAAAAGTTAATTAACCCAAGTCAATATTACTACTGCTCCCAACTTACTTTAATATAACAAGGAAACTAAATCAAAATGAATATCTATGTACAATTTCCACTTTCGTTTCCTGGAGTAAAAAATATTTACGACAACCTGCCTTTGGCTTCACGGACTTCCCGCTAAATCGATCAAGTAAGTTTCGAAATATTTTCCAAAATTGTGAATCAGATTTTACGAGTTATAAAAGTGATATTTATTTTCCTGTTTTTGTTTAAAGATGGTGATTAATCCTAAGTTTCTCCTTCAAGATTTTCGTAGCACTTTTGTTAGAAGTATATTTTGTCTGTAGATTTTTTATTCTCATTTAAATAGTCTTTAAGCTATTTAAATCATAGATTGATTTGAAATTTGCTTGCTTATGTATAGGTAAATTAGAATGGTTTCTATATTTTCACTTTCAATAAAATAGAATTTAATATAAATATTAAAGACATGTGTCTCAAATTCCATATATATAAATATACATATATATATATATATATATATATATATAAAGTATTCCTAGGTGCATGTTTATTCGTCTTTACCTGTTTTTTATGCCTGGATATCTCTATGTTTTTATTAAGTTTGTCTATTATTTTATTTTTAAAATCAACCTCAAACTCTTCCATTTTTCCTTCGCTGATTTGGAAGGTCTTTTCATAGTGTTGGCTGAGAAGCTTCTGATTATATTTCTCCATTAGCCTGTTCTAGTTCCATTCTTGTATTCTGTGCATTCCTTTCATTCTTTTGATCTTCACCAAAAATCCCTTAGTAGTTACTTCGTTATTCATTTATTCGATAGATACGTTCCATTTTTCTTCTTGTTGAGGGTAAATAAGCATTTTTATTTTTTCTATTAGATCTATTACGGTACATTGCTTCACGGAAAGTTCATGCAATGATGTTATTTGATATAATTCTTTGTCCATTTATACGCACAAATTGTTCCTGACAGGGTTTTCTGAAAAACTCTGTCTGCATCAATTATCTGTGACTCCAGTGGTTTCATTTCCTCCTCTATTTCTTCAACCGTTTTTCATCTAAGTTTGCTGGAATATAGTTTCTCCCTAAACGTTCGTAATTATACCAATTAACACTATTGAAATTCTTCCTGCTGTAAGATGGAATTAAATAGCGCTTACAGTAATCTGTAGATTGACCCGTATATCGTTAATACAAGGAATCAAAGCAAGACTCTATTAGATCTATTACGGTACATTGCTTCACGGAAAGTTCATGCAATGATGTTATTTGATATAATTCTTTGTCCATTTATACGCACAAATTGTTCCTGACAGGGTTTTCTGAAAAACTCTGTCTGCATCAATTATCTGTAACTCCAGTGGTTTCATTTCCTCCTCTATTTCTTCAACCATTTTTCATCTAAGTTTGCTGGAATATAGTTTCTCACCAAACGTTCGTAATTATACCAATTAACACTATTGAAATTCTTCCTGCTGTAAGATGGAATTAAATAGCGCTTACAGTAATATGTAGATTGACCCGTATATCGTTAATACAATGAATCAAAGCAAGACTCATGTGATAGTTATAAGGAACGATGAAATTGGTCAAGCAGAGCTCAGGCTTGGTGTGTTTTTATTACGTGATGAAGATCGAAAAGTCAAGTCCCAGTCTCTGGCCGATGTTCCAAGGACCAAACTATCTTGTTTGTACGAGTATACCCTGACTCAACCCATTGTGCCTTCAAGTTCCCAATTAGTATTTTTGGAACTCTTTCCAAGAATATACTCGTAAGCGGCTGGGTGAACAGAAATATTTGCCTCGGGGGTTGATAACTCGTGGCAATGACAGTTTTTTCCAGACTCATATACACTTATATGGCAAGGTAACATTCTTTCAAGCTCCTGAGTTTCTTATATTTTATTCCGTTCAAAACTCAGTAGCTGCTCCACCATATCTTTCTAGAGAATCTTTTACTGCTCACACTTCATAGTGTGAAATTTTAATTATTTTATTATTAGTATTAACTCTGTGTTGTGAAATTATGGTTATATCCGTATAGATGTTCCTAAAAGTGTTTCCCTACTGCACTATTTTAGGGTTCATACGTCGGTGTTAATACTTAAGTTTCCTAGATGTCTCTATGCATTTTTCAGATGTTTACTATCACTTGTGTAGTATAGGATCCTTGTTGGGCACTACGTTTTGATTTGAAGGTGAATGGCAGCGTTGTTCCTCCTCGATTGCTACCAACCTTTCTTATTTTTTTAATTTTTCTCTCTTTGGAAGGGTGGGGGTCTTTGACCTGCTTTTTGAGCCTCTAGGGTCCTTGCCAAATGGAAAGGTTCGCTTTGTTCGCTTTCCTCTCTTCTCTTAGATCGCGAGTCGTTTGTGGTCTCGCTATAGCTTCCAACAAATTCTATTTCGGCTGTTACTTGGTGATTTTGATGTTGTTTTTAGATTTTTGTTGAGTCAGGTTGGCTTGCCATCATGTTGAGGATTTTTTGTTGAGTGGTTGATTTTTGTACCTTTATTGGTGTCACGTTGTTTGCTTGGAGAATCGAGTTTAGCTCTATTTCATAGCAACCCGGGTTTTCCATCCCTTGTTTGTGCGCGTGGATGATGCATGTTAGTATTGTTGTGGTCATCTCGCGGTCAAGTTCGTTCTCGGTAGGTTCCCTTCTTCCTTTTTTTAATTAATTAAGGGGAGCAAAAATTACGGCTCACGGGTCCTCCGTGTTTCGTTTGGAAGTTGCGGCCGTGTAGCTTTGGCTGCCATGGAATGGTAATTTGATTTAATGGAAAAATTGAGGAAGTAAAAGTAGATATAACTGTAAGATAAGGCTAGTTTGGCCTAAATGTGAAGGACATGTTTTGATTTCTTGTTTTTCTTTTTCTTTACTTTCGTTACTTTCATGGCGACCAGTCTTGTCTAGTAGAGGTCGGTTGGTCAGTTTAGCGACCAAAATAATAATTAGGTAAGAGGCCATGTTGTATAAATGCACTGTAGAACTCTACACAATCATAGCGTTATTGATTTTGACTTGTAAAGATCCAGTTTTTGGACTGGATCTTTGAGGCGAGAAATAACATTTCGCATAAGACATATTCTATTCCGAGACGTCTTTTGACCGCAGTAAGTCATCTTCAGGAAATGAACAGAAATGGAATGATCAACGATCAACGACGATTTAAGAAAAGGAAAAATGTGTATGGAATAGATGTAAAGAGAGAGAGATAGTAAATAATGTCTATATGAAAAAAAAAGATATGTACCAGGTCGTCTGTTAACCTTAGTTGTCATGCCTCTTTTTTCTTATTGTTGCTTTACTGTTTACTCAGATAAATGAATCTAGCTTCCAAGCCTTTAGTTTTATTAACGAACCTATTCTGTGTGTTAAGCGAGCTTGTTGCATTATTCCTCTGGTTATTTATTTCATTCTTCACCGTTGTTAAATTTTTGTCATCTTTGGATTACTTTTTCATCGTTCCTTTTAACTTTTAATCTCATTATTTTGTCCACTACGCATCTGTTTTTCTTTTTTATAGTATTAATTTGTCTAGTACGTTTCTTTGGTTTTAACTATTAATTTTTCCACTACGGATCTTCTTATCATTGTTTTTATTTATTATTTTTATCTTTCTTTTTACTTTTACTTTTATTTTGTATTTTAATATATTATCAGATTTATATCTGTATTAGGGTCGGTTAGGGTGAGATTTCGATGTAAAATGGCTTTGAGTTAATTTTCGTTTTCAAGATAGCGTGTGTTCATATTAGCCTTGTAAAAAAGGTCGCTAGTATTTTTTTCGGTGTAGACTGGGCACAAAATTCAGATATAATTCTGATAATATATTACAAGACAAAAAAAAAAATTGTCTCCCTCCGGCGAGCAAACTCGAGGATACTAACGTCCTCTATGAATATTCGTTTAAAGTCGGTGACTGTGAGCACTGCAATTCCAAGTACGTTGGGATTTCCTCCACAACCCTGTAGAGATATTAAAAAACATGCGCACTCCCATGCCACTACCTTAACCAGTAAAATGCTGAATAAGAACACCTCCATCAACCTGAGACTACAAAACCGTAGGAGATTACGAATGGCTGAAATCATCATTATTCTAATAAAGAAACCAGCAATAAATATACAACTTCAGCCAGTAACCATACTTCTGACAACTCGGTGTGTTCGTGTTGACCGCCAGTAATGCCACCTAACACTAATCGAAATTCCCTTTTCTTCTTGCACATTATCTGTACTATAACCTTCCTTGAATGTGATTGGTTCTGTTTGTAGCGCTTATGTCTGAAAAATCAGCTAAGATGAAATTGCCCTTAACATTTGCTTTAACTATGATTGGTCAATTTTTTAGTATCAATGTTTGAAAAACCGGTTAACGTTAGTTTGCACTTAAAAATTTCTTTAGTTAGGATTGAGCAATTTTATATCGCTTATGTTCTAGTAAAATTATCTGTGCAGTGTAGCATCCTTTAAATTATTTCATTGACTGCTCACTCCCGGCCCGTTCGCACGTACTCTTTATAGCTCACGATACCGAAAGCACGTACTCGCTTTCCACCGTAGTAAGAATTTTTTCTCTACGAGAAATTTCAGAAGGAAAACCCCACGAGAGAAAAAATTGTCACGCTTGAAGGTGCTACACCCTGCGCACAGGTCTTGCGATCAAGCCAGCCTAGTCTTCAGAGAGCCACCATATTCATTTCTTTTCTCCGAAATCCTTTATCACACGTTATTTCACCTATCCTGACTCCATCCATTACATGAGCTGAAGAAGAATAAAACGGCCTACATATTAATAAAACTGGCTAAATTCATCATCTTTAACCTGCCCCGGGGTCATAACGTCCGGTTGTGGAGGTTACCAATCATAGCTTAGTTCAAATTATGCCATTCTCTTTGAAAAGGCATATTTCGAGGCTCCGAGGAAAGCACGTTTGTGGAAGATCCCACTGTGGAACTCGGAATCATAGGTCTCCTGGATAATTGGATTTCAGTCCAACCCCTAGGGTGTTCCCCAAAACCACTGGTGGACACGCCTAGAATATAGAGGGAGAGAAACCCGTCACTATGTATGCGGGACGCCGCAAAAAATAACCAAAATCCCGAGATGGCGGCACTCCGGGTGGTGGAAGTTGATTCACCCACCATCCAACAAAATATCCGTCATAAGTCATCCCTCGGAGGATGCAACCAGGTCTATCCTTCATCAATTAACTCCGTAACTTATCCTTGGCAGCATCCCTTAAATGGGCAGAAAACACCCCATAAGAGGAAGTGAATGATCATCACTTAGTAAAAAAACTCACATAAATAAACATCTCTCCAGGCAATAAAATAAATAATTTCAACTTCAATCAAGACATTACATGAAAGAAAAGGGAACTGATGGGCCCGGGGGAAAAATCCGCCGTGAAATGATGAAGAACTCGGAGGCCAAAAAGAGGGTGCCCCTCAGGGTCATCGAAGGACACTCGAAACCCAACCGAGAAAAGACCCTCCATAGGAATTAAGCGGAACATGGAGTCATCGTACTGAGACGGAAGGATTAGTACAACGGCTCTATAGCCACTTGCGACACCGAAAAAGACTTGAATAATCCTTACAGTTAAAATGCATCTAAGAAACTGAAAAACTCAAACTTTCCGCCGAAACATGCCAACCGTAACTACATAGAGATCGTTCATCTGCAGGTGCCTCGACCCCTGCATCGGCAAGCACTCCACATAGGATATGAAGACATATCTGTAAAAAAACCATCATGGGCTAAAATCGAAGAAATAGTCAAATTTAAAAAAACAAACAGGAGAAGAACACGCCCATATGTTTACAGCTTTCTTCCAAAAGCCCGAAATGGCGAAAAAAGCAGCGAAACATGGACTACACCAAAATAGCGCCGGAGCAGATACAGAGCAAACCTTTGATCTCTGTTCAGGTCTGTTTCAATTTATATGCCCTTGATAATTTTTCAAAAAGAGAATGCACTTATCAAGGAAAGAAGCGTTTTAAGTGCTCAAGTAAAGAACACAGATAGGAAGAAAGTAGAAATCCCAACAAAAAAAGGGCCGATTGTTGAGGTCCGCACCACACACTTGTAATAACGTGTCCGAAAAAAAAGGAAATAACAGCCATGTTGGCTGGAAAAGAACGCAGGAAGGATAACACATATGCAGCTGTGACCGCTAAACAAACTAAAACAATTCAAGCCCAAAATACGTGGTAAAAATTGATGGAATCATCAGACCGAATCTCATCCCATACGTCTGGCTGGCACATTTCGTTAACATGACGAAACCCGTTTCGTATGCAGAGGAACGCAACAAAATGCCCACAAAAACGGACTCAAACGACCTATATCGGATCTCTATGACCTATGAACAAGAAAAAGGACTAGAAACACTAGAAAATCAATCCTAAGAAGAAGAGATAGATGTGTCCGAACACATCAAGCTAACCAAACAATAATTGGAAGAAGTAAAGGAAAAGGAAACGAACCAAAACAAAACTGAGAAATATAAAATAAATTTTACGGACCGCACTCAAACCCTCTACCATCGATTACAAAACGAAAGTAAATAGTAGAAGAACTAGTTAAAGGAAGATTCAAGTGAGAGTATGACTCAGATTATGACGAAACTGAAATTAACAATGCACATAAATAAGGCCTCATCGAAATTTCAGCCAATCCATACGTCAACCACATGATAGAAGATTTCTGAAAAAAACGGTCAGGTCAGATAAGATGACCAACAAAATTCGACAAGCCTAAGAGTGTAAAAACATTAAAACAATAATGGACCAAGTCGTACTTTCCCTAAACAACCTCAAGTTCCTTATCCGAGACGTAGACGGATGGAGAACATAGAAACAAGAATTCTGCAATACAATAAGAAAAATAAATCCAGAAATAGCCATAATTACAGAAAACGGGGAAATCCTGCAGAAGAACGAATAAAAATTCCCAATTACTACGTAATAACAGTTAACCCAACCGTGACACGCTACGATGGAACAGAAGAGGAATAGAGTGGATTTAACACTCCGCGATGTTGCAAAAGCATTTTACAAATTATGGGTGCCAGGACTGAAGCTGAAAATAGCTGAACTCGGACTTATCTTAAACCTCACGTGAATCCTCTGCAGTTATTTTACACAAATCAAAGCAAGAATTTCTATCAATTATTTGACCAATTGTGTCGACCCCATGCTCTATACTCTGTATACGAGAGACTTCCCTCAACCAACGAATGACTGCGCAATATATGTCCAATTAGCAGACGATATCTCTCAAATAATTACCAGTAGCGAACTGCTCGAGAAATGCAAAATATCAATGATTTCGAGAGAACCAATAAAATTTAAACAAAAACAGACAAGTTCCACACGATTCCCGTGAATAGAAAAAAGTCCACCATGTACCCGCGAACAACATCATATATCCTTACAAAGCTGAAGAAAAAGTCCTCAGATTGAAGATCATAAGAAAAGGATACAGCTTGCTCAAAAAGGAGAAAATTGACTTTGCAAATACCATCCTATCATCACCGTACATGTTCTATAATCTGTCAGCTAATGATGAAGAAAATTATAATTAGCATTAATAGGCCCGATTATGACCTACCCGATTATTACACTACATATTTTATTGAAGGCAAAGATTATAAAAATGCAAAGGGTTTAGAACCAAGCGACTCGCTTAATTACGCGATCCAGAAAAATAGACAGAACGCCAAAAAGTGTCTTGCATCAAACATCAAATGTAAAACCTATAAACGTCTTTATGCATGAACGCGTCCAAAATAGATGAAAAAATACGAGAAAACTTCAAGGACGAAGTTCTCGAAAAAAAAAATCCGTCTCAGGGAAAGAGGATATAGAACATTGAACTTTAAGCGACAATTCAAAAGCAGTAGAAAAAAAGTTATAAATGAAATAGAACCACTCTACAGCTATAACTAAATTAAGAAAAAACGTAAAATCCACAAAAAAACAGACATAACAGTACATGAGTGCTCCAACGACAAAAAATAAATAGAAAAATAAAAATTACAAAGCTCGCAAGAGAAAAATCCGAAAACAAGGCTCGAATCCTAATATAAACAAATAAGAAATAACCTCAAGAAAAAAAAACTCAAGAACAAAGGGTCCTATGATATAAATAAAAATAATATAAACAAAGAGCAAAGCACAATGTAAAATGAAAGTGGTAACAATCTTTTCTGACATTTCTCGCTCTCTCTCCCACACTTTCACCCCTTCTTCTATCCTGATCTCGATCATTCCATTTCTGTTCATTCAAGAAAACTCGCCGTTCGAGTTTTCCAATCCGAAGTCTCATTGTCCCAAAGATGTAGTCTTGAAGTATATTGGACCAGTTATTGGTGATATTAGAAGTAAAGATGTGACGCCGAGTATTGACTTCTTTGAAGGCGGCAGCAGTTTCGGCTTTTAAAAGTGAGATCTGTTTCGAGAGGAAATTCGAACGGCGAGTTAATCTTAAACTTCAACGACTCATCGAAAATAGTGCTTAGGGAAAGAACTCTCGCGAAGATACAGTTGTCAACCTTTCATCTCAACAAATAGACATAACTTTACTTTATGCTCTTGGTTTAAAATTTTCTATTACTTCTCAACCGTCCAGTGTAACAATTGATAAGAGCTTTAATAATTTAAAAAAATTCGGCAATATTCCTAGTGAGTATATTTCTATTGCTAAAGGTGTGGTATACAATTCTATGACTTCCTCCTTCGACTCTAATTATCCCTTACATTTCCGTCGTGCTATAAATAACCTTAAGAATAATCCTACCTTTCATATCACTGAAGCAGATAAATCTGGTGCAGTACTTATATTAGATAAACTCACATATTTCGATAAAATGAGCGAATTAACTAATGGCGACTCTACCAATGAGCATTTAAATAAACACCCTTTAGAACAAGTGAATAGTAATTTTCATACAAGTACGCTTAATTCTAAAACATTACCCAGACTTAATTTCTAAATTTAAATCTATGAATGCCTCTCTTCTTATCTTTATGGCCTTGTCAAGACCCACAAACCTAATAATCATTTACGCCCCATTGTCAGTTCTTTAGGCTCTGTCTCATATGTTTTGTAAAAATGGCTAGCGTCTTATCTTACCCCTCTTGTAGGATGCATTTCGGATTCCCATATAGTTAATATGTAGTTCCTACCTATAGAAAAACCTAATACCACCCCTCACCTTTCAGTCTTCACTTTTATTACCTTTGACGTTTTCTCACTTTTCACTAAAGCTCCGGTTGATGATTTATTCCAGTTTGTTAAAGATAAATTGTGTAACGTTGAATTACCTATACCCCCTAATTTATTCTTAGAACTAATATCCCTTTATACCAAAGACTGTGGATTTACTTTTAATGGTAAATTCTTTCGCCCAAAATTGGGTTTAGCTATGGATAATTGTTTATCCCCCGTTTTATCTAACTTATATATGGAATTTTTCGAAAAGGTTTTCCTATCCTCTATTGTAGATTTTCCTATAATCTGGTTCCGCTTTATTGATGATATCCTCTGATATATATGTATATATATATATATATATATATATATATATATATATACATATATATATCAGAGGCGACTCTAGCTCGTCAGCGTCACTCGGGCTCATCACAGATTTCGCATAAGACATGTATAAAAGAATGTAAGAGACGTAATGCTCAGCGCAGACTTGTATGTGCAGTGATAATTTAAATTACTCACTTCATTTATACATGAACACTATTTCGTGCACAGCAAATATTACTCGGGTTAAGCTCGGACTAAGCCCGAGTAGCTTAGTCCGAGCCTACAGGGAAACTTAGTATGAGGATTCTAAGTACTTTCGAATATTAGTTTAAGTTCTTTATCAAGGAATGACAAAAGTATTGAAAATTGTAATATTTATAAGGATGATACAGAGGAGAGGGAACGCCTACAAAAGAGCTAAAAACCTATCAACAAAATGAATTAATATGAAATGGAAACCTTAAGAGGAGTGAAGATACATACAAACTAATATCATTAAATCAGGTAAATTCCAAAGACTAAAGGTTGACAAGAGGATTAAAATACCGTCTAAGCAATTAGGGAAGCAGAGAATCTGAACGAGAGATTAATCTCAGACGTCAGGATCTAAAAACCAAGGTAGAATAAGTACAAATGTTCTAAATACTTGACTCAAATGGAAATAAATACATACATAAACATGAAGCTACATAGATCCACACAAATAAAATTAAATAATTTATTAAGATTAATATAAATATTTAGTCTTAAATTAAAAGTTTTGACAGTGCATTGTGAATATAATTTAAAAAATAACTATCAAGTTTATATAAGCAGGACTTAAATTAAATTTGGGGAATTTGCTAAAGAAAGGTCGATTCAATGATATTTTGTAAAATTTTATCGTCATTATGACAGATGTTTTTAGCAGAACTCCAATCAATATTGTGATCTAGCAAGATATGACATATTAACATAAAATGAGCTGCTTTCGACAGCAATATACATTACCAATAAGGCAAGGGGCGTTCTTGACTAATAGTTTATAGATAGTATTATTATAGTTAAATACTACACAAATGCCTAGAGATTTTAAAATATGAGGGAGAGAAGTAAATGATAGATTATAAGGAAGTACAATAGTATTAAAAGACACGTGGGGTTCAAAAGGATAAAAAGATTCTTTAGCTAACTGAAGGCATTTTAATCAAGGAAAGTTTATGGCCGATGTCAAAAAATTCAGGACTAACTACCCGAAGTGTAAGGAGAAACATTGAATAAAATAAAAATAGATCTTTTAACTTTAATACGAGTATGGTGAGAGAAGTAACAGTGTATATAAGAAAAAGAAATAGTTGCTTTCTAATAGACGGAGAATTTGGAACCAGAAGGCGTGCAGTATATTAATAAATAAAGGAAAGGAATATTTTCACTCTGTTTTATCTCAAGGGTAAATTGGATGGAAGGTACAAGGGAATTAAGTTTGTTCATAAAAGAAAAATATTTTGAGAATTGGGCCACAAGCAATGGATATCATCAATATAGCGGAACCAGATTATAGGAAAATCTACAATAGAGGATAGGAAAACCTTTTCGAAAAATTCCATATATAAGTTAGATAAAACGGGGGATAAACAATTACCCATAGCTAAACCCAATTTTGGGCGAAAGAATTTACCATTAAAAGTAAATCCACAGTCTTTGGTATAAAGGGATATTAGTTCTAAGAATAAATTAGGGGGTATAGGTAATTCAACGTTTCACAATTTATCTTTAACAAACTGGAATAAATCATCAACCGGAGCTTTAGTGAAAAGTGAGAAAACTTCAAAGGTAATAAAAGTGAAGACTGAAAGGTGAGGGGTGGTATTAGGTTTTTCTATAGGTAGGAACTACATATTAACTATATGGGAATCCGAAATGCATCCTACAAGAGGGGTAAGATAAGACGCTAGCCATTTTTACAAAACATATGAGACAGAGCCTAAAGAACTGACAATGGGGCGTAAATGATTATTAGGTTTGTGGGTCTTGACAAGGCCATAAAGATAAGAAGAGAGGCATTCATAGATTTAAATTTAGAAATTAAGTCTGGGTAATGTTTTAGAATTGAGCGTACTTTTATGAAAATTACTATTCACTTGTTCTAAAGGGTGTTTAGTTAAATGCTCATAGGTAGAGTCGCCATTGGTTAATTCGCTCATTTTATCGAAATATGTGTGTTTATCTAATATAAGTACTGCACCAGATTTATCTGCTTCAGTGATATGAAAGGTAGGATTATTCTTAAGGTTATTTATAGCACGACGAAAATGTAAGGGATAATTAGAGTCGAAGGAGGAAGTCATAGAATGGTATACCACACCTTTAGCAATAGAAATATACTCACTAGGAATATTGCCGAATTTTTTTAAATTATTAAAGCTCTTATCAATTGTTACACTGGACGGTTGAGAAGTAATAGAAAATTTTAAACCAAGAGCATAAAGTAAAGTTATGTCTATTTGTTGAGATGAAAGGTTGACAACTGTATCTTCGCGAGAGTTCTTTCCCTAAGCACTATTTTCGATGAGTCGTTGAAGTTTAAGATTAACTCGCCGTTCGAATTTCCTCTCGAAACAGATCTCACTTTTAAAAGCCGAAACTGCTGCCGCCTTCAAAGAAGTCAATACTCGGCGTCACATCTTTACTTCTAATATCCCCAATAACTGGTCCAATATACTTCAAGACTACATCTTTGGGACAATGAGACTTCGGATTGGGAAACTCGAACTGCGAGTTTTCTTGAATGAACAGAAATGGAATGATCGAGATCAGGATAGAAGAAGAGGTGAAAGTGTGGGAGAGAGAGCGAGAAATGTCAGAAAAGATTGTTACCACTTTCATTTTACATTGTGCTTTGCTCTTTGTTTATATTATTTTTATTTATATCATAGGACCCTTTTTTCTCGAGGTTTTTTTTCTTGAGGTTATTTTTCATTTGTTTATATTAGGATTCGAGCCTTGTTTTCGGATTTTTCTCTTGCGAGCTTTGTAATTTTTATTTTTCTATTTATTTTTTGTCGTTGGAGCACTCATGTACTGTTATGTCTGTTTTTTTGTGGATTTTACGTTTTTTCTTAATTTAGTTATAGCTGTAGAGTGGTTCTATTTCATTTATAACTTTTTTTCTACTGTTTTTGAATTGTTGCTTAAAGTTCAATGTTCTATATCCTCTTTCCCTGAGACGTATTTTTTTTTCAAAAACTTCGTCCTTGAAGTTTTCTCGTATTTTTTCATCTATTTTGGACGCGTTCATGCATAAAGACGTTTATAGGTTTTACATTTGATATTTGATGCAAGACGCTTTTTGGCGTTCTGTCTATTTTTCTGGATCGCGTAATTAAGCGAGTCGCTTTGTTCTGGGCCCTTTGCATTTTTATAATCTTTGCCTTTAATAAAATATGTAGTGTAATAATCGGGTAGGTCATAATCGGGCCTATTAATGCTAATTATAATTTTCTTCATCATTAGCTGACAGATTATAGAACATGTACGGTGATGATAGGATGGTCTTTGCAAAGTCAATTTTCTCTTTTTTGAGCGAGCTGTATCCTTTTCTTATGATCTTTAATCCGAGGACTTTTTCCTCAGCATTGTAAGGATATATGATGTTGTTTGTGGTTACATGGTGAGCTGTTTATCTATTCGCGGGAATCGTGTGGAACTAGTCTGTTTTTGTTTTAATTTTATTGGTTCTCTCGAAATCATTGATATTTCGCATTTCGCGAGCAGTTCGCTACTGGTAATGATTTGAGAGATGTCGTCTGCTAATTGGACATATATTGCGCAGTCATCGGTTGGTTAAGGGAAGTCTCTTGTATACAGAGTATATAGCGTGGGGCCGACACAATTCGTCAAATAATTGATAGAAATTCTTGCTTTGCTTTGTGTAAAATTACTGCAGAGGATTCACGTGAGGTTTAAGATAAGTCTGAGTTCAGCTATTTTCAGCTTCAGTCCTGGCACCCATAATTTGTAAAATGCTTTTGCAACATCGCGGAGTGTTAAATCCACTCTATTCCTCTTCTGTTCCACCGTAGCGAGTCTGGGTTAGGTTAACTGTTATTACGTAGTAATTGGGAATTTTTATTCGTTCTTCTGCAGGATTTTCCCCGTTTTCTGTAATTATGGCTATTATTGGGTCTATTTTTTTATTATATTGCAGAATTCTTGTTTCTATGTTCTCCATCCGTCTACGTCTAGGATAAGGAGCTTAAGGTTGTTTAAGGAAAGTAAGACTTGGTCCATTATTGTTTTAATGTTTTTACACTCTTAGGCTTGTCGAATTTTGTTGGTCATCTTATCTGACCTGACCGTTTTTTTCAGAAATCTTCTATCATGCGGTTGACGCATGGATTGGCTGAGATTTCGATGAGGGCTTATTTAAGTTCATTGTTAATCTCAATTTTGTCATATTTTGAGTCATACTCTCACTTGAATCTTCCTTTAACTAGTTCTTCTACTATTTACTTTTGTTTTGTAATCGATGGTAGAGGGTTTGAGTGCGGTCCGTAAAATTTATTTTATATTTCTCAGTTTCGTTTTGGTTCGTTTCCTTTTCCTTTACTTCTTCCAATTATTGTTTGGTTAGCTTGATGTGTTCGGACACATCTATCTCTTCTTCTTAGGATTGATTTTCTAGTGTTTTTAGTCTTTGTTCTTGTTCATAGGTCATGGAGATCCGATATAGGTCGTTTGAGTCCGTTTTTGTGGGCATTTTGTTGCGTTACTCTGCATACGAAACGGGTTTCGTCATGTTAACGAAATGTGCCAGCCAGACGTATGGGATGAGATTCGGTCTGATGATTCCATCAATTTTTACCACGTATTTTGGGCTTTAATTGTTTGAGTTCGTTTAGCGGTTTCAGCTGCATATGTGTTTTCTTTCCTGCGTTCTTTTCCAGCCAACATCGCTGTTATTTCCTTCTTTTTCGGACACGTTATTACAAGTGTGTGGTGCGGACCTCAACAATCGGCACTTTTTTTGTTGGGATTTCTACTTTCTTCCTATCTGTGTTCTGTACTTGAGCACTTAAAACGCTTCTTTCCTTGATAAGTGCATTCTCTTTTTGAAAAATTATCAAGGGCATATAAATTGAAACAGACCTGAACAGAGATCAAAGGTTCGCTCTCTATCTGTTCCGGCGCTATTTTGGTCTAGAAGGCCTGTAGTCCGTGTTTCGCTGCTTTTTTCGCCATTTCGGGCTTTTGCAAGAAAGCTGTAAACATATAGGCGTGTTCTTCTCCTGTTTGTTTTTTAAATTTGACTATTTGTTTGATTTTAGCCCATGATGGTTTTTTTCCAGATATGTCTTCCTATCATATGCGGAATGCTTGCCCATGCAAGGGTCGAGATACCTGCAGATGAACGATCTCTTTGTAGTTACGGTTGGCATGTTTCGGCGGAAAAGTCGAGTTTTTCAGTTTCCTAGATGCATTTTCACTAAGAGGATTATTCAAGTCCTTTTCGGTGTCGCAAGTGGCTATGAAGCCGTTGTACTAATCCTTCAGTCTTAGTACGAAGACTCCATGTTCCGTGTAATTCCTATGGAGGGTCTCTTCTCGGTTGGGTTTCGAGTGTCCTTCGATGAACCTGAGGGGTACCCTCTTTGTGGCCTCCGGGTTCTTCATTATTTCACGGCGGGTTTGTCCCCCGGGCTTATCAGTTCCCTTTCCTGTCCTGTGATGTCTTGATTGAAGTTGAACTATTTATTTTATTGCCTAGAGAGATGTTTATTTATGTGAGTTTTTTTTACTAAGTGATGATCATTCACTTTCTCTTATGGGGTGTTTTCTGCCCATTTAAGGGATGCTTCCATGGATGAGTTACGGAGTTATTTGATGAAGGAAAGACCTGGTTGGATCCTCTGAGGGATGACTCACGACGGATATTTTGTTTGATGGTGGGTGAATAAAAGGAACTTCAAAGGCAGAAAGCGGTGGTAGAGTGAGCTCCATTGGAGTTAATCGAAAATTAGGAGTAAAAATGAGGTGCTTTATCAAAAGGAGATACATCCATAATGTCGTTGTGAGTTAAAAGTGAGGGAAAAGTAGATCAATAGAAGTTACTTGAGATGTTCCTAGCCATTGAATAGAAGGACCTATCAGTGGGTGAGCGGAGTGGTCGTCATATTTCCTTAGCATAAAAAACGCTTTTCTACACAGAGAATATGCTTGCAGCAAATTCAGATAGGTAGTAACAAAAGCTAAATGAGAAAAGGAGAAGGTGAGTTTTTTTAAAGATCGATATTCCTGATACTTCACAGGAATTGCTTATGATTTAGGGTGGTGTTAGCTTTAAAAGGGATAAATGCTTTAATTCTTATAATAATGCGTTTGGCGGAGACCAAATCTTCACCACATAATATGCTCTTCATGTCCGATCCATTTATGAGAATAGATTCATTTGTGGGATTTTCTAATTACAACGAGATACCCTAGACTTAATTTTGAGATAATTTGATTTAATTATTTGGAATAGGGAAGGGAATATTATTGCTTTGATCGTCTCAACATCTTTATGAAATTAATTCAACCATTCCTCAAAGGGAACGTTTAAATTGCAGAGATAGATGAACTCGACTGGTGGGAGAAAGCATATCTCATTTTCATGTCAAGAGTTTAGAGAGTCGAAGAATCATAAGATTTTGTAGAATTAGGAGAGTAGTAGGTTAAACAGAAGATATTTGTGGTGGATGATAAAAGATTTCTAGGGCCAGAACTTCACTGTTTAGTGATTCATGTTTTTGCTCGCGCAACAGGTAGGTTTATGTTGGAATAAGAACAAACTCTACCTCTTAATCGGAGACATGAGTAAAGTTAATAATTAGATATGAAAATACTATTTCTCAAATGTCATTAGATACCCGTGTCTCAGAGAGAAGCAAGATATTAGGAGAAGTATTATATAGTAGCTATTAATTTATAAGAGGTCATTGCAGAGATCTAGAATGAAGGTGTACTGAAAAGAGAAAGAGATGGTATTTACATAGATGGAGAACAATAGAAGGGTTCCAGTACCACAACTTACACAGCCTTCCTTTCATTGCCAGTAATCCGGGGTTGAAACCGGGAGCTCTAATTACCTCTTAATGCCAGGAACTAGGGTCTATATTTCGATTTCACTTTGTTATTTTTTGCTAAATTTTGGACAAGGAGCAAATATTGGAGTGTTTACATATGTGTGAGAAGTAGTGACAGTAGGCGTGGTATGTAATGTTTGTGAGATGAAGATGATATGACTAGCTCGGTAGTCCATATTTAATGGAATCGAATATAAGACTAGCAATTACGACATGACGAGTGTAAGATGGTTTCGGGAACTACTTTAACGAACTTTAGTCTGGACAGTAGTACTATCCTTGGCTTATAAGTATATTAAGTCTAATTAATAGAAGGTTTGCTGATTTCTAGTTCTATTTAAATTGAATTTGGGGTCTGTATTATTATAATATATTTTAGCTATAATAAAATATTATGCCTATAAGGTTTATTCCAATAGGGTTGTCTTTAATTCAATAAAATTTTGACTTGCATAATCCTCTGCAATAAATTCAGCCAATATAATTTTCTTAACTTAGTGGTTACTTTAGCTTAGCCTGCCAAGGGCACAGAAAATATTTGTTATAAGCCTTTGGTCAGAGAAAGTTTCGAAATTAAAAGGTAGATAGTGTTTATTTTTACAAAATATTTACAGTTTGCTTTAACTCACAATTATGACAATTATGGTAACTTTCATACAGTTCCAAACAATGGATTACGGCCAATTTGAGTCTGAATTCCGCTTTCGATTAGAACCAAGTTAGCTTTGTGGATAGACCGTTGGATTTCACACATCGAGGCAGTAATTCAATCTCATTGGGCGTGGACACAAAACTTAGAGCGCTATCATGATCTGATTGTACACTATGCGGATACATTGATACTTATACCTGGATTGGTAATTAGTTACACAAACATCATCATGCACAGAGAAAATCACAATACCTTTCCCGCCTTAACAGCACATCATATCCACTTTCACCTTTGTTTTAGAACTCTAACAGAATATTCATATAAACATTCCCCTGACGCCCAACGGTTCCCCTTCTCTCCATGGAGACATAAACTGCTCCACCATCACTGGTTGGGGTCCAAACATACAATGCGACCCTAAAAACTTCACTATTGCTTTAAAGTCCACTCCCTGGTGCCTTAGTGCTCACCAGAGATTGTCATTTTGAATATTATGTGCTTTTTATTATCCGGTACTGAGATCTCATCCAGAATGCTTGAGAGGTAATTGGGCTATTTTAAACGTCCTGTTACACTCGTTACGACACTCTCAACAAAGAACCAATGATAGTTTTGATGCTGTTAGACACGGCTTTATTATTTTAATATATAAATGTGTGTTAATACGGTAATATTAATCAATGTGGCCGCCCTCGGCAACGAGTACGCTCTTCAGACATGACTTAAAAGCTGTGTACACGTTGCCGACGACACGGTTGAGAGAAGACTTGAGCTCGTCGATGTTGATGGGGTGTATCTTGTATTCTTGCCATCGATAGGCGGTCACACGCTATATTTGATGGGATTGAGGTCGGGTGACTTCGGCGGTCAAACTTCTTTTGACCAGAAATTCATGTTCAACCCCAACCACTCTTGCACCGTCTTGGCCCTGTGGGCTTGGGCAACGTTCTGCTGAAATGAGTAGTCAACCTTCTTTGTGATCTTCCTCACCGAGAGCAGGACTATTTTTTCAAGATATCCCTGTAACTTGCCGTGGTAAGCCTACAACAGATCAGAAACCACACCGGCGGCATTTCCTCGCCATTCGAAGCCATCATGCCAAGCATTATCAGGAAGGTCGTTTGCTTGGACGTAGAAACGCCGCACATGAGCGTATCGACGGTAGTGGTTTTTATATCAGAAAAAATGAGAATCTGATTACTATGACTCTTCAAGACGTTAAGAAGTCAAGGACAGCGCTCCCAACGTTGGTGTCAAAAATAGTCGGTCAATAAAGGCATTTGAACGCACTACAAGCCCTTGCCGCCCTCCTCTGTGACGGCCTTGGGTTGTATGGCTAACCGAGATGTTCTTCTTTTTTGCAAGCGCAGTAATTTTAAACTTTGGACCAAAATTAGTGTTCAGCTAAAGTGTACTCGAAATCTGAGAATTTTTGTTGTTTGGAGTAAGTGCGGGATGGAGGGGCAATGGTCTGTGTGCATCATATGATAATTATCATTACTTTAACTACGGTTTTTAGTTTATCTACGCTGGTTTTTGACAGTTTTAAAGCAATACTGGCATTCCTTAGCTTATGTAGGTTTAGATGAAGTGTTTTTATATTCTGATTAGCAATTTTCTGTTTACCTAAAGTGAAAATTGCTCTTCTTTTTAAAGCGTTTAGTCTTCGTAACTTTGTTCATATGTTGGATAAATGGGACGCGAATTACGTACTATTGTCGAGTTTGATTTATAATAGGATGGAATTTTGTTTTAAAATAATGGAATTGTCCATTTGGTTTTGATTCTTGGTTCTATTGTTAATTCGTCGAAATCGGGTGTGAATGGTGTCACTGATTTGATGGCGGAGGCTGTTATTCGATTTGTGTAAGTCATTGTTTCAATCTGTTATGTATCGTTATAGTGTTTGGCTTGTTCTGTTTATTTTCTAATTTTCTGCTGTTATTGAAAAGTTGCATGCATAAGTATTTTTTTAGATAATCGAATATTGTAGCTGCAGAATGTAATTAGTTAATAAATTCAAAAGTAAGAATAAGGAGATATGTCTCACTGGTTATGCGTGATATATGTGCGTTGTACAGGACACCATCGGCTCCCTCCCCCTCTCTATACCCTCTATTAAGGTATGTTTGTTGATAACTCCTATTTATCAATTCCCTATCGTAAGTAACGACTTACAATAATTCATTAAATCATTGTTTTATAATAATAGATTAGTGCCCACCAGGCTGCGATTCAATATGAATTTCAATTATTTGTTTACCCTAGTCCTATCATAGTTCATTCTAACTAATAACTAATAAGGGCCTCTCATGATTAGGTCTTAGGCCTGAGCCTAAATTTGAATCGTTGAGAAATTAAATTAATGAAATTAAGGATATTATTTAGTTAAGTATTCCTTAAACATTTTCGTTCATTGTCACCTATTTTATTCCATTGTATATCACTAATAGCGATTTATATTACATATTCCTTTTGTTAATCTCCATCTTTATATATTTAATCCAATCATAGTGTGAATACAAAGTTAAAGGATTCAGCGGCTCCTTTCTCCGTAACTCTATTAATGGCCAAAGTTCCATTTTAGAAACTAGCTTTTAAATTGCATATGAATAATAATATATTGATTTCCTAGTTTCTATTATTTAATATTTCATATTAAGAGAATTATTAAAGTATATCATTTTAATTAGAATATACAGTTGAATAATTATGAAACTAGATGTCGCCAATGTTGCCATATTTTTGCGGTACTCCATAGCAATGCGCATGGTCTGTTTTTGTACCGCCCTGTAATTAAGAAAGATAATTTGTGTCTCTCTGGACTTTTCATTGGTGATATATGACCTCACTGGAAAAAGAATTTTTTAGATCATATAAATATGGTAACTATTGCTTTACTTTATATTTTTGCCCCATTTTTTGGACATTGGCCTACGCTCACAAATATAGGCCCTATATTTATCGATTGTTTTTCTGTTTTATAGCATAAATGATAAACTGTTCATTTTGTGATAAGTATTTTCCTATTTTGGCTGCCTGTACATAAGCATCAACACAGACGTATGTCCGCATACATACACACATACAATATATATATATATATATATATATATATATATATATATATATATATATATATATATATATATATATTTATCTTTCAGGAAGCGAAAGAATGATGAAATGATTCCAGCAAACCGCAAGAAACAGAAAAACAGGATAATCTTTGTTCGGAAATGTTATTTCTTAATTCGCAAAAAATTCCGTACAAGGGTGGAATTAGAACCGTGCACACTAAGGCAGAGAACAACCGCTTTGATGTCAATTAAACCGTCTTCAAACATATATTGAAGATTTTGAAAATAATCCTTATGACTCATCAAAACTACATCAATTCTTCTGTCGGTCTAGCTTTAATAATGTTACTGATGGTCGATAAATTCACTAGTATCGCAAGATCTTACTTACTGAAAATTAAAGATTTGAACTTCATATTCTTAGCTCTGTATAAAATATTGTAGAGCATGTTAGAAAAATTTAATTTATATTTTTCAAATATACAAAAATATGGAAGAGAGTGCAAATAGTTGAATAACTTTTAAAGTCAAAAGGAATGATATTTTATTAAATTTATATAAGGTAGCAGGGAATAGGGTAAAGTTAACCCTTTCTGCGTTTCTCAGCCGAGGTCAATCACGGCTATGTGCGTGGGAGATTTATAATACATGTATGGCGCAAATTAATTGAGGGGGCTTCATTTTGTAGCGGTTGGGGCGTAAAAGTGACACTGATCTGGTGTACCTGGTGAGAATGAAGGGTGCTTCTAAACTGCACGTTTTTAGGGCAGTTGGACCTCGCGTGACCTGGAACTCCACAGGAATAGCACACAATGATCCTCCTGGGAAACGACGAAGCAGGGTGTTTGAGAGCAAAGGGCTTAACATAAAGGTGGCCTGAGGAGAAGAGAGGTTTGGGTTAAGCCTTCCCAGTAACCTTAACGAACTTATTCCCATTATTAGGAACAAACTTGTTCTTGCTGGATTGGATTTAGGTATTGGGGATTTTGATTTCTTTCATTCCTTCGGATAGCAGTTGTGGCTAGCCACGTAGAGGTCTGCTTCCTCTGTGCATTCTTTGAGAGAACAGCACCTCCGGCCCTTCACGTAGGATCTGATTTTCGAGGGGAGCAAATAGGTATCCAGAACCGGAACCAAGATTAGCTAACAATTTAACCAATATTAATAAATAGCTTGAACAAATTTTAATCAATTGATTGACTAAGATTGTCCCCAATAAACCTAACGTCAGTTTAATATATATACTATATGTCGTAAAATAGGGTCAAGTTAACCCTTTCTGCCTTTCTCAGCCGAGGTCGATGAAAGCTATGTGCGTAGGAGATATATAATACAAGCAGAGTGCAAATAACTGAATGTAGGTTGGCCAAATATACAGTCGACTATATTCGAGGTACCGGGACAATAGAAAAACGGGTACGGGTACAAAATAACTTTAATAATATACAAACAATAATCATTTACAAGGTTAAAAGGGGTTTTAAAACAAGTTATATTTACATTAGACGTACAGGTTCCTCAGCAGCTAAATGGGTGGGGAAATTGGTAGGGGCTGTCACCGTAGAAACAACGAAGAATTTTGACTAAGGGTCGCTAGAATGACCTTGATTGTATACGAAGCGACGATGAGACTTACACTGGGGGAGGAGGGTAGTAGAGAAAGCACTTGCACAGGAGAATTGTGCGTTGCTGTTAACTCTGATATTTGGTCTGAGAGAGTAAATCTTGACTTGGGGCAAATTTCAATTAATAGTCTCTTGACAATAACTATTAGGGGATGAACTTAGATCTTGCTTTAGAGTTAGAATACGAATCAGACTGGGTGCGTTGCGTTCTCGGAGCGGATAGAACGAGTAATGAATGAGTAGACTCACGCGAATTAATCGAGACTACCCGGAGGTTGAGGAGTTCTGCGAGAATTTTTCACAGTCCAACAGGACGTGAATAGCGGGTAATAACTTTGCAGAGGATACTAAAGGGGCGGGCAGGCGGCGGATACTGCCTTTTAACTCTGGTGCCGGAGGATTTATAGTGGAGTCGAATGTGCTTTCCCCCCCTCCATCCGAAGGGGAGGGTTCCAAGGCCCGACCCATTGGCAGGCAAGAGTAGTCTCGCCCTATTAGCATGATCGCGAACAGGTTCATAATTCAGCGAGGGAAAATTTGTCCGACTTCAGATGGTACCTTTTAGGCTCTCAAACTTGTCGCAGCTTGCTCTGAGGGCGGCATTACAGGTCACCGCGGCATCTCAGGGCGTCTCATAATTTCGCTCCTCCTTTAGCGCAGACAAAAAGGGTCGCCCAAGTGTTTGTCTTTTCTCTCTCTATTGAAGGGCGAGGCGGCGCGTATCTTCCTCTCTCTCTCTCACTCTCTCTTCGATCTCTGACAGCTACCTATGAATTTTTTTGACGTATCTTGGAAAAGATCTGACTTATAAAGCTAGCAGTGACCATTTATGATTTTGAAGTGTAAATCATCAAATATCTGTAATTTCACAAAAGGGTGGTGTAGGCCATCTGTGTTTTTTGATAAGTTTTTACAAGCATTGGCACATTGTAAGCACTTGGACACAAAAATCTGAAAGCAACTGGAACATTTCTGCAACATCGTACTAAATAATGCCTACTATGCCATTCAATGATATGAAAAAAAATACCGAAGAAAATAAGTAGATTATAGCTTTGATAATGCTAATTTGGTTTTGGTCACAAAATCGAATGACCTTTCTCCAGTGCTATTGAAAAAAATTACATAACAGTGTTTCTAACCAGTAATACTAATTGTTATTCTCAGAAACTCAAGAAAGTAAGTGTAGTTCAAATTCTTAAAGTTTTCTCATTACAAAAAAATATCTATGGTGGATTTTATATGATAGAAAAGCAAGTGTCACTATAGATAATCAAAATTCGTGTTAAAAAATGTTTTTTTCCAAAATTTCCTCAAATGCTAATTATACATAGCTGTACTAAATGCTTGGCGAGTCCATAATCATAAAGCTTGAATTGGAGAAAATCCCTGCTTGATGCAAGAAGAAATAATGTTTGATTACGTTACCACCGTATCTTCTTCATTTCCTAGACGAACTGGCTGGCTAAAGTAAAATTTGGCCAGTTCTTTAATCATCTATTTAGACATGATCCGACTCAATGCGTTGTGCACTGTGTAGAAAAATAATATATAATTTTCAGTCGTTACAATGTTCTACTTCATGATGTTTATTGAACGATTTTTCACAAAATAGTGAAAATGTAATTAATTGACAAAAATGATAAATATATATAGAATTTTTTTGCTTTTAAAAATCCTCAGAATTTCTGGGTAATGTAACAAATGTGGGATGGCATTTTCTCCTGACGGTAGGTCAATAAATCCGAAAAGGCACCGGCATTTTTTATTACAATAAACATAGAATACGCAATATAACAGAAGAAATATTATTAAGGAACCCAATGATCTAAGAAAAAGTAATTTATATAATTTAGGTAATTAAATTGTCGCCTTTAATGTCTTAAAGCAGCCATATACTTATAAATAGCGATGTGTAAATATGTGTAGTGGGAAAATATTACTTCATACAGTTGCCTCTGTCTTAATTTACTCAGCCTGCGCAATTTTGAACCCCTCCGAAATGAAATCTTTATCTGTCACATGACAAAGAAAATTCGTCCACTAATAACAATTCGGAGAAAATACTGAAAATCCTAACAGGCCGTTTCAAAATCCTTACATTTCCCTAACTTTTTTTTTAAGGATCAGTACTGAACAAACTTCCCATCACTTAGCCACAGTAAGTGTAGTAACGATCTCTCCATCCTACATAAGTAGCACTCTGATAGAAGGGATTTTAAAGGATATCCAATTTCCGTGGCCGAAAATTGCGGCAAAGAGACTTCAAGTATGTAAGCATCGGGACGACCAGGTCAGGAATAGCCAGATGCACGGCCCTTCCTCTTGAAAAAGAACTATTCATCAAGGTCATTCGAGCACAAGTAGTGTGGCAAAGCATTCTTAATCATTTGCTTCTTTCGATTATACTGACTCGTCTGATCTGTGATGATACCTTCAAGAATTTAATAATAAAGCTATAAAATGTAAACACACACTGTTATTTTAAGTCTGTTGCTTTTCACCATCGACCTATTCGTAACAATCGTCCCATCGTCACAATTGGTCATCAAATTGACCTTCTCCTATTAATTCTCCGCAAACTAATAGTGCATTGGTTTATCTGGCCTCTATTGTCACTTCATGTTGCTCCACCTTTGTGTATCTTTGACTCTCTTTATTTTTCAGGATTACGAGGAGACACTTGCACTGAGAGCTATGTTTTTCCACTCTTTAAGATGACTAAGTTTGCCTTCCTTATATTTATTTTTTCATGGAAGTAATCATCCTGATACTAGTAACTATGGAATGCAGAACCTTCAAATTTCTATATGCATCCGTCGAGCTTTTGAACGACCTTCGTCATTGAAAAGAACGAATGTTTTATTTTAGGCTTCGATTTATTTCTGCCCAACGTGAAAAAACAAACCTTCTCTGCACCTCGCAAGATAACTATCATAATCTTACTTCTCCTTCCCCTAGAAGTCAAGTTTCTTGTGAACGGATCACTTCTTCAAATAGGTGACATGACAGAATCCATCAATATGAGGAAGATTGAAACCGGCTTCTCGAGGGAGATATCTTCATTCGATCGCTAAGAATTAATTCATATAAGCTCTGAGACCTATTAACTCCGATAGTACGAGGAGTGGTAAATAGATTTTGCGAATCGGTAGGGCAAGACAGAGAAAGGGGGATGGCTGTTTGTGGGGGTGTTAAGAAAAGTTATGACAAGTCAGGACCTGCAGCCACACGCTCCTGCCTCGTCTATTTAAGAAGCAGTAGCTGATCGCAGATCATCAGTCACAATTTTTTCAACAATGGAGAAGGTTGAGCACCACGCAGTGATCAAATTTTTGACCAAGGAAGGCAAGAATGCAAAAGAGATCCATGAACGCATGGTTGCACTGTACACCGACACCGCCCATTCCTATGCAACCATTGCTCGCTGGAATAGGGACTTTTGCGATGGTCGTGAGTCCCTTGAAGATGAACCCCGTCCAGGACGCCCGTCAGACGTGACCAACGAGGACAATGTGGCCCGTGTGGAGAGGATGATCCTAGAAAATCAACGGGTGAAGTTCGAAGAAATCGAGCGAGAACTTGGAATATCGCATGGGAGTGTTATCAACATCATCCACGACAATTTATCCATGACCAAGGTATCTGCCCCTTGTGTCCTTAGAAACCTCACCCCCCATGATCGACTTGAACGTCGTCAAAGTCCACAAGGCCAGAGTTGCACAAGCTGCCCTGCGCGAGTGCGGATTCGAGGAGCTCAAGCATCCCACCTACACTCCAGATCTGGCCGCTAGCGACTACTTTTTATTCCACCAGCTTAAGGCTGCCCCTTCGTGGACGCTGGTTTGGGGACGATAAAGATGTCCATCTCGCCGTCCAGGAGTGGATTGAACAGCAGTCGAGAGATTTCTGGTTGTCAGGAATTCGAAGCCTCAGGGACAAGGGTCGCAAGTGCATTGAAGTCGAGGGTAGTTATATTAAAAAATAATAAAACACTTTTTCTCATATTTCGTTTCCTTATATCCGAATTGCAAAACTTATTGACCGTCACCCGTATATATGGTAACGGTCTGCTGCTAAACGTTCGTTACTGCATTTCAATATCACCTCTATCTACTGCACTTCTTTACTCATCTTCGAATGACAGGACATCGAAGTCTACTCACCTCCATTGACGGCAAGTTTTATACAAATGTTTCCAATATTTTCTCATCGGAGAATATTTAAATCACTTCGCGCATACCTAAATTTTTTCTGGCGATGAAAAGTATGAATTGTTAATTAGCATATAATCATTATTATTTTCACTGTGGTTATTTTGAAGCGAATAAACTCACCAAAATAAAAGCGATTTAATTCGCAGTAGCATTCTCACTGAAGAGAATTCCTTCTTTTATTGTTACTCTGTTTCTGCATATTTAATTTATATACATAAAATAATTATAATTTCCTTGATAGTGTTCAAAATAGAATATATTTCCTTGTAATATTCCAGAGCAAAATACTTTTTTATTTGGACGCGATTAAAATCAAGCAAATAGGTTCTAGTCGCATAGTTTCGTACCAACAGTGCTAGTGTTGGCTAAAAAGTCAGTGTTTCTCTCTGGGAACATTTTGAGTGGAGAATCGAGCACATTTGGTGGAAGAAGAACTGTTCCTCTGTTAGAACATTTTTGGTCAATTATACTCTTTCCTTTGATCTTGCATAGAAAAAAAGATTTTTTACGTGCAGCACTGAACGATATTAATAATTACGTGCAATGAACACTGGATAATTCTACTCCATATTCGATCAAAGGAATCTGCATCCATTTGCAATTGAAATAAGAAATCGACCCTTAATATAGAATAAATAGTGCAAGGCCTTGTTTTCATTATAGAAAGCTCTCGGTTACAAAGTAAAATACTCGCACGAAATGTCCTACTTTTCAACTTCAGCCCCTCTGATTGTCCGCATTCTAATCTTATTCCCTCCAGTTACAGGGTGATACTAGCTTCCCAAGCAAACATTGGTCCCGCACCCATCCACCTCCAAGCACCAACGTCTACAAGGCTCATGACGCAGGAATGACTGAAGACAAGCAACACACGTAGCACGTAGTTGCTGCGTGCAATGGAGTTTCCTCGCTAAATCACTTAGCGGTTCCAAAAGCAAAGATCTCCTCCCACAGCTTTACTTGCAGCAACTTTCTCCCAAGATGCGGAACGTGTCCATCCTAGCTCGGGGTATTCTTACAGACAGGTACAAGAATCAGCCGATAACCTCTACGAGTTGTTTTCCCCCACGATAGAACTCAAACAACACTTTCTCTCGCAAGGTGACATCGACGCCTTAATACGTGACTTAAGAACTCTTTTTGGAGAAATTCTATATAGAAGTTCATTTCATCCGCATCCGAGGCACCCATGCTCGCTACAATACCAGACCTTCTTCGACGTTCATTCAATTGCTGTCAATTCTTTTTATCAACTAGGGGCATGGCGACCAGTGCTAATACTACTACCGATTTAATAAAAGGTTCGCAAGTGCGTTTCCCCTGATCCTTTGGGGAAAAATATACAAAGGTCCTCTCTTAGTGCCAGGCTTGGGGAGCGAATATAAAAAAAAACGACCTCTACTTTTTTACCACATCTGCGGCATCTCTAGCGCAGGCCTGGACCACCTTTGGCACGCGTGCCAAACGTGGCACCTCAATGACTTTCTACCGGCACGCGAAAACAAATGGTTACCTTAAAAGCAATCAATAAATGTATCTCCAGCATCTTTTATATGGCAACCGCATGCTGCACAATCTGATATAAATTATCTATCATCAGTGATGCAGTAGCAGAAATTTAATTTATGGTAAATAAAAAAAAATGTCCACAATTTTACTTTCTCAAGATTTGATTTGTTTTCTGCTAAAAATGGTATAGATTCACTTCTGTTTAATTTGTAGTTATGTAGGTAAAATAACTTTATACTTTTTTTGTTATTTTTCTGAATATTTCATAAAAGATTAAGAATCAATAAGAGAATATCTTTAATTTTATATCCTTTTATTGTGTTTTAGTCGAGTAAAACAATTAAGAGTTTGGGCATTGAAATATATTGGCACGGGAGAAGATTTTGTATCAAAGAATTGGATAATTTTCGCACACACGCCTAAAAAGGTTTCCCACCCCTGCTCTAGCGTGTTACTGGATAGTTTTGCTGAACACAACAGACTAGTAAATCTCATAAATTACAGGCTGAAAACGTTTTCCTCTTCCCACCCTAAAGGGAAAAATACTGATACTTAGTTTTGGTTTACGATGTTCTTTTACGCAGCTATTTTTCTCGTATAGGTTTCACATGCGTTCCTTAGAGCCGAGTTTTAACCCACTTTGACATAGTAGTTGACCTCAAGTGGCAGACGCAATTTTCCTCTAAGAGGAAGCATATTGCATTACTATGTCTTGCATAACCTTCCTCTTGCTGTTAAATCCCAGTATGCACAGCTTTCCGTCGAATTTTCCGACGGAACCCGGTGACTTCAGAAATATGAAACGGTTAAGCATGAAGTTAATCACCACGTTCAAACACAAGATTCTCCTGTCCATTTCTGCGCACACAGTTTCTCCCCAGACAAACATGTAGAGTGAGAAAACAAGTTTAATGGGATAAGGCATGCGGGTATCATTTTACTTCCCAAGATTGAGTGTGGATCTTCCCTTTGCATATGGTCAAAAAATCTTCAGGGAAATAGAGCCTGCGGTGATTTTGGGATCTTTCATGAGCAGAAAAAATTCAACCGCTATTACATACTAAATGTGAATCATTTTTCTACTAATCTTCATGGGATGTCGATATTTTTCAAGGTCAATCTGGTCAAAGCATAGCAACAGGATTTGTTGACCAGGATTCGATCTTAAAAACTGACTAACCTCCTGTAACCTGAGACAGTATAGTAGTGTGTGCTTTTTGAGTATGTCAGTGTGCCGGCAAGACTAAATAAAAAATACTGAGCAACATTTTGAACGTTATATTGAATCGATTTTGCGAGGTCTCAAAATTGTTTTCGTTTGTATGGACAACATTTTGGTTGCATATTCTAATCAAGAAGAGCACATCTCTTACGTACAAACACTCATCGAACAATGTACATTTGTGGCTTCGGTGATGAAAATACTTGGTCATCATATCACAAATGATGGTATACATCCCGCTGTTGATAAATTTGAAGCAATGACGAAGTTAACTTTAACACAGCTAGGTAGATTCACCCTACTGCGATAATTCATCGTGATAGTAAAATTTATTTCTATTAAATTACATGCTATACTTAAAATTTAAATCCCAACATCCCTTAAATCCGGTCTTCAAAGGTGAAACTTGGTGAAAGAGTTCCCTCTTAACATAAACAGATAGAATACTAAAGGATTTTATGAAGCTCAAAAGTGCTGTGGATCCACACCCGTATTGATTACAGGCAGAATTAATGGCAAGTTTTATCTCACAAAGAACGCATTAGAGGCTAGCACGGATGGCATGTTGAAGAAGAGAAAAGTAGAAAAATTGAGTCGAAATCTTTTCAAACATTCTAAAGCCCCTTGAGAGATATTCCAGCACCTTTGAACATGAACTATGAGCCTTTTTATCTTTCGTTCATTCTGAAGTTAATGAGCATCATTTTGCTTTCATCTGCAGCTTACAGTGAAATTTGCTAGATTTTTGTCTTATTAAACGTAAGACTAGATACTCCTCGTATTTCGTCGATCTCGGGAAAGCTACACGGTCTTTCCTCCTCCGTTAATCATTTAAATAAGCATTGGGCGCAGTCGTTGGAGAAATCGAGTTGAGGGCTCTACCAGGATTATCCTGGTCGGCTCATCTTTGCCTTACTGTCTTTGTTGTTTCATTACTCTTTCATAAATCCTCTGTTCTGCTCTGGCCGAACAATAGGAATAGTACTTTGCTACGTGTTCTATCATCTGTAGAACGCTTATAATTCCGCATAGAGATACCTATCCTGAATAGCACCCCAATATGCATCGAGGAAGACATCCGGCTGGGAAGTGATTCTGGGTCGCTTTCTTTGACAATCAAAGGTATCACCTCCAAGCTGCCGGATGATGTTCTCACTATGTTCAACGTAGATGATATTTTGATATTTTTTGTTCAGGTGCTGAACCAAATTACTTGTTAGGCCGAAGCGGACGGATTTCGGTTATCGTTTGCATAAAACAAAGGTGGTGCATTTTTTGCCAACCTACACTGATTCTCCCCGAATAACACATGTTCTTAAATGTGACTAGCCTGAATAAGTTAGAGTGATACAGTTTCTTTGGTTTTATTTAGGACTGACGCCACTCCTTGGGTGGGTAAAATCTCATCCTTAGAGTCTCTTTTATCATGCCATGGACATTCTTCTTTGCATTGTGCTGAACAATTCTGTGCTACTAGAGCTTCGCTGGTATTCATAAACTGATCAGTTGTTCATAATTGTGGAAGGTAGAGTCGAACCACAACAGCTCTCTCAGTTTGGCAAAAGGTGACTTACTACATTCCCTCACCAGACTATTCTTGTTAATGTAGAGTAGATGCAACTCAAAATACATAGTCCACTATGGACCCCGACTAGCGATTGCACAGTTCCTCTCGTTCGCCAGCGTCTTATTTAGTAAAGTTAATTTCAACAGTTGCCGCCGCGAAAAGACAATTATACCTAAATTCTGTTGAGTTTAATTCAGGGTAACGACTTCAAAATCTTGATGTAGCTCTCTGAACGCCGGGCGTCCTCGTTCTTTCCAGGACTTCATTTTGCAGTATACGACTTCTGAACGTTTTTAAATCATGTCTATTCTCCCAAAGCTTCCTGAGCAGAGAAAGTATTGCATTTGAAATTATCCGTTCTCTACTGGAGATTAGTCCATACCGGTTTTGGAGAACAATTTTCATATATAACAACTCATATTCGAAAATCTGTATCCACTGGTTTGAAGTATTCATCACGCCACAGTCCATGCGACGTGGATAATTTCGAGATTGCAATCTATTTGATTCTTGGACATAGAGTGTTTTCTGGAAATGAGCGCTGATGAGGATGTCAACCAGCACTTTGTTTTCTTCTCTCATTCAATGTACCTAACATAAATTAGTTCATTTTACATAGGTAAAGACAAATGAGATGAGAGACGGTAGATGAGACTCTAAAGTTGCTTGCCCTTAGATCCAAAATTTCGATAAGAACTCCCCCTGATGACTTTCTGGCTTAAGGTCACTTTCTCCCGACAGTAAACGCGCAGGTTGCAAAACGCAATACCATTTGATTAGGCGGGGGGAGGGGGGCTCCCCTACACTTTCCTTTGATGAATAGGTTCTCCTACAGAGTCTCATGTACATTAATGCCAAATGGCCTAGCTAGGAGAGCATCGCGGGCGTTACTTTTTCTAGTGCCGGGAGAAGCTGGGTCGCTATGACTTGTTTATTTTATTCAGAGAACAGTTTTGCATAGCTACTGTAATAGATTAAAGTTTGGGGGGGCAATATACCTCTTTAATTATATTTAGAAGTTTGTTTGTTGGATGCTTGAGTGAGCCTCTGAATGAGATGATCTTGCATCGCCATCTGAGCATGGTCTTTTTGTTTTTAATTTGTTGTGGTTTTGTTTTTATTGTTATCTATTTTTAAGTATCAAAGCCTATCTGACACTAAAATGATTCTTCGGCCGCTATGCTCCTGCTAGCGGTTGCCAGAGTATAAGTCTCTAGGATTCTAAAAATTCCTCTTTCTTACTTTTGGCAGAATGTTAAACACATTCACGGTCTCTCTTCGCAGAGCTCATCGTCCATTGTTTCTTGTGGTCAGGTATGAGTGTCGAATTGGCCAATTCGAATAGGTAAATTTTAATCACTACACTAGAAACCCTTTAGCTCCATTTTAGGAGCCTATAACTCTATATCTCACTATGTCGGTCCGTTCGTAGGTCTGTTGGTCTCCGATTTGTTTGTTTGTTTATTTGGGTAATAACATTATAATTATTCGGCCGATTCTAACGAAATTTGAAACCCTACGTTGTTTTACATTCTCTTTTGAATGATATAATAATTGCTAATGTCCGTCCAAGGTTAGCCCGGGAATTATTTGGCACTGACATCATAACTATTAGGAAAATTCTAACAAGCTTTGCAACCCTAATGTTGTTTTACGTTCTCTTTCAAATGATATAATTGCCAAAGTCCTTCCAAAGTTAGCCGGGGAACTATTTAGTAATAACATTATAACTGTTTTGCCGATTCTAAAGAGACTTAAAACCCTCATGTTGATTTACATTTTCTTTCAAATAATATAATTGACAAGGTCCTCCCAAGTTTAGTCTAGGAACTATTAAAAGTTTTGAAGGTCGTAATTTCATAAATCAGAATAAGTGAGAGCACGCGTCTTTGGTCAGCAGACCTTTTTTTCTTCATTCTTCACATTTTGATCCGTTCTATATTAATCAGATTTGTCCCATGACTAAATTTCCTTTTTATAAGACCCTTTTAACTAAGATTCATCGCTTTGCTTCAGTGCCAGCTGATGTAACTATTCATAACATTCAGGCTTCAACTCATCTCTGGTTGAATTATTATAGTTGTGGTATCCCTACACAAATATTAACAACCTTCTAAGCCAAATCGAATCCTAATACTGGCAAGCGCACATGTCAGTTATAGAGTAGTTTTTGCGTCAGTAAAACGGCTGTCTTATTCTGTGAGAAAAAGGGCTGCATGTGATTCTGCTCTTGATTTTCTGTCGAAAAGGTTTGAAGTACGCACCTTCGTCTGTTCGGCGACCTTTTATGCTTTTACCGACCTTTACTTTCTTCTCAAATTCTTACTTATTCATATTATTCATTTGATAAAATCTTAAGTTCTAATTCCTGTTTTCGCAGTGGCAAAAACTTCATTATCTTCTTATAGTCTCGAATATATCTTTCTTTTTTCGTTCTTTGCTGCTTACCGTAGCGTTCATGTCATGGATTAGCAGTTTGATCATGCAATAAAACTTTATACTTTTGGTGTTCTCAATTTTTGCATTGCATCTTTTGTTTTACTGAGCTTTATAGAGAACTATCTTTTATAACCATAAATGCACCTTGCAAAATTGTTAGTGTTGAGCCACTAGTGAATGGCTGTAAATGTGGGTGACGGATGAGATTGCTGGTACTTAGGTGTTTAGATTTAATATTGTTAGGACCTTTTATTTAGAATTTTATGAGATTTGAAGGCTAACCGAATACTTGTTGGTGTCATCGTTGGAATATTTCACTAATAGTGTCATCAGCGTTTATTTTCCAATTGAGTCGAATTCTATGTGCATTAACTCATTTTCAAAAATTTGAAAATTTGCACTGTAAATCCCTCAATAAATTATTATTATCTACATCCTGGCAGATATCCCTGCTGAGTTGTCACTGGGAAGAGGGGACACACAATCATTAAGACGATCGCTACAACATGTTTATCTATCAGCCTTTATTCTGAAAGTATGGCAGGTTTGAGAGAGTTACGTGACTACCAGATCAAAAATGCCGTAAGTAGGCCCTTTTTTAACTACCTTCCACACAGTTCACTTCTCCTGGCACAATTCTTTACTCTTTAAAAACCATTTCGTCGTTTCGCGTTTGGTTTCGCTGTTTAGTTTGGAAAAAAATGAACCTGAAACTTAGCATTACCTCATTTTGACGTCCTCTAACTCACTAATTAGCACAGTCTACAGCTTTCCCGATAAATCCATGCTCTGAATGGTTGTTGTTTCTTAGATAATTAGAAAATTAGACTTCGTGAAAGGCTGCAATTAAACAAAAAATATATTCCAACACTCTCCTACTAAACACAGATCGATGGAAAAAAACTATATATAAGAACATTACCACCAACAATAAAACATACTGAGCAGAGTGTAGGGAACACTCATGAGGTTTTCGTGAAAGTAGTACTATGCAAGAAGGCAAATCCTACTAAATATGGAGTTCACAACAAACCACAAATGCTTAAAATGCCTGGAAAAAGGAGTGCCGATGGGAAAGCTCTAGCAGTAGTGAAAACGAAAAAGATATTTTATAAGAAAATCCTATTCGGTGCTGGAAAGTTTTGTGTATGAAATAGAAAACGTTTTTTCTTTCTGGCGATATATTAAATGACAACGCTTAGTCATTAATATCATGACCACAGACAGTTTTAGAGATCGATTTTTGGCAGATTTGCTTCTAACTTAGTTGTATAGCGAGAATATTTACCTCTCATTCTCAAAACTAATTTAAGAGAATTTTATTGGCATTTTATTATATGCACTGAAATAAATTTTAGACTTTCATTGAATTATAAAATGTTAAATTATACTTAATCTTCAAAAAACTTAATACACTAAAGTTTCTTTTGTCTTTTCCTGTTATTTTGAAATCCTTTTAGTGTACGATTGGTACTAGAGATCTGGATAACCTTTCTAATATACCTAGACCAACAAAACTCTGCAACATTTAAAAGGGAAAGGAAAATGCAGTGAAAGGTGAATGATTGACTTACCACAAAATTGCCAAAAGAATTGGACATTTTTAAAGGATTCTCTTAGTTATAATAAAGTTCATGGTGGTGGACTTGCTAAAGCCACTTCAAAAGGGATGAAATGGCAATTGTCAGAGCTGGTAAAATCAAAATATTCCTAATTTCTAAAAATTAAGGCATCAGCAAGGATAAGAGCTTCTGACTCCACTGCGCGAATTTCAATCTGAAAGTTCAAAAGCAGAATTTTCATTTAAACTATCGACTAGCCCTCTCACCTTTGATCTCCTCCTACAGAGACGCCAGATTGGAGTTTGATCGCCTGCATTAAATATGCGCTGATTAATGGTCCAAGGTTTAGTTTGCTGACGAGAAAAAAATGTAACTTGGACGGTTTTTTGGGTTACAATATTATTAGACATATGAAGGTTTGAAGGGTTTGACTTGGTATAGGAATCTGAACAGTGGAAGAGGCGTATTGGAAATATCACTTTATATCATGAATGCACGCTTCAATAAGGCACGATACATCGATTTATTGGATGAAGCGTATCTAAACGGAGAATGAAGAAGGATCTGTTGAGAAAAGTTCATTTTTAGCAGGGTAGTCTATCAAGTTCCAATCTGGTCATCAAGAAGAGCAAAATTGCATCTAATAGAGAATGCAGCTGGGTGGAGGATAGTTTTATAATTGTTGTATTAAAATAAGGAAAGCAATCTGGAGCAATTGAAGAACAGAAAGAGTGAATTTTGAAGGCATGGGAGGGCTTGCCTATTAAAGGGCTGCAGAGATGTATTAGGAAAATTAAGTCCTATATCTTTTTAAGTTATTCAGAAAAAAAGGAAATGAAACACAATATTGTTGGAAAAGTATTTTGCAATGCTATAACAAATTCTTCCTTTTCCTAGATTAACGTTATAGTTTTGAACTGATTTTTTTAAATTCATTATTTTTTCTTTCATTAACAAAAAGTTTGAGAAATTTCGATACGCCTAAATATTGCAAAGCCTTTTCTTTAATTTTCTTTTATTTTGATCGAAAACCCTTCAAATTTGGTAAATTATTTATAGTTTTGAACTTGACTTTACTTCCAAAGAATTTAATGAGGAAAATTTAACACCATTTAAAAAAAAGGCATAAATACTGATTCTTAAAATTTTTGGCCCATTATAAACGCTCGGAGTCCTTGTGAGTCATAAGATTATGGAGGAACTGCAAGTATCATAAATACCTTAATAAATGACACACAGCACCCCTCTCTTTGCGGAGGTGAATCTTTAACTGATCAACTTTCTCCTTATTAGCAAAATGATCACAACGTATGAACAGAATGAGGCTGTAGATGTAATTTTTTTTAATCTCCAAAAGGCATTAGACACTCTTCAAAAGAAACATTTAATTTTTCTAAACTGGTGTTGAAAAGTGGACAGAATAAAGCAAGTTCTCATCAATAATAGTTTCTCCAACAATATGATGAACAAAGAAAAAAATACATTCCTGAAAAAATACATGAAAATAACAATAAAAAAATTGCAGACAATAAGAAACACCCAATAAATATCTTATATATGAACCAAATAAGTGAATCGTATAAAATCGACGAAAAAGCAATTAAGAATATTATGCAACTAAATACAAAATGGACTAATCCAGAAGAAACGCTACAAGTCACAATATATTATAGAACCAAAAATATGAGTAATCACCTCATCATTATCAACAACACGAGGACGAAAAAAGAATTGAAAACTTCCAATGTAATTTATGATTTCACCTGTCCGCATGAAGATTGCAAGCTTCATAATTCAAATAAATACATTGGAATGACAACCAAACCCCTATCTCGTAGACTCACTATGCATCTGCCAAACGGCGCCATCAAGAACCACTACATGCAACATGGAATTCAACTAACATGAGAAATTTTAGTACAAACACCTTTATCAAAAGGAGAAGTGACCGGACACGCCTTCATATCCTGGAAGCAATCCTAATCTACGAAGATATACCGAAGATTAATGCCCAATTGACCGCCACCCAGCGAACTTTAAAACTCTTTACGGATTAGCGGTCAATAATTACCGAAATCCCATTCCCAAATGTACCTTTTTTAATTAGTTCCTGTCAACCACATTCCCCCTTCTTTTCATTATCTAAATTATCTTTGGTATATAAATGTAATGCCTTTAAATGTTTAACCAGTGTAAAATGAATTCGCTCACTCCGAAGATGGTCAAACGTGACCGAACACTTATCTATAACCTTTCGCAAGACGAAAAAAAAATAATAAGGAAATTAGAAAAGCAAAGAAAGAAGCTTTTTAAGGTTCAACTTGACGCGGTCTTTAATAAAACATGCATATATATATATATATATATATATAAAATATATATATATATATATATATATATATATATATATACATATATATATATATATATATATATATATATATATATATATATATATATATATATATATATATATATATATATATATATATATATGAATCCAATAAACCGCAAGAAACCGAAAACGGGAAAAAATTTCCTCGCAAATATTATTTCCTAATTCGCAAAAATTCCGCACAGGGGTGGGATTCTAACAGTGCACACTGAAGCAGCGAGAATCCGCTTTGATCTCAATTAATCATCTCTTAGGCCAATGCCTTCGCGGAAGACCACAAAAAATCATGCGAATAAACAAGCTTTTAAGCTACAATTCACAAGGTCGATCGGGATTATGAAAGAGAGAGAAAATTAATAGACAATTCAAAGGACAAAGAAAAATTGAAGTAAACACTCGCCGAATATTTTATAATGTATAAATCTTTCATGAGCGCGAAAGAATGATGTAAAGGAATCCAACATTCTTTCGCGCATGTTATATTTAATAAATTTTATCACAGAAGCAGAATTTGGGGTTGATTGGATTTTATCGAATGAGAAGCATTTCCCTTTAATTAAATTTTACCAAGAAACAATAGTTTAGATTCGGTTGAAGTTAGCAGTGGCAAAATATTAGGACTTGGTAAAATTTATCAAGTGAGAAGAATTTAAAATTTCGAAAAGATATCAAGTGAATAGAATTTAGATTACATTAACTTAAATCAAGATTATAGATTTCATTAAATTTAATCAAGGAAGATTAAGTTCGAATTAATTAAATTTCATCAAGGGAGAAGAATTTAGAAATGATTAAATATTTATCAAGCCAGATAAATTTACATTTCATTAAATTTGATCACGAGAGAAGAATATAGAATTGATTAAATTTATCAAGCGGATGAATATATAAATGCTAAAATTTTAGCAATTGATCAAATTTTAGCAATAAAATTGCTTAAAACTTAAAAAGAGAGAAGAATTTATAATTGATTCAATTTTCTCATAGCTAAAGTATATTGAAGACATTAAATGTTATCATAGAAAAATGAATGAACACAAGCATACCCAAAAGGGTTGACTCTTACTATACGCGGATCCGGGTGGGTGGGAGGAATACATGTATATAACAACAGTTTTTTCAACCGTTGCGATCGAATGTACCTTATATGACACATGTATAAAATATGAGTAAATCTCACAAATAAATTTTATATTCAGTCAGTATCATACCTTAGCTGAGATGAAAAAACTACAATGAACCACAATTCATAATTTTGTGATGTATGGAAAAAATAGAATCTGTGAGAGTTGGTACACACCACTTTATGAGATACTGTTATTTATTATCAATGTTGTGAAAGATAACTATTATTAATGATCAATGCCCTTTTCTCTGACTAATTAAAGTGAGGGTGGCTTCAACCCCAAACTTCCACCCACCCACCCGGATTCGCGTATACATAGTAAGAGTCAACCCTTTTGGGTATGCTTGTGTTTATTTATTCTTTCTATGATAACATTTAATGTCTTCAATATACTCTAGCCATGAGAAAATTGAATCAATTATAAAATCTTCTCTTTTTTAAGTTTTAATCAATTTTATTGCTAAAATTGGATCAATTGCTAAAATTTTAGCAATTATATAAAGCACAAAAATGGCCACAGGAAATAAGCGCCTTCTCATTGAAATAGAAATCATAATTAACGTTTAATGGCAAATTGTATTGAATTAAATATACTTCAAAATTGCCACTCATTTACATAGAAGTTTAGAAAGGATAAAAGAAATTATGTTTATATTGCAACCGATATGATCTTCGTGGTAAGTTTGATTAATATTCATACTTCCTCTACGCCGAGCAAACTTTTCCGAACAACTGATACACCTGATTAAAAAGTGCAAAGGAGAGGGGTATTCTTCTCTAGGAACAGTATTCCAAGGGTTAAACTAGTCTGACTATAATTCTGTATTGTAAGGTGATATGACTCGCATAAGCAATCCTTGTTAGATAATTAATTTTAGCTAAAAAATAATATACCATCAAAATTAATGTGCTGGACAATTTCTCGCATTTTTGTTCAACGTGTATTTTTTTCCCTTTTAGGAGAATAAAGGACTCTTTTATCAACGGGTAGAGTGGTTAAAAGATATTTTATCACTACGATTGGACAATAATACTCGAGAACTATCTTTTCTGACCGACTAAATTCAATTTCTGATGGATTTTGTTTTGCGTTTCGCATATATCGATGATTTAACATATATTTTAGGTTTTCACACTCACTGGAGACCAAAGTAGTATTGTTGGGTGAAGTTTGAGTCTACACACACGCACACACTAATGAGCACATTCAAACACGTACACACACTCATGAGCACATTCAAACACGTACACACACTCATGTGGACACAAATGACCTTACATCCCGAGTCTACCCTCCTCAGCCCCTTATTAGTTAGTCTAAGCCTTCCTCATTTATCATTATAATTCATAGCTTTGTTGGGAAGAAGATTATATTCCTCTTTGTTCAGCTGATGGAACTTAAAGTTTTTAAGTAAACATAAGAATATTGAGCCATTAACAGGAGATGAATGGAGTTCATGTGACAAGATTTACGATTTTCTCGAACACTTCACAGTTAAGCAATTGACAGCTACGTGTATGCAGTAAGTCATTTTCTTTTTTGTAACTTGTGTTTTTTAAAAGTCATGGTTGTTCTAATGATTTATTTTACATTTAAATTCAAATATGCATACATTTTCTACAGATTAGGAAATCGAGAAATAAAATATTTAATTGACACTAAGCAGGTTATAAAATGGCATATATATATATATATATATATATATATATATATAATTTTGTAGATAGGCTACACAATTATATATTTTCCAACTTAGAATTAATATTTATTGAGTGTACAATATTAAGGTTCTTTACATTCTACTACAAGTATTCCTTACAATGATTTCTTCGTTTCTTTGATCATTATAAGAATCAAATTGTTTAATTAGTAAAGCTAGATATTATTTACTGATTGTAATCTGCTGAATGAAATACACACCAAACAACCCGCAAGAGTCTGAAAAGTAACTATGAACTCAGAATAGATTTACGATAATAACTTTATTCATTGTTACTAAGTTTTTACGAATATAAACATCGTTCTGAAACCCTAGTAATAGGGTATCAAAATAATTGACCAATATTTTTTCAAGAAAGAGCTACCCAATGCAATCCAGGTCGATGGCTGCTGTCAGGATTAATGATATAAGCTTCTGGCAGTAATAAAAGTATACATAACCGAATGTCCCTCGTAAAACCGCCAGGAAAAACTCGTTTTTTAGTTTTCTTTCGATACAATAGTTATTCTATTTCTATTGCAATCATTTTACTAAGAATAAACTAGTATGTTTCTAGACTTATCAAGCTAAGGAGATCTAAACTGTTACTGTATTGATAATGTGCCCTATTGTATAGGATTAGAGCATTCTCCAACACTAGTAGTACTCTTGTCCTTATCTAGGTTAAAAAAAATAATTAGTTTTAGTTTGTAGAAATTGTTTCTACGTAAGTCCAATACTCTGCCTGCCTCCTATATACCCTATTACGTTATACAAGGTGTCCTAGAAAAAAGTTAACCATACTTTGAATTAGTATAACTCCAAACTTATTAGAGGTTTTTGAGTTTTGCAAAACAAAACAAATTTATCAACTATTTATCTGTCGATTCTGTAAATTTCATTAAATTCCCTTTCACGATGTTGATACACTAATGAGTTTAGTGGAGGCTATCAAAATTATGTTTGCGCAAGTAAGTAAAATAATGAAACTTCGAAGTTTATTATCAACAATATATTTAAATCTACTTTTAACAAAAACACCTCTTCATATGGGTAATACAAATTCATTTTTTAATTTTCTAAGCACCATTTCCTTCCACATGTCCTCCATTTTTTCCAAGCATAGTTGCGTCTTTGATCGCATTGATTGAACAACTTTTTTGATTAACTTGTGATTTTCCTTAAGTCTATTGAATTCACGTCTAATACTATCTCTTAACTGGTTGATGCTTTGTAGTGGAGGAGAATACACTTTATTCTTTGCATATCCCCATAAGAAATAATCGTAGGGTGTTAAGTCAGGGAACTTTGGTGGCCATTCAATTGCATGATTTAGCGCGACAATGCAGTTTTCAAACGTTTTTCTTAGTTTTGTTCTTACAGCAAGCTGTCTATGAGCTGGTGCGCCGTCCTGAATCCACCAAAGTCTATGGAATTGATTGCCGTAAATCTGGCGGAGTTCCCAGAAGATCCTTTCGTTGATCATGCTCAGGTAGGCAGCACCCTTCGATTTATTTTCGTAAAACAATGGGCCAACAAGATAGCTATTCCCGCATATTCAGATCCACAGAGGCAATCTGCTAAAAAATACGTGTGTCAAAGTTGAATGCTAGGGGGTGGTTTAGCGGCGCATATTGCTGAATGTTATGACTATTTGACTTTCCATTCATAAAAAGGCTACCTCGTCACCAATAACAATGTTTTCCAAGAAACGAGCAGGTTTATAGAGAAACCATTTGACAAATTGTTTACGAGGAGGAAAATTAGTTTCATGGTGTCTTGCATGCATCTTATAGGGATGCCATTTTAAGTCATGTTTAATATTGCGGTTAAATGATGACTTTGACAATTGTAACCTATTCTTTCTGACTGATACTCGTACAAGTGGATTTTGAAGAACTGTTATCTGAACATTTTATGTTGTTGTTATTGTTTTCATACGACCCGAATGACCTTTATTTAAATTTAAGCATGTTCCCTCATGTTGGTATTTGCGAACATTTTTCGCAATTGTGGGCTTGCACTTGTTTAATACTGCCAGTCTTAATAAAGTTTGTGACTACAAATACGGGTTGACCTTTTGTTAACTGCATGATTAAAAAGGTTCTATGGAAGTAACTTTTACACAGAAACGCTTTGATTTGCTTGGTAAGCAAAAATTACGAGACCATTTTACAACGTGGCTAAAAAACTACTGTAAAATGTAAATAAAACACTTTTTGCAGCATTAATAAATCTCCAATAGTTTTTTTAGTTATATTAATTCAAATTACGGTTAACTTTTGGGGGGGACACCTTGTATAACGAGTAAAAAGCCCATGACGAAATTTGATCTGCATCGTATAAATAGTTTAATTCCAATGGCTTTTTGACTTCATTCCCGTTTATATATGTAGATACTGATGCGATTCACATTATAAGTTTTATAAGGTTGCCGAATGGTCCTCCATACCAATTACCATCCTCGTAGGTATTCTGCCCATGAAGATATTATTCACACTCTTCATTGATATTCCACTCACAATTGTAAAAGTTCGCATACGAACTTGTGTAAGCACCATATTTTCCATCTCCAGATGAGTTAATGTTGAAAGGCGGACTTTTGATAGGTAAAGAGAACTCTCTAATAATTCTATTATAGCTTATAAACTGGTTTAGCTTCTAATAGTCTAAATGAATGTGGTACTCATCAACAGCTTATGTTGCGAGAAGAAATCCACGTTTAGTTTTCCATATAATCAATTAGTACTTTCTTCGATCAGCTATATTTCTTTTTATAGGTTCTTTACTAGAGTAATTTCCTGCAGTGGATAGAAATGTAGAGTTTCCTTCTTCAGTATATTTCAAAAGGCTCTCAAATTGTTCACGATAGGGGGAATTATTTTCAATGGAATTTGCAGAAGTTTCATTTAAATAAATATAACATTGTTGAACAAAGTGAAAAGAATATTATTTTCCGGAAAAATATTCTCCCTATGTTTAAGTTCGCTTCCATTTGCCTTCACAATTCTTGCTCAAATCTAAAGATAAATCTCACTCGGGTCTATATAATATTGTCTGCTACCAGATATATAATATTCAACCGGTGGTGAGATCTCATGAGATATTGATAAGTGGAGAGTAAGCCTGAAAATTCCACTCAACGATGGACATTCGTGTCAGTGGAATGGTAAACAAATCGAGTTCTGTCTTCGAACCTATATAACTTGTTGGATGAAGAGCATGAATTTTTACACCTGTATGATTTACAGCCGATGAAATGTCTGTTTATTTACATTATGAGAAAATAAACACTCCCATCGACTTCATTATCCATTTTCAACTTTTTCTCTTCTTCCACTACTTATGTGAGCTCTTTTCCTGTTCATTTTAAGGCTCTGGCATTTGACTATTTCATACTTTTATTACTATGTAATCATCGATCTTCACTTATTTATTACACCCATTTGTTCGGATTTCCTCTCATTATCACTCTTAGATTTTAATTTTCTTCTAATATATCGCCTAGTATCTTTAGTAATAGTATTTTTTGTCCCTCCGAGCTGTTCTTTCAAAGCTTGCTTTGGGGTTTTTCCATGCATAATATCCTGACCGGTATTGAAACCGGCGTAAATGGCTTTCCTTCCTAGATAGCGAGCACCACTCTTTAGGTAGGGCGCCGCATTTCGGAAAAGGGACGAGAATTAGGATCCAAGACTATGTCCTATCTTAGCTCTTAGCCCGTTTAAACGCACGTGGACCATTCGACATTTTAAATTTTTTTTTTTTAATTTATTCTCCTAATGTGTAGTTTTATCATCAAATAAACAAGAAAGAATGTAAAATTTCACCTTTAACCGTTCTTATATAGATATAAATTTATCTCAAGTCCCCAGAGCTTAGATTCAAATAGTGTGGAATATCAAAAGTTATACTGAATTCGCCATCATTGAAAGGAAGGTGAATTATTCTCAGCAGCCTCGACTGGGTCCCGCCTTTTAACTGATAGTCTATAATGTTAGAGTTAATGTAACATGATCTGGGATGAGATGTAAGATCAACAAAATCTATATTAAACGCTATACAATTATTTAATTTAGGGATTTCATTTCTGATGGAGCTTTTCGTTATACTGGAAAATTAGTCTGACAGACGAAATAATAGGTTTGCTTTTATTGTCACATTAATAAATGAAGGTGAAGAGAGGATTAACAAATACTCAGTAGACATTTTCCGTTGCGTTATGTCAGATTAAAACAGTGAATCTTGAGTTGGTAATTTCTGTCTCATTTTCAGACACATTTTATGTACGAGTGCTTTTTAATTTTTATAATACTCAGCGTCTATCCACATCTCGTCATAAGCATAGTCAATGCATTTTATTTTTACTTTCTTTGCTCTTGCCAATATAGTATTCGATGCATAATAATTTACTTCCGTCATTTACCGATAGACTGTGAATTCATGTGTAGGCTTAGTAATATTATAGATATTCCCTGTAAATTAAAACTCACAAAGCCCTACTTTATACAAAATGTGATCTGTTATAATGAATTAGTACAATTTAATTTTATAGTGAAAGATGGTATTTTGAGGGTAAACATCCATGGAGGATGAGGAAGGCAGGGTAACATAAAAACTCTCTGACTCTATCTTCACAACTGATAAAACCTTCCTCATCTTCTACTTTTAATAATTTTAACCAATACATGTGCTCAAGGTGGTGAGTGTTATCACATGCCTTGACGTATGAGTTAAACGACTTTGGGTACCCTCGCTATTTTAATAAATATCGCTTGTTTTTTCCATGCCCTTTTGCTTTAACTATCTTCTCGACTACATATTTCTTACGGGACTCAAACTTTACTTACTGTAGTTCTTCTTCTTTGCCCCACCATCAATATGTTCTCCATTTAAATCTTTGATATAATACAAGTTTAATAGATTTGAACTCATATATATCTTGTAGATTTCCTCACTTCACTTCACCCTACCTCGTATCCTTTTTTAAAATTACTGGAAATGCGTGAGATTCGAACAAAATCACCGATCTTATAATATAGAAACCTCTTTTTTTTCAACTTCTGCTCTCTGATTCGGTATAGCAATATCATGTATAACTTTAAACGATTTGTTTCCAACCATTCTAGATCTAGAATTATTATAAGCCATTACAAAATCATCTAACACGTCAATGTATTTCCATGTAATATTAAAGGTAAAATATGTGAAAACTCTTTCCTTTATTGTCTTTTGTACAAGTTCTACAAGACCTAACCTAACGCAAAAGTTTACAACATATATATCAAATCGTTCCTTAAAATTTAGTAGCATAACCACGGTTGCTAATAACAGCTTGTAGCCGCTTAGAGTAGTCTTCTAAGTAATTTTTACATTTGTTTGTGTTAATATTACTCCATTCCTCAATTCATATTTTTTTAAGTTCCGACATGTTTGTTGGTTCTTCTTTTCGGAATTTGAGATTTAGTTCCTTGCATAGATTTTCGATAAGGTCCAGATCTGGGGTTTGACTAGGCCATTTTAGAACATTGACACCATTTGATTTAAACAAATTTTGTGTCAGTTTTGCTGCATGCTTTGGATCATTGTCTTGTTGAGAGATCCAATCCTGTTTCAATTTAAGAGAATGCACACTTGGACGTAAATCTTTCTTCAAGATGCTTCTATAATGTTCTCCATTCATCCTTCTTTCTATAGTTTTGATATTTCCAACACCTGCGGCACGAAAACAACCCCAGATCATGATTGAGCCACCTCCATATTTTACTGTTGTGGTAGTGTTATTAAGTACCTTTCTTTCGCCATACCCTCGGAGCTCCATTACGGCCGAATAGTTCTATTTTTGTCTTATCCGACCAAAGTACATACGTTGTATCAAAACTCTTCAGGTTTACCAACAAACTCTTTTGCAAAATTTAAACGATCACGAACCTGTTTTCTTGTAAGAAGTGGGGGTTTCCTTGAAGACCGTGAGTATAAGCCCATGATACGAAGCGATCGATTAATTATGTCTTTACTCACTGTAACTCCACTCACTTCTATGTCACGCTGAAGTTCTTTAAGAGTAATCTTGGGTGTTTTACAGACCTTTCAAGGACGGCCAGAACAGATCAGAGCAAGAGTAGAATTTTGAGACTTCCAGGGACGTATTATCGTTCCAACTGAACTCAATTGAACTACTAACTGACGAGATATTTTTCCTTAACCAATGCAACTTTTATGAAGGTCTACAATACGTTTTCGAAGATCTTGATCGATTCATTTTTGTTTCCCAATCGTGCAAATGTTTACAGGACGCTGTCTTATAAAGAATGACATGATAGCTTAAACCACTCCATAGGTTATGTGCGTAGATCAATATAAAACGTTCTCGAAATTGTACGAAGTTTCCCCTTCTCGAACAGTTATAAGTAAGTGATAAAAATCGATATGTGATGTAAACCTTTGCGTTATCAATTAATTCTATTTCTTAAACAAAAAACTATATTGATGTTTTTGTATGGTCCTGATGATTTAATTTATTGTTTGAATACATATCCTGTCAGTAATAAAAGTTTCATTTACCTTCCTGGTGTGTTGTAAACTTTTCGGGGCACTATATATAACCTGGGATCGGATCATCCGTTTTATTCCAAGAATTTTCGTATAGCAGTTGAACTACCTTATCCCTCTTATACTTTAAAGGAATTAGCCAGAGATATCTAGAATATACATCAATTAAAAAGAGTATGTAACTTAAACTATAATTAATACTTTTAACTTACACATCACATTAAGATCTAACTGCCAAATCTCGTTTGAACATTGTGCTATTACCTGTTTGTAATAAATAGGAAGGAGGTTACCTAGATATTTTTTTTTAAAATACGCCATTTGGGGTATATATATATATATATATATATATATATATATATATATATATATATATATATATATAGAAGAAGGAGCAAATGAAAGTTCTGCGGATGATAACAACCACCACAGGGCTTTCGCCATATCTATTTTCTGCCTTTCAAAACAATTTTGAAGACAGAAAGAAAGGTGTAGAAACCTTGCATTGCAGACTATATTACAATATAGTACAATATATTACAATATATATATATATATATATATATATATATATAAAGTTTGGCAATATATATCTTTTGTAGCAGGTTTTGTTAAAAGCGACGGGTAATTTCGCATTTGTGATTTCCTTTTCACATCTCTCACGTTGTCGTATATTCGCCTTTACGTCTGTGTTGAGGCCATGGATAAGTTCTCCGAAATTCAGTGAACCTCGGATTTTAAAGTTAAAGTGGGAATAGGAGAAGTAGTTTTTCGCCAAATACTTTTTTTATCTGACGCGTTTCGATACCCTTGTATTTTATTTGTCTCAAGGGTATCAAAAGGCGTTGCATAAATAAATTGTAATGCGTTATGACTTGAACTGGATGCGAATTATATTTCGAATAACTTTATAAGTGATTCACAGTGGCTCTCGTCGTGCATTGGAAATTGATCTAAATCTGCTATTTATTTTTGGTGGTTGAAAGTCGAAATAAGCCAAAATATATTTAGGTGTTGGAGTTGTTTATACTACGAGTAAACGAAAGGGGTGAAAAATAGCTAGCAAACCTTACCTAAAAGAGAGGGTAAGTGTTGGATGAAGCCCTTCCCCATTGATAGGTAGGTACAAACGATTTGTATAGTTTCACAAACTGGTAATTTGAAAATTGAAGTTCAGGTTATGTTAGCTCAGGTTATTTTTTCTTAAACTATTTGTTGTGCTTTATTTAAATCACTTCTTCGTTGAAAAGATTTGAACAAAAGACAAAACTGCCACAGGGTGAAGTTATAAAATGTACAAAGAAGTGATTTCGGTTAATTAAAGTAAAACAAAAGCTTTTTATTATGAGAGACTCCCGGTGAATTTGAAGAAAAGAAGATGAAAGGTGTAAGCCGTGATGTAAAATTATCTTAATAGTATAAATTTTATATTGAATATCGCAGCAAATATATAAGTTACTCTCTAATCTTGTATAGGTTGGTTGTCAATAAATTGAAGTCGAGACATTACCGTTTTATTTAAGTATTAAAATAACTAAATTTGGGGATTGTAGTTGGGTTTTCTGTTTCAATGATGAACAGAATATTTTGAGTAGAGTATTAATAAACATAATCATGAAACTACCGAGCTTGAATAGGTAAAGCAAAAACACAGAAGCAGTCATCATCATAAATAAGGTAAAAGGTAGCTTAAACTAGTTTTGTCATTAATTGAAAATTACATCTCTGCTCTTTCCTACTGTGAAAAGATTAATGGAGAAAGCTTTACTCCTACTGACTGTAACTTAGGGCCTCGCCTATCTCTTGTATCTCTTTTCAATAGGAAGGATCTCTTAGTGATATCTGAATCGAGTCGCTTTCTCTGGAAAAGAAGGACAAGTGCAAATGAAGGAAATGGATTTTTATGAACATATTGCAGCTTAACTTTTTATAGGATTTAATAATAATTTTGACACAAATTGGGAATTTTAGTTCTTTTTCTCCAATAGCCCTGATCAGACTCCATTGAATCTTTTCCCAAACGTCAAATTCTCCATTAAACATAATAATTTCAAATTCATTTTCAAGCCGAAAATGACGATTTTGATAGCAGACAAAGATCCATTTCTTTTCTTTGGCTTTAGAAATATTTGGATATTTGCCTTCGAAATATGCGAAAGATGGTTCATAATGGTTCAAGGCTTTGATAAATTGTTTAATGATTTTCAATTTTAAATAAGTAGGGGGAAAGATTTTTCTTTATTCACTAGTGGTTCATGAATGATGTTATGTGAGCAACCAACTTTTGACTCTTTCCGACGTATCCATTGATTGCAAAAATAATCTTTAATGGACATAAACTTGAAATAAGCAACTGTGTATATAAATATAAATATAATTAATCTTGCACTGAATAAATAAGTCTGCAAAAAGGTCGTGAGAATTACTTAAAAAATTACTCACTGGGATGTTGGCACCTTAATGACACCTAACAGCATGAAGGGAATATTATTATTGAGTTAAACACTGAATTAAGTAAGAACTTATAATACTCGAGGTTATGGGCTAGGGAGCAAAATACTTGTTTACAAATAAACTGGTGAAGTTAGGGGAGGGGATAATTCAATTAACGAAACCTTTGAGTTCGTAAGTATTTTTTAAGAGGATGGTAAAGATCTTTTTGGGGGAGCATGATCCCACCTAGTCCGGCCGTCCGTGGTTACAGAATGAGAGGGTAATCCTAGACCGGTGATATAATGATCCTATGCCGGATCATGAAGGTGAGCCAAACGCTGACTCAAATCGGACTTCTTCCTCGAAGTACCTTTCAGATTATTCGGCTCCTGGAGTGGGTAGCCAAAACCAATTACCTAGCTACGTCTAAAGGAATCCGCAGAAGGAGGCCCTGTGTAACCTTAGACTCTGAAGGTGGGGGGAGGGGCTGCGAGAAAATGGCACCTACAAGTACCGTGATGGCAACAAATACTTTCCCCGAGTTCCTTCCTTGCAGCGGGCGAGCGGTTTCCTTTGGGGATCGGACTCCACACAAACTCGGCGTAGGTCCAAGATCTTCTGCCTAATTCCTGGGAGAAGTTTTCCTTTATTTCCCTCGCGAGCATAGATCGAGAGAAAGAATCGAATTCTCGTAAAATCAGTATCGTCGCGCGAAAGACCTTTTTTTCATCTTTGGGCAGACAGTATGTCTTTCACGCCTTTGAGCCATCTCGGAGTTTATGGTGGCGCGAAAAAGGGCGACAGAGAATTCGAGGCAAGAGGTGCATTTAGAAATACGAGAGAGCACGCCGCTTGTGTTGGAGTATTTCTGAGTAGACTTTTGTACGCGCTATTTACATTTCTACAGGTACAAATGCAGCTCCATAATTTAAACTTCCAAATTTCGTGAGCTAGTCGAACGCTTGCTTTTTACTAAATGTGAATATCGCTTTATCCCTAATGGCAAATGTCTCTGACTCCTGCAATTTTGTGGCATTAGATAAGAGTTATTAATTATGAGCTTCTCAATAATAAGTGAAGTCACTGCAGAGCTCCATATAGGTTCAACAATTCCAACCTTCAAATTAAGCTCTTGAACAGAACGGGTTTCACTGGTAAAATCGATAAGTGGTCTTCGTCCCTGATATAAATTCAGGCCTAAACGTAGCATTATGGATCTAGGATAAAATTATCGGCCTATGTTAGGTACTTCTCCCCTCCCTTCCATATTCGTCAGAGCTTGGACCACCATATTACTATTTAAAACAAAGTCTTCCCTGATATGAAAGATGTAGATTAGATATTAAATCCTATATTTGTTTAAAATTGCTTGAATTCTTCAAGTAAAGTAACCACTACTTAGTTAAAAGATAGTAGAGGATTGTTAACATTGCTGAATAAATGTGTTTTCTGATTTAAAATTGATTTTACTTTCTTTAAAGAAACATTAATTTCTTAAGTACTTCATAATATTTGTGTTTTATAATAAAGGTAGGTCGTTTCTGAAGATGTAGTTAAGATTTTCGTTCGCCATTCATCGTAATATTTTGTTCTTGTGATTTCCTTTTTCCTACTCTCACCAGGAATATCTGTCCTAAATATACATAATAAACTCTTATAACTTCTCAAATCAATTCGTTATTACGATTATTTTGGCTATTCAGGTCAATTGTTTGGCCTGGATGAGCGCCGTCCAGCAGACATGCCTGTCGCAGTATGAAGGTGGCTAATCTTAGCAATAACAATACCATATCATCTTTGAGAGAATTGCTTTTGAATGGCAATTGCATCGTTAATCCTAATTAGTACCTCTTCTCCCAAATTATCAATCATTATTTTCATTGTTAAAATGTTCATTTTCAGGTCAAATGGTTTGCGATATTATTGTTATCGTTAACTGTAATTCTTCTCGACTTTCTAATTAGAATAAGACAATATCCTCTGCTATACGAAGATGACTTGAATTACTGCGATAATTCTGATTTCATTTATTCTCCACTCTAAAGTGCTGAACAACGCGAGAACTGAATCTGTGTTTACTGAGCCAAAGCTTTTTTGTCTAGTAATGACAGGCTCATAGATAATACTTCCTATTCATTAGTTCTCTATCGTAAGTGTCAAATAGCTTCCAGATTATTATAATACATAAGTCCTGTCGTTACTTGTAAAGCATGCATAGCGGCTGATTGCAATCTAGAGGTCGAATTTGTTGTTTAGAACTTTTGTAATTTATATGTTATAATTTGGAAGGTAATTATTTAAACCTGAGTCTCAAGATTTAGTCGGTTCGATCAATTCATCCTGACTTTTGCTGATTTATTCTAAATATCTTTGGGTCTTGTTTGGGAGTTATCTCTTGTAACTAGCTGTTTAGAAGGAACTAAAAGGCGATGTCTTTAATGAACTTTCCTTTACCTGTTCAAATCTATGCAAGGAAGATTGAAGCGCACCATGAGAAACCGTGTGCAGCTGAAATATGGATGATCGCGTGCCTTTCAGTCCTCAACGCCCGAAGTTGCCTATCTTCCTGTCCTTAATGGCCGAAAAGGATTTTCAGCTATATCTTTGGCACTTATTGTCCTTTTCCTCTCTTATTCCTTTGCTTTGCGCATCTCTAAAATATTTCTAATCTTGACGCTATCGTTGTTTTTACACTGTAAATTAAAAATAATTCAAGTTTAAGCTTAGGAGATCGTCTACCGTCTTTTTTTGTCCACTCTTTACATGAAGGTCCCCCTAAAATGCCCTTGAAAGGTTGTGTCTCCTTCTTTGGGCGCATTCATAAATGTGAATAAAAGTTCTTCACGTCTTCATCTGAGAGAGAGATTGTAGGTGTACATGCTTGGATGACGTGAGCAAAACCTATTTTGTTTAATTAGTTTGATAAATCTCTCGGATATTATTATAATTAATATTAAAAATAATGCTCTCTCTCGCTTTATGACGAATACGCGACTAGTAGGTGTATAATTTCTACCTTTATAACAGAGTTCGGTCCTTTTCCAAACTTTCTCGCTTTCAACTAATCAGGTTTAAGTAGGAATTATCTCAACGGATGCATAAAGTACGGCTTCATTCTCATTTTTGAACCAGTTATAGCAATAATTGCCTCCCTAAAGACCATTAAATCATATAGAAACTTTGGAAATAGAATTTGGTTCTTCTTGGTTTCCTCTCAAATTAATCATAAACTTGTAACTTCGACTTCTTGGAGTCATTTTGATGACTTTTTATCTTGAAAGTTTGCTCCATACCTAAAGCACTAATTGGTTTTCTAACTTTGGCTAGTTGTAGTTTTTGTAATGAATCCTGAAAGGTTACGAAATAATATGCATATCATTAAAAAAAATAGATATATATTGAAGTACAATAGAATGGTTAATTAGGAGATGCAGAATGCAAAGAGCGTGAGGTGAAGTCATGAGATTAAAGGGTCTGCTTTTGAATAGATTGAGGAAGACTGATTTTTGGACAGATTATTTTGCTTCAGAGGTGAAATGGGTTGGCGTATATAAGACTCACATACTGAAGTGGTTGCTAAAATATTGCAATTAGTTTAATTACTATGAGTAAGTTGAGATTGGTTTGGTTGTATATTTGGTTTAATCTTATGCGTAAGGGTGGCTTTGCTGGATGAAATTTAGTTGCGGTTACTCCTAAGTGTTTTAAGATGAATAGAGGCTGGGACTAGGACTTGCGCAATTGGCATGATAGTGGGACGCATTCTTATTAGGCATAGTTGAGCATTATTTCTTTGTGCCTCTATATCATAGTCTCTAACTGAGAGGCGAAATGCCTCTTTAATCGTGTAGGAGAGAACCTTATTCCTTCGGGCAGGTCTATAAATCGCTCTCCCACAGCTATGGTCGAGAAGGACCATGATCTTGTGAAGATGTTGGTGGGTCCACAGAAATACTTGCTTTGCAGGGCTGGTAGGCAACACGCATGATTGCTAGGGCATGTGATGGTCTATGCTCACTGGCTACAGACTATTTACCTGACTACAGATTTAAACTTTCAATAACTACTACTTTGCAAATCTTTTTAAGAAATAGTCTGCCAAAATGTTCGAAATAATTTTCTTTACAAAAATTATTGTCTAATTTTTCACACGCACGTTATTAATGAGTAAATCATCTACAAAGGGCTGCCCTACATTTTTGAGCATCTCTAACCTCTACACCTTTTCGTCTGAAATAAGAGGTCATAAACTGAGTATAAAAAGGACAATTTCCCTGCCAAACAGAAAAATCTGACATCCTTGCCATAACCACCTCAATAGAATCCTGTGAGAAATGTGATGACATATATCATGGGCTTTCAAATTCAGCTTCTTTTAAATTTAATGATGCGACTTTAGAAATACTGGTCGTGGAAACCGACAAAATTAAATAAAAATTAATAAAAAATAAAATTAATTCATGAGTTTTGTCATGTAGGTCAACGTGAACAAATCATACACCATTTCGGTTTTAATATTTGAATTAACATTATAATTATTAAGCAAATGATTATTAATAAGCGGATTAATCCTGTGGTAATATGAATTAGTTTTGTGAGATTTCTGGAAAGCTGTAAAAATCAAGCAATGAGAATTTATTTGACTGACGTTTAGGATTTAAAACTGTTTGATGGGAGTAATTAGTTAATCTTCATAATTTTTTAATGGAGGTCTACAAACAAAAGGTTGGGCATTAAATTAGATATGAGCAAACTAGAATAAAAAGATTTCAAAGGTTATATATGATGGTGGGGGGATAGGTGGCTTCCTTATTCACTGATGCTATGGATATATTATAAAATTCAATATAAAATCCAATAAATATAAAAATGCTACAATTGTTTAATTTTTAATAGCTGATTATTAACATAGCTATTTGATAATTATGAGATTTTTTAATTTAAGATTGGTAATTTAAACTTTGTAAAGAAATAGCTGGATTTTATAATATTAAATCAATCCGAATCCTCATTTGGGTTAGTAATATTTTGACTATTATTATCTAAGTGTTCTCCTATGGTCATGAGTTTCTAATGATTTTGATTATTTAATTCGTTCTATGCATTTCTACAAATAGGTATGTAGTATTATCAAAGACTTTAATCTAGCAATTGAATGAAAGACATTCAATTTCTAATGAATATCAAGCAAAATATGTTTAGAGCACAAATTAATGATGAAATACTCGATTACATCTGAAAATTATTAGATTAATTAGAAATTATTAGATAGATGAGAAGCATTTAACTACATTTTTGATTTTAAAGAGGTATTGCTACTTGGTAGTGCAATTAATAGTAAGGAATCAGCATGTTTATTTTCTTAGGTAGAGTTAAATCTTATCACTAACGAGTAATTTTAGAAGTAGAGAGGCATAAAAATTATATTGAATGGTGCTATTAACGATAATGTTAATAACCTTAAAGCAAAGTTCTTTGTTTCACTACATAAACGGCAGATATAATTATAAGGGCACTCATTTATCTATTTGACACTTTATCCTTTAAAGTATGTTAGAAATAATTGGTTCGCAAAGAAGGGATGGAAATATTTTTTTAGCTATAGATTTGATTAAATTTCTTAAAGATATTCAGGAATCTATGCATATTCATTAACTATAATTATTTAAGAAAACTTTACCATACTAGTATTTAGCTAACCCAGGAATACAATAAAAATAATACAATACAATAAAAACAATAAAGTTTCCGCCAATTAATACCGATATTTAAATGTATTAAAATATAATGGTGACTGCATTTTGTGTGGGAAAGTATCCATTTACCCTGATTTCCACGATTAAATATAATAATTCGCTCTGATTCTGAGGACAGCTCCACCCATGATGACGTCATAAACTGTGTTGGCTGTCTTTCTGCGGACTTGATCTCGCATCAGGTGTCAAGCGAATTAACACTAATCCTGGGGGCATTTGACCTCATGCTTTTAGTTTTACTCCTACTCACATTAATGGTTTAAACAAGGTCTTTAGTCCAATATTCACTTAAATTATAAGATAAAAACAAGGAGGACATATCCCGTAGGACTTTTGTTAGGATACTTCATTGAAGAAAGGTATACAGACAGAAATTTAGCCACTGGTTGATCGTGGGGGAGGGGTAGGGAGAAATGCAATTCTAAAGAAGTCACCTATAGCTGATACTCTCTTACGTCCATTTTACCCCCTAATAAGTATTTGTCGAAAAAAGACATTTATTATGCAGATATATATCTATATCTTAGCCTAACACTCTAACAGCGAAGCCCTCAAAACTACCGCATTTTCGATTTAAATTCGTGCATCATACTTAATTAGTGTTAGCTGCCCAATATATTCCATGAATGCTTTCCTAAGCCATTAAACTTTTTGTCTTATCATGTGATTCAATTCGTCTCAGTAATTCATATGATATTCACCGATATTACTAAAACAACGAAACGGTTAATTTCACCGCCTCTCATAGGAGCAATAATGGAGCGTTGTCACAACTTGTCCCGACCCGTTCTATCCTACTGCATGCTGGTTACTACTGTACCCCAGTAAATAATTTGGTGCTGCGTTTCCAAGCTACCAATCTGTGTGCAAAACGCTCTCTTATAAATGCTAATAATAGCATAGAAAGGAAAGTTATCAAACTTGACAACAGAAGTGAGGGAAAAACTCGGTCACACAATATTTTACGCTAAGAACTTGGTCCAACGGTTAATACTAAAGGAAAAATTGCTGAAAATGATTTTGGAGTGCGTTCAGATTGCTAATTGAAGAATTCATTTATAAACATATAAAAATAGTTACTCAAAAAGAAGATCATAGACGATTAAATGCTACTTCATTGACTGTGCCACTGGAAGAAACTTTGCCCATTTTTGGCATCATGTTTGCTCTGGAGATTATTGGCCGAGAGACAACCTACTGATTATCTCTACTCAAAGGAGTAGAAACCTGCCATTTTCCTGAAAAATAGCTCGAGATCGTTTTAGAGAAATTATAAGATACTAACATTTTCAAATGAATTCTAACAGATATGAAAGGCTGAAAAGGGACAAATTTGCGATGGCATCTGAAATTTATCATCGATTCACACAAAAGTGCACTTCTTACAATTTGATGAACAGTTTTACCAAACTAAATCAAAGGGTAACGTTTACCCAGTAAATTACCATTAAGCCAAACAATGGGTTTACAACTCATGTCTGGAAGAAAGACCAAACAAAGCTAACTGTCTATCATTTCAAACAAATAAAAATGCGATTCTTCTGAGCACCATACATGATGAGAAAAGAATTCCTAATATCGAGACTTTATAAAATTCAACGAAATATGGAGTGGATATTATTGATTAGCTTGGCTTGAAAATACAGCACCTGCTGGCTCAAGAAGGTTGTCCGTTCAAGTTTTCTAATATATGTTGGAATTCAAAGGAATCAATGCAGCTTTTCTCTATCGGGATTAAATGTTAAAAAAAGTTACCGTTCGCAAATTTGTTTTACAGTTAGCTTTAGAATTGCGACGAATTTGACAAAGGTGACGCCGAGCAAGAATTCGGGGAAGACAACCCTGCAGAGACTGAGTTGATATTGTCCGGGCAGAAAAACAAGGCCCATATTACTTTTGAAATTTGCCACAAATGTAAAAGGATTGTATGTGAATCCTTTGCATTCAACATAATAAGGAAAATTACTTGCAAGTAATGTTCTTCAATATAAAAAGTCACTAATATAAAAGTGGAATTTAGAATTAAAATTACTTTTCATCTGTCAAATAAATTTTTTGGGGGGTTTTATTGATTTCTAAGGTAGAAAAATGTTTGTTTACCTTTTCCTATTGCACATGGTGATAAAAACAGTATAATATTTTTTAAATAATGTTAAAAACATGCAAAATTATCATTTTCCTACGATAAATACTAATAAGCGTAGATTGAAAATAAAAGTAGATATAGAAATATCGTAGGCTAGATAGGATAGTTATTTTCATAATGTTAAGTTGGTTAAAATAGGTTAAGTTAATTAAGATAGGTTGTTAAGATACGTTATTTAGAAGTAAGGCTTGACAAGTTACGTAATTAACGTGGTTAAGATTAGTTTGGTAAGGTTAGAATAGTTATGCTACTTCAGGCGAGTTTCATGAGATTAGCATGAAAAGATTGGGTAGGTTTTTCTCTATATTGTGGAAATTAATTATTCAATAGTAACGCCTAATATAACCTAACCTAAGCAGACCTAAATTTAAAAATTGTACAATTAAAAGATTTACAGCATAAGGAATCAATCCTTCTTCAAAAATTCTATATACCAAAATATATAAAAGCCTGATGAATTTAACTGCGTGATTCCTAAATCACGCAGTGATTTAGCAATCACGAATGAATATCTTTTAGATATTCCGAATGAATATCTTTTAAAGTTGTAGCAATTAAATATTCCTAAGTAAGGCAAAAAAAATCCGTTAATGTACTGTTGTACTGCGTCCTGCTAACAGGGGTTATCATCGTTAAATGTATTGTTCACCTTACGAACCCCAACAAAATTATTTAAAGAGAACCTCTGTTATTTACTCTGTTGGTCAAAAAGTTTCCCTAATATATATCTTATTCAATGATTGTATTTATAGTACTAAGTTATACACGTGAAATATACTTTTTCGCCGCTCCACAAATTGAACATTAAATGGTAATTAATTGAGATATTTGATCTGTAAATTTGGGTGATATTTAAAGAAACCTAAACAAAAATTAAGAAATTAAAAACATGGCAAATTCTTTTGTTTCTTCGAAAAATCACAGATGGTCCCCTTAAAAAAATCCCTGACAAAGTGTATGCAGCAATTTAAATACTCATTCACAGAATTTCATATATGTTCTGGCAAACTTTCCAAGAGGTAGGTGAAACCTTTTTCTTTTGGTTTTATAATAGAGCCAAATCGATGGTTTCGTAATTTATTGGAATTAGTTTAAAATTAATTTTAAGGTGTATTAGATGCAAAAATAAATGATACTGGTTCGTATTGGCTGAGCAAAAGTAAGTAAGCAAAGAAAAGTATAAGTGAGTTATGCTTCTATTTATTCTTATTTTCAGGCATAACCTAAGGTTAATTGTTCTGCTCGTTATCTAGGTTGTGCCTTGTTAGATTTTTGCAATAAGTAACGGCCAGTTTCTTTTTAAGTTGCATCTAAAACCGCAATAACTATAATTTTGGTAATTTTCTCAACGGAGACTAAATGAAAAATTTAACTAGATCTCAAAGGCTCTTTACACTATACGACAACCAACACAACAGCGGCACATGAAAAAAAACACATTAAATTCCTAAATATGAGCATCTTATAATTCGTGAAGCTAGAGCGGAACCTCTAGGGGCAAGAGGTGAATTACATCGCAGAGAACGCTCACTCCACTGACTTTTTCTTCTTCTGGCGGCGCGTTAGGGGCTTGTTAGGCACGAACCAACCAGAACAATTTACCTTCAGCCCAACAAAAGCAAACCACCGATACTAATGACATCCTCAACGCATGTTTGTCCCACTGAGTCATGGTGCAGGCACACAAAACACCCAAACTACACGCCCAAAATCACTTCCAGGAGGTCCGAGAATAGGGGCGGCTCTACGCTGATGAGCTTGTGCCCATCCTCCGCCAACAAGGTAGATCTTCAACACTAACCATTTCTATGACTGCAAAGATACAAAACAATACATTAAAACAAAACCAAAATGCGCCCCGCTCTTGCTAGCCTTCACACCACAATAATACATCTCCTCCCAGAAAACATCTTCCCTACATATACTTAGGTATTAAACGCTCTACTTGCTCCTGGGGACTTTCCACAATAATTTCAAACCTCACACAACTTAATCCTTCACAAACATAATTAAAACTCTAAACAGGCAAAGAACTAAAGGGCTATTTCTATGTTAGAACACCTAGGCATAATAATTGAGAGAATGATTCACACACTTTTCCAGAATTTTCTAGAAGAGAGTAACTGGTTTTTCCTTGGCAATATGACTTCAGGAACGGCCTGTCCACTTAATCTGTTGTTACCATCGTTAATTATATAATACCTAAACTATGACAGTAACGACAAAAAAACACTATCCACTATCAAGGAAGGTCAGAACGCCTTCCGAAAGGTGTTGCATGAGGAACTTCGTTGGAAACTAGCCAAGAACTCGCAACTCTTTCTCTCTGCTCCAGAGCGCTTCTTTCCCACTACCTTACTAACCGGAGATCAGATATGTAAAACCAAATGGTTTCAAACCATTTTACATCCAGTTAACTTACATAATGTACGCTAATGACATCACACACCCATCCTAAAATTGCAGACATACACAGACACTGACTTACACCGAAGACAAAACTAATTTTATCAGCCACCGGGACCCAAATAAAATCGTGCTCCATACACAAATGATACTGGATACTAGGACGGATTATAAGGAAAAGTGTCTTGTAGATACGAATCCTAAGAAAGTATAGATCACACTCAACAGCGCACTCAATCACTACTTTCGTAACTTTAAAATATACACACATACGCAAGAAAACCATCCACCCCATGCCTTACATATATATCTCACATAAAAATACTAGGAATAACATTTGAAAAGCTCCTGAAATTCCACTCATACTAAGACATCACAAAAATTAGAGACAAAATCATAAACAACAATCTGCACAGGATCTATCCACCCCCCCCCCCAAAGTATAAATTCACCTATATAAAATATTTTTTCCCGACCACTTTTTCCATATACTCCAGTGTCACTCGCAGCAGCGAGTCAAACATAGCAGAGGGAATCACAGCGCATTTATTCGTCTCCTCGGAAATGTTTATTTGTTCTCCCATGTACACCCGAATGTCCACACTCCTCGCAAATAACAAACTGATAACACTTAATACATACAGATACAAAGACTTAGTGATTGTGTTGGGAAAAGTCACAAGAGCCTCAAAATAAGGCTATATACACGCCAGACAAAACGTTACAATGGTGGTCAGATATCCTTAAGCTTTCGACTACACTCAGCCCACACCAGCACTATTCACACATAAGATAAACCAGCATAAATAGAGTGTTTTCACAATACAAGCTTCTCTTCTCATCTCCTAACCTCCCCGCCAACTCAGGCGAACTAAATACGACTACCCAAAACGCACAATAAGACGACGCTGTTGTGTCTAGCCACTGACCTTTCAATTCTTCCTTTCTCTTCTAAAAAATGTTTCGAACCTCTTTCTCTCAACTGTACTATCTCCGTGGTCTACAACAGTTATCCATTTAAGAGTGTTTTTATTTATAACAACTCTACCTAAGAGAGTTCAATACTACTGAGATTTTGTTATCCATCCCTTTAAATTTCCTATCTTGGCTATTTTCTATTTTGTCAAGGGTAATTCAATTTATTTAAGAGATAAGATAAATTCTGTTCTCTTCAACGGTTACATTTTATGATAAAAAACGGTCATTTTTAAAAGAAAATCCTTTACATTCAAGAAAGGAGTGGGCGTTCGAGGAAGAAACACAAATAGAAACAAAAGAAAGGAAATGTGAAAAGGAAAGAGAAAACTAATTTTAAAAAAAAGATTTTACAAGAATATGAGATTATTCTTGTATATGTTATAAAAAGTAGAAATAAACGAGGAAAGCTTGCAAAGGGTAAAGAGAGAGGGAAAGAAAAACAAAAAGATGGAGAAAAAAGAAAGTGAAAATGGAAAAAGAGGGAAAGAGAGAAGGAAAAAGCAGTGAAGGAGGGGAATAAAGACGAGATAAAGACAGGAGAGGAAGATGAAGGAAAAGATGGAGAGAAAGAGAAAGCGAGATAAAATGAGAGAAGAAGACAGCTGGAAACAGGGAGATAAGTAGAGTGGCTAAAACGCAGAGAAATACGAAGAGAAAGTGGCAGAATAAGTGAGAGAGGTGAAAGAAAATGGGTGGAAATTAAGAGAAAGAAAAAGAGACAGAATCCTGAAGATAAAGATGGAGAGAAAGACAGAATGAGGAATATTAATGGAGAGAGAAAGAGAAAGCGAGAGAAATTAAGAGACAAAGACAGATAGAAATGGGGAGATAAATAGGATCACCAAAACAGAAAGAGAAAGCGGGAGAATAAGTGGAAGAGATGAAAGAAAAAGATGCAAGAAAAAGGGGAGAGAAATAAGGAGTAAATTATTGAGAGAAAGAAGATGGATTGAAATTAATGGAAAGAAAAAGAGACATTCGTCAATAAAATCTCTATATCAGCCTGAAAAATTTCATTTCGGTAGGTTTTGTTGGCAACTGTTTAATCATGTTCCATAAAGAAAAACAATGATCCATATTGAAGAGCAATGCTTCATAAAGGAAAATAATACTACATAATGAAGAGCAATGTTCCATAAAGAAGAACAATGCTCCATAAAGAAGAACAATGCTCTATAAAGAAGAACAATACTCCATAAAGAAGAACAATGCTCTATAAAGAGGATTATTACTCCATAAAGAAGAAAAATGCTCCATAAAGCAGAACAATGCTTGATAAAGAAAAATAATACTCCATAAGGAAGAACAATGCTCCATAAAGAAGAAAAATGCCCCATAAAAAATAATACTTCATAAAGAAGAACAATGCTCCATAAAGAAGAACAATGCTCCATAAAGAAGAACAATGCTACACAAAGAAGAACAAATCTCCATACAGAAGACCAATGCTCCATAAAGAAGATCAATGCTCTATAAAGAGGATTAATACTACATAAAGAAGAACAATGCTCCATAAAGAAGAATAATGCTCCATAAAGAATAAAAATGCTCCATAAAGTAGAATAATACTCCATAAAGAAGATCAATGCTTCATAAAGTAGAACAATGCTTTATAAAGGAGAACAATGCTCCATAAAGAGGATTATTACTCCATAAAGAAGAACAATTCTCCATAAAGAAGAAGAATACTCCATAAAGAAGATCAATGCTTCATAAAGTAGAGCAATGCTCCCTAAAGAAGAACAATGCTCCATAAATAAGAACAATGCTCCATAAAGAGTATTAATACTCCATAAAGTAGAACAATACTCCATAAAGAAGAATAATGCTCCATAAAGAAGAACAATGCTCCGTAAAGAAGAACTCGTAGAAGTGTTCATATCTTAATTAAGAAGATAAAAACCAACGGTCTAATCTTCGAAAGGAAAGTCAGGGCGACCATGATAAAAGAGCGATGACAGAAAATAAAATGATTGAAGTAGAACACCTGTTTTATCTGAGGAGGAAAACCCCCGAACTCATTTATCCCAAAGGAAGATTTTCAGTGATTAGGTATTTCTAGTTATTCCGTGGAAAGAAAATTAAAACGACGAAAAATAAAAGCTTCTAAAAGAATGTGGAATACCCGTCGTGATATTAATGTATGAAAACACAGAAAGACACATGATAAGTTCATCTGCGATTGCTATTAATGTTAAGATACAAGAAATTTTTTGTTTACTGATGAAAAAGTTTTAACTTTGGAAGTACCAAAATACAGTCATAAAAACAAAGATCATTGGTGAAACAAAAGCACATCCATCCATCCCGCATTTATGATGAATCTTTAAGATTTAGCAAGAAAAAAAAAATGGTTTCTGCGGTCGTGTCATGGAATGGTAAAAGAAGAGTCCATTTTATGATATACAAAAATCAATCCATAGGTTAATTCAGAAAAATAGATCGAACGAGTACTCGTATTTATCATCCTGCTTCCTGATTTCCATCAGCTGCAGTATATCGTAAAGTTGACTTCATTTACCAGCAAGATGTAGCACCCTCTCATCCTATCCAAACAACACATAAATTTTAAAAAGAAAATTGTCAGAAAATTTTCCAAAAGGATGAATGGCCTCCTCAATTGTTTGACTGGAACCCTAGGGACTATTTCATATATAATTTACTTTAAGAAAATTCTATAGAAATAGATAAAATAAATTTAATGAATCCTAACTTAATTCTTCTTGCATGAGATAAAATATGGCCATCTGATATAAAAAATTTATTTCTTAAATTAAAACGCGGGTATGGGCTGTATGTAACCAATAAAATGGACATATTGATGATAATTTATTTGAAAATAGGTATATTGATTTTGATTTATTTATAGACAGTTTCCTGACCACCCGATATATTCTAACCTCTTTGAAACATCGACGACAACGACATTTGTATACAACACCACTCAGCGCATCAAGGGAACTCTCATCCTTCAACACTATGGGACTAGGCATAGAAAATTCAAACATACCAAAAGCATCACCCTATCAAACCAAATTTCTGCGTAATTGAGTAATGTATGCTGTGACCAAAGTTGATTTTCGCCGAATATAGCTCACTATTTTTGGTGACGTAATGGAACAGACTATGAGCAGAAAAGCATCATCCTCTCAGCCAAATTATATCCAAGAAACCGATCTTATAGCCCTAAAAATGATACTGCTAATTTAGGGCTGTTAGATTTTAGCATTTGATACATTCACTTTTTTGGCGTGGATGAAGAGCATCATCCTGCCGTGCCTAATGCATTGAGATGTTGGCTGTCATTGAAATATTAATCTTACATATATGTCGGAAACCTTCATAGTTCACTCATCTATCACACATACATAAAATTCCTATACACCTCTCACCTTCCCTACGATCTTCCGACTGACAATGGAGATATCACATTGGCCATTTTTTTCTATTTATTTATTTATTTATTAAGGCAAACTACTAGACATGGAATCCTATATAAGCATCCTTTCCCAACTTCCTTTAGCCCAGTGGTCGGCAACCTTTTTCAGCCTACATTCCTAAAGCAAAGATTATGAACTGATGGAGGGGCCAAATTCATAATTACATTATAAAATTTAAACTATTATAACAATAGATGTTATATTCTGTACCTAATAATAAATAAATAAAGGTAATCATAGTGAAACATGAAACTATAAATTATAAAAGGTTGTGTTTATTTTAGTTCGTAGACATTATAAATTTTACATTGAACTATTGATATTTATAAGGAACACAATTAGTGTGATATATGATGTTGTTTTTGGCTCCATAGTTTTTCAACATCAGTTGATAAGGAGGTTAAAGCCAGAAGCAGGACGTTTTCTAAATGGTTATCTAAATGATCTTTAGCTTACTTTTGATGTATTTTACTTTGAAAAATAATTGCTCACACGCCTATGTGCTAGCGAATGCTGATGCCATTTTCATCGCATTACAAGTCAAGTTGGTGTACAACCCGGGTTCAAAAAGATATTTCTTATAAAATCCCGATAAAGATATAGCCTCTGCGTAAAACTTTGATTCTAATACTTCATTTCAATGAGATCGATTTAAAATTCTGTTGGTACGTTGTCCACTTCCACATCAAAGGGAGTAGCGAACAGTTTTAAATCGTCTGTTTGTGACCGTATGACAGAGAACCGAAAGGAAAATTCCGTTCTTAAATCAAGTATCACATCTCGGCATGGTATTGATCAATGTTTTGAACATTTCCTGAATTCGTTTAGATCTGAAGCAAACTTCAATGAGACGGGAAATGAGTTTCTATTTGGTCTCAATGGGCTCTGTGTGTATTCCAGGAATATAGAATACTACATCTTTCATCTAAATAAGACAAAGCTCTAGATGAGCATGGTTGTGACCAGATGAAACAAATAATTATACTAATTACTTACTTTTATTCTACAGGCTGAATTCATTAAACTAATATAAGGTATCAGCTATGTCAACACTGGTATCGAACAGAGCTTATTTGAGAGCAATAGCAGAATTGATCTCATCGTTGAGCGATTCAAACTCATGAATAAAACAACTAAATCTCTACATCGAAGGTAGAGAGAAAACTTGCCTAATTTGAACAAGAAATCAAGTTTCATGAATAAAATGATCACGGGACATAATGAGATAAGGGGGTATAGCAAGGAAATAAATAAGGTCATTAAAGGACTTTTATACAAAATTGAGAATTGATGGAACAAGAAACGAAAGGAGCAAATTTATTTAACAAACAAGGTGCAACTCAGATTAGACCATACAACCTTTAATACGAATCGAGTGAATAATCCTATTGGAATCAACAAATCACGGAAACAAATAAAACAACACCTAACAATTTACAGATAGGAAATGCAAATTGTAATGCCTGAAAAGGGCAATAAAATAAAGATAGGAACTTTTAGAAAAATTTCAAGCTGCCATTAGAAATGACCATAAGAAACAGTAACATCTTAATAAATGCGGAGAAACATCCGCCAATAAAGAAGGACGATTGTTTGGCACGGACTTAAGTGTTAGAAAAATCCTTAAGCGCGTCAAGAATAGGGTTACAATAGCATTCTAAATGCTGTGGGGGGGATGGGGAATGTCCTGCCGTTCTATTCGCATTTCCACACAAAATATCTAAGGAAAGAGGGAAATCCAGCAGAAATAGTGGAAAATCAGTCTTCGACAGGCTTTATATAAAATACTTAGAAAATAAATGAATAGACCTACACAAACAGGAGCTGCCAAGTGTAGGCCATGAATGGTCTTTTGCAGTCTCCTTCTTTTCTTATGTTCTTATGTAAACACAAAACTACATTTAAACTACCGAAAGTAGTAGGCTTCAGATTAACTAGTGCATATGTTGATATGAAGCCTATTGAAAAATTATTGCAAATAATAATAGCTGAAAAGATGCCATTCTATATCCCATGTATGGAAGATTTAAAGCCATTTGCCACAGTAAACACCCTGATTTAGTACTCTCAAGAGCTCTACAGAAATAGAGAAATAAAATCTATCTTGACATAAATTCCTATATAAAAAGTCATGCAAAATGTCCATTTAGTCTGATTTTGAGAAGTAATAAATGAAAATATAATTAAACTAAGAAATTGGAACCTATCTTGTAGGAACTGCTGAACGACAACAGTGCTAGAGGCGATTAAAAGGACTTTTTTAGTAGGAACATAAATGCAATAAGAATTAATGAATTTTGAGAAAAAGATTACCATGACGTTGTCTCTTCCTCTTCTATGCTTTACCGTTAGAGCAGGGCTACGGGATGAGAGTTGCTTGAACTTAGTTCTCACACCTTTCGGTGGAAGAATTATGTGTGATCACTGATCAACATCACAAAAGAGCCTAGCGAGTGGTCATCGAAGTTGATCCATGTCTTATAGCCTTATTAGGTGTCATAAGTCAATATGGTCCGGCTCGGTAGTTGCTCCTTGGAACGTAACAGCTCTTCCCTTAGTGGCCCTTGTTGAAGATTCACCACCAGGATCTAAAGAAGAATCACGAAATGATCCGGGCAATCGCGATGTCAAAGCCAACTAGCAAGGCAACCTAATAAATATCGGGCAGTATTCGTGGGAAGCGGGGTAACCAGATAAATGAAGAAGAGAGGTAATATTGTAGTATTTTCGACCCTCTTAATTGGCATAGACCTGCGGCGTACTCTTTTACAGACACTCGACATTTGTGCAGTCTCAATTTTTGCGAGAGCAGCGGCGGGGAAGTGGGCGAGAGTATTTTTTTATCAGTGATTCAATACTTATGGATTTGATCTGGGGTCGTCGAAAAGTAAAGATTGAATATAAACACGAAAACATACACACAATCTTTCTTACTCGCTCTCTTCAGTGTCCTCTTGGCTTGATCTTTGAACCTATTTTTCGAGCCATCGCAGGTGCGCCTCCCCTCTTGATATTGCAATGAAATTAGTATTTGTCGCCCACTCGCATGTTTATATTGATAAAAAGGAAGAAAACAAGCATGTTTTAAGTTTAGATTAATAAGATCTTTTACTATTGTTATTGCTTTTTTCGATATATTAACAAACTATTGTATATATGTTTATCTTAAACTTTCCTAATAAAAAAATCTTGGATTTTTGTATTTCTCAAAACTAGTCATAAAATGCAGTAATTATATTTCGAGAAATATATTAAAATGTATCTCCATTAACGTTTTCCCAAATTTAAATCTTAGCCCTGTTTTTTTTCACGCTAGACCGCATTATCACTACATACATAAAATCTCAAATAAAGTTGTTTCAGGATTTTGTACCCCCTAATTATGGTTTAGAGGTGGGTAGTCTAATCCGCCCCTCAACTATTTAAAGCAATGTATGTGCTGCCTCCTGTTTATTCCTTGAAAATTTCTTTAAGAATAAAGACGAAAGCGCTCGGAATCGTTTCTCACTTTACCTTTGTGGGTATATCTGCATAACTTAGACTCACGCAAATTTTGTGAGCTTCTTTATTCATGGTAATCCTATGGTTTGCTAACGTGTTATATTAAAAAATCATTGTTGTTAAAAACGCAAAGAGTGACATCATATACCACGATTTGTTGCAAAAAAATGCAACGTCGGGAAGAATAGGTTCAAGAGTTTATAGACATATTTCTAATAAAAACGTTTGTGAAACGTCTCAATATTTTCATTAAGGGGCGTGTACACTAGTCATGTGAGACATGATGCTATTAGAAGCGAAAGAACGATTGAGAAATTTAGCACAGTGTAGATACAAAGAGTAATGTTTTATAGTTTTTATGTAGCTCTGTTTATCCTTTTTTGCGTCTATACTTGCCAAAAATTCTCAATCTTCCAATCGCTTGATCCAGACTAGCTGAACTTCTTAATTTTGTTATAAATTTCCTTAGACTTCCGTTTTATTGGATTTAGTTGTATTTACTTCAAACCCCTTTATGTAATCTTATTAAACCATTTATCTCTACTCGTAAGATCTCTTGGAAGTTTCCACGGGCCAATAGGTTGAAAATATTTTGCGACGCCTCCCTCAGCGGCATCGGCATAAAATTTGGACTTTCCAACCTTTTTTTTGCCTGCCTTCAACTTTCCGACATTTTTAAATATATATTTGCAAGAGTATCTGGCCGCCCTGGTGTCCGTTATCTTTATCCCAGGGCTCATAATTATTCAGATAACATGGGAGTCCTTTATAATATTCGGCGAGGTAAACTTCCCAAAGAGATCCTACTGCTATTATCCTCTACTTCTCTTATTGTACTTTCTATAACCTTTCATTATTTATCAATAGATTTTTCATATATTAAAACTAACCTATCAGTCTGTGCACAGTCAAAGTTATTTTTGCCATTTTTTACAAAATTTTCTTCAATAACAGTTAAATTTATATAACTTTTGAAATCAAAATTTTTGTAAAACCTGTTTTATATTTTCAAAATAAAGGAGCACCCCAGTGGAGGTACTCCCCCTACTGTGACTATTAAAGGACCGAGGAAGCGGGAAACCCTATCAGTCTCTTCTTTGACCGCTGGTTCACGGTCAAAATCTTTTCGCTCCTCGGATCATCCTGAGAGTATTCCACTCTCATGCTGCTTTCCGTACAGTGAAATAGTGACTATTCTTCTATGACAGTGTCTTCTCCTTTCGTTAATTTTGCTTGAGGGTAACCCAAGACTGTCTGGCTATGCCGAAGAAGCAACTTCTCACGACACCCAAGACACTGGAGCAGGAACATCATCTTTCGCAGGACTTCGAACAGGTTATTGACAGTGGAGAAGCACCCATATCAACGTTGGTACATACAACGTCTCACGAGGTCAGTCAAAAAGCAGCCAGGATCATACTCCCAAATAGTCCTCCCGGCCTTCTTTGCAATAGCCCGTGTCCCTAACAGCGGCTGCATATGACCTGATGGACCCCTCGCAACCTGGGCCTAGTACGTCCCAGGTTCCCAAAACGCCTGAGTCCCAGAACCAGGAAAAGTACTCCGACCAGGATTTGGATATTCTTCTCAGCAGACCTCCCTCACCGTTCCAGCCCGATAGAGATAGGTGACCTCTTTACCATTTGCCAGCCCAATCTACCTGATTCACATACCCGCTACGATAAGGTTGTTGCGGAACTGATGGAAAATTTAGGATCCGTCAGGTTCAAACGCAAGGACAGTGATGACATTGCCACACTCGTCACTCTCTACAAATATCGGACGTACTTGAAGGACGATAAGTATGACCATCCCTTATTACTACGAATTCGTCTTTATTTTATCGTACTTAATTACGGCTGGGGTTTAGCACTGGTGGATGCCAGGGAGAGGGCAACGGTGAACACTAATTATACCTTAAACAAACAGTCGCTTAAGGCTAAAACTGGTTTCCCGAATTACCAGTATGGGCAGCAACAACAATACCAGCGGAGAGGAAGGCAATCAGCCAGGGTGGATGGCAGAGGCGGAACCGGCTGTATGGGGCAGCCACCTGCTAGCGGAACGCATGCTAAGGGAGCTCGCTCATAAGCGTCAAACTACATCGGAATTAGAAGAACTTAGTGCTTGCTTTGGAAAACCTCAACTTTCTCCTTCAACGAGTCGCACTTCCCCGCTCTTCTCTCGGCCTAGTTCTATGATTTATACCCTAAAACACGACCTTCCAGTTCCCCTTCTTCCTGACGATAGCACCGCCCGTGATAACCTGAAGCTTCAAAATTGATAGCGGTTCTTCAAGGGAGCGGCCGCACAACTCGGAGCCTACAACATTGAAAACCTAAACCAACATCGTGTGTTTCCAAGCTCGCAAATTTGTGCCCTGAACGGACATAATATGGCTCATACCCCTCCTTGGTATGTTCGTCCACACGGTTCTCAATGTAAACAACCCTGAAGTCTCGCCAGGCTGCGAACTCACTAAGGCAATTGGTCCTTTGGCTCCTCCGAACCGGACCGATTCTGGGATGGCGATATTCTTTAAGACGTCCCCATCAACGAAGACAACCCTTTTGAGGACGAAGATCCGGCGGAAGACGTCGCAGAGGAACAACAGCAACAGAACCAGGACAAACGACAACAGCATGAACAACGGGATCAACAACAAGACCAAGCCGACAACGCCAAAAAGGACAGGAAAGCTATCCGAAGAAAGGATGCGTACTTCTCACCTTGCATTGACCCTTTATAACCCTCATTGAAACCAGTGTGTAGTAAACTTACGTTGGGAGATCTTAGTACAGGCACACTCCGTATCATGCCTCAGCTTTCCAACCTGATTAAAAGTGCTGCCAACCAAGGAATTAAAGTGTTTTTCCTTAAATGGTATTCTTCCCGGCAAAATTTATATTCTGACATATAATTTCTATCGTTGCATAAATGCAACAAGTGTGGTTCCCTATAGTGCAAGCTGTTGCGTTGATGCAATATCCTTTGTTTTCAAACTTTAGCTGTCCAAAAATGAACTTAATTATGGATAGAATTATAAATACAATCATCTACCATGTTCTTAAACCATTAAAGATACACATACATAGCCCTCACTAGGGTAGCACACGAAACAATTCGTGCATACCTTTTAAATGATGAAGACATGATATTTGAAAATGGTGGCCTGGTCAAAATAGAGCTAAAGCTTTTCTTTTAATTGGAGAAAGCTGAAACATAGCACACCCACTTCCCATGACTCTCTGCTTGTGAATAATCGCTGTTTTGAGGTTGCCGCATGCTATAAATGTGTAGAAAACTATAGAAAAATAATAGTAAAAAATCATTGCATAGGTATAAAAAAGAAATAAAAGAGCATGTGCTAAGGTTAGATTAGTAAAATATATTTGTCTATATTTTTAGGTATATATTAATGTGTTCCCGCTTTCCTGTTAACATTTCATGGTCATGTCTTTTTTAAAATATTAACAGATCCTGGAAACGGGCGTGAGTGAGGTGGTTGGGGAGAGACTTCATCTTTACTATCCTATGCCTGATATGTAGTACTAAATATATTTAGACAATCAAAACAAGTAGTTCCTTTGCAATGGACCGAATGGTCTCTTAAAGTACTCACTTTCCTTGTAAGTCCTTGCAAGTAGAAGGAAGTCACTTGTCCGTAGAGGCTGAGTTTTTGCCGACGATTAGTGGGCATTCGAAACATGTGTCCCAGGCATCTCAGCTGTCTTCTAATGAAGAGGCACTCAAAACTTGACAACTCAGCACGCTCTAGCATATCAGTGTGGGGTACGCGTTCTTGCCAAGTGAGACCGAGAAATTTTTGATGCAGTGCATGTGGAAAGCTTCCAAGAGCTTAATGTGTTCCCGGTACAGAGTCAACGTTTCACTCTCGTAGCGCACATAATGAGACAGATAGCTCTGTACACAGCAAACCTCGTTGTGAGTTGGAGATTGTGATTCTGGCTGACTCACTTCCGGATCCCGCCTAAGAATGCCGATGCCTTGTTGAGTCTAGTGTTCACCTGCTCATCAACAGAGCAGTTGGCTGACAGCAGATTAGCGAGGTACTTGAATTGAGGAGAAATCTAGATTTCAACTCTTGCGACACTCAGAAATGGCGCCAACAGCGGAGCAGCACCGCACCCATGGTATATCACTTTAGTTTTTTCGGTTTTGATGACGAGCCCAAGAGTGATGTAAATGTCGTAGATGACGTTCAGTGCTTCTCGTAAGTTCTTAGGGGGTGGGAAACTAGTACGCAGTATTGAAGCTCGAACACCGTCGTGTGAGGCTTTTGTTATTGCTTTGAGAAGGCATATGTTAAAAAAACGCCCGTCGAACCGGTATAGGAGACCAACACCACGAGCAGGTAGAAATCCTTCCGGGAAAAAAATGGGGGCTGCAGTAAGTTAAATGTTAAACATGAAGGAGGCAATCACACATCCCTGTTTAAATCTAATCTCCAGGTCGAAGGTTGCACTTTCCTTCCACCGATGACCACGGTCGCCTTTATGCCGTCATGGAATGCCGTGGTAACTGCAGTAAATTTGTCAGGGGATCCAAATTTCTGTATGATGCACCACAGCATATTACGTTTGACTTTGGAAAAGGCTTTCGTCAGATCTATGCAGGCCAGACAAAGGTTTTGGTGCTGTTTACGACACTTTTCTTGCAGTTGTCTAGCTGGGAAAATCATTTACAGAGTGCACCACTATCTTCTGAAGCCACATTGGGTTTCATGGCACACCGATTAACAATGTGTTTGTTCAATCGTAGTAGCAGCACCTTAGGCAGTACTTTACCTGCAATAGCCAGTGGTAAAATAGCCCGGCTATTCTCATAAACTGCTCGCTCGCCCTTTTTCTTGGAGATTAAAATGTATTTGGTGCCTTTCCACTGCTGCAGCATGCGTTCAGCTTACCAATCACGAAGAGCCTTTTGTGAGGCCAAATGTGCAGAGCAGCACCGCCATGTTTGGGGACCTTACCATGAATTCTATCGACAACTCGTGACTTATTAGTTTTCAAGCTACGGATCGCATTCTTAAATTCCTCGGTGTTAGGGGTAGCATTAATCTCGCGAACTGTAGGCTAGTCTAGAATGACACTCGCTGTCCAGGCTCATAGGTGTTGAGAAGGTTGCGGTATTGTCCTTGCGACATGTCTAATATTTGCTCCTTGCTCGTGAGTAATAATTTTCCATCCTAGAGGTCTCCAGAGTCTCGAAGCCTTAGTGGTCTGCGGAAACTTTGAGCCACCATTCATTTTCCATAACTCTAAGTGTCCTCTCAGCTTCGATCTTTTTTGCTTTCGTGCTCGTTTGAAGAAGTGCTTGTGGTCAATAGAGCCCACAAAGCCTTGTAGGTCTGGAGTAACTTTAAGCCACTATTCACTTTCCATGACCCTGAGTGTCATCTGAGCCTCGGCTCTCTAGCTTTGCCAATGCCATTTCAAGTAATCTGAGAAAGGGGTTGTTTAGGAAGCTCTGATTTGCCTTGTTTTTTGCTTTCCCAAGCTCATGTATGACAGCAATATTTTTGTCGAACCATTCTTTGTTCTTCTGCTTAGCAAAACCAAGGATAATTTTCGCAGCATTGTTGACAGTCTTTGCGAAATGAGTTCAACGGTCTTTAACACAATTCTCGAGTTCTTAGAGGACTGGAGCATCAGCCATACGGTGAGAGATGGGTGCAGACCGGTTAGATTTTGCATCTCCTGACGTAAGGGAGGCACATATGAGCGTCTTCTTAGTGGTTTATTTGCTAGTCCATCTAGCATTAACCACCACGCATGGCGCAGGTGAAGAGCACATCCGTCCTTTCGCAATGCCTAACGATCACGTATGTGCCACTGACCTGAACCAAGGTGTTTCCATGTTAATTTATATATAACCTTCGTCTTGAATATACTGTTGGTGATGACAAGCTGGTTCTAGGAGCAGAGGGACAGCATTTGATGGCCATTTGCTTTGACTTTACCAATGACGTGCCCACCAATATCTCCAGCCAATCTGCGATTGGATGTACCCACCCGTGCGTTTAAGTCTCCCACCACTATCATCTTGTCAGAGTGAGGCCTACTCTGCAACTCTGCGTTCAGCTGCTCATAGAATGCATCCTTATCTTCCTCTGGGTGGTCAATAGTTGAAGTGTAGCAGCTGAAAATGGTTACATGTCATTCTCTGGAGAGAGGGACACTCATCTCTAATGAGCCGTGCCGAAAGACCATTTAGCATGTCTTGAATCAGGGGGGGCAAGAAATTTCTTTAGCTTGAATCCGACGCCAAGAACTCTTTCGTTCCTGTGTAGAGTAACTTTTCCAGTAGAAAGTGTAGCCTCCTAGGTCTTCGGTCCGGCTGCCCGAATATGGAAGTCTGGTCTCTGACAAAGCAGTAATGCCGACGTTGTAATTGCCCAGCTCCTGTGCGATGAGAGCAGTGCGTCTAGCAGGTCTGTTCGTGTGTAGCTTTGAGTTGAACATGGTACAGATATTCCAAGCTGAGACTTTAAAGTTATATTTATTTGTATTTCGACCACCTAAGAGGGGATGGCCCGGCAGGCGTGGCTGACTGCTGAGACAGTTTTTTAAGGCAGGCAATGTTTAGGCAACCTTTTCTCTGCTGTTTTCTCTTCAAGGAGGTAAGCAATGCTGAGCTAAAAAGGGGTTTTTATTTACGGAGGTTGACGCCGGACTGCCTTGTCTCAGAAGCGAACGAACATATTCGCCTCTGCCACCAACATGCAGCTGTACAGCTAAGATCTGTCCCTCATGAACATAAACCTACCTCACTTTTCAACCGAAAAGGTGTCGTGTTCTCCTTCTTATGCCTTTTCCATTTACCATTAATCAGTGGTAGGTTTAACATAAGAAGACAATTGCTTTACCTAGGGAATTTCTGGATCAAGATTTCTATTCACTTTGCCTTAAACGATCTGCTTACCATTTATTTAAATGAATAAAGCATCAGCAAATTGACAAAGTTTACTCTAATATGCAACATGTGGAAAAAGATATAAAACTTATATTTAAACTACATTGATTGAATTCATGAAAGGAAGCTATCCACTGTTTAGCGAAACATTGAGAGGATATTTTTGATAAGGATAAAACTACTCTAATAAAAAAGGATTTTTATATTAAATTTACCTGTAATTTCATTTTAAAAACAAGGCCAAAAGAGTACAACTTGAAAAGACATGAAACCAATCATCGATCCACGATAAATATGACTGCCCAATGCGTGTCTTAAAACACGCTCTTCGCGATTGTTGAGACAAAAGTATATTATGTTGTGAGAGATGAAATATCAATACAGAAATGAAATAAAAACTATAATTTGGCTTCAGGATCTGTATTTTTCACTGAAATTACTGAACATTTAACTGATCTTAATTTGAAATTACCTGATAAAACAAAGACATCACTCAAGTGTATAATGAAATCAAGTGCTTTATGACAAAATTAACCTTATGGAAGTCATAGTTGTCAAAGGAAATTTCTATTTCATTTTTCTAATTGCAAAGAGCGGGAAAACAGTCTAATACTGAAAATGTATTTAGCTTAGCTAAGTATGACTTTCACCTTGAATTGTTGTCAAAGGAATTTCAGGAAAGATTTCGGGATTTCTCATCTTCTGAATACCACTTTACTTTATTCTCAGCATCATTCACCTTTGATGTTGCCAAAGCAGAAGAAAGCCTGCATATAAAACAATTAAAAATACAGTTATGAATACTACACTCAAAGCAAACTATTTTTGAATGGATGTTCCTGTTTTCTTCTCATACCTAGCTGAAAAGTTAAAAAGTTAGAAAGTTTGCTACAAACACTATGGCAATGTTTAACTCTACCTATGTATGTGAACACGTATTTTCTTCCATGAAATAAACACAAGCTTTTCGGAAAACAAGGGTTAACTGTTCAACACTTGGAATCTGGGGAAACCATAGTTGGGGAGTTACTAAAGCATAAGAATTTGACAGCTAAAAATGCCAAGGGTATTATTTATCAGACCCTGTGAGGGATGCAACCAAAGTCATTATGGTCAATCAGAAAGAGACATTAAGACTATGATTAAAGAGCAAAAGAGAGAAATTAGAGCCCACAGAACATCAAAGGCAATGGTAGTAAATTTCGATGAATACGGTCATTTGCCTATTTCAGGTGGAATAAAAAAGTTCCTAAGGGTTTAACAAAATGAGAGAGAAGAATGATTTAAGCAGCGCATATTATGGAGTCCGATAAATTCAACCCACCAGTTTTAAGAAACCGACCAAGAACGAGCAGCCTTGACCCGGTAAGACATCTGCCTACAAATATAGAGAGCGATCTCCTTTCCTCTGCAGTTCTGTTCTAAAGAAGCTGCAAAGCGAAACGTTAAACAAGATCTTCAGTGTTTTCGGATTTTGACTTCCTCTACCCATTCTCACCTATAACGTCGTGAAGTCCAGAAACTTATATATTTATATATATATATATAAAGATAGATAGATAGATTGATATTTATAGAGAGAGAGAAAGAGAACTATTTACAAAAGCGTAATCATAATTATTGTGTTAAGAATGAAAAGTTTTGGCTAACTAGCTCTTCCTCGAATCCCTCGGAAGAAGCCCTTCTTACATAATGCATATATCATAAGGAGAAGAAGAACATAAGAAAAGAAGGAGACTGCAAAAGACCATTCATGGCCTACACTTGGCAGCTCCTGTTCCAGTCAACACACAAAATATTTCTTATCAGAGAAAAGTCATCAACATTGTACCCTTTACAGAAGTTCGTCAGATCTAATCTACAATATACATAAAATGCATCCAGAGGATTATATCCATTTAATCTCCCCACTCCTTAGAAAAATATATACATATGTACATAAAAAAAAGTCAGTCCCATCACATAAACATGCTAAAAAAGTATCATAGACGGGCCTGTATAAACAATATAGTCGCCTTCGACGAAGAAAGGGTAATTGACGCCGTCCACCCAAACAACCCCCTAAATATTGTTAATTCGATTTGCGTAGAGTCAAGCGAAGATTATCCCCTCCCCGTCCTCCCGTCCAAGCTGCCCCCCATAAAAGAACCTTTCCGCGAGTTGGATGTAAACTCCGACCTCACGCCTGCCCAAAGGAACCAAATGATGCCGTTTCTGGAAGAATTTAGTGACGTCATTTCCGAGTCCCCAAGATGCTCGAATCAGTTCAAACATGATATCGCCCTCACTACGCTCGAACATGTGCGATGTAAGCCCTAGCCCGTACCGTTGCACCTAAGAGACGCTTTCAATGAGGAAGTCGACAATCTTTTGCAATTATGGATTATCGAGCCATATACGTCCGACTACTGTTCCCCAATAGTTATGGTCCGCAAGCCAGACCAGTCCTTTAGGATGTGCGTTGATTTTCGGAGGTTAAACACCGTCACCTTGTTTGACGCCGAGCCTCTCCCCCTAATCGACCAAAATTTACATCTCTTCGAAGGAGCCGCCTACATCACTGAGATAGACCTATGTAAGGCCTATTACACAGGCCTGCGTTTGAAAAACATTTCCATGTTCCTCAGGATTTCTTTGTGGTTTCTTAATGAATAAAACCGCCTGAGCTAAAAAAGGAATGTATTTTTGTTCAATCAGGTCAGATTTTCTCAGTACAGCATACACAATTTTCATTGAGATTACCTCATTTTTCCTGAAAAAAAAATTCCAAAACCTTTCTCTATCTAATAATGCATTATTATTGTTATATCATAGAAGCAGGAATAAATGTATGTAAACTATAATCCTTTTGAATAAAACAAAAAATAAAAGAATGCAACATAATAAAGAAAATAATTCTTAATTTTCAAGAAAAGACGCCCTTGACGATTTTCGTTTGTGCCTCTCATCTGGAGCATGACGTTTCAAACACCAACAGTAGTCAGCAAGCATGTTTACGTCCCATTTACCCTAGTACCTGGATTCCATTGTTTTCATGTCCTGGGGGAATCCTTCCCCCTGTTCTTCACATTAATCTCCACAGTTATCGGAAAAATAATCCAGATGGGACTGTAAATGTGTATCTTTGTAGACATTCAAGCTCCGGAACGTTTGAGACTCGTTAGGAGCTGATTGACCAGAGCAACACATTATGGGCTTCTTTTATTGCCTAGAAAGTTGTTAACTAGAGCTTTGAAAGCTTTCCAGGCATTTTTTTTCTAGGTCCGTCATTACTGCTGAGGTATATCAAAAATTCCCGCATGGAGCTTAGCGTCACTGATTTGCGGAAATAAATTTTTGAAGAAGAAATATAAAAGCTTAGCCTTCTTTATTAAGGGTTTTTTCATAATTTTGTTAGCTATCACATTGTTTGATCCAATTCCAAATGCTTCTCTTGGAGGCCTAACAACATAGGAAAAAGGGATGCTTCGTGTAGCCTGTTTGAATCTCAAGCAAGTGTAAGAGACACTACCTGGGAAGAAATTTAGCAGGGTATGTAAATTCAAAATATAATATTTCTAAAAACAAATTAAAAGTAATATTTCTTAAAAAAATAAGAATATGAATATGTAATGAAAAATCCTACATGCCGAAGGATTAAATAATTGTATTGGAACTGATTGGATATATGTACATCTTATTTTGAGTTTATTGAGTTACGTTGTATACCTTCTCAATTAGGATAAGTTCCCCATTAACTTAAAAGGATGCATTAACCTAAGGGACACACTTCAACAAAAAGATATAACTCAAAAATAACTCATGATTTCCAGATTTGCATTCTTGTAAAATATAAGTTGACTAAAAGGTGTATACAGGTATTAAGAATAAAATATGAAAATGTTAATATCAAAGAGCTTAGAAATGGTGAGTGTAAAATGATCTTACCTTTAAGTCACCACATAACCTTCCAATTGTGAGTACAGTAATTTATTGCATACAGCAATTTTTTTTCATATTTTCATAACTCTCAATAAGTTGGATTGAATAGCCTATCGGAACGGAAGCTATCTTGTTACCAATATTCAGTAACACAGTTTTTAAACTTCTACTGGAGGAATCTATGAAAAGTATCCATTTTAATGGGTTGTAGGGAATTCCAAGGGCCTCAACAAGTCCTTTAATATTGGTGCAGTATACTAAAGAGCTGGAAGAATGCCTTAAAAATACCTTCGAAACTCTTGTTCTCTATTTCTGTACCCAAAAAACGTTGTTTCTTTAGGGAGAAGATTACTTTCACGAAGTCGAGAGCCAAGAAGTTGTGCATTCTCCTTTGAAAGACCCAGATCCCTGGTCAGGTCATTTAACTGAACCTGGTATTGCAACCATATCATGCGTGGAAACCTGATAAGACTCAGATGTGTCATAATCTTGATCAACTCCCATATTAATCTCTTCATGGACCTCTATATGGTCAGGGGGAGAAAGGTATAAGAATTCCTTGACTGTGGGACAATGGTGATGGCAAAAGGAAGATCCACATATGCCACACTATGTTTATTCTTCAATTTATACCTGTGAAAAGTATAATTGAATATTACATAAAGGAATTGATTTGGAGTTGCAGATAGGATATAAATGTTTAGTAAAAGATATGTTCATGCTGAAGGGAACTATGTCAGTATTTAATTTTAAGCTAAGTCTATGCATCATAATGACATTTTTAGGAGCCAGTATAATACCAATAGCTTAAATACTTGATACAATGCTCACCTTTGAGATTTGTCATGCAAAAATAGCAGTCTGTAGTGTGGTCCTTGCCCTCTCTCCACACCATGGGAACACCAAAAGAGAGAGACTTATGTTCGCCCTGACTCCAGCATCATAAACTTATTTAGCACCTCTTGCAGCAGATATGTAGAGCAAAACTTTTATCTTGATCTACTAACCTTACTCTAAAATATGTGATACAAAGATTCAATTACAGGAGAGATTGTACATTGCTGGTCGGAAAAAGTCACTTTGCCGCAAACATATCAAAATCTGTCGGAGCTATTCCTACATTTTCTGTTCATTTTTTAACTCAACCACTATTAGTGTTTTTATTATTCAAAGTATTATAATGCCAAGCAATTTCTAACCTGCAAAACTATAATCTTATCAACATAATTACTTAAAATGTACCGCAAATTTATTGCGAATACCGTAGTGCAAATATTATTGAAATTTTGATGTAATATAGGACATGTATAAACTATAAAATTATTATCACCCCCTGTATCGCAAAAACTGGAGGTGATAGAGGAAAACGGATGACAGATTCGGATTTAGAAGGTCAATTTTATTAAGAAACAATACAGAAAACCTAAGGTACATTTTTGATGCAGACCAGTGTTATCAGATCCCCCTAAAGGCATCAGCGAGGAAACTAACAGCCTTTCCTACAGACAAAGGTTTAATGGAATTCACTCGTCTTCCTTTCGGCCTAGTCACTGCAGTAGCTACAACCGCATTATCTTCTCGTGTATATGAGAAAAGCTAATTAGCCACAGAATTGCTTTCTTAACCATATATATATATATATATATATATATATATATATATATATATATATATATATATATATATATATATATATATATATAATTTGAAGGATGAACAAAAGGACGTATAAAGGGAAATTCATTTCATTTTCTTGATACAACGTTTCGGGTGAACTTTTCACCCATCTTCGGATACTGGAAATACAATTTGTGGAAAACATTTTAAGTTAAGAGCCAAACAGATAATCAAAATGACGAATTTATGGAAGGTATTTAATGTTAATTAAGGAGGAGGATAGCGATAGATTTACAGGCAATTGATAATTTCCGGATTATTATGTTACGAGTTAAAAATTAACGATTGGGGAAACACAGAAAACCCATCCGGATAAACCAACCTGAAACAATCAGCCGTTAGAGGATAACTGGGGAGAAAGGGTGAGGAGCGTAAGAAGAAAGAGAAGGTTAGGAGGTTGGTAATATATTTGTTTAGAGTAGAAGTAGTGGGTGAGAAGAGGAATCGGAATTTAAGAAAGAAGAAAGGTCTTTAATATACATAGATTCAAGAATCCTTAATGATATGGGACTAGGAGTGGTTTTCCAAGATTTTAAAATCGTCCGTTGTATTTCGGTTTTATAATTAATAGAGTGAAGCCTAACAGGTGAGAATCCTTTCGTAGAGAGAACCTTTCCTGTCCTGTGGCTAACACCCAAATGTGAACAGAACCTCGCCCTCAGCGAGCGCACCGTACTACCGATGTATCTCCTCAGTTTACAATTGGGGCAAGTAAACTCATAAACAACGGAGCACTTCGCTTCTGGCGGGATTCTGTCCTTACAATTGAAGTTTGATCCTATGTGATGTCTATTCATGAAAATCAACTTAAAGTCGGTATGGAAAAAGAACCTTTACTGGTCAAGGACAAAACTTTTTCAGTTTTTGTGACCTTTCTTTCAAAATAAGTGCCATCAACACACTAATATTCCGGGCTTTTAATATTTGTTCATCCTACTCCGGATTTCACCAAGAAGTCTTATTTCTGACTAATTATTTCAAACAAAACGGCTTTTCTGTGTCTCTGACTGAAAAAATTACGGGCCAATTTTTAAACAATATTTTCCAGCCCAAATTTAAATTCCCTACTGTTTGCAAAGATATCCGTTAAATAATCTTTCCGGATCTGGATTTTTAAACAAAAAATTTAAAAAAAAATTAAATCTATATTAAATAAATTCTTTTTCCATACCGACTTTAAGTTGATTGGATCAAGAAAATGAAATGAATTTTCCTTTATACGTCCTTTCGTTCATCCTTCAAATTAAATTGAAGCTCCATAGAAGAAGCCCTATCCAATATATATATATATATATATAAATTTAGCAACGTCTATCTGATATAATTAAAGAATATTCTGATTGCTAAATTCTCTCGCTACCGAATATATAATCAACACCTAATTTCTTTCTTAAATAAAATTTAAAAAGTGAAAAGTTTTATCAGCAGGAAAGCAAAGCCAAAGCACTCTGAGTTATGCATAATTTTGCTTAAAATATTTAAAATTCTCTTTTACCTTTTTCTTCTCTAAGAAATGTAATCCGTCTTGAAGGTGTCTCGCAAATCATAAAATTGGTGATTACATACACTTAACTCTTCAAATTGGCCAAAAATATAACAAATTATAAAGTAAATTTTAAATAAGAATAGAAATCACTAATTTTTATTCCTGAGTAAAAATGTTTTAATAATTAGTCATAAACATTAGACTTAAGATGATATGCCATTTACTTTTACCAAATGTATTTGAATTATAATGAAACCGTTAGAATAATGGAGAACGCCACAAAATGATACATTCAGGGGAAGAATTCGATATGGAGGGTCGCTGTGGAGTTTTAGTTATGTAATCAGCCACTAAATTTGGCTATGCACAGAACAGCCGGGGACCTGGGACAAAAGCCAATATGTGCCTTAGGCTGAGGCAAATATTCTTCAGTTTTGTGTAGAGCTTTTCGCTTCTGTAGTGGATTTTGGTTTTTATGTCTGTCTACAAATTTTGACGAGGCAAAGATGTGTTGAAGGGCTTAGATATTTCAATACGTTGATCCCTCTCATTAAATCTAAGTCTCATTTATTTAGATGATTTAGTTATCTATTTAAAATTAAATGGTAAACTAACGAAAGAATATTAACCCAAACGGTTTGGAAGAGATTCCTTTTTAAGCCGTGTATCTGTTTTCTGACGCCAAAAGTATAAGTTGCTATGATTAATATTAGCCACACTGAAAGAAAAACAAAGCAAAAGAGTCAAACAAAAGCTAAGCCATTCTAAACAATAAACAAGCCCGAAAGAGCAAAACAAAAGCGAGAAGTAAGAGGCACGCTCCAACGTCAGAGGATTGCCTACCGCCACGGAAGAGACCAACACCAATGAGAGTCATATAAAATGGAGGAGGCCAGTTTTAAAGAGAAGTTTATTAAGAAAGAGGTGAAGTTACTGCAAGTCACAATGCGTGAAACATTAAATATATACCACATGTTTAGTTGTCAATCTTTTTTGTCAAATATTTTGGTTAATATAATTCGACATTCCCTTATTTTCATACTTGCAGTAAGCTTATCGGTGGTGTCACCGCTTTATAGAGTCTGCGGGGAGTTCGTAGAGTCATTAGTTTATAGAGCTTTTTATTCATAAGGCAAGGGTTCCCGGAAAGAGGTGTGGGAAGAAGTCCTTTGAGGTCTCACCGTCGAGTTTGCTCTGGCTCCCAAAGTTCTTATGAGAAATTCGTTTATAGGCTGGATTCGAAAGGTAACTTGGTTATCACTGGGTTAAAGGAAGGACTCAGAAGGAAAGTGGTGTTCTATAGATTATATTCTTGGGTTAAGCGAGATAGTCGAGTCAAACACGGCCTCGGTGTAAATCTTGCTCCACTTTAGATAATTGGGGCTAGGACCGCTTGAATTAAGGACAAAGTATAGACTTGTCACGCTAATAATAAACAAACAAGGATGAAAATAACGCAGAATGAATAGTTGTCCCGAGGATGTTTCAACTCGTCTAATTATACTAACTCCAATTTAGGGGGTGTCAGTTCTTTCATCCTAACCTGGACGCGGTGTAGAGTTTCTGGGGTGAGAAGTGTGTTCTTGGGTTCTTTGTTAAGACTGCTGGGTAGAGTTAAGTTGTGTGTGTGTTTTTTAGTAAAGACACGTGTGTCTTGCATTTCGCATCCTGATAGTGGCTTTATCAAGTGGGCATCCCTGGCTGGTCAGATCAAATACGAGCCTAAGTTGCCAAGCTGCCTTCATTATCTTGTATCAAGACCTTTCCTCTCGTAAGTGTTACCTTGCGTGTGTATTTTTGTGTGATCGCGTGTAAACCTTTAACTATTCGCTTGCTTTCCTACACTAATGTTTTTTTTAATACATGTTAAATTGTGATATAAGTATTTTGCTCTATTCTACATTGGTTCAATGCGACTTCAAGGCATGTTTTTTCACTAGTTAAAATGTGTGCCCAATTTCAAGATTTTATAGGTCCAACACGGTACTCTTTTGTGAGGTTACTCGTTGAGCCTACTTCACCTTGCAATTCGGGCGTCGTAATAATGTACAATTGTGATTTAGCATTATATATATAAGTATTTCGCTTTATTTAACATTGGTTCATTATTACTGCATGGCATATGATTTCAGTAATTAATACGTGTGCCAAATTCCAGGACAACATGGTACTAATTTGTGAGGTTCCTCGTTGACTCTAGTTCACCTTGCAACTCGGGCGTCGCTACAAGCTGGCGTTGTAGTTATTCTCTGATTTTTTTACTTTGTGCAAATTTCCTCACGGTATACAGCCTTAAAGTTCTTTCTTTGACCTTAGACTAGAGTACATCGATGAGCTATATTGTTTACTTCAAATTTAGCTGAAGGTTTCTTTGCAATAAAGTAACTTATCAATTCATTCAATATCTCTTTGATTCTCTGTCCATGTAAATTCAGCTCTTTCTGCCCTACTTCACAAGCTACATCAAGTAGCTTACTCGTTGATATTTCAATAAAGAGCAGTAGCCTGAATTCACCGTCGGTCCTGCGATACTTATCAATCATGAATTATGGCTGCATTTGAACTAGAGGGTGCATCGTAATCGCTTTGCAATCAATTGATAAATAAATGAATTAAGGATGCAAGATGGAACGTAACCGACTCCATAAAATTTTAAACGAGAGATAATAATGTTGAAAAACAAAAAGCGGAAATATTTTTCCAAGGCACTAGGTAAAATGTACAAGATTAAGAGCTAGAAAGAACTCACTTGGTGTCCATAAACTTTACTATATTCAACATGTTTTTCGGGGCAGTGCTAGTGTTTAAGTAATTTGTTAAATTCTTGAATTAAATGATCTTAAAATTTGCCCAGGATAATATTGTTTGTATAGTTTATTTTGATTTTCCGTAGGCTTTTGATACTCTCTAAAAAATGTATTTCTGATAAAGCTCAGTTCTTCGTTAATAATTATTTATAATCTGATCTAGAAACGATCATGCTATAATTTATTATTCGATGTTTCAAATTTGGGGGGTGATAGAAAAGATGGAATTAGAGAAAAATATCACTATGTGGATTGGTGAAATGAGCCTAAAAATAACAGATTAAGTTCAATAGAAATAAAATTAAGGTAATAGACTTAGGATACTCAAATTTCCGGAAGTATCTATTAAATTCACAAGTTTTGAAATTTGTACTCATAAAATATACCATTATCTTTTATATAGATTTTAAAATGTTGTGTCTAAAAATTTTGATCTACCTAAATGCTTCAAAACTCTATGTAGAAACAAAAAAATGCAACAGGCACCTCAATTACATACGTTTGACTCTCTGTATAAATATAAGAAATGATATTCCTTCATTATATAATGCACTTGTCAAATCTTAAACTTGGAAAGCGTTTAATATGGAACGACAAAAATAATCCTTGTAATTATAAATAAATCATTAGAAGTCACAATGCGAGATCTTAAATTGCTTTCCTTATAAAAGTGACTTTTCATTTTAGTTAAATAAGCGAACACCTACGAGAAATACATAAAGGCTTAAGCTTGTTACCAAAAGATTTAGCACTCATATAGTAAAGGTGCTTTTGTAGTACAATATTAGACAGATATACTTTATACACGCACGTCTTTGAAAGGAGCTCAGTCAACATGTAAAATATAGAATTAATATACATTACTTTAATTTATATTTCTTAAAAAAATAAATTTTAATTATCTCTTAATTTCAATTCAGTCTGATTTTTCTCAGATGATTCTTTTGTTAAAATAGCTCTGAGTCGATCTATTGTTTTTGTTGGTGCGTTAATGCTTGTGATTTAATACCCCAAAAGCGTTAGACAAAAAATGGACTCAAAATAGAATCTTCTCTTCGGGAAGTTTGGTTTCAAAAATATTCCATCAACACCATTGCAGTGGAAGGCCTCTGAAGTTTCAATCTTGCCCCTTTACTGAATACGTTCTTCAGTTATCTACATCTATCTAATCAAAACTCGAGCCTTGGATATACGCCACCTTCCTATATCCTTTCATTTCCTAATTTTTCCATAATCTATTAAACTCAAACTCCGTCCCACGTTCTGGCTGGAACTCACTTAGGCAATTCTGTTTTATTATTTTCCCGAAGTATTAAGCCTATAAAATATTCTCATGTAAAGATAATACTGGCTGGGTGTATGATTGCAAGGAATTGTTGAATTTAGACTCATAAGAAAATTAAATTCATTTTTGCATTCATATATAAGCTCTAAGGGACGGAAAAAATGGATTTTACTGGGCTAATATACCTTGATGAAATTCAATAAAATGAGTTACCGGACTCTTTGATGTACGCTCGCAGTTCTGAAACTGCTTTCAATGTGTTGCCATATACATATCTTTATTGTAAACTTGCTATTCTGTTTGAGTACATTTCAGACAAATTAAATGTCATGAGTAAATGAGTATTGTTTTATATTTGCTAAACTCACCCAAAAATCTTAAATGTATTTTCTTAACGTGTTTGTGATACGTTTCCTTAAATGTGCTTTGAAATTTGTTTGATATCCAAAATTTGGTGTAATTTGTTTTATTTCCTTTAGTTTGTAGAAAAGGGCGTCCATCGGTTTCAGATAAGACTTGCATCCACTTTCACGGACCTCTCCAAACAAAATGAAATTTGCAGAGGTTTTCGGCCCTTTTTTGAGAGGGAAGGGAAAGAGCACCCATATTTTCTCCTCGCCAGTTAAGAACACTAATACCTAAGTTCTCTTGCCGGAGGAAGCAAATTTGCCTGAGAACAGAACTCCGACTGATATGGGACTCTAAAATCACGAGGTCAGCCACCTCGTACCACCAATATTTACGGATGGCTCTGACGAAGGAAGACCTTGCCAAGAGGAGATTCTTGTAGTTTCTCTGTGTAATGATATTCTTAGTTAAGTAACTTAGCAGTTCCTGTAGCTACAGTATCCTCCTTGATCTAAAATTGCAGCATCTCACACACCAGATGAATTATGTGTTGGCCTCATTAACCCAGGCCTTTTTTGGAGGCAGGTAAGAGAAATGGCCGATGCACTATTCGAGTTGTGTGACGCTCGTGGCACTATCAATAAAATCCTCCGCCCGTCAAGAACAGATCGACGCTTGGTAGTGTTCCTTAGAACTACTCTCTAAATAATTTGAAAAGTTATCTGCATTTGATCCAACCGGATGTGCTCCAAGTTCACTCACTCACAGAGGTACTACCTTCAATTTGAAAAGTGCGTTTCGCCTTGTGCCTTTCGGGGAAACTAAACATCTTTTTTCGCTTAGTGGAGGCTATGAGGATCACAAGAATGCTATGCGGTTGTCAAGTTACTAATACTCAGTTTCTAGTGGATCTTAGACAGCTGTAAGCATGATACTGGTGAGTTTGCTGAACAAAACAGGCCAGTTCTTTCTCTTAAATTGCAGAATGCAACGTTACCTTGAAGACAACATAAAGCGGAAAAGGCTTCCATTTAGCCGCGAGTTACGATGTTTTTTTATAAGGATCCTAGATGACGATGTAAGAACCAATTTACCTGCTGGTCAACTCAAGTAACGTAGGCTCGTCAAAAGGCAGACGGAAATCATTTCACAGTGAAATCCATCTGCAGTCCCACCTGCATTTAATCACATTTCCAATACTGTTGAACACACGTACTGAGGAGCTCTTCGTCGATTATCCCGAACTAGCTTGCCCACTTCAAGGCGATGAGACTGTGAAGCATAGAGTCACTAACCATATTGTGGCACCTGGTGCTATTTTCTCTTATGCGCGCGTAGGATGCCTTACACAAACTCGAAGCAGCGAAGGAATTGGAGTAGAGGATGCTTGTTGTCATCATCCGAACTTCCAAGATCAAGTGATCGTAATGGCTTTTCATGCGGCAAAATTTTTACCGAGAATGGAGACGAAGGTTTAGTACTTTTAATGCAGAGTTCAAATTCGACCGCACTTCCTTGCCAATTATGATGAATTTCTCTGATAATTTCCAGAAGAAATCATTCTTTTCCAGAATCGTTCTGATCGAGGCATAGAGGCATATCACAGTTGAACGGTTTATGTATATCCACAATACTGATAGTATGTCGCAGTTTGTGTTCTTTCATCTGGCTAGAATAAATAATCTTGGGTTAAATACACATGCAAAATCTTTCAACTTTTTAGTGAGTCATTGAGTTGGTCTTGCTAGGTCTTGACTTCTAAGTTTTTCTGAAAGACATTGTGGTCGAAAGTTTGAACACATCTCCCACTTACGAACAATCTTCGACCGTCGAAAGAGGTCGGGACTTCAGATTAATCCCCCAAATTTGCCTTCGGGGTTTTGGGGATAAACATTCATGTTCATCATATCATAAAGAATGGTGTCTCACTCAAATAATAAAATAATAACAAAGCAATAATAAGGTTAGCACAGCTATGTTTCTTCACAGAACATCGCAAATTCGTCTGGATGGTTAAATTTTACTTTTGATTCATCCTACTTTGCACAACTTTTAAAACCATCAAATTAGCTCCTCAAATCGGAATACATAGATAAATAACTCGCTTGCGTGGACGGATCAGCAATTGAGGCTTACATGGAAGTGAAAGGTAGTTTGATTGCTCACACGCATTTATCTCATGCAAACTCTTCAGGCTTGCTTTTCTACGCCAGCAACGTATCAAGTGATGGCATTGTGGATATGGTTCACCAGAGAAAATAAAGAGCATAAAGCCCCATATACTTCTAGTCCAAAATGATTCAGCCTGCTGAGAGACAGTAAAACACTTATGAACGTGAATTTCCGGCAAAATTTACTGCTGTAAATTATTTTTGCCACCACGTGTAAGGAAAAACAATATATATGTCGACAAGTGAATTATATTTTAAATTTACTACTGACATTAATCAAATAAAGTGGGTAGTCTACGTCATTATAGATGGTCGATATTTCTCTCTTTAGCCGAGTGTTCGTGAAAATCGAGTCAAATCCTGCAATTTCAATTAACATTCAAATATACAGGAGTAGAACGATAATTCAAACTCACTGGACTACTTGAGCCCCATTGTGTACTCTATCTAATTTAACAGTCAAAATCGACTTTGGGAATTTTTGAATCTACTGTACCATCTCGACAGAAAAGCCACGGCCATATATACATCTACGAGCTTTCTGTGACGGCGATATTCATCCGGGAATTTAAACAGGGCAAAAGTTGCTTTCATTGAGGTTCATTTGGCCCGAGATTAAGAAGGGTGTTGTACGCTGAGATCGCACCATGCGCATAATGTCAAATTTCAAAATGTACAGTGACAAACCTTCGTCCCTATCTATTCCTCGGTAACAGCCTCCAAATGATTTCGGTATAAGTATACCTACTAACCTCAGATCAAATGCTTCCCGGAATATTGAGTCCAACGCAACAAGAGCAGGGTAGCCCTCAACGAAACTGGAAAGGATTCAAGTCCTTTTCATACTTAACCTCTTTTTTTCTCTTCTAAAATTAAAGGGCTAGGGTAGTTTCTTGCGGGGGAAGCCCACTCGGATTCCACTAACGATATATATTAACGTACCTAAGGGTTTCGCTATGACCAACGAAGTTCTGTCTCATTTTTCGGCTCCTTCTAAGAACTATAAAAAGAGAAGGATTCCTTCTATTCTCCTCGCAAATGAAAGAATGCTAATAAGTGCATCCTCTTTCCTCTGAAAGTAAAACTAGCTTTGGAACAAAACTCTTCTCTGAAAAGGTAATATTTGCGACTCGACTAATTGTTGGAAAAATAAAACCAGTTTCTCAAGAAGCATATCAGATTACTTCAGACGAGTCTAGCCAAAGCCACTTCTTCCGCAATCATAGTAATATTGGTTTGTTTCTAACTGCTGATTCACTGCAGTTCAAGGTCAAAGGTCGCAGTTAACCACTTCACAGCTTGATTCAGCGTCTAGTGGTTTTCCTCGATTAGACTACATCCACATTGGCTGGAAAGATTTTCTTCTTGCGTAACTTTAGCGAATTTCATTGACTTTAAATTACAGTTATAAGAATAATTACTCATTCAAATATTTTTACAGTGATGATAATATATTTAGTGGAATAAAAACGATAAAATTATAAATTGTTATGCAACCTCAGAGTAAAAGAGGAAATATTAAAAGTTTAGTGTCAGTGATGCCTAGAAATTTATTATAGCGATAGGGGTATTTATTGTTCCCACAATCGAACAAAAATCCAATTAACGAACGCAGAATGTCGAGGAACGAAATTTATTCCTCAACTCAGAAACTCAGAAATAGATCGTACAAAGAGAAGATGTGGTACCTCAATTTACTTCCATTCGGAAAACTAGCATCTGCTAAGAAAACTTGTTTAATGAGCTTACTTGTATATACTATGATTTAATCTTCAAATTAGATAATAGGCTGACACTAAAAATAAAGTTTTCAAGTTCTGAGTTAAACAAAATGTTTAACTCATCAAAATCCCCCCCAAATTCCTATAAATAATAGTATAATAGCTAGCATTGATTGGGATGTCATCGGAAATAATAAAATAATTATACTTAAAAATAGAATCACTAAAAATTACTTTATAAAGTGACCTAAAGGAAATAATGATTGCGTGATAACTTTTCTAGCTCAATTTCTTCTTTCTTTTTCCTTGTCCTTTACTCTTGACTTGCACCCTTTCCCATTTTTTTTTTCCTTCTCGAGAATATCTTATTGCATCTTCTAATTCGTAGTTGCGTGAATTTTCTCCATTTCCCCAGAGAAAGAAATGTTGAGCTTGTTTTTTTCTCGTTACTGCTTTCCCCTATTATATAAAAATACTAAAAACAGTAAAGCTAATTAAAGCTAAGCAATCTCATAAATGAATGCAGTTTTCAAATTTTCTACCTCGAGACATATTATTTTAATCTCGATTTAAAAGATTTTGTCCTTTGCTCCAAACCATGCAGAGAGGTTTTATTCTCAAGAATGAGACAAGGAAAAATGAAATATTTAATTTATTACTTTTTAGACATATTTACAACTTAATTCGTGGCAAAACGCTTCTTTTCAATTTATCTAAACGGAGAGGATGATATTCTCACCATTGCTTCGGCGGATTGGAATGTTTTCCTTTTCTGTAAAGGGACCTTTGTCTGATAAGTACGAAAAGCGGATTGAAAGGAATGAAATGAGTAGCCAAATCACAAGAGATGGAAAATGTTTTCATCGGCAGCTGCTTCGAGACCACCGTCATTTGTCTAGAATGTGATTTTTTTTCGGTCTTATTATCGACAGCTTCTGTTTCCACACATGCTATTCTAAGTCTTCCTATAAGCCAAATAACTCAGTTCACTTTAGAGGGAATAGCCACAGATTCGGGGGGATCTTGCTTGTTTGCTTTTTATTTATCTAAATCACATATTATTTGTAACTATGTCTTGTAATGCGTTAAGACAAAGATTCCAGTTTCTTTTCTCATGTTTTTTTCTTTAGTCTTAAATATATCCTATTTTATACATTTCGAACAAGTTTCAGTCTCCTTATTTGATTTTAAAATCAATTTTAAAAATAACGAGAAAAAAGAGGTTTAATTTATTAAGGAAACTAACGCATACCATTCTCTTTCTTGAGGTATAATTATATATCCATACTTTATTGACTCTGCCATTCTTTTTTCTAAACAGATTGCGTATCTTAAAAATTTTTCTATTTTACTTCCAGTGTCTATTCTTTTAAAAATATGCCTAGCTTTCCTTCTTACCTGTCTCGTATCTTTCCATTATTGTAATTGTAGTGTTAAGGGAGAATGGATTTTTATGAGGAAATAATAGGATCAATGAAGCGCTTAATCAGATGTTGCCTGGTGGCGTAAATAAAATTGAATTCTTTTCAAAAGGATAGCCATACCAATTTCCAAGCCACTTTCATCTAAACGAAATCTTGGCCCCGATCTTTTGGTATATTAGAAGAATAGAGGCGAAAAAGATTTCTATTTGAGGGCTTTGAAAGATTAGACCGGACTGATAATTTAAGAGCAAATTGCTCACCTCTTTTGTGCTTTAACAATCGAAGCGATTTTTTCTGCATTTATTTTTTCAGCGTTGCTCGTAGCTTCTATCTTCCAGGGAAAAAAGTTATGTATTAAATAGAATTATTGTGGAAATTAAACGGAGAAGGCGGGTAATCCTATGGCTAATTACTATAATTTGGGCAGTAGCAAACATTTTACTATTTTTACCAGTCTTTCATCAATAGATATTTTATTATATATGTATATTAGAGTGACTCTTATTTGGCGACTTTTAAATTTCAACTGGAATTGGCAGTCAGAATGTTCCATTTGCCCAAAAAACACAAAGTGTTAAATATTTATATTTAGGGGTCACTCAATGAGCCTAAAGTTTGACATTTTTCACAATTATGTTATTATGGTTCTTGGTTTATAATTATAGTTCATACATTAAATTTTGGCTGGTTTCTTAAATAGAAGACTAATGAACACAATAAAAATACCAATTTATGCACAAAATAAATAAATAAAATTAAAATAAGGTGCAGCATTAACAAGGTTTCATTAGTGTCATAAACATCTGCAGAATATGGCAACTGCCAAACACTGACCCATTACTTCTTCCGCTAGGCCGTGGTATCTAGTTGCTTGGGTGATGCTGTAAGAGAGAGACACACTGAGTTATTTCCCTTTCACGCAGTTGTTAAGTTCAGCCTAGACAAAAAGGGCAAATTTTCGTTCATTTTTTTTATTTGTTACAGGTACCATTGTGTCTGTAACCAGAGCTATGACAAGTGTCTACCTATTGGATTCAGTTGAACGTACCATCATTGGGAGCATGAAACCATCTTGCAAAAAAATGCTTCAATACCATCTCTACGGCAAAGGAATCAGCAGCGGAAACGGTCAAACTACTGCGTAGCTTGTGGGATCGTGCATGTATCCTAATGCAGAAAGTGCAGCAAGAAAGGGAGAAAGTTGACGACTACATGATAACTGGAAAAGTGTAAATAAGAACAAAACCAGGCAAACAGAAAAACAACAGAAGAACGAGAAGGATTTCCTTCTGTTCCTTGATTGCCTTTTTGACATTGCACATGAAGATGCGACGTCAATGATTGCAATCTCCGAGGACAGGAAGTTTCTACGAGCCCAGAGCGAGGAGGTGTGCCGGGGCAAAATGTCAACAACATGGGACATTTCTCTTAAAAATTGAGAAGAACAACAGCAGAGGGTGAAGAGAAGAAAGAACAGCGTATGAAGCGCTATCAAACTGAAAAGCATAAACTGGAAGAAATCACTGAAATCGCATCCAACTACATCAAGTTCCAGCAGATCTAGTCCCACTCATTCCCCTTTTCGGTTTTGTGGTGCCGAAAAGGATACTGACAGCTGTGTTGCAGGGCCATCTTCAGTCATCTTACCCCCAATAAAGCACACCAGGAGCTCTAAGAAAATCACGAATCCACAACTATCAGCTGCGATGGATAGGGCCAAGATATCCGATCGTTCAGAAGTTCATATACTTGCAGCAGCTGAAAAAGCGTCGGAGGTGATCCCAAAAAGCTGGTGTTAAATCGCGAGTCTTGCCAATGAGACCGGATGAAGTTTCGTGCAGAAGCCACCAAAGAAATTAAAAACTCTTTTAGTTTTTGGTGCCTTTGGTTGTGCAGCTATAGTCGGCCTACTTTTTTGTTCTGGTTTCAGGACATGGCATTGCAAATTTATTGAGATTCCTAGTCCTTTCCAGTGGCACTAGCCAAGCAATGGCTGATGCAAGAAAATGCACACTGTGAACGACTTCGCTGAACATAGACTCACCCTGGTGCAGGACTTCAACCTGGCACTCACAAAGGACGAAGAGCAGAGGCAGTTCCACTTCCAAGTATGGAGAAACATCGGAGGAATTACCTTGAGGCTTGCAAGTTCTCAGTGACCTTAATCTAGGCTACAATGAGTGGGAGATTGGCGCCCATGAGTCCCCCACCCCTTGAGGGGATAATATTCGCGAAGAGGGGGAACTAGAATCAGTGCTGTGAAATGAAATGTGTTCACAACTATGTTTATTGCATAAAATAAGATGACTTTTAAATTGTTACTATGAAACAGTTTTAAATCACCTATGACGGCACAAAATAATTTCCATATTCTTACCAAAAGAAGAAACTTCGAACTCGTTGAGCTACCCCTAAATATCAATATTTTAAAAAATAAGTTGCATACATTATTTTCGCAGCAAATCAATGTATATATATATATATATATATATATATATATATATGATAGTGAAACCAATGTATTGGAGACAAAAGTTTAATTTACGAGACTAGTTTCAGTGTGCAGTTTATCACACCCTCGTCAGTCGTATACTGAGGATGCATTTGCTACAAAAGTCTATAAATAGCGTAAGGATCAGAAAAAACAAAAAGAAAAAAACACAAAGAAACACAAAACGGAGGAAATAGGTTATTAATCAGGGCGTTTAATTCTAAGATCATTTACTAAGCTGTTTACGATGATGTTACGGGAATGGGGGCTGCATTTCAATTGCCCATCTGACAAATGAATTTGGGAATTTCTCCTATTAATATAGGTTCTACTATTTTTCTTTTACAGAAATCTTTACATTATATTATATGATTTGTGCCTTTGAATAGTCAATTTTATGGTTGAAATTGCTAATATGATTAAAAATACTGGCTGTTTTACTGCCTGGACATAAAGGTGATGTCAGACGAGGCAGTACCACATCCAGTATTTTTAATATATATATTTATTTGTGTAGTTGGGTAGCAGTCTCTCTTGAATGAAAATTTTGTTGAAGACCATTCGGTTTTTTGCCTTAATTAATTTCTTTTGGCAACTTTCTCTTCTTTTATCTTTTTTTAGTACATCTTGTAGATGGTGGATCATTTGTCCTGTATTCATCTCTTTTAAATGAATGTGTTTGGTATTAACCAAAGTAAATTGCTGAGCTTTTGATCTTATTCGATCATTTTCAGGGCGTGTTGATATCTTCGTGCCTCCTTTACTAATCTAATGAGTGGAGTGAGGATCTGATGGAATGTTAGAAAATCATGATCCATCATCTACATAATGGGATAAAAAAGAACGTTAGAAGAAGAGAAAGTTGCCAAGAGAAATTAATTAAGGCGAAATACACAATGGTCTTCAACAAAATTTGCATGAATATATATATATATATATATATATATATATATATATATATATATATATATATATATATATATATATATAAAGGTGCTCCATTAAGACGGATCGAAGTTAGCAGGAAATAAACCATTGTTATTGGAAAAAATTTATTGATTTCACTATTGGATCATGTTATTTGAGTCAAGGCAATTATGTTTGAAAAATAAAAGTGCCTTAATGTCTGCCAAGTCTTCGGTGGCACACCTCCAATCGATGGTCAAAATTTTAATGACGTCTCGGCATAGTTGCTCATCGAATCACCAATATGCCTTATTATCTCATTCCTTAGCTGTAGAATTGTTGCTGGCTTGTTGGCATAGACTTTACCTTTTGAGATGAGCCCAAAGGAAGAAATCTAAAGGTGTCAAGTCACACGATCGTGGTGGCCAATTGACCTCGCTGTTTCGAGAGATGATGCGACCTGGGAACTCCTTATTCAATAAAGCCATTGTTGCATTCGCTGTGTGGCATCTAGCGCCGTCCTGTAAAAACCACAAATCTTCGACATCCATAGAATTCAATTCACTCTATAAAAATTTGGTTATCATGGCACGGTATCGCTCGCCTGTCACCGTAACAGAATTCCCGGCATCATTTTTGAAGAAATACGGCCCAATGATTCCGCTAGCAAAACATGCACACCAAATAGTGACCTTTTGGGGATGCAGTGGCTTTTCAACAATTCTCCGGGCATTTTCATCAGCCCAAATGCGGTAATTCTGCTTAATAACGAATCCACCAAGATGAAAATGGGCTTCATCACTAAAGATGATTTTTGGCGAAAAATCATGATCGGCTTGTCTTTGCTCATGCACCCAAATGACGAATGTACGGCCCTTCAAATGGTCAGCAGTCTTCAGTACTTGTGTCAATTGAATTTTTTAAGCGTGTAGAGACAAATCTTTTCATGTAACGTTGTTGTGGAGAGGTGCACGCAATGACGAATAGAGGTGTCTGGATCTTCGGCCGCATTCTCGCGCACTGCAGCAATGTTTTCAGCTGAACGGCGTTAACGAGCACTCAATGGCATTTCATATTTGCCACTGACCACGTTTATTTGGATTTACGAACAGTTTTCCAAATTGCACTCTCGATTGGTCGATTATGTTACCCAAAAAATCGCGAATTCCCGAAATGCGTTTCTGTTTGAACAACCATTTTCGTAAGAGGCTTCGATAACTTAAACAGGTTATTCGATTGTTAATCTTTACATGGTTGAAATTGCCAAAGACTGAAGTAGTTAAATCTGAAAGAAAAAGGGAAAAATCCTTAGACGCTTAAAATTGACTCAGATTTAAAATCAGGCAAAGTTTTTAAAACACCTTATATATATATATATATATATATATATATATATATATATATATATATATATATATATATATATATATCAAGGCTGGGAACTGAAATGAATATCGATTCGAATTCTTTAAAAAAAAAATCCATTCCAATTTTTCCGCTTTTCGATTTTTTAATATGGATTTGGATTTGAATTCGATTCGAGTTCGAGTTCAGGTGGCATTTCAAATGATTAAATCTATTATTTCAGACTTTCATACGATTTTTCTCGTAAAATATAATTTATAGCAAAGTAACTTATAAAAGTTTCCCCCTCTTATTACACATTTTCCTTGCGTTAAGGTAAATCCGTTATTTTTGTATAATTTATAGTTACCATAGCTCTCCATATGTACCACATGCCCAAATTCAGTGTGTAGTATTCAATTGAAATTAATGGGTAAAATATTCGCAAAGTCCCAATGCACGGGAACCGTATGCAAGGATGATAAAATCACAGTCAAATGGAAGTTTTTAATAGGATGCTACATATTATATTTTTGAACATTGTTCATTATAACATTGTTCACAAAAACTGGTAAATTATATATTACAAATTTTCATTATTATATAGAAATATTATGCAATAAACATACAAAATACAAATAATATCTTATAAGAACAATTAGAGCTGTTTTAAAAACAAACTTGACAGCCATATGGTGAATATATTTGACATAAATTAAAATGCAAAATCTATAAAGGATTTAAAAACTCGGAACAGAAGAAAAGTTTAAATTTAAGTCATTCTGTGATTAGCAAACAAGATTAGGACGAAAGATTAAAATATACATTTACCTACTATTCACAAGTTAAACCAACATTATTTCTTTGAATTCCAAAATGATTTTATTAATCATGTTTGAAGTTTTCGCTTCAAACTTATATTTATAATCGACTCAAGTTCAAAATCGAGTTGTTTTTTATTCTTTTCGGTTCGTGTTTAAATTGCGATTCGAGTTTTCCAAAGATTTTCAGTTCGAAATTTTTTTTTCCGATTCTAGTTTGAAAAGATATAGATTTGACTTCCCAACACTAATAAATATATATATATATATATATATATATATATATATATATATATATATATATATATATATATATATATAGTGTCATGGCCCAATATATGTATCTTTTTAGCCATTTTTAAAATTTACGCAATATGAATAATCATTAATTCTATATTTTAAGAAAGGAATTTTTTGAGAGGGATGAAAAAATAGTAAATATCCTCATCATCATCATCATCATTACTATCTCTATAATTTAAGAAGTGGATTTTTTTTCTTATAATTCTTTTATAATATCAAAGACCAAAATGGTGTAGTTCAGAAATAAATATAAGTATCGAAATTTTGTGATTTTTTTTAAAATTCAAATAATTACAAATGGTGAACTTTAGAAAAGTTATTTTTATACATCTTCTTCTATACCTATATTTAAGCAACGGGATATTTTGAAAGGGGGGAAATTTAGTTTAGAGTTCCTTTTTAAAATTATTATAATAGGCAAAGTTCATAAAATTCAGAAAAATTTAACCATGGCTGCTTTTTCTAGATTTTAAATTTTTATCTTTGTAGCGAAGCGCAAGCTAGCTTCCATAGGGGGGGAGTGGCGAAACCATTGCCTGGTTATATAATAATATTAATAATAATATTTTTTTTATAATGAGGTCTTCAAGGTCGGAGGCCTTCACAGAGCACACGTTCGGTTCTGGGCTAAGTTCAGGTGATTGAGTAGGCCCTCCTGAATAGATGCGTTTTCAGGAGTCGCTTGAAAGTGGTAAGTGAGTCAGCAGATTTAATTACGGATGAAAGAGCATTCCAAAGCTTAGGGTCACAGACTGAGAAGGAGGTGTCGTCCATTGAGCAGAGGGACGAGCGAGGAGTGTTTAGGATCGGTCCATGAGATGACCAAAGGGCTCGAGGGGCAAGAAGTTGAGAAAGGGCAGAGGAAAGGTAGGTTGAGGCCTTTTAGTGAAGGACCTTCAAAGTGAAGAGAAGAATCTTGAAATGAGAACGATATTTGATAGGTAACTAGTGAAGTTCCTGAAGCAGGGGCTTAAAAGGGGAGAAGCGAAAGCAACAGAGGAGTAGTCGGGCAGCTTTGGGTTTGGGAAGTCCATCGAGCTCAATTATGACAGATGCCATCAGTTGAGGGCATCAAACCTGCACTAGGTTTAAACGGGTAGGAATGTGTGCAGTCTTCGGACCCGTATCTTGACCGAGGGGAAAAAGGACCCTGGTGGCAGGAGAGGCTCAATACGACTAGGCTTCATCCTCAGATGCAGGGAACTGCCGAGACACCGGTTTATTGAGGCTCGTCTATAGTCACTCCCGATCCTGGTTTGTGATCGAGGTATCCTTCCTCTAGCCTTTGCCTAAAAAGGAGAAACCCACAAGGAAGGTGGGAGGTGTAGTGGTTGGTAGGCGCTATGGCGTGTCCACCAACAGGTGGACCTGCAATTTAGTGTTAAATGCCTGCTTTGCTTGCGTTCTCGTTTTGCACCTTCTGCCACTGGCCAGCCCTTGTGGCGAAAAGGAAAACCGAGCGCGTAAGCCTTCCCCTATTAGTACACAGCCTTTCCATTACCAAGACATCTGGTGTGCCTCCTCGTGGCCACACACGGTAGTTGGGGTTTCAGATTTTGGAGGAATCTATAGAATCTCGTCTTGTCTCTATAGATTAACAAGAGGAACGGCTATGCAAACCTCCTCAAAAGAAAATGGGGCAGCGTAGTACTGGACTATTCCTATTTTTTGGAAAGAAATGCATAAATGGGAAATATTTTTTCGCCATAGTTAATGAATAATCTGGTATGTTTATGTAGTTTTCTAAAATCAATATATTATTATTCTAATTGGAGAAGTTCATAAAATCTATAAAAATTAACGATGGCTGCATTTTTATATTTGTTTGTATATTCGAAATTTTCTTAGGAGTTTTTTCTGAAATAAATTTTAATCTTTATTAAGAGGAAATAGGTACGGGCACCTAAAAACGAGTAGAGCTAAATGAGGAGTGGAGAAGCTCTCCATTTGGCGCTAACAATATATTTTAATAACGTGTATTTCGGGTTGGGTTAAATGGAAAGAAATGCAGGAGGAGAGGAAGAAGAAGGAGTAAAAAAGTAGGAGAAGAGAAGAAAAAGGTGAAAAAGAAAAAGAGGATGATAAGAAGGAGAAGTTTACGAAAAGAATAAGGATTAGAAGACTAAGAAGAAGAAAAGAATGAGTAGAAGAAGAAGACGACGCGGAAATAGAAGAAGGAGAAGCAAGTATAGGATGAGGAGGAAGAGTGGGAGGAGAAAGAGAAGTAGACGAGGAGAAGAATAAAATAAATAAGTGGAAGAATAGAAAAGATAGAAGATCAGGAGAAGAAAATAAATTAAAGAAGGATGAGAATAACAAGAGAAGGAGGTCATAAGGCAAGGAATAGGAGATGAAAAACAAAGGGAGGAAATGAAAAAAAGAAGGTAAGAGGAAGAGTAGAAAAAGAAAAGGGAGACAAAAAGTAAGAGAAAATGGAAGAGAAGTAAGAGCAGGTATAAGGGAAGGAGGTGGTGTGGAAGAGAAGGAGGTTGGAAAGAAAAAGATGAAGAGGAAGAGAATAATAATAAAAATAAGAAGAAGAAAAATTAGAAGAAGAAGAAGAAAATTGAAGAATTCCTCTTGTTAACAAAAAAAGCAGTTTGAAGAAAGAAAATCTGACTAAAGTTATTTTTGTAGGGTGTGGGTAAATGATTAACAAATATAGTATATATTGTATTTGAAGGTGTTTTTTTTGTTTCCTTGTACTTTAAATGGGTTTCACGGGGCGTTGAAATAAATATTAAAAAAAAAATAATGAAATGGGGTTGAAAAAGCGGTTACTATGTCAAATAGACCTGAGGCCAAGAGTGAGCTGTTAGCGAGCGCAGCAAAGCGCAAGCTACCTCGTAGCTTAGAGTATCGAAGCCATGGCTTTTTTTTCTAATATTTATATTTTGTCAGTTTTATTAAAAAGACATCATGAAAGAAGTACGATCTATGCCTGTTCGTGTAGGAGGTGAGTTTCAGTCCCTTGAGCTTTGCTATTCGATTAGAATATGAGTTTAATGAAGGTTGGGTAATTATAATCTAGTTCACCAAAAAACTTTGCATAATTTCAAATTGATAGAATAATCATAATCGTATAAATGAAAAGAAAATGAGGCACTACTGCGTTCACATCTTCTAATATTATACTTAAGCTGAGACAAAAGAACGCAAGTGCCTTCTTCGTTCATTTTATGTGAAAATGAACAACCTATCATGCGAAATTCTGCTAAGTTTATTTACCACACAGTGTACTAAATTAAAGAGAAAAGGTTGAACGCTTTCTCATTAATGTTTCTCCTAATTTCAATATAGTTAGAGTATTATTAAACATGTTCCTCTCATTAAAAAGCTCGGTTTAAATGAAAGTTTATTTAACTTTTTATATTTTATTTGCCTATTAAGGTATTTATATTTGCGTATGTATGTGTTAATATTTGACTTAATCCTTCCTGTACGTGCTTTTTATCCCTCTTTTCTGATAATGGGTTTTTATTTGTTCGCCCACTTTATTTTTATCCTTTCGTTGTACGTAGACGGAGCGTCGCTTATTTATCTCATATATATAAAATTCATGTAGAAATATTATTCATGTATTCCTTGAGAACGAACTTAATAGAGTTCGGAATTAGATGAATTCCGCCTTTCCTCTTTCCGGTGTGAATTTTGGCAATTATTGCTCCCCTCGCGATATTTTGTGAGTTTCTTATATATATCTATATATATATATATATATATATATATATATATATATATATATATTACCTATCTGTCTCTCTCTCACTATATATATGTAAAAGAACTCAATGGCGAGTTATAGTATATGATAGTGAAACCACTGTATAGGAGCCAAAAGTTTAATTTACGAGACTAGTTTCAGTATGTAGAAGTATCATTACTCCCTTCTGTTATTCCTCATCATAATTTTGTATGTATAGTATAGGTATGTGGATGATATCATATCGATTTGGCCTATAAATAGTTTAAACTTATTTGACAATTTCGTTAAAAATCTTAATGACATCCATCCCACAATCAATTTTAAAGTCCAGTGGGACAAAGATAATTGTATATCTTCTCTTGATGTAAAAAATGTTAGAGTCATTGACAAAATTAGCTTCACTGTGTACCGAAAACCAACCCATTCTATCCCTTGTATCTATTTTTTTCTCATCATGATATGGACATTAAGCGCGCCGCTGCATCACGTATGTTTTAGAGAGCACTTAGGATATGTGACCCTTGCTTTCTAGAAAACGAGATTACATATAATACCTGCAGTTTCATTGAATTTAATTATCCCCACCACGTGGTCAATGAAAGTTCATCTAAACAAAATCTACTCATTACCGGCCTAAGGATTAAAAAAATTTAGTAATACGAATTGTCTATCCCTCCCTTTTACTTCCCTCCTCAAATGAGTGAACAAAGTTATTTCTCCAGGCCTAACCCCATTTAAATACCTTTTTTCTATCCTTAAATCCTTCCCTTCGACCAAACCCGTGAATCAGCCAAATGAAGCAGGTGATATTTAACCCCGTGTGGCTTTACAAACTGTCCCTCATTAAGGTAATGTCAGACGAAGCAGTACCACATCCAGTATTTTTAATCATATTAGCAATTTCAACCACCAAATTGACTATTCAAAGGCATAAATCATATATATTTTTAAAGATTTCCGTATAAGAAAAATATTAGACCTTTATATTAATAGGAGAAATTCCCAATTTTAATTTGTCAGATGGGCAATTGAAATACAGCCCCCATTCTCGTAACCTCATCGTAAACAGCTCAGTCAACGATCTTAGAATTACCCACCCTGATTAATGACCTTTTTCCCGCCGTTTTGTGTTTCTTTGTGGTTTTTGTTTTTTTCTAATCTGTACGCTATTTATCGACTTTTGTAACTTACAATTGCATTCTCAGTATACGACTGAAGAGGTTTCACTATCATATATAAATATATATATATATATATATATATATATATATATATATATATATATATATATATATATATATATATATATATATATATATATATATATAAGAATGCAATATCCCGCAGGAAAAATAAAATGTGTTCCCGAAGCTAGGAACTTTAATAACATACTTACATGAGAGAACTGCGAGAAAAAAATAATCTAACATTGTTAGATATAAAAAAATACATGAAGCACGGCCTTTTAGACAAGAGATAAACAGTGAAGAATTAGGTGAGAGGGTAAAAGCACATCGATATTTATCAGAAGTAGGTAGTAAAGTCAAACAAAGGGGCAGCTACGATAAAGAAAAATTAAGCAAGCGGCAATTAAAAGATTAACGAAAAAAGAGGTATCCGAGCGGGGAAGATTATATTGGTAACGAGAAAAGCAGCAAAACGGAGAGTCTAGAAGTTAGATACATATATATATATATATATATATATATATATATATATATATATAGAGAGAGAGAGAGAGAGAGAGAGAGAGAGAGAGGGAAAGAGAGAGAGAGAGAGAGAGAGAGATAGTAACAAGACAAATTGTTTAAATACAAAACATTAAATATTTAAATAATCAAACTCGGTACTCATTACTCTGAATAATAGAAATAGAACTAAGAATTTTAATATGGACATATTTCTTTATTAATAAGTTTTCCATGACAGAATTAATCTTATAAAGGACAGTGGAAATGTTAAAATTATCGATTCGGCTTATAAAAGTGCATTTGACTTTGTTACTGTTTACAACGTCATTTGAAAGAGAACTAAATTTAGCTGAATTCCAGTTAATTAAATCGTCATTATCAGACATATTAATGAAAAACACAGTAGTATATTTAACTCTTTTTACTTTATATTTTTGTTGAATGATAGGAAAAGACAGTTGATCGCCTTTTTGTCCCAAAAATTTACTACGACAGTCAGAAATTTCTAACGAGTATACCCCACCTATTTTCATAAATTTATTGTTAACGAGGATATTACTGATATTCGAGTCTATTTGAAATCAACACAAAAGATCAAGTTTATTCAAGAATGGGAATTTCAGTAAAGCAATCAGAAAAGGGAAAAACCAGAACGTGTATAACACTACAGAATATACTAGGAGCCGTATTATATAGCATCTTTTTTAGCAAAGGACAAACAATTAAAAAGAAAGTGATAAGAATCACAAAATATTTAGCCGTTCTCAAAGATATTAGAGGACTCCGGGTCTATATCTTCATGGATCGCCTCACCTAAGTCAAGAAGAAATATGGAGAAAAAAAAAAAACTTTTAACATTGCGAGTATGTGCAGGGTAAAAATGAACATAAGAGTTTGAATTAGTAGGTTTGCGAAAGATGGAAAATTTCAAACAATTCATGGTTCTATGAAGAGGAAGATCGAGAAAGGGTAGGGTTATATTTATTTCAACCTCATGGGTAAATTTAATAGAATACACGAATGAAATAGATTTAATAAGAAAGCTGTTTACATCTTTAGAATTAGGCAACCAGCAAATAACACAGTCATTATACCTGTCCTACACTTTTGAGAAGTCAAAGACAGTAGGTAGGAGTTTTATTTAAAAAAACTATATATATGAGTTAAAAAGAACTTGAGGAGGAAGTTACCCATATCTAATCCCAACTTTTGCAGAAAATATTTACCGACTAACCAAAACTTAGAATTTTTAGTAGCAAAATGAAATGAGGCTTATGAATGTAGTAACAGGTAAAGAAAGGTCAAATTTGAGTAAATTTTCCTAAAGAAATTTCTTAGAATTTTCAACCGATACTTTGGTAAGAATGTTATATTAATTTTTCTTGTAGGTCTTCTTGATAAAGAAGTGAATATAGTTCAAAAATACTCGAAAACACCTAGCCTTTTACCTGCGGGACATTGTATTGATTGTTAACCTCACGTGGTAATTTGTGTTATTCATTATATATATATATATATATATATATATATATATATATATATATATATATATATATATATATATATTAATAAAGGTTCTTCCCTTAGGAAAAACGGTAAAGGTGTTCTCCTATTTTTCTGCGAGACTACATTCATTGCTAAACCTACGTGCTACTTGAGAAATTTTAATTTAATATACTTATATATATATATATATATATATATATATATATATATATATACAGGAAAATTGACAAAGAAACAGGAGAGCAGAGATCTTACAGGAGATGACCCGGGAAAATCCAAGAGAAAATAAATATATTGCCGTGGTAAGGAATCGAATTTCAGACATCTGGTTATCTAGACATGCGCGCTACCGAACCCAAATTCACCGTCCAATGAAACTTTGTTTGCAGTATAGTATAAGTTGATTCTGCAAGTCGAAAACATCTCTTGTAATTTCAACACATACCATATGAAAGCGCAGTTTCATTGGACAGTGGTCTTTGGAATTCCGAACGGAATGTCTCTTTGTGTAAAATATGTCCTGTTTCTTGTGGGAAATGATCAAATAAACCCTAACATGTACATTAGGGTGGATCGATTTTACTTTTTTTAACTTTTTTCCGATTTCCATATTAATAGATACAAAATCTTGCGCATGCATATGAAAATAGCCTCTGCAAAATCTTAGTTAAATAGGTAACCATCTTCTTCCCCCGGCAGAGCAATTAAAATCATAATTAGTAGTTAAAAACGTATTTTTCTTGTAATTTTCAAAATATTTTAATATGCTTCAAACTTGTTCCTAATAACTAAAAAATCGATGAAAAGCACCTCAAATGATCATTTTCCCAGCGCGTTGTCTTACTTTAATATATTTTGCCCTCGGTACTGGCAACAATGTAACATGTAGTGCTCACTGCGCAGTTTCCTCAGTTGCCTTTTGACACCATTGATAGCAGGTGTGTACTGTGTGTGTATACTGCAACTGGGTCCTTGAGTCCTGAGTGTGTGTGTGGGGGCTCCTCAGTGTGTTCAATCTCTGCTCATATCCTTGTATGTTTTTTTCTGATAACTTTAATTTCAGGTATATTGTTTAACAGAGAAGACATGAGTATTTATTCTTTACAGGATAGCTACCGCTAAAACTTGAAGGTTGGTTGCGTGTTTAATATTTGGTGCTGAGAAAGATTTTAATTTGCGATGTTTTCCGACATGTGAAGATGTGATGTAATACTACTATCATATGAGAACTGAGTTGAGATCATCAAAGAAGTTACCTACATTCAAAGAAACCGCCGCTATGGTCACGTAGAGACTGGAATACTTGTGGAAATTGGTTTTCATTCCAACAGTTTCGAAAGCACGGATAAGGAAAATGTTGAGAAGCTATCGTGATAAAATAGCTAACATCATTAAATCACTGAACACGATAAAGAATAACAAATCGCTACCAAAAAAACCTTGAGGCCTACAAGAAATCAACTAAGACCACATTTTTTGACATATCGGCTTGTAAATTTCCTGATTGGACAAAATGCAGCTGCCCTCCTGAACGACCAGTATTATTGAAAGAGCATTAGTTTTGCTAGACCAAAGAAGTGAACGCAAAATGGCAATATCAAATTTGGATGCTGAAACAACAAATATAAATAAGCAGACGCTTGCAAGATGATTGTCGATATTGAAACAAGAAAGAATAACAGAACATCAAGCACCGTCTACCTGTATACAACAAGAAACTTCTATGGAACAACCTTCTTCGACACCATCAGCCTCTAGTGAAATCGAGGATACATATACAGAGAGTAACAATATTAACACGCGCGACATTATGGCTATGGGCTGTGATGGTACTGCAGTGACCACGGGTCGAAAGGTTAGAGCCATTCATATGATTGAAATGATACTACAACGGCTAGTTCAGTGGATCATATGCCTGTTACACGGTAATGAAATATCACTGTGACATCTCATTGAAGCCCTAGACGGCAAAACAATTGGGCCAGTGGGCTTTAATGGACCACATGGAAAACAACTGAATGACTGCGAAAAACTTTCAATTACAGAATTTAATGCCATTCCATCTCCTAACATTGACATAGATGATGCCGAGTTGAGCAGTGCCCAAAAGTGTAGAGCAGTAGCTGCTTTTCAGCTCTTGCTGCTCGAAATCAAGGTAAGTTGGCGCCTTCCAGGTGGCTGACAACAACAGGTAGACTTTTGCGCCTCTATAGTTTAACCAGTGAACCCTCCAGCACGTTAAACGAAATTATGCGATTTATTATGACAGTTTACGCACCAATTTGGTTTTTAAGATAAAGAAAAACTCCCGTTTCACTAAAGACGCAAAACATTTTTTCGAAATGATGCGTTTCTCTCAGACAATGCCTCAAAGATCTAAGACAATCGCCAACAAAGTCCTTCATATAAATTCTTTCTTTGCTCACCCAGAAAATATTTTGATCATCATGCTACATGACGATGAGCAACACATACGACAATTAGGATGGAGAACAATAATAAAAGCACGATCAAAACAATTATTAGGGGGGAAAATTCGAGTTTTCGTCATACTTGATTTGCGCTACGATACTCAAAACTATTACGAAACGATCAACTGGCAAACAGCTGAAGTGCACGTACCCTCCGTTACACGAACAATACCTGATACTCAAATGAAATAGTTTATTGAGACGGGAGACAAGCCTGATGGACTGATCGCACTTTTCCTTTGCAATACTCAAGCGGTCGAAAGACTCATCAAGTTAGTAACGAAAACCTCTGCCAGTTTAAGTGGAATATAAGAGAGGGACGGATTCATCCGCTCCCGTCTTCACTCTTGAAAAAAAATTCTACGATTTTAATCAAATAAAGATTACCGTATGTAAACCGACATGCAGCCAAAGGAAGGGTGGTCGGGGCTGAATAGGGTGCAATTCGACGTACAAAGCGGAGAGCTGTATTTACTACTTCCCTTACTTATACCATCATGTGAGGTGCTTTTAATCGACTTTTTATTTATTAAGAACAATTTTGATGCATATTGAAATATTATGAAAATTATAAGAAAAATACGTTTTTGACTACTAATTATGATTTTAATTGCTCTACCGGGAGCAGATGATGGTTACCTATTTAACTAAGATTTTGCAGAGATTATTTTCTCATGCTTGGGCAAGTTTTTCTCTCTATTCGAATATATAAATAAAAAAAAGTGTAAAATCCATCCACCCTAATGTACATACATTAAAACAATTAGGTTACAACTAATTAAATTATGTTTGTCTTGAAGGTGAGGAGAGCTCTAAATGCGATAAGTTTTTATGATTCGAGGCGCCCAGAGGCAAAAATCATTCGCGCCATATGTATGTTTTTGCAGTACAGCCGTTTAAAGTTTTGTAATTTTGATTTGCCTGTAAAAACACACGAATTTGCGCAGTATAAACATATTATACAGCAAAATGATTTTGATGAAGTTTGCAATACATTGAAAAACAGTCCATAGATTTAAACCACTCGATCACAAGAAAGTGTACATTACAAAAATAAATGCACTTTGTAAGTTTACATGATATTAAATATTTGGGAACGCAATAATAGCATAATAATAGTGTGAGACAGCACTAAAAGGAAAATAATAAATAACCGCATATTACAGCCCATTTAGTATTTTTAAATAATTTTTTTTTCTCACTTTTCGTTGTGAAACTACAGTTATTGCTGAAAAACATGCTGTTTTTACTATTTTACTCTTAATAAATATAATATTCCAACTCACCAACATATTGAGAGCTGTAGAGCTTGCATAAATTAAGAACATGGGGGTCAGGTTATGTGGTAGGATCATCGGGGTCGTCATCAAGGAAATCGCTGTCCAATTTCTCATCACCATGGCCCCTCCCGGCACCTGTTGCCTGAGCTTGTGCCTGACCCTGCTCAGCAATCCTGTTTTTTTCTCCAAGGGAACTGTAACACTAACCAGCACTCCATGCAAATCTTGGGACCTTAAACCCATCCTTGAATGTTCTCGAGTAAGACAAGACTCGTGATTCAATGAACTTGGCCCAAGTCACCTTACTGTTCAAAACACCATTGTTGTAAAACCTGTTCCTGTTCATACGTAAGACATGGAAGGGCCTCAAACGGTTAGCCTGTTCAATATGTTGAATATACTGTTGTGTAGTGAACACATCTATGGCTCTCACTTTCTTTTCAATAGCACCAAAATCCTGGTAACATGGAAGGTACGAATGTGACGGAATCATAAAGTAGTGTTTTATTTCAGACAAGCATCCAGAATGAATGTGCCTTAAACATGAAAGAACTATATTCTTGTTCTTGTTTGGCCCATAACAGTAGTCTGAGAAAATTACTAGTTCTCTTATGTTTGGGACAAGAACATTGTTAATATAATGATCCAGACAGGATGCCACTTCACAAGACCCCCTACTTCCTTCACACTCGTTCCACACATACATTGTGCCCTGTTTCGCCTTCACGCTATGTACTCCCAAATTTTAGGTCCACATATTTCGTTTATAGTACTGTAGTTATGACAATAGCTTTGGGGGGGGGGGGCAATGTTTGCTGAAGGTCCATGCATATTACTGCTTCGGGTGGCTTATCCTCCTTAGATTTTTGTTATAATCATTTCTGATCAACACCTGCCCTAGTCTTGTGCACTCATAACTTAAATTTTAGAGTCCTAATCTGCAAATCTTCAGTAACAGGGTCAAAGTCATTAATTTTAATGATCAGTTTGTCACATGTATTGCACGAGTACCTATTGGGGGATTTGAACCCAATGTTGAACTCCGTATTGAAAATGTGTTCATATTGCCAAAACTTCAGTAAACTTTCTTCACCCTTATTCTCATCAACCAACCATTTCTTATCCATACCGTACAGCGTCCGTTTGTTTAAACTTGGTTCGAGATATTTCCGGTTTTGACTCTTTGCCCTGCAGTAATGATACGATACCGTACGTAGGATCTGAATGTGTTCCCTAATGAGGTCAATTTTTTCTTTACTAGTTATATTTTTCTGCACATGTATACCCTTCCGGTCTGGCTGTATAGTGCCAGAACTTTACACGTTTTCTACGACATTACGTACACGCTTCACTGTAATACCGTGCATGTTAAGGAAGGCTGTATGGCCCACGCTAATGTCTCTGTTGTTGTGACGAACAACGTATTTCAAGGTGCGTAACAACTTACTTGGTCGGCCCTTTATTCTTGATCTTTTTACATCAAAAGAAGTAACGCGACAGGCTATGTAAGCGCATTCTTTACCATGGTCTTCCAAATTCGAAAAGTTCTTAAAAATCACTTTCAAATGGTCACATCCAACCAAATCGTAACATTTACAAGTACCCTTGCATGGACTTACAACAGAGCGAGCGTCCATTTCTTTTACACCTTCAGTAGTGTATTCTTTACCGGTGTTGCGTTTCGGTTTTGTTTGCCTTTTTTTCCATGTTCTGCACTCTTCATCCGCTTACAGCTTCTTTTAGGAGCCACCACATCACTAACACTGTCGTTTAAACTCATGTGTGTACTGTTATCCACTATTTTATCGTAAATAATAGGGTGTCAAAGAAGGAACAAAGATTTAAATTTTTGGCGTCTTACACACAAGGGGACCGAGACAGACTGAGGCCCCCAGGAGCTCGCTGATTGGCTGAGCAGGCCGGTGTGTCCATTGGGGAGCAGCTGAATGGCCACGGAGGAAGCGCACAGAGGACTTTTTGCCTCTCTAACACACAGGTTGCTCGACTTCTACGTGCTAAAAAACATGCAAACTGCGTCCTTTGTTTACGGTCGAAAAGGTTGAAACTTGCAGTAAAACCTATGCTAACATAAATAAGAGGGATATTCCTTTCCCATCCAGCCCATAACTCGAATTCGTTAAAAGTGGCGCGGATGCCCTTTTGTCTCTGCCGCCTCATTTGTGATAGGACACAGATTTTTTAACTGATTTATTATGAAATGAATATAAATTTATACACGAAATTGAATTTGTCGGTTTGCAGTACACAAAATGTAGTATCAAGACTTGTCTCTCATAAAATTTGTGTCTAGACACGGTAGCACGTCGTTTGATTTCCACTCGACCTTAAATTTAATACTGGGATGCAAGTTGATGAGATTTTGTGATTTCTAAATTTTGCAAAAATAAATTACAAAGAAGCAGTAAAATGAGATTGCACGTGTTAAAGCCGTAAAATTCTATGTGTCCACACCAAATCAAATGTTTTAAAGAGTAGTTTTCGCCTTTCCGGCTAACGTCCACATCTTTTGATTTCTCCAAACATATCCTAACTTCTCCATTTTTATGATGTCTGACAAACATTTGTTTCTTATAAACATCGGATCGCGTCTAAAGTAACGAGCTAAATTTTGATCTTTTAGACATCGGGAATCAAAATTACCTATTTCAAGAATAGCAAGCCAAATCTACAGGCTAAATTGTATGTCTTATCACCACATACCTAGCTTATCAAGCAGCCCGAGAACCATATCAACTGATTTCCCAAAGAACTCCTCAGGGATGGAAAAATAAATTTTTGTATTTGCCCTGTAAGTTCTTCTAAATTTGTTGGTTTGGTAGAGTACAATTGCTCCTTTAATATGTAGACTTCAAAGAAAAAAGTCGCAATGTGTTGAGTCAGTACTTCTGGCTAGCCAGTATTGCAGACCACCAGGACCCATCCAACTCCTATGGAGGTGGATACTCAGCCTTTCACGGCCAACAATAGGAAATTGCAGAGGAGCGCCATCTTGCCTAGAAATCAAATCTACAATATTCTTCCAAGTACTGATAACTGGCCAGAATTTTCACCATTCATGGTATCGCTAAGGATGAAGGGACCCGCAATCCTGCGCTAATTCATTCCACAATTTACCGTTACTTTGGGCCGATTTTGCATTAATTCAGATGTAATACGAGGATTTTTATAGCCCAATAGTGGCAGTTGTGACGGTTCACAAATCCAGCGATGTAGAATATCGCTTAATCACTCTAAAGGATATTTTTAAAGAAATCACACGAATCTTCATACCAAGCCAGTATCACCTCTCCAAACACCAGAGGAATATCGGTGTCTTCAGCAGAGAGTGCATGGCAGTGCACGTCATTTAAGCTCCCATTTCCTTTCCTGGTTGTCGAATTGACTTTTTAGGGCTATGAGTAAATATTTTATGAGCAACTTGCACTATCTCCGGGTCACTGGAATTGGAAGGTGGCCTGCTTCTTCTAGTATATTTTATATTACTGTAACCATGAGTTTGCATGAAAATTGTTGATCGTCTTTGCGTCAATTTGAGCATATCTTTCTTTCATGGTCCTCCAGCTTCTTTGCACTTGAACAATGGATCTCCAAGCTTAGTAACTTACCGTACTTTGGTACGCTCTTGTAGGGTAAGACATCCAGACATGTTTGTAGGGCTTCCAAATTTGAAGCATACAGGAACATGCACATAAATTGAGAAAAATATTAAAATATATATATGAATTATAATTATTTTAAAATAGGTAAGGGAGTTACTTTCCCAACGTTCTGTATTTTTCTCTTCTTTTAAGATAAACTCAAATTGGAGAAAACATTTTCCTTAAATATAGATCATATCATGATTATTTGTCTCTTCACGGTTCCGGACTTGAATAAAAAGAAATTAGTTGGAGTAAATATGTGTATGATTTTCACTGTAGAAATTCCAAAATTGAGAACAATTATTGGAGATGGTAAAAAATAGAGTTTGCTCTATGCGTGTTCATAAAGCCAGAGAAAATAATGTTTCAAACGTTCATTACATATCTGGTTGGCATCAACCTCTCCAAAAATGGATTATTTACATGCCCAAGTTACTGTTCATGAAATGAAAGAGCAGGCAGTTGAACGTCTTGAAAAAAAAACACTTGTAGTGTTACCTTAAATGTAATTTCGACACTTGAGAATATTACCTGCACTCAAGCCCCCTCCCCCCCGAAAATATATTGATTCTGCAAAGACTAAAAAGGGGACCAAAACAAATTGAAAAATTTCAGGTTTTATGAATAGCCGATTCGTCTTTGAATGAATAATAAGGGGAGCGATTTTAGAATCTGGACAAAAATGCTGGTTTTAGAAATATTAGACAATCAAATATTTCTTTTATAGACTTTTTAATCTCACCTTATCCACTACCCTTGAATTGATACTTAAGAATATATATGTTTATAGTACACTTTCTATTATTAATAGTATAAAATGAATGCTGAAATTCAATATTAATTTCCTGAACGTTTCCAAAAAATTGAAATTTAACCTCAATTTAAAAGTATTAAGCTGGCGTTAAAAGAACGAAAATTGCAAAATTTAAAGACCGAAAGTTAGTAAGTGGGTAATTCACCAAAATTTCTCGGAATATATAGATTAAAGCAAATTACATTATGATTACTAATCCTAAGCCAAGTGCTAGCATATACAATATCAACTTACTCCTCTGATATTGTAAACAAAAGCTCTGATATTCTGTTTGTGTGTTAGTTCGTTCTCTAATTTGATGCACGATTTTGGTGTTTATTAATTAGGAATTTCGATTTTCTGCACTAACAAACTCTTTATTTGGAAAAGAAATCTTGGTTAGAAAAATTGAAGTCACGTCGAATAACTGTTTCTATTTGTCTAAAAGTAAGTCCGAAAGTGTTTGCAAATGAACAATATAATTCCTTTTCGTTTTCATTGATGGTCTCTAGACATAATCAAAATTCACTCTATTATTTACTATTTGTTAAGAACTCGATAGCCAAAATCTCATCAGACATAATATCTATGCCTATTCACGCGACTAGCACGTTTATAATTTATAAAATAATGTCTCCACCTTTTCCTCTAACTTATCCCTGCTAAAAGAATTTTACTGGCCAAGTTAAATTCCTAAATAAAATCGCTTTTACTACTTTTGAAACAGGCCTCTATAACGCAAATAACATAAAACTCTTGTGTGGCAAATGATAAATTCAATTCATAAATTCGGTTCCTTAGATGTTTTACGTTTGTGTGAAAATTCCAAAAATTTTCTATTCTAGTTCAGAAATATTATTTATTAGATTATTTTAGTTATAACCATTGTAAAGAGGTAAATCTCGATGCGTGGTACTAAAATCTTATGAGAAATGATTCACTGTCTTCTTTAATGTTGGCACAAAAAGGCGTTACGACTTATCTAACAGCCTCAAGTCCTTGCAGATCCTAATCCACTTACATGCATTCCATTTATCTTTATCAAGTCCTTTCGTTTGTATAATCGATCCCAAAATGTAAGAAAACGTACTGCTTCCTCGGTACAAAGAACTTTTAAACAATTATTAATGTAAGACTGCTACTAGAACCTATTCTTCAGCTTGGCCTACCCAATGAAAAAATATTATCAGTAACCAGTCGAAAAAAAATAGTAGTATCGTCCGGAATAATCGTAAATGGAATAAGTTATGTTCTAGACTTTACCATTCAAATAGAGGTAACATCTTATCCCAGATGTCCACCTGCCACAAAACCAACCAATTTGTTTCTACACATTCGAATCGCTGACTAGACGAACTTTGCCCTTGCCCTCTCTCTTCCCCTCACCCTCGCTTTCACTCTCGCCTTCGCCTTCACCCTCACCCTCGTTTTCCTCATCGTCATCACCCTCGCCCGCACGCTAGCCATATAATACATATATAAAACCGACCACTTTTCGGAATTTTTCAGCGTTTGACCAGAAGATGACCTTTGAAAAGGTTGATAATAGTCTTAGCTAATAAAGATATGTCACTTACCCACATTATTCCCCACTTTTAGCTTTTTGAAAAGAAAGTCTTTGAAAAAGTTAAAAGCTGCAGTGCAAGCTTAGCCAAGCAGAAATCGCAGTTAATGTTAACAAATCTTGTATACAACATGGCCTCCTACAACGTTATATATATATATATATATATATATATATATATATATATATATATATATATATTTATATCGTAGAATGGACACTCGACGATATACCATATATAACTATTCGTTGAGGGAACTTCTTTAATTATCTTTAGAGTGCGTGGATGTCTGGCTGGCCGATATTAGGTATCTTCGATATGCTTAAGAAGTGGAACTGAGCTCAAGGATAATAATATTGCTATCATTAATAAAATAGAGTTTTATTAATAAAAACTATCAACAACACACAAAACGGAAAATATTGAAATAAACAGAGAATGAAAAGGGTCGTGGGAAATCTAACTAATCCGAGGATTAAGAGATTTAAAAAGATAAAACAAATATAAAGTTAAAGGGATTGGATGGTTCGCTAAACCATTTAAAGCACAGGATAGAGTTAAAAATAAGGGTTAAATACTCAAAGGTAACGTTCGGCTTACGTAATTACGTAATTATTAATAAAATAGAGTTTTATTAATAAAAAATATCAACAAAACACAAAACGGAAAATATTGACATAAACAGAGAATTAAAAAGGGTCGTGGAAAATCTAACTAATCCGAGGATTAAGAGATTTAAAAAGGTGAAACAAATATAAAGTTAAAGGGATGGGATGGTTCGCTAAACCATTTAAAGCACAGGATAGAGTTGACAAAAGGGTTAAATACTCAAAGGTAACGTTCGGCTTACGTAATTATACTTGTTGTGCAGAGGAAGGCGACGTGAATGAATTTTCGGTCCGCTAGACAGGTCCAGCCGAAGGGGGGAGGGTTAAATGATCCTGACGTGGCGTCTTGGGAATGAGAACCGTTTCTTGACGAACGGCTTGAAGAACAATTGCTGTTCTACGTTGTTCTCTTCTTAACAACAGGGTGGGGGGGGGAGAACCGTCTCTTGTCTACGGGCTCGAGAACAATGGCTATTCTAAAGTTGTTCTCTTCTGAACAACAAGTGGAAAGGGTGAGGACCGTCTCTTGGCGAACGGGCTCAAACGAACAATGGCTGTTCTACGTTGTTCTCTTCGGAACAAAAGGGGAGGTGGGGTGAGAACCGTTTCTTGTCAACGGGCTCGAACACGAACAATGGCTGTTCTAACGTTGTTCTCTTTTTGAACAACAGAAGGGGGGGTGAGAACCGTTTCTTGTCAACGGGCTCAAAAGAACAATGGCTGTTCTACGTTGTTCTCTTCTGAACAACAGGGAGCGAAGTGATAATCGCTTCTTTTTTACGGGCTCGATAGAACAATGGCTGTTCTTACGTTGTTCTTTTTCTGAACAACAGGGGAAGCCTTGTGGACTTGTCGTCACGAAGGCTCGAACCTTGGCACTCAAGGGATATTGTCCTTCTTCTGGAAAAGTGATGGTGAATCTCGAGGTCGAGGTCCCTTTGCGCACAAGGTGAGAGTGGATTGTAGTGATGTTTTACAACGAAAATCTGGATCTCCAATCTGAATCTTAGTGGTTAAGTTTCCATATAAATAGCCAGGACATCTCGTTGGCGTGGGAGACAATGGAGTGGGAGCTTCGAGGGAATGCACAGCCGAGCCTGAGAATAATGCCTTATCTGCCCATAAGCCTAACTCAATCTGGCGAGGTTGGTGCATGGGGCAAATGGGGGAAGATAAACCTCCTTGTTTAAACAATGACTTAGGTGGCTGCGATAAGGCGCCATGCTTTAAAGCGAAGATGCACGTGGGTAGCATAGTGGTTTTAAATAACATGTGATAGTAGTTGAAATTAAGCGTCGTCAACCCGTTCGATCACACCCCTCTATTCCGGGGGGAAGTTGTCCCTTCGAAAAAAAGAGAGAAGGGACAACGATAGAGCTCAGTTGTGTGGAACTCGTTTTCTTGTACCAACCGTACCTTCCTGCACCTAACTAGTATTACCTCAATACATATGATTATTTTGTTCTTTCGATTACAGGGGAAAATAACCTTTAATACAAACTTAATCAATGATGAATAAAGAAGTCTTTTAAGGGGAAATTGATGACTTGTCCGATGTGGCACACAGAGCTTCCCTTGAGAAGGCCACATAATAAGAAGACAGGCCTTCCTCATCAGCCAAATAGAGGATCGGTCGACTTCCTTGATGACCGGAATGGACACTGTGTCAGCAAGGCTCCAAGAGAAAAAGCGGGAGCGGAAAGAAGCGGAGGTTATGCGGAAACAGTCTACGGAGATGGCGAAAAGGTTTCTCTTAAATGTTGTACCTTCAAGCGGGGTGGCCTCATCGTCTTTCTCCTCTCAGGGGAAAAGGGTTGGATGTCTTTAAGGTGGTATCCAACGCTAAACTGTAGGCGCGCATTCAAGGACTTATGTTTAACACTACTACCTCGGACACGGGTTCTAATGGAGCAACCTGGATCAATATTCAGGAGGGTCTAGGAAAGAAACTCTTCTGGTTTGTGTGCAGGTACCGTATCCTGGAAGTGATCCTTGGGGACGTTTTCAAACACTGTTATGGACCACCTTGCGGGCCTTACGTTCCTGTATTCGTCCGGTTCCGGGACCAATGGGACTTCCTCAACCATAAATCTAGGACCTCCTCCATGGATAAAGAAAGCCTCTATCCTCTCCTAACAGGCAAGCTGTCTGATGCAAGTGATACATCTTTGAGCGAGGTCAAGAGTGCCATCAAACAGGAGATAGCTACAAGAAGCCCTTGGTTCTCTCCTCCATCTTTCTGGACGGAAATATAGAGACGACATTCAACATGTTGGCATCATGACCTTTTCATCAAACGAGATGGATGTCGAAGGGAATCTAGACTCTACAGATTTTCCTCTCCAGTTCTCAGTTTCGGCTGACCTCTTACGAACTTAGAGCCATGTAACTGGTGGCCTTCTTCGTCGCTTTGCTTTATGCCATTCCGTGGAACGAGGCCATTGTTCCTTCCCATGCTGCTTACAACGATTTCCTCTTCATGAGGTAAGTTTGCAGAGTAATTCGCAATAAACGCGTTGGTGAAGTTGCCATAAAAGCATTCAAGCGACATCTCTGGATTGGAGTAGGGTGAATGTTTTGAGAGGAACATGGCCTTAAAAATCTGAACGCATCTAAGCTTGGGTTGTTCTAGCCGTATGAGTTTGGGCACTCTTGTTGCAACATGTAATGTCTTCTGTTGCGTGCTTTATTCAAGGCATCACAACTTTCTCTAAATCATCTGTGTAGATAATAGTATTGAGTTTTAAGCCGTGTGCAAAAAAAGCACGGATGCTCTTGGCACTCATCATAATCATTTGTAATTTCCCTGTGGTTTACTCTTTTGTCCTGGTCGAAGTTTTTCTCACCATAAAATAAATAAAGTTCTCCAAGTTCTTGAAATTTCAACATGGGGATCAATCGCTTTGCGCAGATCAAACGATCTTCTTTCGTCTTATTTGATATAAACTGACCTCTCAACGTGACGTACGACTTGTAACGTATAACTTGATCTACGGGTCTTCTGCGGTGCTTTGCAAGGGTTCTGATAGACTTTTCCGGGTTTTCTTGTTATTTCACCTACTTCATGCCAAGATTCTTTTCGAACTTCGACACCGAGGATTGGACAACATTTGGATAGCGAGTAATCTCTGTATCATTATGCTGAAATTATATGGCATTATTAATCTGAAAAAGAAATTTGAAAAAAAATTAGTTATAAGAAGTTTAGATTGGGAGGAGAATAATTCTTTACCCTTTTTCTAGATGTTAAAAACCACCGTTCTTTCTATCTTAAACCTACGGATTCAAAAACATATACACATTTGTTCTCATTTCATGAGAAATCTGTTAAGATTTCGCTTGTTTTTTGCTTATTCTTTCGTACATATAGAACATATGAACCAATTTCCCTTCAGGATGAACACAATTACCTTATTTGCAATTTTATTGAGCTAGGATATCCAATTTATTTCATTAAAAAATGATATTCTAAGGCGGGGAAATAACTTTTTTTCTATTATCATACTCCAAAATGAAAATTTGAAAGAAATCTTTAATCTTCCTCTATGCGTCAGCTCCATCCCCATAAAAATGTACGCTTTAAAAAATATGAAGGTAAAGGCCAGATCAAGGAAAATGCCGGAATATGATTGGTTAGAGAAAAAGACATTTTTTTCACTGATCAAATGTCCGCATACTTCGTTCACCATTCTACGCGTTTTACAGGAAAATATTTGTAGATGAGGGAGAAATAACGTTTAGCAATTACACTACAGTGAGCTTTTTCAAACTGGCTTGGTTGATATTAGGTTGGCAAAGATGATGGTTTAGCACTGAAGTGGCTTTAGTATCGGTGGTTCTGTGATTTATAGAAACAATGTGTTTTAGTGCTCTGTGATCTCTATCACTTAATTTCGAATTCCAGTGGTATTTTTTAGTCCTTTTTTTTCGGTATACCAATATGATTATAGAGATAGTTCCTCATGAATTGCCAACGATTTTCTCTCTTGTAAGTCAGGAAGTCCAAAGTATTTGACACAGTAAAGCCGGGAGGAACACCCAAAAGAAATCTATTAGTTATTCCATCCATAACAGGGTATTCTTCCATGTATAAAAAGAAGATTTATGTACCAATTTGATACTCGTTTAAGTACAAACTTCGGCGAAAATATAGTTTTCGAATTAACGGTTAACATTATATATATATATATATATATATATATATATATATATATATATATATATATATATATATATATATATATATATATATATATATATATATATATATATATATATATATATATGTGTGTGTGTGTGTGTCTGTGTGTCTGTGTGTGTGTAAGAAGATAAAGGTAAACTACAATCTTGGATCAAGGTTTATTTATAACCAAAGAACTAGTTTCGGTAAAGTTATAATTGTCATTTTCAACTAAGTAGTGAACAAAGGCAAGCAAGGGGCCTAGATATTTAGGTCGAACGAAATACTAAACAAAATTAAAACTAAGGAAACAATCTGGAAATACATGAGTATTTGGGGTGTACTCAGGGAAAGTTATTCATCTCAGAGCGATATTGCTTCCGGAGATTCATAAATACGATTAACGACTTTATTCAAAATATATGTGTTGAATTTATATTGCCTTTCTGATGAATTAAAATTATGAACTTTTTTAATGATGATAGATTCTGCCATTCTCCTCTCGCTATAATTGTTTGATATATTTATGATATTTGCTTGGTTGAAGTCGATACTATGGACGTAATTTTGCATGTGCGTAAAGAGAATTGAAGAATTTTTACCTTTTCTTATATCGGCTTGATGTTCTTTATTCTTTTTAGTAAAATGGCACGACTCTCCGATGTATGCCCCAATGGCAATTCTGGTGTGGTATCCGGTATACGCCAGCAACGTGAATGATTGAACGCAGTCTAGTTAAGAATTTTTGCATGGTTATAAATAAATGTTGATTCAAATATTAAAGTTTACTAATATCTTCTCACTGATATATATATGACCTTAATGTGATATCTTCTAACATATGAGCGTTGGTTCTCCTGATATGAGTCATTCCCATAAGGTAGTATCTAGAGTACCTATTATTTTCTCAAGAACAATGACAGATACAATTTCGAAATAACTATATAACCAATCTTCTAATAAGCAGACATTAGGTACATTTAAAACTATAGAATCTTACCTATATATTTCAATATTAATTAGATCCTAACCTCTTTTTCACTAAATAACTTGATGAAATTTTTCATAAAATTTTTCATTCATTGTGATATGAGGCAAACTGCTTAATCTTTCTTGTCCTTGGGAATTCCTCATGATATTGTGACTTGTTCTTAGGTAGGAAAGGGATCGCTTAACTTAAGCTTTTGTTGCTGGTAGGCTAAAAGTTAGCTCACATATATTTGTTAGTTGCGGTAAAACTGCATATAAGCCATTGTTACTCAAAATGCAAAGCAATCCATGCACTGGTTTCTCTTTCAGTTCGCTGTCATGAAATAAGACTAATCGTTCACTCCTGAACCTTTGGCAGTTTAAAAAATCCCCAAAGAATTTGTAAGTGATGTTAGAACTGATTCATAAAAGATTATTTTGTTTCTTTCTTTTTGGGGGGGTGGGGGATCAAGAATCCCCCACAATGTTAATTTATTCAGATTTTGAAATCTCACTTGAATTCGCATCCATATCAAATTTATAATTTGGTAAAATAGCCTTCTCTACTTTTATTTGGGGTCTTTTAAAAGATCGTCTCTTTTTCGTTTAATAGAAAGATAAATGCTATCAACATTGGACCATATTTTGGAAAATGCATACGTTTTATATTGTCAGATTTGACTATTTCATTTCCTTTACAAATCCAGTGGGATATGTCAAATGTTTTAGCTGTAAAACATCAAATACTGCATTTGTTAATTGGAAATATAGCCAAATACATTTAACAAAAAATTGTAATTCAAAATTTTCTAAAATGGATTACAATGCTTGAGCGTAGGTTTAACCTTCATTGTCTCATTTGCTGCAGTTGTCGAAGATGACTTGGAATAAATCAGGAGGTTGCTCATGGTACTTGAGAACACTTTCGTCCAAGGAGTGATTAAAGTTCCACGAGTTGGTGCAAATTTTGGCAATAGGTTGAAAACAATATAGCACTATCATGGATTTAAGAAACCGATTATGACAACACTAAATTTAATTTATGAATCATAAAGTGAATAAAAATGGCATTGGGATACTTTAATTTGACCCTTGGCATAACACTTGAACCATCATAAGTTTGAGCAACATTTTTTTCATAATATTTAGTTTTTCGCAAAAATGACCATCAATCAAGGCGTAGCGCAAAGCTGCAGAAGGTTGCAAAACACTTTAATATCAGTAGTTTCATCTAAAATAATAGCCACAAGTGAAACTTTTTTATTTTAATTTTAATCTTCTTTGAAGGAACTTCGTCCACGCAATTTATCATATCTATTTAAAACACTGGAAAAACACTAGACTATCAGAATGCAATGGTAGTAAGTTATCATGTTTTCTACAAAAATTGTAGGGACGCTTGAATTGCATGGTGAAAGAGGCTCAACGAGGAACCTCGCAAATGAGCACAGCGTTGGACCTATGAAATTTTTAAATTGGGCACACTAGTGAAATAACATGCCACGTAGTACCAATAAACTAATATATAATAAAAGAAATACTCAGCTATAATAAATCACAACTGTACATGAATTCAGAAAAAACATGAGTGTATGAAGGCAAGCTAATAGATGGAATTTCCCACGCGAACATATAAACATACATACGCGAGAAAACAGCTACGAGTCGAAGGTCGGTAGAAGATGAAGAGGCAGCCCGAACGGTGTCGGGTTTGACCACCTAAAGTTGATGTGGACATGCGAAACTACAAATTAAAATTTTGCTATCATCTTAATATCAATGCCAGTCCAGATGCCGACAAATGTGTTTATATTGAAACCCACACAAACCCAGACCTTTAGACTCGGCCCAGTAGTCTCAACTACTGAATAAATGAACATACTTTAATCTGTAAGGCTCCACCTGACGCTGGGATTGAGGGTAGCTAAGTTACGCCCCCTTAATGGAGGTTTGTATAAATAAAACAACCAGGGAATCCCCATCACACCAAATAACATCATTATTTTTAGTGGAATAGAATCATTCATCGTAGTAACGTAGAGAAAAACTTACAACAAACCCGCATAAAACTCGACTATCTCGCTTTCCCCAATTAAGGTCGAACTAAGTCAACAATAAAGCATATAAAACACCATTTTCTTTTCAAGTCCTTCCTCTAACCCATTGATAATCAAGCTCCCCTTCAAGCCCAGCCTATAAACCGATTCCCGGTAAAAACTTTGGGAGTCAGATCAAACTCGACGGGCAAACCTCAAACGCTTCCGTCTGACACTCTTTTACGGGTAACCCATGCTGACCCCCATTTATTCCTTCTCTAAACTGGTAATCGCCCAACGCCTCATTAACTAAACGACCAATTATAAACTTAGTGAACACTATAAACTAGTAAATTCATACAAAAGATGACCCGGCTATAAACTGGTGTTCCTATTAACTCCTCAAGTCCTTATAGATTAAGCAAATCAACATAATCGCCCTTGTTTTCAGAATCTGTTGATTTTTTAAAGGCTTCTGAATTATAATTGCTCCTTACCTAAAAACAAGCCACATCTATTAATCTTTTAAATATCTCTATTCTTTTTCACATATTCATCATGGATTTCGACATTCCTTAAGTGTTGGTTTTTTCTAAGAAATGAATTCTCCTTATTCCATGCCTAGTTAAGTTTATTGCAATTTTTCAGTGAATAAAAGAAAATGCATGTATAAGGTTTAACGCTATATGTTTGCAAACACTGCTCTTAGTCGAGTGAAGCATAGTGTTATTCGTTATAAGAATAGAGTATAGTAGTTCCCTTTTGTTTTAACGATTGTTATCCCCTATTTTGAAACTTAAGAAGCTGGAATAGCTCAAGGAACTGTAATAATAATTTGTTTGTGTTTTTTTTTGTTATTTTAGTCATTGGTTATCTAGGTCGAGAAACCAATTACGAATAGGTCAGTGCCCATAATTAGGTAGGCTAATTCTCTAGAAGGCATAATTCTTATTGCAAGGAATTTAGTTGGTTAACTATTGCGCCCCCAAGTGCAAATATGACTCAGTTCGAAATCTTTAAAGCGCAAGGAGAATCCTTGGGACTTTCCGGAAGAGAATTGATTGAGTACGTTCAAGAGGAGCAACGCATGGAAAGAGAAAAGTTAAGAGAAGAAAGGCAAAGAGAAGGAGAAATGGCTAAAAGTACAGCTTGAAATGGCTAAAGTACAGGTCGAAATACAATTAATCAGTTCGTGTTAAGAAGCCCCGCCCAATCTCCCACTTAAGCTTCCTAATTTCAGGGATGAAGAGGATTTCGGAGCATTTTTAGCCCACTTCGAAAAGATCCTCGATATCAATAACCTGGATCTGGAGGCTGAAGGTGAAGTAAGATTACTTTCACTTTTAAATTGTAAATTGCGCGACATTTTCGTATCTTTACCATCTGAATGTACAATTGACTACAGCACCTTAAAAGCTGAGTTATTGGCCGCTCATAATATGACTCATGATTTCTACCGACAAAAATTTTGAGGAGGTCTTATTAAACCTGGACAGACGTTCCGTCAATTCGGATACATTCTTCAGAGGAATTTTAAATTCTGGTTAGAATCCTCAAAGGTTGATCCTAACTACGAGTCCTTAAGAGACTTCGTGTTGCGGGATCAATTTTTGGCGTCTCTCCCGACGGAGATCCACGCGTTCGTCAAGGATCGTCGGTGCCAGACTTTTAAAGAGTGTACCAAAGAAGCGGATGTCTATGCCGCAAGCCATAATTTATACCCCAAGGAGAATCGAACTTCTCACCAATCCCCCTACCAGGAAGGAAACAAGGTTTCACGCCCCTTCCCAGGAAAGCCGATGAAGTTTCCGAGCCCCGTAAAACACCAAATCTTTTTCCCCCCAAACCAACAACGGAACCCTAAACCTCCCGTTAAGATTTCTCCTCCATCACTCTTCCCGAAGCGACCAATCATATGCTTAACCCGCGGTGTAGAAAACCACATGAGCTGGAATTGCCACCAAAATTCTAGGCTTAAAAGTGGACCAGCCCACTAAGTTCACCAGATTAATGCCACCCCGGCTTCCCCGGTGGTGCAGATTCAAGCAGAAACTTCTCCCCCTCCGTCAGGCCACCAGGTAAATTTTATTTTTGATAAAAGTTCCCCAGGAACTTTGAAATTTGAGGAGGGCAGCGTGAACGGATGCCGTGTATCTACTCTCGTCAGGGACACAGGGTGTACGTGTTTCATCGTGCCGACGAGCTCCTCCCCCCAGTGGACCCTAACCACGAAACATTTGCGGTGGTACATGCATGACTCCCTTGGCGGGCAAACAGATTCCCCGTCGTTAGATGTTACCTGCAGTGTCAGTATTATGATAACTGGGCTGAAGTCATTTCGGCACTCATACAATTTTGTTCCGTACTTATAGGACAGAGCCATTGAATAAGTTCCGATTCTGTATCCCAGGCCACCCTTCCTCGAGGCCGAGCTAAGAAGGAAGCCCAGGATCCCGTCCCCCTCAGAACCCCGATACCGTCCGAATTCTCGGAGATCCTTAACCAGGAATTTAGGTCCGAAGATCAGAAATTTAAGCCCGGTGATGAAGTACTCCCGCTCCTTCCCACAGCGAGTAATAAATTACTGAGCCAATGGAAAGTTCCTTACATGGTTCATGAGTTACGAGGACCATTAAATTACCTTATTAGTACCCCAGCAGGCGATAAGCCCCCTCTACGTCAACCTATTTTAAATGTACCACCGACGCGCCCATGGAGATATGTTCGTAGCACTAAACGAAACATCGCGCTTGAAGAGGATTACCCTGCGGAGTCCCTTAATGTCATACTGACAGTGTGCATCCAACCTGATGCCGATTACCCTCTTCCTTCCCTGCCAGGCGAGTCTTTTGAACCCTCTGACCTGGATATCGACGCGCGGCTGACACCACATCAAAAGAGTCAGCTACAAGAACTATTATGTCAGTTCGACGACGTTATTTCAGAGAAGCCTGGATGCGCAACTAGTTTCGAGCATGATATTAAATTAACGACCTGAAAACCTGTCCGTTCAAAACCCTATCCCATGCCGATTCATTTACGCCAAGCTTTTAACGCCGAAGTCGATAATTTGATTAAGTTAGATATTATAGAACCTTCCACCTCTAGTTATTGTTCCCCAATCGTCATGGTCAAGAAACCTGATGGCTCTTAACGGATGTGCATCGACTTCCGGAGGTTAAATTCGGTAACTGTGTTCGACGCCAAGCCCATCTTGTTGTTAGACCAAAACCTCCACCTTTTTGAAAACGCCAAGTTCATCTCAGAACTTAAATTGTGCAAGGCGTATTATCAAATCCCCTCCCACCCGATGTGAAAGCATATACCGCCTTTGCAACTGAGAAAGGCTTAATGCAATTTAAGCGCCTTCCTTTTGGCCTCGTGACCGCTTGTAGTAACTATAACCGTCTCATAAGAAGGTTGTTAGATGGACTTCCGAATGTCTCCTTTTAATTCGATAACGTCTACGTCGCTACTCTTGAATGGAGTCATCATCATTCAATCACCCTATTAGCTCTCTTCGAGCGACTGCGCGAAAATGGCCTCACCATTGGCCCCAGCAAATGCCATTTTTCCCACGAAACCCTAAAATACCTTGGTTTTTAAAATAGGACAAAGACAGTTAGGTCCACAGGAGGACAAGATTAAGGCAATCGCCGACATGGCCCTCCCGAAGACTAAGAAGCAATTAAGATCATTCCTAGGATCAGCTTCTTACTATCGGCGATTTGTCCCGAATTTCGATGCAATTTCGGCGCCCCTCAGGACCCTTTTAAAAAGAATTTCCCCGATCGACTACGTTGGAATGATGTCGCTGTTTCTCATTTTAATCAGCTCAAGAGTAAGCTCATTTCTGCCCCCATTTTAAAGTTGCCCAACCCGGAAAAATCCTTTGGGATTAAGACTGACCCGAGCAACGAGGGCATTGGAGGTGTACTCCTTCAATACGAGGATGACGGAATGAGTCATCCAGTTGCATATGCTAGTCGCCAGTTATTACCACGCGAAAAGAGATATGCCACTATAGAGAAGGGAGCTCTAGCGATTATATGGGTTATTGACAAGTTTAAAATGTACTTGATAGGAAAAGAATTTCAGATAGGAACTGACCACCGCCCGTTGGCCTATATTCGGAATGTAAGACACTCCAACGGCCGAATTATGCGCTGGAGTCTACTCCTGCAAGAGTACCAATTTAAGATAAATTATATAAAAGGTTCCGATAATCAGGTTGCTGATGCACTCAGTAGGAATGCGTTACCAAATAGTGTAGATTAATTTGAAATTCGTAGGATTAGGATCTTCATGGTTGTATATACCGTCTTGTATGACTTAAATTAGATTCTCTTGTAATATAATTAGTCAATGTATATGTCTGAATTTTGTGGCTCATGTCTTCTTTTTTTTCGTATGTGTATATATTTGTATCCATTAAATTACGTATAAATTATTTCGTCCCATATGTACTAATTTTATATTATTTCATTGTTCCATGTCTCTTTTATGGTTAAGTTTGTATTAAAGGTTCGTTTCCCCTATAATCAAAAGATCAACATAATCATATGTATTGAGGTAATACTAGCTAAGTGCATGAAGGTACGGTCGGTGCAAGAAAGCGAACTCTCCCCAACGGAGCTCTATGGTTGTCCCTTCTCTCTTTTTTTTCGAAGTGACAACTTCCCTTAGCATGGAGGGGTGTGATAGAAAGGTCTGAGGCCGCTTAAATTCAGCCGCCATCACATGTTTAGAAACACATGGCTACCCACGTGCATCTGCGAGAGAAAGCAGAGCGCGTTATTGCCCACCTCAGCAAATATTTAATCAAGGAGGTTCATCCCCCCGTTTTGGCCCATTCGTCGATCTCGCCAGATTGAGTTAGGCTTATGGGCAAATAAGGTATTTTCCCAGGCGTGACCGGGGCATTCCCTCTCGAAGCCTTCCACTCTATTGTCCCCTACGCCAAGGGGTTTGCTTCGACTATTTATATCACAGCTTTCCCGATTAAAGCAGATCAGATCCAGATTATCTTCGCGAGGCATCACGCCGATCCGGTCTCCCTTGTGCACCTCGAGATCTACCCTTATTGTTCAGAAGAGGCTAATATCCCTTCAGTGCCAAGGTTTGTGCCTTCGAGATGCCAAGTCAATAAGGCCCCCTCTGTTGTTCAGAAATAGAACAAAGTTAGAACAGCCATTGTTCTTTGAGCCCTTTGACAAGAGACGGTTCTCACCCTCCTCCCCTGTTGTTCAGAAAGAGAACAATTTTAGAACAGCCATTGTACTTTGAGCGCGTTTACAAGAAACGGTTCTCACCCTCCCTACCTGTTGTTCAGAAAGAGAACAACGTTAGAACAGCCATTGTTCTTTGAGCCCGTTGACAAGAGACGGTTCTCACTCCCCCTGTTGTTCAGAAAGAGAACAACGTTAGAACAGCCATTGTTTTTCAAGCCCGTTCGTCAAGAAACGGTTCTCATTCCCAAGACATCACGTTAGGATAATTTAATTTCCCCCTTTTTAAAGTTCTTCAAGAGAACGCTTGGTTTTAACAATAGCCTCCATTGTTCATCTAGAACATCCCCGATTTGAAGTCACAAAGATCGCTCGTACCTTCAAGCTTCACTTTGCTCTCACTCTTCGAACACAGTCCTTCCCCTTCGCTAAGGACAACTTTCCAAAGAACCCTTCTGCTGGTAATCACCAGTAGACCGAAGAATCCTTCGCATCGTCTTCCTCTGCACAACAACCTTGTAATTACGTAAGCTGAGCATTACCTTTAATTATCTAACCTTTTATCAACGCTACCCTGTGCTTTAAATGGTTTAGCGAACCATCCCATCCCTTTAATTTTTATTTGTTTACCTTTTTAAATCTCTCCAAATCTTAATCCTCCGATTAGTCAGATTTTTCCACGACCCCTTCCATTCTCCGTTTATGTAAACATTTTCTTTTTGTTTGTTGTTGATAGTTTAATTAATAAAACTCTATTTTATTAATGATAGCCATATTATTATCCTTGAGCTCAGTTCCACTTCTTAAGCAAATTGAAGATAAATAACCTCGGTCAATCAGATTACCACGTACTCGAAATATTAGAATAATTCCCTTTAACGAATTGTTATATATGGTATATCGTCAAGAGTCTATTATACGACAATGCATGTTCTTTTATTGCCTTACGAAGATTATTTAAATCTGTAATACCAAATGAATACCATATAGCTATTTTGTTGTTAAACAACAAAGAAGACAAACGAAAAAATTTGCCAAACAAAGACAAGCAGTTAGCCACCTTGTCTTTCGTTTTGCGCTTTGTTAATTCTTCTAACGCAACTCTTTTTTTTCCCTATTAAAGCTTTGTCTGGAGTAGGCTTACCATCTATATAATTATTATCTCTTTATCCGAGACTTTTCAAAGAAATTTTATAGACTAATAATCTAACGACGTACGAGAGACACGTCTATTCTTAGCACACTTCCAGATGATCTCACCGCGGCTTTTCATTCTGAAATTCTCTTAGGGGCTATCAAGACGATACAAGCATCATTACCCACGCCCATAATCAATTGCGCATGAAATAAATGTTTTTTGTGGTTCACATCGAACCCATTTTTCAGCCTATAGTGAATATATATATATATATATATATATATATATATATATATATATATATATATATATATATATATATATATATATATATATATATACATATATATTTATGTGTATGGGAATTTGGGGAGTATACTTTCATTATAGCATGTTCTATTAAAAGCGACCGTTAGTTTCGATTTAATAATTATTTTTTCAATCTTCTCGATTTGTCATATATTCGCCTTTTCTTCATTGTTAAACTTATGGATAAGCGTACCGAAGATCCTCAGGGACTGATGCTTGTTACTTTGCGAAAGGGAGAAGTAAATTAATGTAATTTAGCACTTTCTTTAATTTAACTGACGCGTTTCGATACATCGATTATCATCTTCAGAGTTACAATGGAGAATTATTACAAAGTATGAAGTTTATATACGAGAGCGATCAATAAGTTTTGCGAATCGGTATGGCAAAACAGAGGAAAGGGGATGGCTGTTTTGGGGGGTGTTAGGACAAGTTATGACAAGTCAAGACCTGCAGCAACACGCTCATGTCTCGTCTATTTAAGAAGCAGTAGCTGATCCCAGATCGTCACAAATCTTTCAACAATGGGGAGGGTTGAGCACCGCGCAGTGATCAAATATTTGAACAAGGAAGGCAAGAATGCAAAAGAGATCCATGAACAAAGAAATGCCGCAAATGCTTGTTATAATAAGAAATTTGTAGTAATTTCATACTGTGATATCTAATCTGTATGGCTTACCAAGTATTATTTTACTTTTCCAGCCTCGTGTATTGTTCAAATGTTTATCATGTTGATTAGTTGTAGCTGTACAGCATGTTTTTAATGTTTCAACACACATTTTGTTTTAAGTGCCAATAAAATAAATTTATGTATAATTTTATCGACCATTTAGCTTTTTATTCCTGTGAGTATTTGTCGTAGGCGCCACAGTACACTGCTTAGCCCGTGGGTCTATAATGCTTTTAAGATGGCCCTTTATGGAAGTCGATAAAGTATATTGTAGATCCTTTAAATAATTCTAAATCAAAGAGGCTAACCAAGGCCTAACAGTATTTGTCTTTATAGAGCCGATTTTTAGTGGAGTGGATGCTAAATATTTTAGTTTGGCACTTTTTCTTAGAAGCGAAGCTCTCTCTGAACTCTTAGCGGTCGTGCCTCCCCCCTTTTACCTTTCTATTTACTTACGCACGGTTAACTTGAATTTTGTTTTCTCTAAATTCTAAATAGCACGTTCTCGTTTCTGGTGATTTTAGAATGTTTTTGAAATTATTAAAACGCTAATAATTGATGACAAAAATTAAAATCGTATCTTTTAACAAAGATAATATTGGTATATCTTCTCTCAGAACGAGAACCTTCTCTTTAAAAGATTAGCTTGTTTGTAAACGTGTTCAAGTGACCTAAATGTTTCACTAGACACATAGTATTTAAATGAACTTATTTAACTCTACTACCAACCGAATTTTATCTCTCTGACTTCTTTCAACCATTCCTTCTATTTTTTTCCTATGCAATTTAGCAGTCTTTTCTTAGAGAGAATGGTTGTGTTTTCATTAGCAAATTTGTCGCTACTTTGTTTAGAATATTTCTCTTTCAGACCTAATTTCATTATATATTATAATTTTTAATGTGAATTTTAAAAAACATATTTCCTTAAATCTTGTTACGTCTTAACTCTATTTTACATGACCTTTTTAGTTTTTTAGGGCAATGATCTAACACCTTTACTTATATGTTTACACCTCTTTTTAACTTATTTCTACAATAATTTCTAATATCTGATGGAAAGTCTGCAGCTTGAAAGGGAGACGGAGATGAAAAGTAACCACAAGTGGCATAAGATCAATATGAATAACACTTTTTTAAAAATCTTCCTCTTTGTAACACTTCTGCCAATCATATACTCCCTCTCTTCATATATATATATATATATATATATATATATATATATATATATATATTATAAGTTGACATAATTATGCTAATTGTGTACTTTTGCGAGCCTCTGAAAAGGATTTTTTGGGTGAGAGTAGCGAGGCCTGTGTAAAAGGACCATGTTGTCCTTTAATTTTAATTCTAAACCTATTATGAATTTGCAATGTCATATTTAGGGAACAATGGCCAATAACTCAGAAATGCTTATTCATATACGTTGACTGGAATATATAATTGAAGCAGCTTTACTTTACGTATTTGTATCGACATAAAATTTCGATTATGTTCCAGATCATTATATATTTTTAGGCTCTAAACCTAATTTTTTTCAGAATTTAATGAAACTTCACAATAATATGAAAGACCTTTTAGACTTTTGACGAAGGCAGATTGTAAGATTTCGAATAGCAAGATCATCGGTAAAAAGGGCTGCTCATATTTTTAATATATCCAGAAGAATTGTTTGTAAGATCATGATGTCTTATGAGATTCAGAAAAACAATTGCTTTGACATATTAAAAGCGGAAAAAACACCAGTAGCGATACATAAACTATAAATATAAAGCAGTCCTTGACTTCATATGGGGATTACAGAGCCTAATTTCGCTTCTAATAATTTATGTTTCAACCGAGAGTCTTTGTCGAGAGCTTGCGAAAGCTTACGCAATTTAACAAGGAGCGTTCTAAAAGGTCATGTATAGACTTTAAGAATTGGCCATTGCGCCAATACAATAATGTGACATATTCGGATAAATCTTTATTTACATAATTTCCGTGCTCAGTTATTGAATACATACGTCTATGGGGCGTAAAAAGTCTTAGGAATCTGATTTAGGTTGCAATATCATCGATTTAATTCCTTGGACCAGTAGTAATAGTTCCTGGCATGGGAAACTAACAAGTTTAACTATCATTTTTTTATGACCGGGTGCATGCCATAGTGCCAATGTTCTTTCCCACGAATAGCGCACATCTTCTGGAGGATAAAGCAACCATTCAGTCCGTTAATGTCGTTAATAATGTCAACATACCTAAGTCGTCTTGCTCTCAATTATTCTGCCTTTTGACCTTATGATCATATGACATTACGACCTGCAAAACTTTCACTAATTCTCTGACTAAGTTTGGATAGACATTAGCCATTATGTAATTCAAATCAGAATGTAAAACAACATACGAGTTTTAAATTTCATTAAAGTCGACCGAATTGTTGCGATGTTATTTAAACCTACTGATTATCGTGGATACGAAAATACGTGAATATCTTGGTATATTCATTCCGTATATTTTACGTTCGTGCTACTTCTTTTTAGTTAACGGGAGAACTGTCGCTTTCATTAGGTTTTTCAAATATGTTAATTGTTTGTTTTAAATGTATTGTTTGCTTGTATCTTGTTTGTTTTTGTGAACGATAGTTTACATTTTAGTCAGTATGCTTTTGGAAAGTTTAGTTTACGTTATTCCACATTACCTTTAACAATACTTATTGCTTTTTACCTTTTCACATCATTTGTAATACTTTTATCACTTTACACTCTGGATCTGTTAAGGAATATCCACTTTTGTTTGTCTAATTTTATCATTCACTTAGGTTAGTTTCATTGGTGAAGTCTTGATGGGGAATCTTAATCGTAAACTATAGTTTGAATCTAAATCGATGAGTTCAAATCTTTTTAGATGGAATATTTATATGGGGGAAAGTGGTACAATTTCTGCCCGGTTTTAGGGTCATATTCCGATTGTGATCCTTTGGAGCAAACTTTAAATTTATAATTTCTAGCTTCGCTCTTGTATACATAAAAGGATTTCTCATTCATTTCCAAGTGTAAAGCAGCTGCCCAGAAAGATGCATTTTTACAAAAGTAATATGAAACATTTACAAGGGGCGGTCAATAAGTTTTGCGAATCGGTAGGGGAAAACAGAGGAAGGGGGATGGCTGTTTGTGTGGGTGTTAGGACAAGTTAGGACAAATCAGGACCTGCAGCAACACGCTCCTGTCTCGTCTATTTAAGAAGCAGTAGCTGATCGGGGATCGTCAGTCACAAATTTTTCAACAATGGAGAAGGATGAGCACCGCGCAGTGATCAAATTTTTGACCAAGGAAGGCAAGAATGCAAAAGAGATCCATGAACGCATGGTTGAAGTGTACACCGACACCAGGTGAAGGTCGGAGAAATCAAGCGAGAACTTTGAAAATCACATGGAAGTGTTATCAACATCATCCACGACAATTTGTCCATGACCAAGGTCTCTGCCCGTTGGGTCCCTAGAAAACTCACGGCCCATGATCGACTTGAACGTCGTCAAAGTCCACAAGGTCAGAGTTGCACAAGCTGCCCTGCACGAGTGCGGATTCGAGGGGCTCAACCATCCCTCATACAATCCAGATCTGTCCCATAGCGACTACTTTTTATTCCGCCAGCTCAAGGCTGCCCCTTCGTGGACGCTGGTTTGGGGACGATGAAGATGTCCAGCTCGCCGTCCCGGAGTGGATTGAACAGCAGTCGGGAGATTTGTGGTTGTCGGGAATTAGAAGCCTCAGGGACAAGTGTCGCAAGTGCATTGAAGTCGAGGGTAGTTATATTGAAAAATAATAAAACACTTTTCCTCATATCTCGTATCCTTATATCCGAATTGCAAAACTTATTGACCGTCACTCGTAAATATTCTTAAAATATTAAGTAAGTAAATGTACAAAATGTCTCACGGCATAAGCCTAAATGGAGGACAAAAAGTCCCAGCCGTTGTTTTCCTCCGAGATGACAAGAGTATCACGTGATGCCTCTTAGCCAATAGTAATTGAGAGTTTCCAAGGAACGAGTAGCGTCTTTTTGAAAGGTTGTCCAAATTGCAACTGTACCTAAATATTTTAATTGTAACTAAATAATTTCCTTTCTCTTATACTTAGTGTTTCCCTAAGTCATTGTGATTGCTTAATCTATTATTATCTATATTTATATTCCATTCTTCTCACTGTTACTAACTATAAATTCATTATAATTATTACTATACTCATATGTTCCTTTAGTCCACCATTGTACCCATTCCAACATTCTTTCCCATAGCTATTTCTAGGACGATTCGTAAGAATTATATTCTATATACATATATTCCCATATATTTCGTTCAACCTTAGTTTTAGTATAATTATAATTATTAGCTCAATATTTTCCTTTAATCTTTGTTTTTACATTTTGCTCATTAACACTTGTTTTGTTATTAGTCTTATTCATATTATTCAACATTCCTCTTTTGTTTGCTTTGCTAGTGATAAATAAATTTACTTTTCCTAAGCCTCGTTGTTATTGCGCATACCTAAAATATAAAACGGAATAATTCAGTGGATTGCGAACCTTATCAAACTTTCTCTTTCATCTTCACCTATATTTTACGGAGGGTATAGTTAGCTATCTATGCAAGTTAAAGTCCGAAATACCGTGTCGTAAAAATTTGGTGCCTCCAGACGCTATTAAATTTCCATTCATTTACTATTCTTAATCTTCCTTCAACCATTATCGTAATTAGCATTCATTTTTCTTTTCTACTCCTCAACGTAGACGGGTATAACCAGTATATTAAATACGAGCCTGTCTAGCTACAGGATTTTATTTGAAATAATTCGGCGCCATTTTGGGATCATTTACAATCTCAGAATTCTTCTCGACTCGAGTGTCCGCGTTTTCTGTCCGCCGCTAAAAAAAAATGAATCCCTTTGATATTATTGCATCTTTTTTTAAAATTCAATTTTATTAGTTCTCATAGTAAAATAAATAATTAGTTGACCCTTCTTAATAAAAAAAGGAAATTTATCTGTTGCATTTTTTTTCACAAATTCCACGCACTTCCATACTAATTAAGGATCACGATGGTTTTTACACTAATGGCCGCCTCTACCACCTCGAACATAACTATCTCTCAGGCTAGCCTTTTTAGATTGACATCCAACACTACCTTCAATCTTGCATTGGCAAGCATCGTTCATCACGGAACCTCCGTGCAAGATAGAACGTTCCGAATCCTTCCTCTATCCATCGTCTTTCCGATATTCGATTCTGGCAATCCAATAGCTTGGCTTGAAATGTGCGAGATAATATTAATACATCACCACTGACCAGAATCGGATCTTATATGTAACTCAGAATGTGCCATAAATATTTTTACTCTTTTTAAGGAGATTCTACTCGAAAGTGAGAGGATAGAAGCTTGGGGAAATTAAAGGAAGCTTTTAGGAATGAGTTCGGGAGGTCACAGGTGGAGGATTTGTGGGAGCTTTTTCGTAGAAAGGCTCAAGTTAACCCTTGCTGCATTTACGAGTGCAAGGAAGATTTATAATATAAGCAGAGTGAAAATTAACTTAATGTAGGTTGGCCAAAGTTCACTATCTTGGAGGTTCCTGGATAACAGAAAACGGGTAAAAAAATAACTTTACTAATATGCAAATTAATATTATTTTACTAGATTAAAAAGAGTTTTGAACAGAGCTTTACACACATATGATTTACAGGAGTCTGAGTGGCTAAAAATGAAGGAGGACTTCTTAAGGATGGTCAGCGTACAAAGAAACAAACAATATTGACGGAGGGATGCTCGAATGAGCTTGAGCGTATTCTGAGCCGATGATGAAGGCTTTATTTACACTGGGTGGGGCGGTTAGAGAGAGCACTTGCACAGGAGAGTTGTTTGTTGCTGTTACCTTGAAGATTTGGTCCGAGGGAGTAATCCCTGCCTTGGCGCAAAGTTCAAACAATAGTCTCTTGACAATGACTATTACAGGGTGAACTTAAATCTTGCCTTTAAGTAACACGAATCGAGACGAAGCGCGCTGCGTTCAAGGAGTGGGAGGAAACGGGTCGAGGTAGACTCACGTGAATTAACGAGAATACCGGGAGTTCTAGGGGTTATGCGAGAATTATGAAAAGTCTAACGGGAGGCAAATAGCGGGTACAAATGGGGAAGTGCAGACGGCGTAAACAGATAGGGCAGGGCGGGCGGTGGATACTGACTTTCAACCCTGGCTCCGGAGGATTTATAGGGGCGAATCGGTTTTCCCATCTCCGTCCGAAGGGAAGGGTTCTAAGGTCAGATGCATGGGCAGAGAAGAATAATCTCGGTCTTTGTCTGTTAACGCGAGTGCAGGAAGGTTCCTTAGTCAGCGTGGTGAACTTTGTCCAACTTGAGATGGTACTTTCTGGGCTCTTAAACTTGTGGCAGCGTCGCGTGATGGAGGGATTTCAGATGATGGCGGCGTCTCATAATTTCGCACCTCCATTAGCGCAGACAAAAAGAGTTGCCCAGGTGTCTGTTGTATCTCTCTCTCTCTCTCTCTTAATTAAAGGGCAAGATGGCGTGTATCTTCCTCTCTTTCTCTCTCTTTCTCTCTCTTTCAGATCTCTGATACTCCTCCATCCCCAGATGGAACTTCAGGAGAAGAAGTGACATCGGAGAATAATTAGTGGGGGAGGTATATAACCTAATTCGTATGACAATAGTGGATAAAGTTGAGACTACCTAGGACAAATTTTCAAAATGTAGCCAAAGTACGAAATAGTGGAGCTAAGAGGGCGGGATGCGTTATACCATACACATACACAAGGTTATACAATGCTACGGCATGGTTGCCGAAGAATATATTTTTTGTCTATGATACCATTAAATGGGGCTTACTGGCCCAAGTGTGATTTATTCTACGATTAGACAAAACAAAAACAAAAAAGTAAGGATATAAAAGGAATTCATTGTACACATATAAACCAAAAAATAAATATACATATATACATAAAGGATACGCATTTTATTATTATATGGTTAAATATACAAATTTATGTTATGAAGAAAATTAATACATGGATTAAAATAAAAGAATTGCTGGGAATTAGTTTTTGAGAAGGATCTAACGGGTTCCTACTTAAAGTATCAGCCGTACAGTTATCGGTGCCTTTTAAGTAGAAAATGTGGAATTGGAATTCATGGAGAAACAAGCTCCCACGCATCAAACGACAGTTATTATCCTTGACGTTACATAGGTATGATAAGGGTTTGTGGTCCGTTTCAACTCCAAATTCATTGCATAATAAATACATTCTGATTTTACAGATTCCTCAAATGATAGCGAGTGCCTTTTTCTCTATTATCGCCTAATTTTTCTGACTCGCGAGTAATTTTCTGCCTCCGTAAGGGAAACCTTCACTGTTATCCTCATACAGAAAAAAGACAGCCTATAACGAAATTACTCGTGTTGGTGCGAATGCCAAACTGTTTTTCCGAGTAAGGGAGACGGAGGATAGGGGTGGATGCCAATATCTCCTTGAGTTTGTTGAAGCTGTAAGCTGAGAGTGGTGTCCACTCAAGGCGTTTGGAGGCCTTGTTCTTTAATAGCTCGCAGAGAGGGACAGAAACACTCGCAAGGTTGGGTATGAAGCGAGGCTAGAACGATTCAGTTCCAATGAAAGGATCGCAGCCACCTTTTATCAGTGGGTAACGGCATATCCACGATGGCCCGCATATTTACCTTGCTGTAGGGAAGGGGAGACTCGATTATTCCCTATATGGAATCCGAGTAAATCGATAGTGCCAAAGGCGAAGTAGCATTTGCAGGGGCCAATTGCCAAATTGTGTTCCCGGAGTCATTGCAGAAGGGCTTGAAGGGTGGTCAAGTGTTTATCCCAATCTTCGGTATTCACATAAACATTATCAAAATAGAAGGTGATGTTGCGTAAGCCTTCTAAAATTCTCCTTATCATCCAGTTATAATTGTTGCAAGCCGTCATCAGTAAATTTTCTCACTCCCTCCCTCAGGAGGATCTGATAATAGGTCTTGCATAAATCCAACTCGAAGATGAACTTGGCCTTCTGAAAAAGGTGGAGGTTCTCATCTATGGTGGAGATTGTTTCGGCATCGAATATGGTTACCAAATTTAGCTTTCAAAAATCGATGCCCTTTCGATAAGAACCATCGGACATCTTTACCATGACAACCAGGGAACAGTAGCTCGACTTCGACTGTTCGATGACTGCAAACTTAGAAATTTATCTACTTCATTATTTAATGCTCGCCGAAAGTGTATAGTTAGGAGGTAGATGTTGGAAGGGATTGGTAGCAGGGTGGTTATTTGTACATATATTGTGCTCAAAGTGGATAGCGCAACCCGGGGATCTCGGTGATGACGTGATCAAAACGACTCACGAGCGCTCACAGTTAATCCTTTTGAAAAGACGGTAACTATTCGCATATCTTAATTTGCGCAGGCGGGGAATTATTAACGTCGAGCAAGACATGCAACGGGTATTCCTTGACTTGCTCAACGCAGGTGACTTGGATTATGCAAAAGGAGTCCAAGGGGTAGCTTGATTCCATGTGGGATTCTTCGTCGATTGCAACTATCTGGTTGATGCTCGCATGCCGGTGGCAGTGCTTGAGCATAATAATTTGGAAGAGCTCTCTTCCTGAGGTAGTTTCAATAAGGTAATTGACGCCACGCTTCTTGAGGATGGGGTAGTGACCCTTCCACTGGCTCAACAATTTGTTGTTGGCCGCGAGGAGAAGCAAAACTTATCTAGGGTAAAATTTCCTTTCTTCAAACTTGCAATTGAAATATGTCTTATAGTTGTCAAAATTGACGTCGGCGTTCTAAGACGCAATTTCGGCGCACTTTTACAGCCTCTTTATTAAATCCAATAGATACGAATAAGAAATCTGGATATTTTGATCCAATTTTTGATTTGAATAAAGTTCCTTAAGGATACTCAGGGGGCCTCTGACGTTTCTATCATGTAAAAGTTCAAATGGGACGAATCTCAATGTACAATGGGGAATTTTAAGGTAGTTAAAGAGGGCTACCGGAAGGAAACGGTGCTATTCACTGGGCTAATCTGCAAACAACTTCCTGATAATGATCATCAATCACTTACCATGTTCTCCATTAATTCAGAGGTCAATGGACGACCACGATCCAAAAGGATTTCTTTGGGCAGGACGACACGGGAAAAGATGGGAATTAGGGCTTCTTTGTAAAAGATCTATCGCTTTTCTTGAGTGATACAGCCGCGGGGAATTGAGTGACAAAGTCAACCAGCATTAAAACGTAACTATGGCATTCACTCGATTGGGAGGGGGGGGATTGGACCGATTAAGTGAATAACTACTTGAGAGAATGGTTCGGAGATTAGTGGTCCCCTCTGAAAGGGCGCAGTTCTGACTTGTCCTTTTATTGCCGTCTTTTGGTAAATGTCGCACAAACGACAATATCGCAGAATTTCTTTGGTCACGCCAGGCAAATAAAAATATTTGAAGATCCACTGTTCGATCTTTGTGTTACTAAAATGACCAGCAAATAGGCTTTTATGAGCCGTTTGCAGGATTGGAGGAAGGTGTGAACGGGGTACAATTAGTGTGCGCGACTCCGTGTCGTTTTTCTCGGTGCACACTTAATATAGGAGATCGTCCTTAACGAGGAAGGAAATCACCTTATTCCTTCTGACGATTTCACGTGTCTTATTCTGGGCTTTGAAACACAAGGGACAAAGAGATTCGCTTTCCCTCTGGCCTTCGCCAAAGTCATTGGTCATCGCGCTCTAGAATTTAGGAATACACGGGGTTTCAGTTCCTTTTTCGCGTGGGAACAGGTAGTAACGGGTTTGAGCCACGGGCATAGAAGTAACCCAGGGAAACTGACCAATAAGAACAGAGCAAAACTTGTTTGAGCTACCACGACTTTAGCCCAACCAGTAAAATACGGGCACTCAATGTAGCAGTGAACAATGGAGAATTTATTGGCTCGTCCCAAGTAATCATGCACTACAGCAAACTTATCGTGGTCCGGAGCCACAGGGGGGAGTAGGACATCGGAGGCAACAAAGCACGTGCACCCTGTATCACGGATGAGGGTGGAGATTCGGCATCTATTCACACATCTAGTTTCAAATTGGAGGGGCCCAGGGGTAGTTTTATCGAACAAAAGGTTTACCTGGTAACTAGCCGTATTCGGTGGGTTCGAAGAAGAGATGGTTTCATTTTGCGACGGTGGGGGCGTAGAAGTGGCACTAACCTGGTGTAACTAGTGAGAAGGAGGGTTGCTTCTAATCTGCGAGTTTTGAGGGCTGTTAGATCTGACGTCGCCAGGAACTCCACAGAAATAACCCACGACTCTCCCCTTGGGGAACGACAAAACAGGGAGATTGGGAGAAAAGGGCTTAACATCACGGTGGTCCGACTATAAGAGAGGTTTGTGGTTTGGGCGGGCCCAGTCACCTTAATGTACTTATTCCCATTATTAGGAAAAGTTTGTTCTTGCTGGTTTGGGATTTAGTAGATGGGGGTTCTGATTTCTTCCCTTCCTCCCGATAGCAGTTTTGGCTAGCCGCGTAGACGTCTGCCTACTCGATGCATTCCTTGAGAGTACGGAACTTCCGGTCCTTCACGAAGGATCTGATTTCCGAACGGAGTGACGCAAGAAATTGTTCCTTGAGAACTAAATTAAACAGGGCGTCGTATTCATGAAGCACATTAGGGAGTAGCCGAACTTTTGGAAGGTCTTGTTTGGTTAATGAAACCCTGCCAAAATTTAGCTCCGTAGAATTCTGGAGTTATGGTGTCAGCGGCGAGCAACTCGACTTTTTACGATGAGTAATCAATTGTTATCTCTGATGGGAAGGAGATAAAATTATCTTGGAGTTGGGAGCTCACCTCGAAGATCTTTTCGAAGTGGGTGCGGTATGACCCAAAGTCTTCGCCTTCTTTAACGACTGTGAGTTTATGGCGAGATTTCCCTGTAATTGAGGGAAGAGTTATAGCACTCTTTACCCAGCAATACGAAGAATAATACTATTTTACTATACATTTAACGTAGGACACAAGATGAGGCTTCGAAGGACAACAATTCAATTCCGTGGGAGAATAAAATTAATAGCTAAACACGATCACTCGACAATCAATTCTTTAAAAAATAAGAAAGGGAACAAATACACTTCGCAAATAGGTATGTAATGGTTATTTCTCACCTTTTAAACTTCAGAACGGGAATCAAGATTAGTCAACAATTAACAATTTAACCAAGGTAACCTAATTGGTTGACCAACATTAACTCGTCACCAGACACCAGTTTAATATATAATAGATATCAATTACTATATGTCGTAGAATAGGGTCAAATTAACCCTTTTTGCGTTTCTCAGTCGAGGTTGATGACGTCTATGTGCGTGGGATATTGATATTAAAGCAGAGTGAAAATTAACTGAATGTAGATTGGTCAAATAGTCAAGTATCTTGGAGGATCCAATATAGAATGTCTCAGCGGCTAAAAGGAGTGGGGGGATATTGGCGAGGATGGACGCCCTATAAACAAACGAACAATATTTACCGAGGGTCGCTTAAATGACCTTAAGCGTATACGAAGCCAGCGATGGAGCCTTACAATGTGGGTGGAAGGGAGTAGAGAGAGCAGTTACACAGGAGAGTTGCGCGTTGCTGTTACCTCGGAGATTTGGTCAGAGGGAGTAATCCTTGCCTTGGCGCAAAGTTTAAATAATAGTCTCTTGACAATGACTATTACTGGATGAACATAGATCTTGTTTTCGAGTTATAACACAAATCAAGACTGGGCACATTGCGTTCCAGGAACGAGTAAAAAGAGCACGGGGTAGCCTCACGCGAATTCATCGAGAATAACCCGAGTTTGAGGTATTCTGCTAGAATTGTGCAGAGTCCAACCGGACGCGAATAGCGGATACTGACGGTGGGCGGTCAGGCAGCGGATACTGCCTTCCAACTCTGGACCAGAGGATTTATAGTGGGATCGAATGTGCTTTTCTCCCTCCGTCCGAAAGGGAGAGTTACAGGATCCGACGCATCGGCAGGCGAGAGTAGTCTCGCCCTATTAGCACGATCGCGAGAATGTTCCTAATTCGGTGAGGCCAAACTTTGTCCGACTCCAGACGGGTCCTTTTGGGCTCTCAAACTTGTCGTGGCTTTCAGGCCACCACCTCGTCTCATGATTTCGCAATTCCATTAGCACAGAAAAACGGGTCTACCTGGTGTCTGTTGTCTCTCTCTCCACTGAAGACGCGGTGGCGCGCATATATTTTTTTTTTCTCTCTCTCTCTGTGATCTCTGACAACTACATTTAAATTATTTCTATACGAATACCTAAGGGCTAACTTGCTATGAAAATAAAATTTGATATAGTAGTGGGAATTGAATTTGATTGGTTGGCCATGACAAAAACATTTTTTTCTAAGGAGGGCGCTAGTCCAAAAATGGTTAAAAATTCCTGAGTTAAGTTTTTTAGCTGGTTTGTCATTCTGTATTTAATGAGAGTTAGATTTATGTTTATGCTTTGGTGGAATTTATTTAACATGTTTCCAGAAAAGACAAAACTTAACACGAAATTTCACTTATTTTGCTAAATGATTGTGAAGACGGTCATAGAAGGTTGAGCGTCAAGAAATGAGCTAAGGTTCCTTTCTTGTGCCTTGTTTCTTCAAGTAACTCAATATTATTCTTTTCACTAGCATCTATGAACTAAACTATTTTATATTCCTTTTCGTTACCAATATTCTCACCATCCTACGAATAAGTTTCATACTCACTTGTTTTTCCGGACTTAACTATTTTATCCAATTAATAAAAGAGACAATATATAAAGGTTGTCAAATTATTTTCCCGCACATTATTTTTAATTATTTTATAACGAAGTCGGTTTATTTCTTAATTAAGGGCATTTGCTTATATGTTCGAATATAACCATCCATTACTTATTTCATAATTACATACTACTGCAACTCTTAAGGTGCATTATCTATTCAGCTGGAAATCCCAACTAACTTCAAAGGACCGAAAGTAACAATTACAGTGTTCTTTAATATACTAGTATGTAAACTGTAATCATAGTGTTAGTTTCTAATTTTTCTCATTATGCTATTTTAAAATTTGAGGAAATGAATTTTTCTCTAAATGGAATTCAATTTACTGAAAGAAATTTCTTAGTTTCTATAATAGCATGAAAATCACCACCCTAGTCTCAGCCAAATTAAAACGAAACCTGTACACTTAGGAATAGCGACATATGCGGTTAATAGTTTGGTGAATTTGATACTCTAAAGTAGGCAACTGTGCTTCGCCAAAATAGATCGAAATCTGGTCGACAGAGAGCTTAGCAGGAACCCTTTCCTGGCAGCTCCTGGGTAGTGAGATTGATACACAATCCAAAGAGAGCGTGATTTAAATAAATATTATGGCAGAACGTCCTCTACCTGACTTCTTGGGCCTGTGAGTGCTTTCTAACGAGAAGTGGATTTGAAGATCTTGCCAAAATTCAGAACTGAATATTGAAACGCGCCCTTCGCTAAAATGATGTGAATTGTATCTATGAGATATCCTATATCTAGGAAAAGGGCTAATCTAATGTTGACAAATATATGAATGAGTTTGTACCTGCAGTGGAAACTAATTGGGGCAGAGATATCTTTCACAGATAGCGAAAAACATGCAAGGTAGTCATTTGCCTTGATTAAACAATTACAACAAGTTTAAAAACCTAGCAGAAAGTCAATGACTCGTTCAAGTAAGTGGCGATCCATGGTGCAGAGGATATCATCCAGAGTATGGGAGGTATTCGTCCATGAAATGAGAGAAGTAGGCAGCTAACTTAGTGTAAACAGGGCCGTTGTAGGGTTCCTTACCTCTGCAGATACAGCCTAGTTGCCGGCCCACAGCGAGCCCACGTCGTGATATAAATGTTACCAGAGAAGCTGTTTGGAGAGATAGTGGCACTCGTTATGAGATAACTTTCCAAACTCTTTTTGACGCACTTGTACACATTTGCAATATGAATTTTTCCGTTAAGTGAATGAGAGACTTAAGCTGACTGGCTAAGAAGAGCAGCATGCGGGATTTAAAACTTACGTGAACCCAGGCGTCGCTTTAAAAAAATTTCTCACGTTAAAATCGTTCGAAGTCGTTTATACCGCATAAATGCATATCCCTTCTCTATGGGGTTCGCTTACATTTTGCCGACCACCAGGGAAGTAGACAGACTTCATAACGTTCATACGGTCCATTACTTTCTTTAGGTTAAATACTGTGTAGGTTTCGAAGAAGAACTCAGCGGAGTTATTAACCGACCTAGGCTCCTGGACTAGGGTAAAGAAAATGTTATTTGGATAGGAAAGTGATAACTACCATGATGGTCAATAACCACTGATCATTGATCCATTAGAGTTGAAAATCGCCGTATGGCAGGGGATTGTCCTAAGTGGCACTCATTTTATATTGAGCATCAGGGCATTACCTCAGTGCTGCTAGATGATGCTCTTTCTACGTTCTTAGTAGAGGAATATTCAATTTCTTTTGGTTGGTCACAGATGTCTAATTTACTGAGTCAGTCAATGAGGCTCTGATCCGCTTCTTTTGGTTTGCCGAATCGTACTGTGTATTTTGCCGAATAATAAGGTTTCCTCACTTATACCTCAATAATTGTTTTACTCTGACATGGACCTTTATGTAATGGGGCAGCTCAGGATGTGTTCGAGTCGATCCCTTTCCTTTATCTCGTTTATGAGTGTCACGTCTCCTGTGATGCAGTCATTCACATAATTATGGCATTCTGTACCCGTGCCATATATATTCTTTTCTCTCCGGTTTGGCAGCAAAGAGGCTTATAGGATTACTCTTCTTGCGTTTTACTTCTTTTTTTTTTCGTTTTAAGCTAAAATTTTCCTGACGTTTTGGTTATTAACAATGACCATCATTAGCGAATTCTGAATATAAAGAATTATTATTATAAGAATAACTAAACACAGCAATAAAAACCAAAAAACAAACAAAACAAAACAGGACAGGAGTCGAAAATGATAACCGAAAGCAAGAAGTTAAAATGAAGTATATAATCCTGAATCATTGAAAGCAAAGGGGTGCAATCTATTGATAAGGATTTGATTAATATCGTAAAAATAACTAAATTAAATAATAATAATTATTCCATGAGTATAAAATCGGCGTAATAAACATGAATTAAATTTTTATTGGAATACCAAAATTATAAATTATAAAAGGATTAAATAATCCCATCAGCAGCAAATTTGAATAATAAACATGGATTCAATTTTAAGCGAAATATAAGAAATTCAATACAAACTATAGCAAGAAAGAATTATAAGGGTAGGGCGAACAATCCAAAATATGTTAGATCAGGGGCTATGTAATCAAAGCGGGTATTAATAGTGTAAAAGCGATTATCTAAGAGCAAGAAAGAGGTGTGTGAGACTGCGCGAGATAGAGGGAGTGCGATAAAGTGCGTTTGAGTGCGTGTAAGAGAGTTGGTGAGTGTGCATGAAACTTCAGACAACTTTATAATAAAAGGTAAAATTAATGCACTGCCGTAAATGTCAACAAATGCGTGCGATATTCTGACCTGAAATTTAGTTATGGATAGCCATTTTATTGTAAATAGGGTGTGATAATATATCCGGAGCTAAATTTGAATATATAATTCTTTTTATTAGTCACCATTAATAAAAACCTATTAAACCTGATTAGAATTAATATACACTTGTTCCAAGAGACGGGAAACATTTTCGTGGACCTTTAATAGTATTCACACAGTATATCTCGATATACTGCGATCTACTACATACACCATGCAAGTGATTAAGTTACCAATGTTGTACTTAAATGTATTCCCTAAACATGGAAGTTTCCGTCACAGCTAGCTATAATAGTAATATATTCTAGAGTTCCATTTGCTCAATTAGGCATTTGAAGTAAAACAATCCAATGTGATGGCTGAAATAAGAGCACAGATCGAAATTCTCAGAGATTTTACATCCTCAATATAAGAGCTAAGGGACGTACGGCGGAAATTAGATACGTCTTTGGATAAGTTACGCGGAAGGATCAAGTCAAGCAGTCGAAAAAAATAACATATGACGTTAAATGTGGAGGGAAAGAATCCACTATGGTTATAAATCAGATTTCTCAAACACCTCTAAAATATCAAATTATATTATTAAAGCTATATTTAAAAATGCAAGAGGATTTTTCATCAGTTGTAAATGGAGTTCGACCAATGAAGCCCGTACAATTTTGCTAGGTTAGAGTAAATCCTTCGAACAATTGATTCTACTTAAACTAAAACGATTAGAATCAGGAATTAATTAGTTCTCCCCAAAATAATGAATTAAAACATAGGAATCCGCGAAAAAAATTGTATATCTATTTTCGTGGAAGTCGAAAAATGGGATAATCAACTGATAACTTAAAACGGTAGGGTAAAACCCATGCAATAGCAACAGATGGGGTCATAAAATATATCAAAACACCGATATTGCTTTGAAATAGATTGTTGATTTTTCTTGCTACTTAATACAGGGTGACCCAAAATTTCAAAATGCTTCATTTCTTGAATTTTTGCAAGGATTGAATGAAACTTTAGTTATAACTAGGTTATCGTGTTTAAAAAATCATTTTAAAACATCAGTCTTTGGACTTTTCTTTTTTATTCTAGAGCACGTGTTAGAGATGACCTCCATTTAGCTCTATGCACTTCGTGAGGCGCAGAACAATGTTGTCCATAACGTCCTTACAAACTGACCGACTAATAGCTCTGATCTCCTCCCTAATGGGTTCCTTGAGTTCCGTGATGGTAGTTGGTTTCCATACATACACACTCTGTCTTTATGGTAGCTCCAGAGAAAGAAATCTAGGGGGATAATATCTAAGCTGTGAGGTGCCCACTCAAAATAAGTATTGAAACTGATCACACAGCCACAAAAGTTCTATTGTACCCAATCTCGAGATAGGGTTTAGGTGTGATAGCTTGTTCCACCTTGCTAGAACCAGAAGTTTCCCATAAACGACGGTAACAGGGTATGCAGCTCCATCTTGAAGGTTTTGAGGACCTTAACATACCGAACCTTGGTGACTGTCACTGTCGCGCTAGATACATCGAAGAAGAATGGTCCGATGATGCTTCTGGCTGAGAATAGGGTCCATACAGTGCACTTAGGGGAGTGTAAGGGCTTGGTGGCTACCTCATTTGTTCTGGAGGTCCCCCAGAAGACCAGTATCTTCGAGTTTACCTTTCCTTCATGATGGAAGTGAGCTTCATCTGAGGCCTAAAGTTGGGGTCTACTGAATCTTCTCTAGTATCTTATCATGACTGCCATAACCTTTCTCTGCTCCTTGTCTAAGGCTGTAAGGGTCTGATTAGTCTGTTTTCTGTATAACTAGGTCTTTATATCAATTACTAGCACCTTATTGCAAGTCTCACGGGATATACCGAGGGACTGACTTCGATTGCGTATAGAACGTTTTGGACTCTGCTGAACTGACTCTCTCATGCTGTCGACCATCTCAGTTGTACGCTTCCTGGGGCGTCCTGAATGGCTTAGACGGTTGTCAGTGGCTGCATTGAGGTTATCCACTTTCCCATAGTTCTTGATGTGGAACATCCAATAGTGAATTCTACTCTTGGCGAGGGCTTTTTGACATTCGAACTGATGCACGAAAGTGTCCTGCACTTTCTTGAACTAGCCTGTCTTGTAGTGATGTTTGACGCAGTATATTCTTTGCTGGAGCTTCCTTTGAGATCTAGCTGTGTTTACATGCGTTGCTTCTGTCATGTTCTGCAAAGTAAGGGTGATTAGTAAATGAATGACGGATATATCACAAAAAGTGTGTGCAGGCCCGTTTTTTGGTGTCACCCTAAAGTAAATGGAAATAATACAACAGTAGTGGTATTTATTCCTAGAATACTCGCAAATCTAAGATTGAAATCAAAGAATATTTACACAATTATCATAAAGTCTTGGGCAAATTTCAACAGCTTAACCAATTTATAAACGACTGTATACATTTAAAAAATTAGGCGTGTAAACAATCGTGCTATAGTGGATCGTTTTATATTGGAAGAAGAGGGATATAGTTGTAACCATAAAAACGCGATGGGCAATCCAGAAATTGAGACTTCCTCTTAATCACCAAATTAACTTGATTTTACCGAAAGAAATTTTATTGGGGGATCTACAATTTGTTCAATAGAGTCTAAGTGCCAGTTAAAGGATATGCATGCGCTGCTTTACTTGAAAGAAAAATTGAACGCAACAATTGTAGACTGGGATAACGGGAGAGGGTTAAAAAAAATATCCCAATCATTTATATGCTATCCTACTAAATTGAAAGCGACACCTGACACATTTTTGTTTATTCTTTCTATATTATTAAAAGAAATAAAAAAATATATCCGAATTCTTCAACTCTCTCACTACTGAACTTTGTCAGAAGATTTTTTTGTTTTCCAAAAGTTTGCTTAATTCTTGAAACGGAAAAACATATAGCCAAACGTTCTAGTTCGTGAACCACTCGTGACAACTGAGAAGAATGTAGCTAAATTCCAAAGTTTATCATAACTGCAAATATGAGCAACCAATTAATTTCGCATATCTGCGAGCTGCCTTTAGATGTTTTACATAACTGCATAAGGAAAAGTGAATGGGATATCTGTTTTTATAATCTGGACGAGCCGATTTATATTCAGAGTTATATCGAGATGTACTTACTCTGAATTCCAAGTTAGCTAAAAAAGGACGCAGCAAACACGGTAAATCAAAGAGAGCCAGTTAGATCAGTAGCGATATCTAAACTCAGTACGTGAACAATTATAGACGTAAACAAACCCTAAAAAACCATGAAACAGAAGTAAATCGCGTAAGATATACATATATTATATCGTAGCATAGTTGAATGTAGCGATAATTAAGCGAACTAAAAATATGAAAGAGACATAGGACTTAATTCTAAATAGGAGCATAATCTATAAGCAGTAGAGAGAGCATTCCCGGGGACAGACTAAATAAATTATTACTATAATAAACTAAGCTCGTAAGTATTATTGTTGATGACTTGTCACAGATATCCACTCTAGGAGAAGGAAACGATTTAGGGGCACATCAATGAATAGGGAATTATTACATATATAAACATAATGAAATGATCGAAGGCAGCCGCGCTTGAATGAGTGTATCTAATTCAGATGAATAATTTAAAGAACGAGTTAAAAAAATCCATTTATACGTAATTTAACCAACTTATTTAGGAAGAGGTTTACCAGTCAGGCGAAAAAGGAGAGAAATCCGGTTCTTGTAAACACCATCTTATCAATATAACGTCCGTAATTGGTACTCAATAGAATCTATAATTTTGAGAGAAAATTGAAAGTGATATCGAGTCAAATAATCCAATCTTGACGAAGCAACACGGATTTTGGCCCGGACGGTCATGATTAACAAATAACCTGGGATGATTTTCTAAAGTGATTTCCAGCTGCGAGGACAACAAAGCACTACTCATAATTTAATTAAACTTTTCAAAAGCTTTTAATATATTTCCATTTAAGAGGCTCCTGCTAGTTCTTAGAGCAAATAAGATATAAGGAAAATTATTTAGAGGATCAAAATCTACGTCTCAAATCACTTACAGCGGATTTTCGTAAATAAGGTGAAATCGAATTAGGCCCAGCCACTCGCGGAGTACCTCAGTAGTTATTACTGAACTCAATGCTGTTCATTATTTATATATATATATATGAAGTGAATAACTCACGAAGTAGCACATGAGGTTCGCATTCAATGCAATTTCACGCAGGAAAAATAAAAAAGATGCTTCCAAGTATGTGTAGTTATCTTTGAGAATGAACTGAATAAAGTTCGAAAGTACTTGGAAGCACCTTTTCCATTTTTCCTGATGGACATTGCATTCATATATATATATATATATATATATATATATATATATATATATATATATATATATATATATATATATATATATATATAAATTAATTACCTTGGAAATGGCTTTGTTATTAAAATCTTAAAATTCGTAGATGACACGAAGCTAGAAACCAGCACATTTTAAAGATTGACGATCGTGCCGATAAATGGCAGATAACTTATAACATACTTAAAGGCAAGGACGTGCATTTTATATGGCGAATTTTAAAAGCCTATTACCAATTAGATTGCAAAATCCAATCGTCAAAGCCATGCGTCGAGGAGACTAAGAATGCAAAACCAACGCTGGGCTACATTACATGGAACTTCAAATTTAATTCGAAGTATATAATTTTCCCTTTCTATAAATCGCTATTCCGACCGCATATCGAATTTCAACAATGTTGCTCTCCTTATCTCAAAAACGAGAGTGTTTTTATAAATACTGCAACGTTGAGGAAATAAATTAATTCCTCAGCAAAGAAATAATAGTGTCGTGGTATTCGTGAGCGGATACCTTCGCAGCAGTGAATGCCCTCTTTTAAATACCAAGTTTCATTCAAGGTTAGTGAAAGATTAAAAAACAAAGTAAACTTTAATTGCACTAATAATGCTAATTATGGGAATGTCTACAAAGGCAAATGAATGGGAGAATAATGTCGCTCCCAATGAAATAATAAATCAAATACTAATAAATTTAAGGGGGATCAAAATATGAGACTTGGTCATACAGGAAAAAGGTTGGTAAACACTAGGGTGTCCAATTAAACGGTCTGGAGGACGATATCAGGTCACGGGAACAAAAGGTGGGATTATCCTCGAAAAGGGGTAAAAGGGTTTTACTTTGATGGCTTGACTCTTGGTGATAGGAGTGATTCTTACGAGGAGAGCTAGTCTTCCGGCTCGCGGGGCGTTATATTCTTGACAGAGGTTAGGAATTACTTGGGGCACGAGTAAGGTAATTTCCAGGCTGGGCGAGACACCCTCGAATTGTGATGAGTATTCTCAGACGAGGGGGTGAGGTTTCTTTGACAGGATGAGAAGGGTGGTTCGTGCATTTCTCCCAAGAAAAAGTTGTTTCACGAATTTTCCGATTGACTACGTCCAAACTCACGACAAACTGTCTAGTCGACGAGACCTAACTCCGAAGTTCGACTTGAGACAAGGGGCTGTATCTTCGCGAGAGAGCAGGCGGTACTGTCTAACGAGTAATGATTGACCTTAGGTTAAATACCCTGCTGGCCTCCTCGCTAGAAAGCCTCCAGGCATGGAAGTCTCTTGAGAGTAATCATAAGCGCCAGTCTCCTGACAACCAGACTAGATAAGACGATCGAGAACACTTCTTCTTGGGTCGATCCTGGCGTCCAGGCAGGGAAGGGTCAGGAAAATGCATCTCAGCAGGGGATAGGGCGACTGATCAAACACAGGTTTTACAAGCCGCTTTGAAGTTTTCCCACGTGAAAATAGTTCAGTCTCCTTGCGTTTAGAGATCTAGCTTAGGCCCACCTGGTCTCTGCTTGAAAGGGGGGCTCAAGGTGGACCTTAGGGTTCGTCCCCTCACAAAGTCTTCGTTTCTTAAACTTATTATCTCGTGCAACTAGGTATTTTGTGAATATGTTATCATAGTGTTTGAAATATTTAAAGTATTCACTTAAATAAATCGATGATTGAGAGTGTTAATATTGCAATCATCGCCAAAATGGATTAAAATTGGTAAACAGGCGCTTCAATACGTCCATTGTTCGAAAGTGTCAAATTAATAAATCCCACAAACGTGGAATAGCGTAATATACGAGTAATACCATAAATTTAGTTAATATATTTAAAAATAAACTTAACGGGTAATTTTTTAATAAAAATACTACCTAGTGGGAGGCACAGATGAAAATGTTTAATGTGTGTTCAGAAAGGGTGGTAAATAGGAAAGCATGGCGGTGATTAGTCGTCTATAAATTATGTCGGTAAATACATTTCCCGTTTTTCTTTTTTGACTTTCCTGTCGCTATATTCATTTCATCTCCAGCAGGCAAAAATATGCAGAGAAATAAAATCGGCTTTATTTCCCACATTTTTACCCTTAACTCTTGGTTTCTGTCCTTGTTCTCCTTATTTTACAAACAATTATTTGTATATACATATATTTTATTTTTTTAGACCAGAAGATGCGTCTAGAAACGTTTGAAGGAGGCCATTGCAGGATTCATTAAATTCCACAACAAGGGCTTCATTGTTTAATTTAAATTACAGCTTCTTTATAGCTTTAATTATAATTTCAATTGATGGCTCTAAACGAGGGAAACTACTCGGAAGAGACATGACTTTATTTGCCTAGGCGTTTTTCGACCTAGTAGTAGGTGATCTTTGGGGCAGAAGGGTGAAAATGTCTAATGTCCATCGTCTTAAAAAAGGTAGAAGATAAAGTATAACTAAGAGTAGTGTGGAGGGTGGGCGTCTAGATAAAGTGTTGAAAGAGAATGAATTAATAGTTAGTGATAGTTGCTGGGTGAACAGCCATCTCATTGTTTCTTCTTACTAATTCTTGTTCTCCACACTATTATCTTCCTTATTTAAACGCTCTCACAGCTCTATTTTTTCGTTGTTTTTGTTTTCCTTTTTGGGTTATCTACTGCAAACTTTGTTTGAGTTTGTGCAATTGCTTAGCAATCTCACCAACTCTTGTAATTTGGGGGCGGATCCTCTCTCGATCTGGGGTTGCCACTCCTTAAACTCCCTTTGTTTTTTACTCTGGATTTTTACGAAATATCCCTGGCTCTTTTTTCTAGTTCACTAAGTAAATCGTTTAACTTGTCACAGAATTTACAAGCTCTTTTGTGCAAGGACACATTTATGGCCGCAAGTTCGATTTCGGGGTGCAGATTGCTTAGTTTTTTATGTTTTATTCTTCTATTGGTGGAAATGATAAATATTGCCGAATTTTGGGCCCTTTGGAGTTAATTGTATTTGTTCTGTGAAGTATATTCATCAGAATAGCTTGGGTGAGAAGTGTGGCCCTGCAGATTGCGTTGGATATTTTTTTCTTGTTTTCTCTTTTTAGGCATTTAAGTTGGTATAATTTGGTTAATCTCGCCTTCGCTCTCCAGACTCTTTCCTGTACGTGTTTCCCGTATCCGTACCGAGAGATTTTGCGCCCAAACAAATTTCCCTTGTCTCCATACCGATAACTGCTCTCATTGACTTGTACTCTGGTGGTTTACGTCTTCTTACGTTCATATTTATTTATGTTATCATTCACGGCCGCTGTGATCCTCGCCATAGTTTGGGCATGTCTGTATGGGGTATTTTCTATTATCGTTATATCATCTTCAAATTGTATATATTTAGTAGATTCGTCGATTGGGTTAGGTAAGTCCATGGTGAATAATATACTAAAGAGTGGTAGACTTACCCCCGATTGAGGCGGACATCGAATCTGGGTCCATTCCAGCCGTCTACTGAGATATAGGCTGCACGTTTTCTAAAGTTGAGCGTAGCTCCAATCTTCTGATCTTGTATTTTAGGCCAACCCTCCGAACTTTATCGAATGCCTTTGGAAATTACTTAGTAATACATCCATATAATATCTTGTTAAATTGTTTTCTGACAACTGTTTCGACAAGTAGGACTAGAGCTGTTTCAGTACTCCTATTTTATCTGAACCCATGTTTGTGGATGGGTATTAAGAATCTATCTTCTACGTGTTTATTCAATCTGGCATTTATCCCTCTTTCTAACAGTTTCGCCAGTGTCACCAAGAATGTTATTAGTCTGAAATTACTTGGACTATTAAGAGGTTTGCCGGGTTTCGTTAGGATTAATATATCTCTTTTCATCTCGTCCGAAAAAATACACTGCACTAAGTGTAGCATTGAATAGCACTACTATTTTGTCCATAAAGGTTCCTGCGCTTTGATCAGATTCTCTCTCCCTTACTCATCAGGTACTTTCTGTGTGGTCGTCATAATTGTTCTTTCAAATTCTTGTAGCGTAACTGACAAAGTTTCTTCTTTCTCTAGAATTGTTGATGATGCATTGTTATTTGGGACAATTTCGATTCGATTCATTTCTAGTTCCTCTACCACTCTTAGTTCTCGGTTGTCTATCGAAGTCTTAGTTTTTTTCTGGAGAGATCCCCAATAGATACAGAAGGCGGCTTCAACTTCATGGGTCTCTTCGGCTTCTCTCGCATCTTACTTGTGGCAATATTGATCTTGTTACGTAGCTTGGTTGGGTTGACTTCGCAGACTATAGCCTCTAAAACCTCTCCCATCTTGAGGTCATTTCCTCTGCCGTTGCATTTATCAGTTTTTCCTTTACTTGCCGTTATTGAGCCCTATCCCCTTTTTTGAGGACTATTATACTCTATGGCTTCCCTCAGGCTAAGTATTGTTTCTCTAGGTTCTCAATTTGTGCAGTCCTTAGTGGGTGCAGCATTGTTCTATATTATGTGATGGGACATGCTTCCTATCAGCTTCGCCTAGCGCCTCTGTCAGGTTCTCAAGCTCTAGGTCAATGTCTTCTAAGGTTGCTTCGGATAAATTATTCTGTTAATGTCTAGCTAAGTCTTCTGAGTAGCCTATCTAGTTGGAAAAGGGAGGTACGTTAAATTTGAGGATCAGTGGTGTCAGTACTATATCACGCTTTGTGGCGCTGTTAGGCGCAAATTAGGTTGAAAAATCTGGTTCTACTATTCTTCTTTCCAGCATGGAATCGATATTTTTTCACGCCTTGTTATAGTATCTAATGTATCTGGAGGCTCTACTGCGGGCATTCAAATCTCTCATGAAGATCGCCTGGTCTTTTTCACCAAACAATTAAAGGAAATTATGGATGAGCAGGAAGTCACTACTGGCGGGGGGGTACCCAGTGGCGGAGATAATGTTCTCGGTGGTAGATCTTGCGCTTACCGCCAAGTAGGCTTCATCTAGATCGTTAGGTTTCTTAAAGCTTACGTCTTTTCTTATTGCTATTGCCATCTCATCATAATTTTTGTCGTTAGTGGTTTTCCTAATAATGTTGTATTCGAATATTTTGATTTTATTTATTTCTGGGTTAATGTTTATTTCGTTTAGTAGAATTATTTCCGGATCGAGTCTTATGTAGGACTTACTACGAGAGAATCTCTTCTCCTTCCAACCGGCAATGTTATAACTTGTTATTTTAATTTTTCTGAACTGAGTTATTATTTCGGTGTTTTTGCTGTGAAGTTTGATGTTCTTTCAGTTTTGTGCGTATCCCGTTCGATTGGTGACTTTGTTGTCTCGGTTGAGTTTTTCTTGAATTCCTCTTTTTGAATAGTGTAGCACAAGTTGCGGGGAATTCCAGATTACCGTTTGTGACTATTTTGTCAAACTCTCTGTTTGAATATTGGCCTTCGAGCTCATATTTGTAGTGCCCCCTTTTACTCCTTGTATGAGTTAATTATTGCTCTGAGAGAAGAGTCTCTCGTCTGAGGCGAAGTATTTTACGTTGAATTCCCCTCTTTCCTCTCCTCCTTCACCATCTGCCTTGCAGGTGGATTCAGCGTTCACTTTCTCTTGCATTAATGTTTGGTATGTTCTTTGTTCCTTCCCTTTTCCTGGGGGCTCTCGACTTCCATTTTTTCCTTCTGGTAGAGTTGCATTCTTTTCCTTAGCCTCAGGTATCTTATCCCTGCCGGTTTGGTTTCTGGAGCTTTCTCTAGGCTTTTAATCTTCTGTTTTTCTAGTTCTTGTTCTGTTGTTTAAGGCTTATGTGTGTATACTAAGAATGCCCGCTGAGGAGGGATTCTCGGAAAACAACATTTCGTTAAGCCCTTTTACTTCAGCATTAAATTCAGCTATTTTGCGTATGAAACTAGCTTAGCCACCTTTAATACGTGGGCATGTAAAAGTAAGGAAAAGATATTAAGCGATTCTCCTTGTTTAATCTATATAATGTTTTTTGTAAGTTTCATCTTTTCAGCCTTGGTTCTAGCGACTTTGGCAAAGGTGAGGTTCTCTCTTTCTTTTTCAGCTTTGGACTTTTCCTTCTTCTTTCTATCTATAATTTCTCTTTTTAATGGGCAGGCCATTGCCATAGTGAGGTGACTTTCGCTGCAGTTAAAGCATATTTTCGATTGTGAGTTACATTCACGCCATATGTGATCTTTACTGCTACATTCGGAACAACATTTCTTGTATTTTTGAGGGTAGTCTCTAGTGACGTGTTTTTCCAGGGCGAAGCAATTCAAACCGGTCTGCACGCTTAAGACATCATCGCTCTTTATTTTTTCACGAGTTTTTTTAGGTTAGAGGCGAGTTACCCGGTCCCTTTTTTTCCGTGACATGCTTGTTTCACGGAATATTATTTTAAATACGTGTGTGTACTCTACGTTAGCTGCAGTTGGTGAAATTTGATAACTTCTTGGATTTAGCCCAGTTCTGAACCCTTTCTATCTCCTCTCTTATCTCTTCTGCTTTGTGATCTTCATTCTCAGAATCTAGTGGCAGCATAGACCGCATTTTGTTCTTCTATTTGAGGTACTACTTTTGCTTCTACTTCGACCCATTCTAGTTGTTCCGATGCTCTCTCCGATAGTACTTAATCAACTTCCTTTTCATATTGACCAACGCTATGTAGGAGTTGGAATAATCTAATAATCTCACTAAGATGAGTCCTAGTTCGCCGTAGATTTTCTAGTTATCCAATCCTCACATCCCTGATATTTCTCATTGACGAAGATAGCGAGTAAAAAAGAAAGAGCGAGAGATGGCGACTGAAGTTAATCAAAGATTGCTGTAATATCCGGTTATTTTCCTGGCTTATTCAGTTAGCGAGTCGGTTTGCCTGCCCACCTACCTATTGGCTAACCCTAGCAGTAATTTTCTCCCACCTAGCACGAGGCCACCGATCACACGGGTCTAACACGTCCCGGGTTAAGCTTCAGCCTTCCCTGAATTAGCTGCCTGATTGGGATAAAGTTCCTACCAAGAGAAGGTACCTATGGAGACTTAGTTTCCCTAACCAACTCGCCTAAATAGGGTGGATAGAATGGGAAGGATCAACCTTGTATTCTGAGTAGTCAAAGTCCCATCCAACTGTTAATGTCTCTTTGGTATCTTCTTCTTCCGAAAACGATCAATCTCGCTTTCAATAATTTGAAGGTGTGGATCGTTGCTTGAATATTTCGTGTAAAGAACTTCAATATCTGCCACGCGTCCAGAATGGTGAACGTCTTACGTCTTGAAAAAGTTAGAAAAACAAAGTGTATAGTAGAAGTTGAGTGGATAGAGCTTGTAGAGTAAAGTAAGAAAGGTAAAACGTTTTGAATATAGATGCTGAGTGAACAGCCATCGCTTGCTTTCTTCTTGTTTCATCTTATTTTTCAATCGTCATATATTGTGGTTTAGAGGCTATCAGGCCTTTTTTTGGTCTTCGTTTGTTCTTTTTTGATTTTTTTATTCCTTGCAGATTTAGCTTTTGCGATGTTCAAGGTATTTCACAGTATCCTTAATTATAGGTGTAGACAGGTGCTAGTACCTTTCTCGAGTCCAGTTTCCCGCTCTAAAGTTGCCTCTGTTGATAGTCCTATGCATTTGCGGGATTTCCATAGGCATTAAGTCTACTTCACCATGGATGTCGTTCAGGTTATCCCATATCATTCTCACTCTTTTGTGTAGGCATATATTAGTAGCTGGAATTCGATTTCCTGGTGCAAGTCTGGTATTATCCTACGTTCTCTCCTCCTTGTGTTCGTTATTATACGAGTATATACGGCAGAGTTCTGAACTCTTTGTAGTTTTATTACATTTGTTTTATGAAGGCTGTTCAGTGGTATTGCATGGTAGAGCAGTGTTGCTTTACAAAGAGCTTTATAAATCTTAACCCATTCGTACCAGAAGTTGGATTATTTCTCAAATGGTTTGAAATTTTAACATACTAATAAGAGTACAATAAGTAATATTGTGTAGAAGTATTTTTCAATATCTCAGTTATAATGGATGCTTGGCAGATCCCATCTTCGATATCACATGCTTGTAAGAGTGCAAATGGAATAATTAGTGATATTCGCAAAATTCATGAAAAAAGACCAATCTTCTACTATGGCCAAGATTCGGAGCATCACTCCATATAATATTGAAGAAACTTTCTGTAGTTTACATTATCAATCGTTCCGTTTATTCGATGAACTTTACCAACGCCTGTTGCTTAAAAACTGCCACATATCATAAAAGATCCAGCTTATGTTTTATTACGCGAAAAGCTTTTTGAAGAACAGACTCACCATATTTATCCTAACATACATACTTGTCATCATTTGGGCCAAACAACTCAATCTTCATTTTATCCAATTCAATTGCTCCGCAAATTGAAACTTTTCTCTGAATGATCGTTAGCGTACTTCAGGCAGGCATTCAAATGAATGCCTTTCAATATAGGTGCTTTTCTCCAGTGTTCTTTAAATTTTGTTAGCTGTTTCTTCAATACTTTTCTAAGTATTCCCCTTATTCATTTATTATTTATATTCTTTTGCTTAGTGATCTGCCTTTTCTAATATTTATTAAGTTCCAGGGTGTGTTTGGATGTTCAGTATCTTCTATTTTTCCTATGAATATTTTCCACTTATCGTTTTGTTGTTCTTCTATAGGGAATATCATCTCGATTTTAGACACTTTAGGTCTTTGGTCCTTTGTCGGTTTATACTCCTTTCTTTTATGTCTGTATATCTCTCCTTGATGTTACTGGAATTTTATTTTATTTTCTCAGTCCATTTTGGGTAAGAGAGCGTCTTGTATCTGATTTTCGGTATACACATTTCGTTCACCTCAGAGATTTTCTTAATTAGTGCATCCGTTAATTCTTCCAGTTGTTCCAGTTTCTTCCGTTCCAGGTTGGTTGAGCGTAACTTTCCAGCATTGTAGTATATGTTTTCCAGGTTATCTTCTGTAGGACTTTCAAGGGTTAATTAGGACCTGTATTGGATTCTGGTTGACGGTCGGCGGAATTCCAATGTAGTCACTAAATGAGACAGGGACTGGTTCCATATATATGTTGCATGGAAAGTTGGTACTTGTTAGTAGAATGTCGGGTCTAAGTTATGCTCTTCAAGTTATATAGGTTAGGAATTCAGGTCCTGCTGGGTTTACTATGTTTCTGGGTTTCATTCCGTGTTGTTCTTGCTCCGGTATCCAGATTCCAGTTATATTGCATTCAGATCCCCCAGGAATATGGTTAGATTCTGCTCATTAAATATCTCTGTTACTGAGTAGATCGAAATGTAAGAGCGGCGAGGTGGTTGATGTGCTGCTGCTATCATGAATGAAGAATATTCCATTTCAACGGTTACAGCAGCATATGCCTCATCGTTCTCTCGTTCTTGGGCTATCCTATGCCTTATTTTATGGCGGTGGGGTTTTTCTTCATAATTTATAAATTGTTAATTTACATTGGCCGATCATTGTGAAAAATAACGGAACTCGTAATAATGTCTGGGTCTATTTGGCGAAATATATTTCCATATTGGATGGAATTGTTTTTCCACCCTTGTGTATTCAGATGAAGAATTTTTAATTTACTGTTGATGTAGTTCTTTTTATTTGATCCTTGCCTTGACACTGTCGTTTTCCATTTCCCACCTGTTACTTTGTTGAAGGTTCCCTTTTTAATCAACTTGTTGTCACCGAAAAAGAATCTGATTCAATTTTCTCCGAATAGTTTTTTGATGAATGACACGTCATTGTCTAAGACGTCAGACCACTTACAGGTTCCTCTTTTGATTCCTTTTTTAATGTCCGTGAGTTTTGCTCTTTTTGGTAGGGAGTATGCCTCGTGTGCGAAGACTCGAAGTTTAATGTCCCTCACTTCGAATTTGTAACCTTCCTCATTGGCGTTCTTCGTGTTGGAGACCGATGAGCTTTCTGATTATGTGACCTCTTTTTTGTTATACTTTTTTGCTTTTATTTTCTTTTCTGTTCGTTTTTTTCTGTTCAGTTTTCTTGTCTGTGTATGTTGGATTCATTCCTTTTTTCGTTGGATTTCGTTGGATTTTTCTGTCTGTTTCTTCGTACGTTTCTTTATCAGCTAATGTAGCTTTAACCTCCAACATGTATTTCACTTCGAGGGTTTTGCCCGCCGTTACCACATAAATTACGGCGAAGGGTGGGTTGGGCGGGAACTACATCTTCCTTATACCGTTTTATTCGAGCAGAAGGTTTAACATGTCTGAAAATGTCCCTGGGTGTGCGATGTTGTACACATATCTAAATATAATACATGCGAAAATATCCAGGCTCACTACTTCATTTACGCTGATATTAATTCTAAGTTCGTGTGAGTCCTTAATCTCTTTGTCATTGCTTTCGTTACACAGACGTAGGTTTGATTACTCCTTCTTTGTTTCTTTCCTATTGTTCCTTTTGTTATGTATACTACGAGTTAAAAGGTTTCATTATGTAAATTTATGGAATTGTAATATATATTTATTTGAAGTGTATATATTTATGTAATATTGAAACAAAAATCTCCCACTCCTTTAGTGATTACCCATAATACAACCAACTAACCTCCTCCCACACAACCAACTAACTTGCTACCAATACTTATTTAAGTTTAAATTTTCCCAATTTTAGGCAGTTCACCTCCAACCACTTAACGCGCTCCTACTCGAATTGATTTGCTTTAGATTTTGTGTAATTAGCCAATTAAAGTGCTCTATTTATTGTGTGATTATTCAGTGCACTACTACTGCAATGTAAGTCTCTTATAGTTGTCAAATTTGGCGCCTATGTACCTTAGACCTCTCTTTCAACGTGTGATAAGTATTATTAAGATTTTTTATTTGTATGTTTTGTATAAACTGTATATTTGAAAATATGATATTCATGTTTCTCCAAACCTGATATATTTATTTATAATTTTAATTAAGTAAAAGGAGAACTGGCAAAATTTAAGCTTTGACTTACTATTTTAAACTGCTCTCATCGTTGCTGATAATAATAACTTTAATATATTAATTTTCTATATTTTCTTTGTTTTGCCTTTACCAATACTAGGCTATGCTATATATGAAGGAAAACTCTAGGACTATAAATAATCTTATAAGATTGATTGGCATAATTAAAACTCTGATTTAAGAAAGTAATGTAACTTATCATTGTTACTTGACTGTTTGTACATATTTGCGGTTTCTTAAGACTGGCATAGTGTCCAACTTAGCTTATAATTGGCGTTCTGTAACCTCATGTTCATAACGAGGTTCTTATTATTTTCTTCAGTGTTGTGGGACTTAACCCTGCCTGTAACATTTTCTATTTATTACATCTTTCTTTTTTTGAACAATTGACGGCCATTGTCCTGTGAGGACCTTGGCAATTGATGCCTTTCTTTGTCTCCTCTTTACATTCGTGAAAAACGGGACCAAATTACGGCACTCAAAACAAATTTTCTGTTCTTTTGGGGCAGTTTTTCTTGACATGGTCTTCAATGGCATGACATTGAAAGCATGTTTGCACATTTGTGAATTAACCATTTCTCCATGTTCTCTGGCGGTATTCTCATTCCGATGGCAAGTATTGAGTTGCTAGTGGCTCTATTTGCTATTTCTGCCGTGGGACAGATGAACTTGAACACGTGTGTGTAGTGTTCAAACTTGATAAGTTCTGTTATTTTTATGTGTTAGTTCTCTCGTTCGATTTCTTCCTTAAGTTGGTCTTGGTATATGACCTCACGTAGAGATCGATCTTGTGGCATCAGTTGAGGCGGCAGTTTCTGGCTCAGGCCGATGTTATTTCGCGCCTTTAGCCCATCCGATCTCACCTGGTGTTAAACATCGTCTTGCCTGTGGCATAGGGCAATATAGCCATTGAACATGTTGATGAGATTAGTAAGTTTAGTTTTTCAATTCCTTATACAATGTCCGATTTAATATTCCTAGTTCTGGTTTTTGTTTTCCTGGTTGTCTTCCCAAATGGAGTCTTCGGTACTCAAAATTTTCTAGCATTTTGGTGCTGTGTGGTCCCTTCCTCTTCCTAATGGCGCCATCCTTAATAATTTGGCTGTCAAGAATGCAATGATGATAAATCAATGAATAGACCCAGGTGAGCTACTGTTGAGGGTGATATGTGACGGACCTTTTGCTGGTTAGCGCAGAATCAACCATCGCTAATTGGAGGGGGCCACCTCTTCGATGTAATTAAAAACCGCGGTGGCTTCTTCCATACCCTGAGACGGCTTCGTGTCCTTTAGTAGTCTTGAGTGCTACCCTACAGGTAGTGGTTAGAAGCACCTGCAGAGCTTTCAACCCGGCCCATAGTACAGAGGATCCTCTGGCAGGGGTATCTGACAGTGGGCTAATTCTCAAACCTGCTTCCTCTCCTGTCCCTAATTATGCAATTGCAAATGAACTGCATAGGTGGGACGAGATTAAAATGACAGCGTACACTAAGCAAGGATTTGCGCCAGGTTAAAGGAACCTTAAAATAGTATTATTCCTTTTTTTTAGAACCCCCATCCCCCTAATAGTAAGATTCTTTGGTGAGAGAGAGAAAACGGTGTGGGAGACACTAGATGAAAATGAAAAATGAATGAATATCATGAAATTGGCGCAATGCACAGCTTCCTTCTGATGCTAGTATAGGAGTAAATTTTTAGAGAGCCCTCATTAAAATCTTCTTCAGTCAATAAAAGCTGCATATATGCTGACACTATAGTGTACCAAGCATAATTTCTTGCGTGTGACAGATATCCAAGCGATGAATTCACTAACCCGAATAAGGTAAACCAAACACAAATAACTAAATAGAAATAACAAGAATTGGAAATACCATCGAAAAAGATCAGTCAGTCTCCTGCCACCAATATATTCTAATCACACAAACTCACATTTCATTCCCCTCTTCCCCCCAAAAAACAAAAACTGTCAATGCTATCACTCTGTCACCTCGCTCACTTCTATAACCTTATCGTTTTTTATTTTTGTCATTTTATTCCCGACGTGCCTATGACCGTATGGGTTCACGCATATTAACCCACTCGTACCGGGAGTTGGATATTTCTTAAATGGTTTGAAATTTTAGCATACTAATAAGAGTACAATAAGTAATATTGTGTAGAAGTTTTTTTTCAATATTCCAAGGGGTTACGGAATTACAACGTGTCAGTTATAACGCACGCTCGGCAGATCCCATCTTCCTATCACATGCTTGTAAAAGTATAAATGGAATAATTAATACCATTTGCAAAATTTATGATGTTACTATTGACTACATAGTTTTAAAATCATTATATTTGAATGATGATGATAATAAGCACGTTTTAATAATAATCAAATGTATTATTTCCATTTGAAAATAAATCGAAAATTCCTTTTATAAGTAATACACATACAAATAACAAAAAATCGTTTTCCTTTATAAATTATAGGAATGTTTTATATTTACAAGTATATATTACATAAATCAGCTAAATATATTATATTTTATTAGTTTATTGAACATGATCTTTTTTAAAACATTTGGGATGTAATCCATTGTAGCATTTCTCGCACGTAAAATGAGTTTTTCCTAGGCATTCCTAACAACGACCTCGTTTTGGAATGCCCGATGTTATCACATCGACACAAATCTTTCACATTATTCGAAACTTTTTTGCCTCGGACGCTTTCACTTCATGAGTTTTCAAAAAAGTGAGTGCCACATTTTCACTAAACCGATATAAAATAATTTTAGTGCCAAGTTTGTTCATCAAAATACAGGCATTGCTAACTGCACTAATAAAATATAGGAAAAATAAGCCCCTCCCCCACTTATTTTGTCTCATTCTAATACGATAGGTGCCAACGTTTTGACCAAGCTGATCTACTCACCCCATATATTTTTTATAATTGTGTATGATCTCTTGTTGCGGAACATTTATGTAATTCTTTTAAACTTTATACCAACGCTGAGTTGAACTCATTGTGTAGTTTTCAGAATTAGACACCTATATCACATCGTTATTATATTTACACTTAACAACGACCAAATTATCAGCGGTTCCTCTTGGTGATATTTTCATTTCTGCTTTAGATTTCAAAGGACATCTTTCTGTTCTGTTTTCTTTACAACTACCTGATGCACATGCTTCAATCTTAGTTTTCTCATTCATAGAACCAACACTAGTAAAATAATTATAAAAAAGTATTTTATAGCCCTTTTCATGAGTTATGTGGGTCTTTGCAAACAGATCTATCACAACATTTCTGCGAACACAAAATTTATTTGAACTTGGTTGTGTTGATGTCACACTTTTCTTGTATACAATTCAAAAGAATGCATGTACCCATGCTTATAACAAAGTGCCCATATTTTAAACACAAATCTGCTGGGTTTACCCCTGATAAACTGCTTGGAATAATGTGCCCCATAGTAAGGTATCATACTTTCATCTATGGACATATGCTTATCCAATCCACCATGCTTCAAAACTTAGTTTGCATATGCTGAAATAATGGGTGAAGATTAAATGCGCGATCATTTTCGGTATTATTTGTGTTGTCTACTGAATGTATATTCCTTAGAATATTTTCAAACCTGTCTCTCCTAATGCTATTTGATAATATCTTTGCTACATTGTCTTCTGATGACCAATACATTTTCTTATTTGGAAGAGGGCTGTGAGATGACAATAATAGTCCACCAAATAATACCAATAATTCAGAATTGATCATATCAAGAATTTTATTATTTTGAAGAGCATATAAATTATTTTGATCGATAATTAAGATTATAAAATCTTTAGTGAAGAAGAGGTTAAAAAATGAATAGGATTAGAGCAAGTATTAACTTATTTACATATATCTTCTGTTTTAGTACATTCTCTATTCATACTCACTTATTATTGCGACCTCTATGACCAGTTTCTTTGCATTTTTTTATAGGTTTTCTTTACTACCAAGAATTCATTTTCTGAATCTTCAAACTGCTACTTCTTCATCTGAATGGTCCCTTTCTCCCTCAAATAGTTCATCAATGGGGAGACCCATAAAAATATCGCCAGCTTCGTCTATCTCTTCTAAGTAGGCCAATGCTGCTGCCTTTGTAAGAGAGCTGTGCCTAAAATAATATATAATTACGCTATGAAATACTATTTATAAGGCTGAGCCAAAATGTCCTGACTCACTTAGGAAGGAGAAAGAAAGACCTAATTTGAGGAGCAACGGCAACATTAGGTTAGGTTAGCTTTACTCATTTGACTACCACCCTACGTAGGCTAAATAAGTTAGGTTAGCCTTTCTCATTTGACTACCAGCCGACGTTAGTGATACTCCATAATATTTTGTTGTTTTCTTTCCGCTTCCTATGTGAATCACGACATTCTGGCCAGCTTTATATATATATATATATATATATATATATATATATATATATATATATATATATATATATATATACATTATTCATAAATAATTTTTACTACATAATTCCTGAACTATTATATATTTATAATTTTAAATGTAACTGAGCTACTCGTAGAAAACGACAATTCTCTAAATATATTTTTTTAGCGATAATTCGTGTTTATTGTTCCGAGCGTTCGTTATAACTAACAGAGAATTTCAAAACAATAATAATACCTGAAAATGCCCTTACCATAGTAATATTTTGTGAAATATATAATAAGCTAAACTAATAGGGTTATGGTATTTATAACATTGACACACAATCTCAAATTCTTATATAATAAAAAACGTAAATAAATGTATGCTTACTGTTTAGTCCCGCGGTTGTCACTTTCCGCCATGTTGTATTATGTTGTTTGGGTGAGGAACAGTGGTGCCAACTGTAATTATATTTTTATTTACATTTATCGTCCGTAATGTTTGCCAAATCTTTGTGCAATAAATTTCTAAAACTATAATTATTAAATCAGTTATAATAGATTTTCTTACTGTCCGTTTAAACGGAGCGTCGGTACTAATGGGTTAAACATAAAAACAAACCAACATTTTGCTTAAGATAGATCTATGAGAGAATTTACTCTCGTCTTTGCTGATGTATTATTCTCGCTTTAAATACCAGGTTTGTTGCAATCATTCGAGCACTAGCACTAGAAGAAGATCCTTTCTTTAAAGTGTCATTTGTGATGAAATTTGTTTCTTTATTTGTTGCACGCATTCTTTTGCTGAACACTTTCTGGTGAAGCTAGTTTGTTATGCTTGGGACCACCAGATCTTCATTGTCATCTAATCTTTTGGCCTAAGGACCTATAAATTTCATGTAGGTTAAGATTGTAGCTTATATTTTCCATCTAGTTAGGTAATAAGTTGAGTATTTATAACATACGAGTAGATGTTTTCTTATTCTTTCATTGGTCCCTGTCCCGCAAAATTCGGCGGATATTTACATGTATTAAACTCACTATATGATACTGCCTCAATTTAGAATAATTTTATCTAATATTAAGATTGTCTGTGAGCATTGAGTTACTAATATTAATAAGCAATTTCTTCTCATAACAACAGTTTGTGTATTGAGATCATGAATATGACATTATCCTGTTGAAATTACCTTAACCGTTTGATGCTTCTTATATTATATAATTAGACACAACTTTAAGTTACTTGATTTATCAAATTGTTTTGAGGTAGAGCTGTTAGCTAATATGTTGAAAGGTTTTCTACTCTTTTTTATAATCCCGTGAGTCGTGGATTGGCCAGAATCTATATTTATATATACGTAGGTACTTTGGGGCTTGGGGCCGAGTGCAAATTGGCCAAAGATTAACAGGTAGCTGGTAAGCACTGGGGTTGTAACAGAAAGACAATGACGAAAATATAACTTTACTAACAACAAAATGATATATATATATATATATATATATATATATATATATATATATATATATATATATATATATATATATATTTATATTTATATTTATATATATATATATTTATATAGATATATATATTTATATATATATATATATATATATATATATATATATATATATATATATATATATATATATATATATATATATTTACATAAGAATGGGGTTTAAAGGGAATGGTCGCCCAGACGGGGTCAAAGGTCAACACGCGATGAGGTAGGTTAATTAAGGGATTAAAGAGGTCAGATTCAGTTTAGTGATTTAAAGGGGGATTTTAAACTGGGGCGTTCACACAAATAATGGAGCAATTGGGTAAGCCAGATTCAAGATCAATCTGGAGGTGGCAACGGTTACGATTACCTTACAGGCTCTTTGCCGAAAAGGGACCAGTTGGAGCACGATGAATGCGATGGAAGAAGTCGGTTTACCTCTTGCTTCAGACGAGGGAGCATTTGTCACCTTCGGAGTTGGGAATCCTTGTCAAGTCCTTTCTGATTGGCAAAGGCAGAGTTCACTGATGTCGGAGCTTGCCGATTGACTAAGGCAGAGTTTATGGATCGATTTAGCTTTTAACTTAAATCGAAATCGATGATTAGAGGGGAGGGGCATCCTATAGCTAGTTCGTCGGAGTAGGTGGAAGTCTATCAGTGCTGCTCTCTAAACTAAGTCGAAGCGTTAAATAGGCGCTTGGTGAGGTGGCTCCAGACGCGCGCGCGAATTTGGGGAAAAGTCGGCGACTCCTTTGGAAGAATGGGGAATCGTGATAACGTTCGTTAAAATATACAACGGATTTCAATCTTCGAGCGGAATGCCAGAATGCTAGCTGAGAGGTCGCCGTCGGGTGAGGAGGGGGGGATGAGATTGGTCCTTTTGAAGATACAGCTGGGGCGTGTGATAACGGCGTCAGCCACCTCCTTGCCTATGTTCAGACATGCTTTTTCAGCTCCAACAGTGATTTCCGGATCCACGTAGGTACAGAAGGCCACGTGGCCGCCATTAGACCTCATTCTGCTACACCGTGAAAGTTTGAGCCAAAGAACAATTTTGAGAAAGTTGCAGGTGTAAAAAAATTTCGTTTAGTTTGGAAAATTGAGTTATTACAAAAAATTAAATTATTGTATGGTGGAAGTTCGAATATTTAAACCATAGATTTAAATTTACTTTGTTTTTTGCATTTGAATTAATTAGAGTAGTTAATGCATGATTTAAAGCTTAATTCGGGATTACAACAGTCAGTGCAATACTTGAAAATTATACCTTGTTTCGGAGGCTATTAAGCCTATCTTTAAAAGTAAGCCATTTGTTGTTAGCAAATGGTTGCCCTAGTGAGAGTTGGTAGGTAACAGTTTGAGAGTTTTTTACCCTTCGCCATAGAAGTTTTGGTTTTTTAAAAAATATCCTTGTATTTTTTGACCCGTAAGCCATGTTCGAAGCAGTTTATATATCCTACGTTTGTCTTTATTTATTGCTTTATTAACTTATTGAAAATTATTTGATTACTATATGTATAATAATTTTCTCAGTCATTGCCGACTCTACTGAGATTTGAGCAACGCTTTTTGAAGCAGGGCTCAAGAGTATTGCGTTTGATGTTACCAACCGTGTGAATTTATAGAGTTAGGGGCAAAGACTTTGTTCCTGCATCTCTGAAAGAACATTGCTTTCTTTAATAAAAGCACATTCTGTTTTTTACCTCAAAAATTTGAGCCTAATTGAATTGATCTTCCTTAAATTAGGCATAGTTTATCGCAGTTATTTTGTCAAATATATTTACTAATAAACCTAATATAATCTTACGTGTGTGAATTCGGTGAGTTATTTGGACTTAAAATTTTAAGTAATACAATATTTGTTGTATATACTGATGCCTCTAATAGGTAAAATTATTGGGCATATCAATATTCAGATTCAGAACTATTATTTCTAAGAAATCTGTAATGGACAGCGGATATTTGGCTCATATTTCTTTATGGATACACAAGTGTATTCATTTGAATTGCGAGATCTCTGAGCCAACTAAGTAGCAAAGTCGAAACCTAAGTTACTGCCTCGCGTACATTGAGAAACAAGGAATTTTGCGGCATACGCAAATCTTGTTATTATCGCAAGGAAAGGGTCATAGTCCTCTTGCAGATATTTAATCGAAGTATTTGGCTCCTCGACTTTCCCTTTCAAGGTGTATTGGAAGACGTTTTTACAGTTTTCACCTTTTATATGTTCTCGCAAGTATTCTTTTAAATATACATTTTAGGAGCATTGTTTGATAACTCCTGGTTTCCGCTTAATTACCGTTTAGTTGAAAAAAATCAGATTATCTTGCAATTTATTATATTTTTTACAGGAGCTGGCTAATGAATTTAAATATGATTAATGGATACAATGATAGCGATATTACTATCGTATTTATTATCTTTATGAGAAAATACGCAAATATTTGACTCACGTAAGATGGTGACCAGTATTGATAAAGAAAGAGTTCTGAAACGCTCTGAACAGAAGATTCTTGAGAGATATAAAGGCTGTTTTAATATCAGAATTTTCACCTTCAGCCCTAGGAAAGATTTTGAAACATTTACCTCGGAATCAAGAAAGGATTTATTTTTAAGAAGATAACATTCGTATTAAAATAGGGGGTTGAAACACAAAAGAAAAAAGACTGAGGTTTTGTAAGTGGATATAGGCTGAAGAACCTAACTGATGGTTAAACGTACTGCAGTTGTGTAGTTCCAAAGATGTTTAATTATTTAACTTACACCCGTCTAATATTGATCTCTCTGTCCTCCATCCAGGGTGATTATATAGACTCTAGGGAAGGCATCTTGCACATATTTGTTCAGGAGGTAGGTTTCCTCCATTTGAGCTCTCTATTTGGTGTTCGTCGCATGCTCCTGTGCCGGGAGAGGCCTCTTCCTCCTCCCGACTCCAAGGCGTGCTGCCTTCGATTTGAAGTTGTTTTGTTTTTTATATGTTGTGTTTTTTGGAGGGTTTCTGCTTTTGTTTTTGTTTTCTTTGTTTGGGGTTTCTGTGTCACTTTTAATTACAGCACTAAATAGGCACTTCTAAAAAAAATTACTCCATAATTAGTACTTCGGGTATTTGTAGGATTATGATTTATTCATTTTTATTATTATTAATTTTTTACCTCGTTCCCAGATCCTGTTGAACAAATCTAACAGAAAGGCCATGCCTTGCTCACCCAGGTGTCGAAGCATGGCGTACGGGACATCGTCCGTACCATCGGCGGTGTCCGCGCACGAAGCGAGAGCAGAACGCAACTCACTCACAGTAAACTTGTCGTTGAGGGGTTCTCCGCCTCTGGAGGTAAAGTCCAGCCGACGGCCTTTTGCAACATCACGACTGGCATTAAATGCTGGTGGAGCAGCATCACGGCTAGATAATGCGGAAAAAGCGGTCGCTAAGGATTCCGCCAAGGACGTGGGGACCAAAAATGCAGGCCCATTCTTCTGCAGAACGGGAGGACGGTCCTGTGAGGAACTTGCTCCGAATCCTTTTGACTCGCTTTCACACCTCAGCTGAAGGGGTCTTCCCGTTAAGTGAAGACACGTATGTTCGCCAAGAAGAGCGGTGGGCGTGCTTCTAAATATAACGGAACCTAGCCCTAGCCCGACGAAATTCAGCGACAGTGAAATCGTTCGGGCGGCGCTTATAGCGCATGTAGGCATAATGCTTCTGTTTGAGAGCAGTCTCACACTCGGCCGACCACCATGGGAGTGGTCGGCGTGCAAAACGGCCAGGCGTCTTAGGAATAGTAGTCAGGCCAACGATGATGAGGTTGCCGAAGAAAAACTTAACGGCCTCATCTACCGATCTAAACTCGTTGACTGAGATAAGGAATTCAGTCATTTTCTGAAATGCAGGCCACCGCGCCCGCGCCAAGCAGCACCGAGGTAGTCTCTCAGGCGGCAGTTGCCCTGAAAATGATATTTAAATGGAAAAGTGATCACTACCATGGAGGTCATCGACCACCCCCCCAATCGGAATCAGGCTGTGCATCCGAAGAGCACAAAGATAGGTCAAGGCAAGAACATGAAGCGGTTCTCAGGCAGTAATGCGTAAACTCATCCACGTTTAGGACACCCATCTTAAGCTCTTCGATCAGATCAGCAAGGACTTGTACCCTGTAATTTATGGAGTAATCCCCATAGAGAGGATGCCTGCCGTTCAGATGTCCAAGCAAAAGATAAGGCCTCGGCAACCGTGCCACGACGCCACGGAAGTCCCCCGCGTCGAAGTCAGCTGACGGTGGAATGTACGCAGAAATGATAGTATCCCTCTTATCCAGGTGCAGCTGCACAGCCACTGCCTGAAAGGAGGAATCTAAGGAGAAACAAAGAACGGAGACATCATGCCGGGTGTAAACCGCGCATCCCCCAGCCCGGCCATCCCCCAGCCCGGCCATCCCGCAGCGGTGGGGTGGCAAGACCCTTATACCCCGGAAGGCCGGGCAAGGGGCACGCGACTAGCATGGTCTCCTGCAAAACGATAGCTAACGGGGAACGGGATGAGACGAGCCTCCGCAGCTCCTCCCAGTTGGCCCGGAGTCCACCGCAATTCGATTAAGGAAATGTGCCCTCCAGGCCTAGATCGGAGGAGACGCGGGGGCCCTCCTCGAACTAAAGACCCTCACGGGAATGGCCGTATGCTTCCAGGGGGCAGAACCCAAGGTGCTGTTGGCCGGACAAAGCGCTGAAGGCGCTGTCGCCATCGAGGACTTATTGGGGAAGGTTGGGCTCGCAATGCGAGTCTTTTTCTTTCCCCGCCTCGAAACCTTAGGCGGGCGTTGCGGCTTCGGAGGTGGGTGGCGCTCTTTTCGATGAACCACCGTCTCCGAGCCACTCGATCCACTTCGGGGCGTGGGCGAAGGAGCCGAAGCTTCTGTGTTGCTGCCTTCTTTCGGGGAACAGCTTTAGGAACTCCGGAAGATGGCCTAGCGACCATCTTCAGGGGTGTTCCCTCCTGTGAGTCTAACGACTCGGTGGAGGCACGTGGCTGTTTCGCCTTACGGGAAACGGTCACGCTGGGGGGAAAGGTGGAAGACCTGGGTTTAGCCAGGGCAGGGTATGAACCCTTTTTGCCGCTAGTCATACCAGGGGAGCACCCGGGTTGGGTAGAGCCCGCAGAAGGGCTCCGAATGGGCGCGGAAACAACCGTGCTCATTGGCCTGGATGGAGCAGGAGCAGAGGGTGCCTTTCTAACTATTGAGGCATATGACGTCCCAGGCAGAGCCGGGCGCGCCAGGACCAAGTCCTTTGCCTCGTTAAATGAAAGTCAATCCTGGGCCTGAACGGCCAGGATTTCTTTCTCAAGGAGATATGCACCACTTAGCTTCGAAAAAGCAGGGTGCGGCTCTCCGCAATTGATACACTTGGCCACACACGATTTGGACTTATCGTGTGCGACCTTGGAGCAATTTACACATACTTCGGGTGACCTTGACTTTGCCCGTCTACATGAGCGATTCGTATGGCCGAAGCGTTAATAGTAATAGCACCGCCGCGGTAAGGCACGAATGCCTTCACGCGAAAGCGGTACCAACAGACACGCACCGACTCAGGGAGCTGGTCACAGTCAAACGTGACGAAGAGTGTAGGGGTTGGTCTCAAGGCCCCTCCCTGTTTTCTCATCACACGTTCGACCTTGACCGCCCCATAATCGGCCAGCTCTACGGTGATGTCCTCAATGGAGTAGTCAACGAGTTCGCTCGCATAAGCTACTCCTCTAACAAAGTTCATGGTAGAGTGCGGCGTCACACTCACCGGGGTGATATAAAGTGTCCGAAGAGTACTTATCTTGGCCGCCTTGGCGGGATTCGCCGCATTCGCCAGAAGGCTCCCGTCCAAGAAACGGGTTACCTTTAGCTCTCTACCAATTGCACTAGCTGATGGATCATGTTGCCCTTAGACAACATGCTGCCATCACTGGAGCGAATAACCAAAAAGCGTTTGAAGCCAGCGGGCTCGAAAACGCCAGGTAACCTCTGAATAAGGGGCACCGATGTCATCGAGGCTCCGCACTGTGCACTCTTGGTATTAGTCTTAGTCAGGGGCTCTGCAACTGGAAGGGCAGAGGGGGCGGATGTGCCGATCTTCGCTTGGTCGCTTGCCAGAGTGGCAGCAGACCCCTCCGTCCCCGCAGCCCCCGCGGATGGAGAGGAGCCCTGAGTCTTTTTTGTCTTTTTAGTCTTTTTCTTTTTCTTCTTTGGAGAGAAGGGCGGGGAATGAACCCGCGGCTCACCTACGCGGGAAGAAGTCCCCAGGCCAGATGGACCCGCCTCAGCCAGGTCATTGTCCGAAATGGAGAAGGTCCTGGTAGTCGTGGGGGCACCGGTCGGAGAAGATCCCTTGCCTCCTGATACTGCTTCGGAACCACAGCCGTTTGACGAGGACCTTGCATCGGGGTGGATTCCGGTTCGGTGCTTATGGCCAAGCCATGATTCCCCCCCATGGAAGGCCCTACCGTCTGAGGCTGGGTTATCTCAAGGACCATGTCTATCTCAGGGGGGGCCTCCAGTTAGCCTCCCCCCCCCCAAGACATCGCAGGTTCCGTAGGCAGTATCGTCACTAGTCTTCTTTGGGGAGGCATGGGCTTGACCTCGGCAAGGTTCAGTATTCTTGCCAGCAGGTCTTCTGAGGGAAGCGACCGAAGGGTCCTGGCTTGCCTCTCCCCCCTAAGGGGGTTTGCCCTACCGAGGCGCTTCGATGGGGAGCGGCTGGCTAAGAGGCCTGCTGGATTTCTTGGTAGTCCCCTTGAAAAGAACAGAGGGGACTGCCGCTGGTAAAAGCGAGGCACGCGAAAGCACCTCCAGAGAAGGGGGTGAGGGGGAGTCCCCTACACCCGTAAGCGAAGGAGAGGAGTAACCCTCCTCTCCGGTTAGAGATATATGGAGGGTCCCCTGAGCAAGAACAGGTGGGGGGAACTCCATTTTTTTGCTGGAGCTGCCCAAGGGCGGCTCCGTCGATGCTATAGAGGAAGTTGGGGGTTGGGTTTTTTTTATACTCATCATTTGGCATGGTGACCCTCTTTTTGACACGGGCTGCAATCGCGCATCACCTCTCGCAGTAGCCCGCACTGCCAGAGGTGCTTGCAAGCCTGGCAGAGCCAGGCGCCGCCATTTAAGACCACCCCTCCCGCCTGGTATCCTGGCAGTCCATCGGCATGGCGGCTCCACCTTGAACACGGTGTAAAAAATATATAGATTGTGAAGAGGAAAGGAAAAGGGATTTGAGGAAGGTATGGGAGGGGGGGATAAAGCAGGTGGTTAAAAACCAACCACCCCAGACCGGAGCTCAGGGGTTAGGGAACATTGTCCCTTCCCCCCTTAGCCCTGATCCGCGACGGTTGACTTAAGAAGAAGGTCAGCATCTACCCTGTGAAATTAGATGCTGACGATTGAAAGTTGTGAGAGAGGTTGTATGAAAAGCGAGGAAACAAGTGTTTTTAAGGAAGGAAGAGAGGCTAAGCTGGGGGGGGACGGGACGCTGAGTCCCGTAAACATGGCGGCGAGGACAGAAAATCGCCGCGCCCCTTACGGGTTGAAAAGAAAGGAGGGGACTGCCGCTGGAAAAAGGGAGGTGCCCGAAAGCACCTCCAGAGAAGGGGGTGAGGGGGAGTTCCCTGCACCCGTAGGCGAAGGAGAGGAGTAAACCTTCTCTCCGGGAAGAGAAATATAGAGGGTCCCCTGCGCAAGCACAGGGGGGAGACCTCCATTTCTTGGCTGGAGATGCCCGAGGGTGGCTCCGTCGATGAGCAAGGGGCAGTTAAAGTGATTTAAGGTTTATGAGTTGATCCATGGGCATGGTGACCCTATTTGTGCCACGGGACGCAATATCTCATCACCTCTTGAAGTTGCCCGCACGGCAAGAGGTGCTTACAGGCCTGGCAGAGCCAGGCGCCGCCATTTCGGACTACCCTTCCTGCCTGGTGGCCTGGCAGTCCATCGGCATGGTGGCTCCACCTTAGACGCGGCGTAAAAAAATAGATTGTAAAGAGGAGAGGAAAAATGATGTGAGAAAGGTATGGGTGGGGATGAAGCAAGTTGTTAAAAACCAGCCACCCCAGAGTTGAGCTCAGGGGTTAGGGAATATTGTCCCCCACCCCCTCAGCACCAATGCGGGGCGGTTGGAGGAGAGGAAGGTCAGCATCTACCCTGTAAACTTAGAGGCTGACCAGAGAAAGTTGTGGGAGAGGTTGTATGAAAAGCGAGGAAACAAGTGTTTTGAAGGGAGAAGAAGAGGCTAAGCTGGGGTCGGACGGGGTGCTAAGTCCCGTCAGCACGGCGGCCAGGATGGCAAATCGCCGCGCCTCTTACGTGGGAGAGATGTCAGAGACATAACTCGTAAATGGGGAACGTTAAACTGTTCTGTCCTTTCGAGTTTGGTGTAAAATGAAAACTAAGTGGACTCAAAAAGCATTAGTAAACAGGATTCCATTACTAATATATGTGAATTGAAATCATGATTAAGGATCTTCACTTAGGTTTAAAGGAATTTTCATTATATGTATTTTTTGCCCCCTACCCCTAATCTAGACTAATAAGTGCAGATACTGTAAGGAACTCTATAAAGTGATATTCATCAAAAGAAAAAAGGGTGCCGGATTGTTTTTAATCTAAATTTAGTGAATAATTAAAAATCAGATCCTCTAGTAAAATGCACATAAATGTATTAGCTATGAGTTTGGTAGATTAAAGATATAATTAATGAAAAAAGAAAGAATGGAATTCAGAGAAATATACGCAATAATATATGCTCCTTTTTATATTTCTATGTATTGAATTCTTTCATGCGGAAGAAATTGACAAATGTTCAAACTAATTGCGACATTCCTAGTTAAATCCTTGGAAGGATTTTGTTTAGACATATGTGTCGATATTTCAATTCTTTAGTATAGTGCTAATTATCATCAGATACAGTAAATTGCAATTCATATTAGGAAACCATTAGGTTAAAATCGAATCTCAAACGATAGAAAAATACACAAGAGATTCAGATACGTATTTCAGCTAATAAGATTCAGGAACTAGAACAAATAAAATCTCTTTCTCTATTTTTCTAAATGTTTATCTATTGTCTAGCTGGCTACTGAAAATAAATGTTTAGGATAGCTTAAAATAGAAATTTGTGAGGCGTTGAAAATCCTTTGCCTTCCAAACAAAGATCGCAATTTTTCTCGAGCGTCAGTATGTCACGTGAATGATGGTAAGAGCGTACAAATCCGGTATTTGTATAAATTTCGATAGTAACATCATTTCACTGACTTCGGTGCGATCGTTGATGGGTGAACATTAATTGAAAATTCCAATGAATGTTACGTACTACATACAATTAAATAAGGCCTAAATCCGCACCCCTTGCCCTCCCCAAGGAAAACTTCAAGAATCAATGTGTATAAAAATGGCATCTATTTTGGGAATATATTTTAAGCTAGACATATTTTCTGCAATTATATCTCAAAGACAAAAGCTCAAAACTCAACGACAGTTGCCTTATGTTATTTATTAAAACAAAATAAACGAAAACCAATGATCCGATAACCAATGTTGGCGCTATTACCCGGATGGCATGCAACTTCTTTCGGTATATTTTATTCAGCAATAAAAAAGCCTCCTCCTTCGACAACCCTTAAATTGATATTTTATTTGGAAAAATTTATTGCCGTCTTTTACGCTCTTTGGTTCTGTTCATTTAGTGGAAAGTTTCACTGGAGTAAATAAACAAGGAAAGAAGAGTTATAAAACAGGCAAATTAAAAGATCTCCTCTGCAAAGACTTGCCGTGGATGACATTAGCATTTATACATAGAGACTAATCATCTCATGGTGCACATAATAGACTTTCAAAAAGAATGGCTTAAAAAAGTACAAAATTAAAGATAGGATTAGATCCTCTTTGCGAAAAGGACGGTAAAGGAGGAGCTTTTTATCTCATACTGCATTTAGGGTTTTACCCAGCACGAATGATTTTAAGATAGGTCAAGTTAATTCAATCCAAACGTCACCCAAGAACGTGTGAACTAACTCCATTAGATAGTCCCCCTAAATAGTTCAGTGTAACTATCTCTTCATATCGTAAAGAAAGTAATGCCACATCATGTGTGATTATTCGGTGTATGAAGTTCCAATTGAGGTCGGCCTAACAATGCGAACCTCTAGCGCCTATCATCCTATAGTTTGGATCCAACCTACAATTATATATTTAAATATATATATATGTAAATATATATATATATATATATATATATATATATATATATATATATATATATATATATATATATATATATATATATATATATATATATATATATATATATATATATATATATATATATATATATATATATATATATATATATATATATATATATATATATATATATATATATATATATATATATATATTTATATATATATATATATATATATATATATATATATATATTTATATATATATATATATATATTTATATATATATATATATATATATATATATATATATATATATATATATATATATATATATATATATATATATATATACATATATATATATATATATATATATATATATATATATATATATATATATATATATATATATATATATATATATATATATATATATATATATATATATATATATATATATATATATATATATATATATATATATATATATATATATATATATATATATATATATATATATATATATATATATATATATATATATATATATATATATATATATATATATATATATATATATATATATATATATATATATATATATATATATATATATATATATATATATATATATATATATATATATATATATATATATATATATATATATATATATATATATATATATATATATATATATATATATATATATATATATATATATATATATATATATATATATATATATATATATATATATATATATATATATATATATATATATATATATATATATATATATATATATATATTTAAATATATATATATATATATATTTAAATATATATATATATATATATTTAAATATATATATATATATTTAAATATATATATATATATTTAAATATATATATATATATTTAAATATATATATATATATATATATATATATATTTATATATATATATATATATATATATATATATATATATATATATATATATATATATATATATATATATATTTATATATATATATATATATATATATATATATATATTTATATATATATATATATATATATTTATATATATATATATATATATATATATATATATATTTATATATATATATATATATATATATATATATATATATATATATATATATATATATATATATATATATATATATTTATATATATATATATATTTATATATATATATATATTTATATATATATATATATATATATATATATATATATATTTATATATATATTTATATATATATATATATATATATATATATATATATA